>OZ038382.1:58010599-58653099 GCA_964036045.1 Eutreptiella sp. 'Long Island Sound 2002' | reverse complement strand
ATATATATATATATATATATATATATATATATATCCTCCAATCTACACCCCTCTCCCAACTCTAGGTGGCTCCACCACACGGCTCTAAGGTACGTGCGAAGGGCACAAAGTGGTGCATACATGTGGTGGAATATATATATATATATATATATATATATATATCCTCCAATCTACACCCCTCTCCCAACTCTAGGTGGGTCCACCACACGGCTCTAAGGTACGTGCGAAGGGCACAAAGTGGTGCATACATGTGGTGGAAGGGGCTAAACTCGGTCAAAACGGGCTCAAAACGGGCTAAAAACACTTGTTTGAGCATCCCAAATGGTCCGGGATCACTTTTGGAAAAACGCGTTTTTGACTCATTTTTGACCCATTTTTGGTCCCAAAATGGCCCATTTTCAAGGCATTTTGGGAGTTTCCATGAGCCAAAACCCGTCCCCACGGGGTCAAAATGGGCTAAAACCACTTGTTTGAGCATCATAAATGGTCCAGGATCATTTTTGGAAAAACGCGTTTTTGACCCATTTTTGACCCATTGTTGGTCCCAAAACGGCCCATTTTCAAGGCATTTTGGGATTTTCCATGGCCCAAAACGCGCCACGACGGGCTCAGAAATGGCCCAAAAAGACTTGTTTCAGCATCCCAAGTGGTCTAGGAACAACTTTGGAAAAAATGATTTTTTTCGCCCTGGGGACCCTGGTGGACCCACCGTTGGCCCCCACTGTGCGTGGGCTGGCCGGCCCTCCGGCTGCACCAAGTGACCACTGGTACGGGGGTCTACGTGTCTCGTTGGGCGATTCTGAGGCTTGGAAACCATAAAAAGTGGGGGGTTGCGGGTGGACTAGGTGCCCTCGGAATTCAGATTTGAGCCACGTAGCCCAAGATACGGCCCGTTCTTGGTTTCGGGGTGTTGGTGCACATTGCGCAGTTTTTGGAGCTTTTTGGCGCCTTTTTGGGCCGTTTCTCGGACATATCGTGGAGTTAGAGGGCACCAAAGGTCCCTTGGTCACGAGAAAGTCAAGCCGCACGTGGAGTGTAGGAGCCGTTTGCCTTCGTTTGGCTGTTTTGAACCCTTACTAGGGCTGTTTTGGGCGAAAAATGGCTGTTTTTGGCCGAAAACTGCGCAGATTTGGGAGGGCACCTCCCGACTTGGCGCCCCCGCCGCGGGCCGCCACCGGTGAGTTTTTGGCTCAAAACTTGGATTTGGCAAGGCCACCACCTAGGCTCTAGGATGGCAAAAGTAGAGTCAGGCCCGAGGCGTTGGGAAGGTGCAATGGCCAAAACGGCACGGAGACGTGCTTGTTGCTTGTTGCTTGTTGCTTGTTGTTGTTGTTGCTTGTTAGCTAAATTTAAGGGGAGAGGGGTGTAGTAATATATATTACTACACCCCTCTCCCCTTAAATTTAGTTAACAAGCAAGCAACACGTCTCCGTGCCGTTTTGGCCATTGCACCTTCCCATCGCCTCGGGCCTGACTCTATTTTGGCCATCCTACAGCCTAGGTGGTGGCCTTGCCAAATCCAAGTTTTGAGCCAAAAACTCACCAGTGGCGGCCCGGGGCGTGGGCGCCAAGTTGGGAGGTGCCCTCCCAAATCTGCGCAGTTTTGGGCCAAAAACAGCCATTTTTCGCCCAAAACAGCCCTAGTAAGGGTTCAAAACAGCCAAACGAAGGCAAACGGCTGCTACACTCCACGTGCGGCCTGACTTTCTCGTGACCAAGGGACCTTTCGTGCCCTCTAACTCCACAATATGTCCGAGAAACGGCCCAAAAAGGCGCCAAAAAGCCCCAAAAACTGCGCAATGTGCACCAGCACCCCGAAACCAAGAACGGGCCGTATCTTGGGCTACGTGGCTCAAAAACGAATTCCGAGGGCACCTAGTCCACCCGCAACCCCCCACTTTTTATGGTTTCCAAGCCTCAGAATCGCCGAACGAGACACGTAGACCCCCGTACCAGTGGTCACTTGGTGCAGCCGGAGGGCCGGCCAGCCCACGCACAGTGGGGACCAACGGTGGGTCCACCAGGGTCCCCATGGCGAAAAAAATGATTTTTTCCAAAGTTGTTCCTAGACCACTTGGGATGCTCAAACAAGTGTTTTTGGGCCATTTTGAGCCCGTGGTGGCGCGTTTTGGGCCATGGAAAATCCCAAAATGCCTTGAAAATGACCCATTTTGGGACCAACAATGCGTCAAAAATGGGTCAAAAACGCGTTTTTCCAAAAATGATCCTGGACCATTTATGATGCTCAAACAAGTGGTTTTAGCCCATTTTGAGCCCGTGGGGACGGGTTTTGGCTCCTGGAAACTCCCAAAATGCCTTGAAAATGGGCCATTTTGGGACCAAAAATGGGTCAAAAATGGGTCAAAAACGCGTTTTTCCAAAAGTGATCGCGGACCATTTGGGATGCTCAAACAAGTGTTTTTAGCCCGTTTTGAGCCCGTTTTGACCGAGTTTAGCCCCTTCCACCACATGTATGCACCACTTTGTGCCCTTCGCACGTACCTTAGAGCCGTGTGGTGGAGCCACCTAGAGTTGGGAGAGGGGTGTAGATTGGAGGATATATATATATATATATATATATATATATATATATATATATATATATATTACTACACCCCTCTCCCCTTAAATCTAGCTAACAAGCAACAACAAGCAAGCAACAACAAGCAAGCAACAACAAGCACTTCTCCTTTCCGTTTTGGCCATTGCTCCGCCGCATCGCTCCGGGCTCTACTCTACTCTAGCCATCCTAGACCCTAGGTGGTGCCCTTGCCAAATCCAAGTTTTGAGCCAAAAACTCACCGGTGGCGGCCCGGGGCGGTGGCGCCAAGTCGGGAGGTGCCCTCCCAAATCTGCGCAGTTTTGGGCCAAAAACAGCCATTTTTCGCCCAAAACAGCCCTAGTAAGGGTTCAAAACAGCCAAACGAAGGCAAACGGCTGCTACACTCCACGTGCGGCTTGACTTTCTCGTGACCAAGGGACCTTTGGTGCCCTCTAACTCCACGATATGTCCGAGAAACGGCCCAAAAAGGCGCCAAAAAGTCCCAAAAACTGCGCAATGTGCACCAGCACCCCGAAACCAAGAACGGGCCGTATCTTGGGCTACGTGGCTCAAATCTGAATTCCGAGGGCACCTAGTCCACCCGCAACCCCCCACTTTTTATGGTCTCCAAGCCTCAGAATCGCCCAACGAGACACGTAGACCCCCGTACCAGTGGTCACTTGGTGCAGCCGGAGGGCCGGCCAGCCCACGCACAGTGGGGGCCAACGGTGGGTCCACCAGGGTCCCCAGGGCGAAAAAAATCATTTTTTCCAAAGTTGTTCCTAGACCACTTGGCATGCTCAAACAAGTGTTTTTGGGCCATTTCTGAGCCCGTCGTGGCGCGTTTTGGGCCATGGAAAATCCCAAAATGCCTTGAAAATGGGCCGTTTTGGGACCAACAATGGGTCAAAAATGGGTGAAAACCGTGTTTTTCCAAAAATGATCCTGGACCATTTATGATGCTCAAACAAGTGGTTTTAGCCCATTTTGAGCCCGTGGGGACGGGTTTTGGCTCCTGGAAACTCCCAAAATGCCTTGAAAATGGGCCATTTTGGGACCAAAAATGGGTCAAAAATGGGTCAAAAACGCGTTTTTCCAAAAGTGATCCCGGACCATTTGGGATGCTCAAACAAGTGTTTTTAGCCCGTTTTGAGCCCGTTTTGACCGAGTTTAGCCCCTTCCACCACATGTATGCACCACTTTGTGCCCTTCGCACGTACCTTAGAGCCGTGTGGTGGAGCCACCTAGAGTTGGGAGAGGGGTGTAGATTGGAGGATATATATATATATATATATATATATATATGAATATATATATATATATATATATATATATATATATATATATATATATATATATATATATATATATATATATATATATATATATATATATATATATATATATATATATATATATATATATATATATATATATATATATATATATATATATATATATATATATATATAATGGGAGTTGGAGGGGGGGGGGGGGGGGGGTTAAACTAGCAGGGTTTTTCTGGTGCGGGCTGAATTTCGGGGAAATGTTGTTCCGTAGGGGGGGGGGGGGGGGTATGTTATACCTTTTCGAAGTCACCAAGAAAAAGGCTTTTGGGATATGTATGGGTTGGGGGGGGGGGTAGGAAACCATATTTTTGCAGAATTCAGGGCGGAAGTCGGACGCTTCCACGATTTTGGGCTGTCTGTGCAGAATACACAGGTTACCAACTGGGGTTTGGGAGAGAATCGGGCATAGTTCCCACATATTGTCACTACAACCAAAAACCATAGAAAGTATAATGATGTATTTTGATGTGCTAAGTTCAAAAATGCAAGAAGAACGGTCCAACAAGGTGTTCAACGCAAGCAACGGTCCATTTTCTCTCACATTTGTGTGTCCCCCTCAGAAGCAAGCGACACCGAACCGGCGTTGTGACTCCTCCTCCGTCCGGCCCCTTTTGAAGCAAAGGAGACCCTTCGACCTTCGACCGCGTGCCCCGCTTCGTTGGCGCCGGGGCCCTCCTCCCGGGGCCTGGATCCTGCGTCCACCGCCGGCATTTCGCGGCCCTCGTCCCAGTCCTTGAGCGCGAACCGCGACTCTGAGGCAATGTTCGTGCCACGGATGGGGCGGCGCCACAACAGCCAGGCGGCCCGCAACGTAGTGGCGGCCCCTGTCACGACCCCCGCCGCTAGACATGCGGCAGCCAAGCCCCAGCGCTGCGCTACGTATCCAGCACCTGATCAGAGGTGAGGCGGTGGGGCACTGCAGTACGGTCGCCGAGTGAAGCGGATCCCTTGCGTGCCACAGGCCAAGCCCCAAAGACATGCAAAAGGCGCGCATCGCTGCCATGCCCTGCCCTGCCATGCCCCGCGGTGCCATGCCGTGCAGCGTGCTGTTGCTGGTGCTGGTGCTTTTGCTGGTGCTGGTGCTGTTGCTGGTAACGCTGCTAATGCTGGTGCCAGGGACGCTGCTGTTGGGAGGCGAGAGGCGAGGGCAATAGCTAACAATAGGATGGGGTGGGGTGCTCACACTTGCTGCCGGTGCCTGTTGGTAGGTTGCCAAGACGTTGTGGGTGGGCCGGCCGGTACTGTCGGCGTTGGAGGGGGGTCGACCGAGTGTTGCCCGTGATGGCCCATGCCATTGCTGGTGCTGGTGCTGGTGCCTGTGACACTGCCGGTACTGGTACTCGGGCCCGGGACCGGTGATGGTGCTCGGGACAGTGGTGGCGCTGGCGCCGGTGCTCAGCCCCGGACACCGCTTTTGACTGGTGGTTTGTGACTGGCGACTGGTGCTGGTGCTGGTGCTGACCGATGTTGGCGTCGGCTTTGCAGCTGCGGCCGGTGAACAACATCCGCTGTCGGGTCACAGGGAAGCACTGGCCTCAACACGTGCCCTGTCCGGGGAACGCTCATTCACACGGAGCCCTGCCCCGCCCACCCAAACAGCGGGGCACACCGAACGCGATTCCGCAGAACAAGACCCGGAAGATCAGCGAGTAGCAGCTCATCACCGTCGCGCGGACCTCCGCGCTGAGCAGGTGGTTCAGGTGCGTGGTGAACATGGGGCCGTTGACCCCCCGTTGGGCGTTCAGCAGACATCCCGCGATCACCGCCCTAAGACATCAGTGGGGCCACCGGCACGGGCTCAGTAGAGTCGCAGTGACATGAACAGAAATGGGGGGGGGCAGCCATCCGCTCGGGCGTCGGCATTTGGAATTGCACTGGGGGTAATGGCCTGGGGGGAATGGGGGGGGACGGCCTGGGGGGAATGGCCTGGGGGGAATGGGCTGTCACCGATGCTTCTGTAATGGAGGCCCCGTTCGGTCACAAAAGCCGACAGGCAACGACTTGGATGGCGTTCCACGGTCGGAACCCCCGTGGGGTGGCCCCCCAAGCCCTCAACGCCCCTCCGTGACACGACAGGGGGACACAATACGCGTTGCATCAGAGACGGGCGGCTCACACAACACATGCACGTCCCCGTACGCCTTTGACATGACACATTGGGGTCCCAGAGCAAGGCAGAGGTGCTTGCAGATGTGGCAGGGCCCCAGGGGCTGTTGGAGGCTTGCGGTTCTTAAAATACTCTGATTCTATGCTGCGGGCCCTGCCACTGCCACGGTAACTGGGGCTATTCCTAGACAACAGGCAAGACACGGCACAAGGACAATTCCACCAAGGCTGGCTTGAGGGGTGTGGATCAGACCATTGCTTAGTGGACCAAATACCCCAGCCCAGGTGGGTCAGAAGCAAAACATTTTGTGTACCTAACATCGGCCTCAAATTTCCGGCCCCTTTGATAAATTTCATGTTTTTGCCGGAGGAAAGTTTTTCTGATGTGGGCGGGTGGGTGGGTGGGTCGGGGCTGGCCAGGGCCCCAAACCCCCCCGCCCCCCCTCCGCGGGGTCACTAAGCAATCGCCTGGTGTGGATCCCGGCGGGGGATGGGGGCGACACCTGAATTGTTGTGTGTCATACAGATGGCCCAGTTTCCGTTGGATGCAACATTCTGTGTGCCATGCTGATTGCCTTGCGCCGCATTGGAGACGCCTTTTGGGACTCGGCTTCAGCACGTTTTTCTCCAGAAACATTGCCCCCGGACGTCAACGTTTCGCGCCTGCCCCCCACGCAGTGGGGGCGCTGGAGCCCGCAGAGACGACGGGCAGCGACTTTCGAGGGAGCCCACTGGACATCATGGGCCCCCATGCACAGCACACGCCGCGCGCTTTGGGAAGGCTCGCTGAGGGGGCACGGCATTGGCGCCCTCGGGGACCATTCGTCTCCGAAGTGTCCCGTGTGCCCACCCCACGACAGCACAACGGTTCATCACCGGCTGAACCGCCGCATGCGATGGAAGGTCGCATTCCGCGGCATGTGGCTGTCCGCATGGGGACCGTGAGAGGGGATAATCACAGGACGGTTGGCCCTCGCCTCGACGGAAAATGGCCGAAAAAGGCCATAACTCAGTCCAGGCGCGTCGAAATTCGCAGAAACACGGACCCGCGGGAAATCGCAATTTTTTGCCGTTTCGGGCCGTGTTCGGCTCCAAAATCTTTCTAAGCTCTCGGGCCTGTACAGCCAACCCAGCCGGGCCTGGGGTCGAAGACCGGTCGAAAAAGGCATAGCGCGCGCGCCCGGGGACTTGCACCATATCTCTTGCCTTCGCATCCCCCAATCCCTCTGGGACTACCTCCAAGTCGCACAAAATACACTTCAAAGGCTCAAGGAGGAAGGTCCTGGGCCGGGGCGGGCACACCATGGGGACTGCCAAAAGCCCATGAGGGCCCAGCACGCGACGCCCCAGAGGCCTAGCGCCGCCTGCGCGCCGTAAAGGCCCATGCGCTTGTAGACGTAGGGCGACGCCAGCGACGTGACGGCCACCGACACGTTGAGCAGCGCCCATGCCACACCGAACCACGGGACCGGCAGCCCATTGCGCTCGTACAGCAGCTGAGGAACAACGCCGCTCGATCGATGGACCAAGCGCCCGGCGCGGGGGGGGTAAGGCCACGCGCCGCGATGTGCGGGCGGGGGGGGAGATGGGCGCGGCTCACATCGCTGGGGGGGGGCTAACGTCGGCACAGCACGTGCCCTGCACAGACGCAGGGGATCCTACCGTTAAAGCCCAGCAGCAGGGCCACTGGAAAGGGGTGCGAACATCGGACACGAGGGGCCCCAAAGCGGGGGAGAAATCAGAAGTGGCTACAGAACCCCCGCCGTCTGAGGGGTCCCCGAAGCAACGCAAGTCAGAATCGGGGTGTCCGATGCGGAGAGGGCTCAAAGTGGATGCATGGCCCGTTCCATATTGGGAACGGACCATTTGTGAATGGAAAGGTAGTAAATAAATATGGGGAAAATGGTATATAGGGGTATAAAATACGTAAAAAGTGCTGAATATATGCACCGCAACTCAGAATCACCTCGAAAAGGGTTGTCAGATCAAGCGCCGGCATGAGCGCCATATGTCCCCCGCTTTTGAGAGTATTCGTGTAGCATACCCCAATGCATGAAATTGGATGTTTAACCCCTCATAAGGTCATTGTTGTGGGGGACAAAATGATCCATCACTCCACGTCCCGAGTTGGGTGCCTCTTCTTTTGGGGTTGGGGGTCAAAAATTGAAGGAAAAAAAAAGACCCCTACGTTGTGTGGACCTGTCGCTACGGTAGCATTATGGTCATCTCTCAGACAGGCAACCAGAGCCATTGTACTGTGTTCGAGGACCACAACGAGGGGGATGAAGATTTACTAGAACCCAGTTGATTCAATGGCACCTATTGTCCCTCCATGCGGCATATTGCCTTGTGCAAGTGGTAGTCAGACATCCCTTTTCTTGCCTGCACATGCCTACGTTGTCTGTTGGTCAAGTATGACTCTGTGTCTGTTCACACACTGCTTGTTTGAGCCTGTATTGCCCAATGCCGAAGGCAGGGAGGAGTTCAGAAAAAATTGAAATTTTTGCCCGCCCCCCCCCCAATTTTTGACCTCGAAAGCACAAACTACTCGGAATCTTTTGAATGAGAGCTGGAAAAAAATTTGGCCAAAACCCATGTCAGATATCAGAATGTAGAACAACAATGCTCGACCAGCATCCTGAAGGCCTTGGGTTCGATTCCAACCAGCGGATGAGCTGGATCAGTCCAGCCTCCGAGTTCGAAGCCATGACCTTCGGTTTGAGAGTGCACGGGTTTGCTCGCCAGACTGCTTTCTGCCGAATACCAGGTGTCCATAAAATGTGTCCCCAGCCCGGATTTCTGACATCTGAGCCATATCTCTGCATAATTTGAGTTCATTGAGTCCGGTATTAACGGTAGTTTCGCTCATATCGACGGTACGTTGGACAGAAAGAGCCAACATGGCCTAGAAATGGGCAAAATGCGTCAGCCCTGTTTTCCCCATAACTCCTCGGGGGGCACCACACCCTAATGACACGGTGGCTGCAGCGGCTGTGCACTGTGGCTTCATCAGGGGTGCATTGTGGCAGCATCAGGTGCCCCTGTGAGGTGTGCAATGTGGCCTTGAGTGGCATCGTTCTTTGAAGGTTGGCCAGGGTTTCGGGCCATTGTTCTCTTTGGCATCAGTAGCAAACAAGCCAGTCACAAGATGCCACTCTCAAGAGTGCCCAAAAGCATAATAAAATAATGAATTGACGGGCTCAGCTCGCGGAAAGGGTTGATGCAATGTGGTACGCTCACCTCCTTGCTGTGGTTCAAACAGATATGCCGTCGCTTTTCCGCGTACACTTTGTTTATTGCCTCTTTTGAGCAAGTGACTGCCGACACATCATGTGGTTTGGAGATGTGGGTGATGGCTCCGTGGCGATGGGGAACGACATAGAGGGCTTCCGCATAGTTTGCGTTGCTCGATTCCAATCCCACTTGCAGACGATGTTCACAGAATTGGGCTTGCCCGTGGCCACTGGCGGGTCAAGGGGAGTGTTTTTCTTGCGGCGCCTGCGGCACCCGGCACGCAGTTCGGGTAATTATCCCGGTTCGGGTAATTATCCCGGAACAGAGGACATGTCGTGACGAATAGCCTGCACACAGCAATGTCAGGGGTTTCGGGTGGGGCATGGCCCTGGGGCCATGGGCCGAGCAGCCGCCATGTGTGTTCCCCTGCAGCCACGCTGCACACCTGATGCAGCCACACCGCAAGGTACGTACTGCCTCCGAGCCATATGCTGACGGAGATACCGTCCGTGATCTCTTTGCGGGCGAACGTTGCTCGGATGCCGCCGAAGAAGGACTGCTCGGGTTCGTCAGCTGCAGCCGATGGGAGCAAACGATGCAGCCGAGACCATGTCCCTGTCCACGGCCATACCCACGGTCCTGCCCCTTTGCCCCTGCCCATCCAGCGTTTGGTCCTGCCGCTGCCGCCGCTCATGCCCCTGCCACTGCAATGCACCTCCTCACCCCAGGCCCGCTTTCCGGCCTCCACCTCCTGCGCCTGCCGGTCAGTCCAACCCCTGCCCCTACACTACCTTTGTTCCAGCGTCCGAGCCCACTGCCCCTGCCCGTTCCCGCTCTCCGCAGACCAAGACCTTGCTCCTTCGTCAGGCTCTTGGCATTGGGCTCCAGCATCATGGCACAGAGGACCAGGCAGACGACGTACGGGACGGCGGTGACCAGCAGCGCCGCGCGCAGCGACACATACGTGGCAATCAGGCCGCCCAGAATCGCCGCCGCCGCCTCCGTCCCCTGGGCCCAGAAGACGGCGTAGGACTCGCGATGTAGTGCCAAGTCCTGTTGCCCGAGCTCCGCCTGCGACTCGTACAGAATGCTCTTGTCGGTGCCCGACCAACAGGCCCAGCCCGCCGCAAGAGAGATCTGCACAGGGGACCGCGGGGCCGTGGTGCTGCGTTGTGCAGCGATGCGTCCGGCGGTGTGTTGTGCAGTGCTGCGCCGTGGCTTGCGGCATCGGAGTCCGGTGCGCTGCTGTGCCGCGTTGTGCTGTGCTGTCCTGGGCTGGGCAGGCAGTGCAGCGCTGCGTTCTTCTGTACTGTGCTGCGCTGAGCCGTGGTGTGCAGTGATGTGCTGCCCTGGCGCCGGAAAATAGGGTGCACTGTTGTGCTCTGCAGTGTTGCACGTGATTGTTCACAGCACTGCACACCACACCACACCACACAACAGCACAGCACAGCACAGCACAGCACAGGCTGTGTTGTGTTGTATTGCGCTGTGCTGTGCTGTGCTGTGCTGTGCTGTGCTCCGTAGGGGAGGAGGCCACACCCACAGTGTGGGAGCACCTCTGCAACGCAGCATAGTGAAAAATTGGTGGCCAGGCCATAGATCGTGAAGGCGAGCACTTTGAAGGCGGCAGCAATGCACAATGTCAATTTGCGTCCCAGAGTGTCACTCATGTATCCGCTGGGCACCTCCAAGATGGACAGCACCACGCTGTTTATGATTTGAAGGTACAGCATCTCCTGCACCTGAAAGGGAAGGACAAGAAATGCATGACGAAGGAAAGTGGGTGGCAAGGGGTTGGCACATGGCAAGAGACGGAAGCCATGGCGAGGCCCTGCGAAGAACCGACCATAACGCCAAGCTCAGAATCGGTTGGGGTCGACAGGACAAGCCCCCGGGGCCTTGTGCAAAACAACGAACATGGCGAGGCACCGAAGGTTGCACAAACCGCACCCGACGACGTGTGGAGGAGGCTGTAATTTCTGCGCAAGCCATGCGCCCAGGGCATCATGCACAACAGCACACAACAACGGACTTTGCAAGGCAGGACCAGGGGGGCACACCCCTCAGAGCGCCTACATGGACAGTGGCAGCAAAGGAAGCAAATCTCATTCCCCTGCAGCAACTACACCCGAACGCCGATTCTAATGAAAAGACAAGAGCCGCAAAACCCGTGGCTCCAAAACCCAATCAGCCGGAGCCCCAAAGTCTTGGAGAGAGAGAAGTACGTGAGACAAGCAACCCCAGCTGCCTCCCTGGGCCACAAAGCACCGGTAAATTGTGGGCCCAGATCAACGTGTGCTTCGGCAAATTCTTTTGCCTTCGGCCGGGCACCTCAAAGGAGCCCTCAAAAGAGGGGTGGGGAGCACTGAGGGTCATGAGACACTTTGGGGGCTCAGTTGTATGCCCTTTTGTCGACCAAAATCAAAATCACAATTCTCTTGCCTCCGAAGGGGCCAAGGCCTTGGCCCGATGGGCTTAGCGGCCGCCATGTGGCTTTCCATGGGTGCTCGGGAACCCGTATTGTCACCAAATCATGATCCGCGCCCATCTCACAGCTGTTGGGGATCTCGATTTTTGAGCCGTTGAGACTGAAGACTGCATTTGAGGCTGCGCACCAATCCCTTGGAATTTACTTGGGGGTGGGGGGGGGTTGTGGAAATTTGAAATATTCATGAAAAATATCGAAAAAAGAGAGCCGGCCCTCAGAGCCCCCTCCCGGGGGGGGGGGGGGTGGAAAATGGGGCTCCGAGGGCCCCCCACCCCCCCACCCCCCCACATAAATTTTTGGGGAGCCCCAACTGATTTCGGACCGTCCGACTGTGAGGTTTTGGCTTGGCCGGTGGCGGCTTTGAGCGCTGATGCAGTGCTTAGGTTGTGTAGTGGCGAAAAATTGACTTTTTCCGAGGATGTTGCGAGTTTTTTGGGATGGGTTCGGGTCATCATTTGATTTTTTGACAATGCACCCATAGGGACCCACGTCGCAGCTACTAGGCCCATGTGACCAGGGCCATGGGCCCCCTGAAAGGCCCGGAAATTGCTCTCTGTAGGCTGGTCAGTGGCACTTGAAAATTTTCGAACATTCGGCTTTTCCCATATCCCTCTGACAGGTTTGGTATGGGTTCGGGTCATGATTTGGTGACAATACGGGTACCCTAGCACCCGTTGGGACCCACGTGGTGGCTGCCCAGCCCATGTAGCTGTAGCTGTTTCAGTCTGTTCATGGCATCTGAGAATTTTCGAGAATTTGAATATTTTATCATTTGGTCATGACCATAGCTCTCGCAAGACCCCCGAAATTGCCGTTGGCAGCATGTCTCATTACCGCTCATGCAGTTTTTCACTGTCAACAGCTCAAAGTTTGAAATTTCCAAAACCACTTTTCCCAACATTGCGACCATTGATGTAACATCTCATGCAAAGGCTGTTTTAGACAGACCCTGTTTGTGTGTTTTTCAGCAACACACCAAAGGCAAGCGTTTTCACTGAAGAACATCAAGCCTCACAGAATCACAATGTTCCGGCAAATCGTTCTGGCACGTTCCGGCATTTCCAGTGACTGGAACGGGGGGGGAGTTGCCTTGTGAACATGCACTGCCCCCCCCCCCCGCCCTTGAAATCGTTGGAGGCAAGATTTCAGGCATTTGTATTGAGGAAATAAGCTTGTGGCCCTTGGAGCCCCCTTCCGCAACCCCCACCGAAATTTGGGCGGGCTCCAAGGGCCCCCCCTCCCCCCCAAGTAAAATTTTCACCAGCCTGGTCAGCTCAAAATCAAAAACCTCAAAAAAATTATCAAAAAATGGGGGCATCAAAAAAATTTTGGGTTCAGACTAAGATGAGCTGGCGTAGCCCGCTCACTTCACAGTACGCAAGATATCTTCTCGGAATCAAGGTTCAGAGCTGTCCAGTGCTACGATGATCCCACGATGGCGTGGTAGCGGATCTGACACGTGGGTCAGCTCAAAATCAAAAACTGCCAAAAATTCGTGATGTCATTATCAAAAAATGGGGGCATCAAAATTTCCAATTTGTGAGCCCGCCCTCTCCAACACCAAAACACAGCGGCACCCAGTGACGGGGGGACTAAGGGTAAAAATCAGAAATGCATTGGGCGATCATTTTGTCTCCCAAGATGATAGTTTTATAAGGGGTTCAACCTCCAACTTCATACACTGGAGTAAGCCACACAAATATCCTCCAAAAGGGGGATGTTCGGCCCTCACGGCTGCAATTAGACCTAACAACCCGGTTTGAGTTGATTCATTTTCTCATTCTAAGAATTTTTGGTGCATGGGGGGGAGGGGGCTTGCCTCAATGTGGGGCGTACATGGCGATGGGGTGCAAAAATCAAACGAGGCAGCCCGGGCATTGGAAAAAGACGTGTGGGGGGGAGACACCCATGCCAACAAAATATTCGAACTCAGGCGAACTGTACGCAGGGGGGGGGGTCAAAAGAATGGCGTAGCGTTGTCGAAGAAGGGGATGGGCCACTGGCAGACCCGGACCTCCGCAGCCTCACGCACCTGCAGGCCAACAGTGTGCTCCCAAAACAAATTGATGACCCCTTGGCCGATGATGCACATGTTGGCAGCCCGGGCCCCAGTCACAAGCCAGAGGTTCCTTTTGAGCCGCCGGGACCGCGCCGCACCATCAGCCGGGCACACGGTGGCGCTCTGCTCCATCAACGCGTGCGCACCAGCCCCAGGGTGTCAGAGCCGATGGGCCTTCACAAGAGCTGTGCAAACGGAAGTCAGAGGAGGAAAGGGGCCACGGCTACGGCCCGGAGCAGCACAAAACAACACGCATCGGCAACGGGCCGGTTCGCATCTCCAAATGGTGTCCCTACTTTTAGGCTCTAGTTTTCGTACCACATGAGGGCCGGAACCTGTTACAAATGGGGCCGGATGCTTTTTCGTCCGGTGGTGTGCCTTGGTAAAAAACCTTGCCCAAAGGGGTACTCATGGCGGAGAAAACTGCGTCTGCGGGATGGAATATGGGCACAGACGGTCGCCTATCGCACTCTTGCCTCAGAAGGCCTTACCTTGTGCTAGCCACCGCTCTTCTTTATGATCTTCGGAGATCATCGATGATAAAAGTGTTGATTTGTTAGGAAGATTTGTTACGCTTCAAGGAAAATCACCTCGCAGAGGTTGCCAGATCAAAGCCAGGCAAGGCGTATATAGGAGAAAACGCCACATACCCCCCCATTATGGGCCTTTTTGGGCCTATTCGCGTACCCTACCCCAAGGGGTTGAATTGTTAGTTTAACCCCTTGTAAAATCATTATTTTGTCCAATAAACGCATCCCCCAATGAGTTTTTGGTCCGGACCCCCCCAGACCCCCCCACTTGAAACCGGCTTTTTTGAGGTTTTCAGGGAGGTGGGGGGGGGGTCAAAAAATGACCCCCCCTTTTTGGGGGTTGAAAATCATGAATCTTTTGGTTTTTTCCGATTTTGAGCCGAAAAAGTGTTTCCGGGTCCCGACTCCATAGGGTTTGTATGGGGCGGAGTGGGACGAGCGCTTATGCAGTTTATGCACTTTTCAGCCATTTTTGCTATGTTGGCGGTTTTGGCAACCTCGGTGACCCTGTGGTACCCACTCTGAGGGGTGTGAGTGGGGATGTTGTGACAGTATATGCCTACTAGGATACAGAAGGACGTTCTTTGCAGTCTCTAGCCGTGCCGAGGGCCGGTCAATGCCGGTACCAAAGACGCGAAATGGCTGTTTCCACCAATGATGGGCTGGTGAATGGGTTGGTACACAACCTGCTTGTGCAGTTTTTCACCCTGGACAGCTCAAAAATCGAAGTTTTAGAAACTTATTTTTATGATATTCTGACCACACAATATGACCATCCAAGGTATGTAAAGCATGTTTTAGGCCGTATTTACATGATTTTCACCCTATTTGGGTATTAGGTCCGGGGTGTGGGGGGGGGGGGGGGGCTCCCAAGGGATTGGTACACAACCTACCTGCTTATGCAGTTTTTCACCCTAGGCAGCTCAAAAATCGAAGTTTTTGACCACGTGTTGCATGGGATATGCCCTAATGTTATGACCTTGGGGGGCCAACGAAGAGCGATGGCTTTCTAGTCCAGGGGGGAATGACAAGCAAGGTGCTGTGAAGCAAGGTGTGTCCACCCTTCTTGGGGACAAGCGTGCCCACAGTTAGGACCCCTAACTGGTCCAGACCCATGGGGTTCTACCATTCTTGGCGGTGTTACCATACCCCTAAGTGTGCTATGTATGTCTGTGTGTGTCTCACTTCACTCCCCGGCGTGGCTCCCTTTCGGGCTTCGCTGATGTCGGACCGAAGGTCCTAGTCAGGTACTATTACCACTCCTAGGGCGCCCACTATCCTTTGGGGAAGACGGCAAGAGCCCCACCTAGTAGAGCAGTAGAGGGGAGGGGTGGCCAAGTGTGCTAAGGGCATACAAAACGCCCATTTTTCTAATGGCCAAAAGCTAACACACTCCCCTGCCCGCGAGGAAAAGCACGCGGAGCAGGAGACACCACTACACTACACTCAGTAATGCCAGCACCAGCCTTCGAAGGCAGGGTGAGCACAACCGCACTCAGTCCCTGCCAGGCTTGCTGACCCTAACCCCTACACACGCTACTGGGTGGCCATGGCAAAGAAGTCACGAGCCCTACTGGCTCCCCTGTGAAATTGCAACAGAACACAGCGCTACTAAGCGACTGTGGCCTAACAGGGACGTCACAACACGTTTCCCTGTCAGGGCTTGGAGGGAAGGACATAAGAGAACGGGCGGAGTCCTTAAGCTTGCTTGCTTGCAGGACGGTTAGAGGACAGTGTATTATTTTCCAACCGAAGACCTGTATAATATAGCGAGGTTGGTTAGGTTCCTCAGCCGCTAACCGTCCTTCATCCGCCTTTGTTCTCAGGTGGGAAAGGGAAAGGGTGAAGTGGTGCAGCAGCAGTTGCCTTCGGCGACTTCCATTTTTCGCCCATGCTAAAAAGGGCGCAGATCACACAAACAACCACACAATATGACCATCCAAGGTATGTAAAGCATGTTTTAGGCCGTATTTACATGATTTTCACCCTATTTGGGTATTAGGTCTTGGGGGGGGGGGGTCCCAGGGGATTGGTACACAACCTGCTTATGCAGTTTTTCACCTTGGACAGCTCAAAAATCGAAGTTTTAGAAACTTATTTTTATGATATTCTGACCACACAATATGACCATCCAAGGTATGTAAAGCATGTTTTAGGCCGTATTTACATGATTTTCAGGCCTCTTGTTGTGCACCTACACGTGGTGAGGCTGTTTCAGCCGAGCCACAACCACCATGTCCCTGCCCTGGGGGGCCCCTCGCGAAGGGGGTGCTCCCCGGGCCATAAGCCGCTACCTCTGCGGCTACGACGACCCCTGCGGTGGGTGGGTCTTGCTAGGCGGGCAGCCGGTCTTGCTTCAGCCGGGACGGCTGCTCTCCGTATATGAAGCCGAACGGGGCATCCCGGGCGACGGCTCCGTGGCCCTCGTTTGCCCGGGGGCAGACCCCTTGGGCCTTCGGCGCCTTCGCGCAGCGGACGTCGACTACGTCGAATCCGTGGATGACATCGATAACTCCGACATCAAGAACAACGCGGCAGTGACGCTGCCGCTGGCGCCCG
Source organism: Eutreptiella sp. 'Long Island Sound 2002' (assembly GCA_964036045.1). Taxonomy (NCBI): domain Eukaryota; phylum Euglenozoa; class Euglenophyceae; order Eutreptiales; family Eutreptiaceae; genus Eutreptiella; species Eutreptiella sp. 'Long Island Sound 2002'. The sequence continues at coordinate 58,636,232 of OZ038382.1, read as the reverse complement.
TTTCTGTTCGGGGGCATCAGGGTGCCCTTCCCGGCAGTGGGGCTGACCGCTGGCCCTCCCTGCCCCTCGCGGTGACAGCCATCTCGGCGACAACGGCGGCGCCGACGACCGCGGGCCGCCGCCAGCGTCGTGCAGCGGCGGCCCTACGCCGCAACACCGCCAAGGTAGCGGCCGCACTGGCCGCATCAGTGGCCGCACTGGCTGCCGGTACCTTGGGCAGCCATCAGGGGGCCTCAGACACGCCGGGGGCAGGAGGGGGTGCGTCCCCCAGCGCCCTAGCCCCACGAACTCTGCCCGGCGCGGGGTCATGGGCTGACCTCATGGACGCCGACGACGCAGCAGCAGAGAAGGCCTCTGGGGGCTTCAGCCCCCCAGTCAGTGGCGCTCTCGGGGCACCTGGGGCTGGTGGGGGTGCGTCCCCCAGCGCCTGGAGTGCCCCTCGCATAGTTCATGGCAGCCAACGGGCTGCAGGTGGCGCCGATGGTGGCGCGCTCGGGTCCCCTGGGGCTGGTGGGGATGCATCCCCCAGTGCCCGGAGCACCCTCCGCACAGCTCCTGGCAGCCACCGGGCTGCAGGTGGCGCCGCTGGTGGCGCTCTAGGGGCATCTGGGGCTGGTGGGGCTGCATCCCCCAGCGCCCAGAGCGCCCCTCGCACAGTTCCTGGCAGCCACCAGGCTGCAGGTGGTGCCGCTTGTGGCGCTCTCGGGGCTGCATCCCCCAGCAATCTAACCCCCTGCTCTGGCCCTAGCTTCCCACCCGCGCCTCGCTTGGGCGCCATCCATAAATCCAAGTGTGGCCTTCCCCCTGACCCGCCCCTAACCCTACAGGTGACGCCCAGCTCTGGCGCCAGCGCTGGCGGTGCCAGATTCAAGGGCAGTGGCGGCAACAGTGAGGCTGCCCCTGTGCCGCCGTGGTCTGGCACAGGAGGCAGCACCAGCAGTGACGTCCAGACCACCAGGTCTGGCGGAAGCGACAGCACCAGCAGTGACGTCCAAGCCACCAGGTCTAGCGGCAGTGGCAACACTGGCAATGAGGTCCCGACCGCTAGGTTTGGCGGGAGTGGCAACACTGGCAGGGACGTCCAGACCACCAGGACCGGCGGTAGCGGCAGCACCAACAGTGACGTCCAGACCACTAGGTCTGACAGCTGATGCAGCACCAACGGTGGCGTCCAGACCACCAGGTCTGGCGGAAGTAGCAGCGCCAGCAGAGACGTCCAGGCCAGGTCTGGCGAAGCCAGCGCCACCAGCAATGGTATCCAGACCGTCGGGTCTGGCGGAAGCGGTGGCACCCACCATACTGCCCAGGCCACCACTCCTGGCGGCCGAGGCAGCACCGAGCAGGAGGTATCCCTGGGGGGGGAGGGGGTGCAGAAACCAGCAGACCCCACCCACCAGTTTGGGGTACTCCAGGACGAGGAGGGATGCACCCGCAGGTGCATCCAAGAACTGCAAGCTGCAGTGCTGGAGCTGCTGCTGCATGGTTTCTGGGAGCAGGGGCTGCACTGTACTGCCCCCCCCTCCCCCATCGGTTTATGCGCTAACCCTCCCGGGACGCCTGCCCTGTGCGGCGCCCCGGGGGACAGCTCCTATATGTCGTAGGGAGGGGTGGGGCTCCACCCCCCCGCTCCATTGTCCAGATGACTGCCCCCTGCCCCCCAGGCCCCAGGGGAACAGGAGGGGGGTAGTGACGACGGCACTACCTTTGCAGCCACCAGTGCTGCCAATGTTGCAAGGCGTGGCCGGTGCGCTGCGTGCGGACCTTGCTGCCCGCCCAACCAGTACAGCGCTCAATGGCTGAGCGCTGCCAGAGGACGGGGGCCTTGTGCTGAAGAGGCCCTCAGGACAGCCTCCTTGCCCCTCCCCTAACCTGACCCAGGGGCAGGGAAGGGCAGAGTGCTGGGAGGGGGGAGGGCTTGGGTGCCCTAACCCTCCCCCCCCCCCCCGAAATTGACGGTAGGGGAAGGTCAAGACCTCCCCCTGCCAGCAGCACGGTGTCCCGACGGAGGGGCGCCCCCAGAGAGACAAGGGGCGATGGGGGACCACAATCACCCCCTCCCCAAGGCGAGTGCGCGTAGTCCCCCCCTACTCCAAAAGAGGTCGGAGGAGGTGGCGCAGGGCCTCGGCCTGCGGCCGGCCCCGGAGGGGCATGGAGTGATGGGGGAACACGGGGTGGCCGACCCACCCCGGGCAGGGTACAAGGGCGCGCTGCAGGGCCTCGGCCTGTGGCCGGCCTGGGGAGGAGGAGAGAAGCGGCGGGGGGCGGCCAGCAGCAGCCCCCCATTGACGCATTGACGGGCGCGTCCTCCGGGGCGCAGGGTAACCCAGCCCGGAGGGCAAGGGCGCCGCGACGGCGGCTGCACGGGGGGGCGAGCTCGGAAGTGACTTAGTCATGACCGCCTCGTCCCTCTGTTCCGCCGTGCACCACAGGCGGGGGGCATTCAGCCCGGGGGGAGGGCGCAGAACTCTGAGATCGGCCCTTTCCCCCAGCCCCTCGACCTCTGTACATAGGCTCATGGACAGTAAAAGCGCAATACCGTATTTACATGATTTTCACCCTATTAGGGTATTAGGTCCGGGGTGGGGGGGGGGGGGCTTCCAAGGGATTGGTACACAACCTGCCTCTGCAGTTTTACACCGTGGCCATCTCAAAAATGGAAGTTTTTGAAACTTATATTTTTGATATCGTCATCACCTAAAATGACCATCCAAGATATGTAAGCATGTTTTAGCCCGTATTTATGTAGTTTATACCCTATTTTGGGTGTGTGTTGCTTGGGATAGATTCTCTGCGAGGTGGACTTGCCGAAGGCAATAGAATTTTATCAAAAATAATTTTTTCGTCTTGGTTTTATGGATATTGTTTCGTTTTATTTTTAACTTCTACAGTGTATTTTTCATGAAATTGGTTTGAAAATTTTGTTGTGATTTTGCTGCTACTACTACTGCTGTACGGGAACTGCAATCATCTCCTCGTGCCACTGTGCTTTTCGTTGGCTAATCCATGCTCCTCCATGCCGCGCCATCCACGAGCGGATGGTCCCTATAAACGGAACAATGGGCGTCGGCTCGATTAATGGAGTGACACAAGTGAACAGAGATGCAATCAGAATCATGATATCACTGCCTAGTTGCCAAGATATACAGCCGTTTTAGAAGTCTGAAGCACCCGTTTGGATGCGGTAGAGCGTCGCGCTCCCCGATTTCCTGCTCGAACCCAACAGGTGACTAGTCAAGGCCCTGTATATGGACGCCAATGAAGCTCGTTGTGCACGGGGAGCAATGTAGTGTTGGCGAAGCATACCCAGAGTTCCACTTAACATCTCAGCACCGGTGGGGGTTCAAGGTGCAGGGTGGGGCTCCAGGCCATCCCCCCCCCCTTGACTCCCCCACCCTCTTGAGTCAAATTTCTCTCCGCGCATGTGGTGCACTTCTTTTTTTTTTGGTGAGTCATGGTGTTCAATGAGTACTCAAGAAAGTTTCTTGGAAAGTGGGTAACTCTCACCATATGATACACTGGATCCCTGCAAAGCGGGGCTCAAGGCGCTGACGCACAGCTCATCTGTGCGTATCACAGGTACTCTCTAGTGCGGTAGGTGACCACCACACCATAAGGCAGCATGTGTACTGTAAGTTTACTGCTGACTCTCGTGGTGCACTGTTCTTGGCCTTGCTGGGGGTTAACATTGGAGACTCCTAGCATCATGCAATTTCGTCTTCCATCTCCGTTACGCGCTGAGTGAACTGTCTTGGGTCTGCTCTGTGTCGCTTCGCCGCGGGGGTATCCAGTACCCTTGCCATAGGGTGTACGGGTTGAGGCCAAGTTTGTGTTTGGGAATGAGGCGACCACCACGTTCAATAAAATCGGGACTGAGTGTATCTTCAGTTCCCGGAGGGGCGCAAACCGTCCACGGCGGCTTCGGAATCTTGGGTGAACCAGCCTACAGGGCCATATCCACCGCATGGGCACATGTGCCCACTCCAGGGTGGTCTGTGTCGCGGAATGAGATGCGGTGGTGAGGGGCCTCTGTAGCGTACATGGTTGTGCTTGGCGCCACACTGCCTAGTATGCATGGTGGTGGAGCGCCTTGACATGAGAAATGCAGGCAGCCAAGGACAACGAGCAAATGTCGACAAGAATCGATTGAGTGTCCTTTAATCACGATTGGCATGCCTCCGTAGTAGATCTACATCAATCGGATAGTTTCAAGGGCGTTTTGATGCGGTTAATGACAATCCATGTGGCGTTTTCCTAGTACGTGTGCATGTGCGTGACAGCGTCTCTTGGGGGAAGGGCACTGGGATAGGTGGAGAGACCGATCCATTTGCCATGGCTGGCACATGAGGGAGAACCGCTTCATCTTACAAGTCTGCTTTTGGCGATGGATGCCAAGTACAGAGAGCTGGTCAATCATGCGGTGTAAGAGGGTATGAGACAGTTCATGGGACTCCATTAGTCGCTGTGTATAATCCTTCTGCGCGGGAGTGACAGCGAAGTGGAGTTCCTTTTGCTGGTATTGGAACCAGGGTTGTGCGGCATTTGTGGTTTGATGGGCCAAGATCGTATTCTGTAGGCACGGGTTGAGGTATTTGACGGCCCGGGCCCTGTTGTGATAAATGTGCGGTTCGCTCCGCGTGCGGTCAGCCCTGTGTCGCGTCTCCTATATGTTTGGGTATTGCTGGCGGGAGCAGTGACGATTGTGCCATGGCAACTCCACCACACTGCAATCAGTTGAGACCAGCCTCCAATCCGTCCCCGGCCTCCAAGACATATTCTCTGTCCCCTCCGTGAGGCACCCCAGGGCCCGTTTGTTGCTCTCCTTAGGGAGGGCTGGTGCATTCCTACACCCGCCTGCAAATGGATCCCGAAGAGACAACGGGCAGCGACTTTCGATGGAGCCCACTGGACATCATGGGTCCCCATGCATAGCACACGCTGTGTGCTTTGGGTACGCTCGCTGAGGGGGCACATGCAATGGGACGGCATTGGCGCTCTCCGGACCACACATCTCCTAAGTGTCGCGTGTGCCCACCCTACCACAGCACAACGGTTCATCACCAGCTGATCCGCTGCATGCGATGGAAAGTCGCATTCCGCAGCATGTGGCTGTCTTCATGGGGACCATGGGAGGATATAATCACAGAATGGTTGGCCCGCGCCTTGCCCGGCCCCATTCTGAATCTGTTCTGACAAAGCCTTCTACGGGGTTCAGGTCACTGGGGAACCAATCGAGGTAGACTGTCACCTGCAGTGTTCTGGTAACGTAGTGTAAGCGTTGAGGATACCCTCCCCCCACCCCAAGACGGTCCCCCGAAAAGAAATTGTGGCAGAAAACGAAAGAACAAAGCATAAGAAACGTTGGTGTGTAGAGCTCGTCAAGGTCAAAGCACAATGACAAATGAAAGCAAGTGTTGCAACAATATGAAAATCATGCTGCCAATGTTCTGAAATTTACTCCTTGAGTGGCTCGGTGTAAAATTTCTTGGTCCTGCTCCATTTGACCTTGAATTCTGGAACATGGTCACCACTTTCCACAGGAATGCTTCGGGCAGCACCCTTGGGTGGTGGTTAGGCCCTTTTGGCAGGAGGCTCGGCAGAAACAGGTGCTAGCAGGTTTCAGGGAACCCAATTGCCTTCGGGCATGTCTCTTGTGAAATACAACTTGTCCCCAAAACTGTGTCCCATACCCCACACACCAAGGGAAGGACAAATGGGGGGGGGGACCGGGGGGGGGGGGGGGGCGGGGGGGCGCTCAACCCGACCCCAGCCCAGAATGAAGAAAGTTGGGATAGGGCAGACCATCCTCCCCTAGATGGTGGTAAGAGGGCCAACCATATGCTCACAAAGTGGCACACCTTTGACCAACGCCTCTAGTTTGGTCTCTTGCTGGGTCTGGACCCTCAATCTGCAACGGAAAATCCTATCTCCCCAGATTCATCCCACACCCCCATTTTATATCGGCCCACATCAAAAGCATGATTAACATCAAAGGCCCCCTTCAAGGAACGGAAATTGGTAGAAGTGTTTTTGGACGCCAGCGCTCCAGCCCTTGAACCAAACAATGAAGCAGGCTGGTGAGAGAACAGCTTTGGACCCAATTTGAGGCCGATTGACAGTGCGACAACCAGCCCCATAGAAAGGCTGGAAATCCCACGGAGGACGTATGGCCCATGTAAACCTGCCCAAAATTTGGCAGGCGCGTTTATGGGTGAGGGGTAGACTGCCGCCTGCAACCATAGGCCAACAAGAGAGGGCCAATCTTGTTCTTCGCCCTCCACATCTGACTACAGTCCATCAAAGATCAAGAGCTTATCCAAGCACAAGATTGTAGAAGCCGATTCTAAAACACTTTTGACACTCATGATCGCACCTGCATGCCACAACGCTGCATAGTGGCAAATAATTGATGAGCATTGCCAGCCGAAGGACAGATTGAGGATACCTGGTAATTACAGAGACCCCCCCCCCCAGCCCCGCCCCCGCGACGATTTTCGAATTTTGTGACCCCCAACATGTCTCTTTTCCCATCATCACGGAGACGATGTTCAGCTTTGCCCCTTTGAGATCCTCCTCCCCCACCATGGCCCACCCCACCACCCACCCAGGCCCCAGGCCTCCCATCCGGGGAGGGTCGGGTGTGGAGCTGAGGGTTCCCACATGAGGTGGGGCACGCAGTCAACGTAGCCGTGCTTGTGAGCCCTGGCTCGCGGCATAATATCGTGAAGTGAAGCCGGATCCGAGAAGGGGCGGACTTGTCCTGCACCGGCCTTCCAAATGACACGAGACCGGCAGTCTGCTCGTACACCGGCAATCCCCAATTTTCGCGTGCACAACGACTGGATTGCGGTGTGCACGGGTTGACCGCGTGGGGCACCCAAAGGTCCCACTGGGTTGATGGGATGTCGCACACGACGCGCTTGGGATGGAGGCAACTTATGTAGAAGGGCGGCACGCGTGGCTCCTACGCGGTACGCGGTGCATAGTACATGCGGAAAGACATGGTGCACTCCTCTGAAACCCAAGGGGCAAAACATGCGAACAAGGCCGTCATGCCCCAATCAGTTTCCTTGACACAAAACTTGAGCACCGTGCACCTCAAAGCCCAGGTATCAGACAGCACACATCGCACACAGTGCGGCCAATCGAACAACGCACCGCCAAAATCCGCGGTGCGAAAAGTGACGGCACCAACGCCTGGCGTTGCTTGGACATGGGCGTTGCTTGGCCATAGATCGACGAGGGTCGTCACCCTCCAAAATCACTCTGGCATTCCAACAGCACTTCAGGTCTCACACGGCGGGGCGTTGCTTGGACACATGAGGGGGGGGGGGGGGGCTACGAACGCATGGATGGTCCGTTTTACCTCGTGGTGATGCCGCCGGCACGCGGCCCATGGCTACGGACGGTTAGAGGGCTGGTGGGTGGCAGTATCTGTCATTGGTCAGGCCCCGGCAGCCGCGGGGATTTTCGTCCAAATCCAGCGAGGCCTTCCTCCCGATCGCGGGTGCGGTGGCCGCCGGGCTCAGCCGCGGACCACCGTCAGTAGGCACACCAACAAAAACAGCACATCGCAGACGTTCGCGGAGATGATCACGAGGTCCGTGGTGGTGTCCGCGAGCATCCGACGGTACTCGATGACGAAGGCCAGGATCCGCAGACTGGTGCCCGTCAAGAGCACGAGCGATATGACGATCTGGAACCGCTGCAAAGGGGCAATGTGGGGGTGAAGCCTCTGGGGCGTGGCGGGGGCGTTCGAAGTGGCATAGCAGCGGTGGTCTCTGGGACTTTGAGCTGTGGTCCAGAGGATCTGACACGGATAATCACGTCGGAGTGCATTGTGTGTTTGTGTCTAGAGTTGATACAAGGAATCGTTCATCAGAGATTCATGACTGTAACCATGCGACCTCGACATGTGGTGCCCATTTGTGGTCTTGTCTAACACGTTATGGATGGTCAAGTGGGTATTGCACAACATGCAAGTAGATCTGTGTCACTTGATGGCATCACGCACGACAATCCAATGTGCCTGGATGCACTGAAGCACAGGCCCTTGTCAGCACAACAGCAGGTGTTGTTTCCGCAACTCTGGGAACCATGTCCGACTTGCCCTTTATGAATCTGGCCCCCCTTTCAGAACAGCATTATGTGTTGTTTCTATCACATTTTGGGACATTCGTGTTGTTCTCGCAATGGGGTACCACCGGCAGAGTCATCGACTGCACTTGCGGCACCCGGGCGGTTCACTATGGTCATCACCCCCGGTGCCGTCAATCGCCGCCAGTGGTTAGGCTGTACAAGCCTTGCCCATGCCCGAGTGTTTGCTGCAGTCCCTCCCCCCGTCCATGCGCCAACATCCGTGCCAGGTCCCGTGTCAGTATCTGTGCCAATCCATGGCCGCAGTCCGAGGTATCTGTTCGTTGCAAAGGCCGTGATCCAAATGATGCAAACCCTTTCGGACCCGGGGGTATGTACTACGGTACGGTGAGCTCCTGATACGGTGCAGCGGTGCACTCCGCACTGCATCAGCGGGCTGGACTCGCCAAAAGAGCCCAAATGTCTCGGCTGAAAAAAAAAAAGCAGACCGCTGCTGGTGTCGGTGGCATCGTTGCCGTCACACAATGCTCCAATTCTGCACTGGCAAAACTAATATGAAGACTGCAAATTTATGCAAAAGCGTCACCGAAGGGCGGTGTCATCAAAAAGGTTGCGAAAAACGCATGGAGAACCCACAAAACAAATACCAAAGAGCACGGTCACTCCAGTGGAAAACGACTGCAACATTCCACTGGATTCTGCATTTCTACAAAACAGTGTGAACCTCAAAGATTCTGCGAAATTCTGCGCTTCCCGACCCTCTGCCTGTCTGGTTGGGTGGGCAGGACGGGTAATGGTCTGGGTGGGCGTGCGGGCCGTGTGGGCGGGAGGGGTAAAGGTCAGCGTGGGTGGGCCCACTTGGAGAGGCAAGAAGGGAATCGTAGCAAAGACGGACCTGGAAGGAACGCTGCATTGACTTATTGAACATCTGCCGCTTGGCCCTAATGGAGTAGTAACCAAAGAGAATGAGGAAGGCCACGGAGGTGGTGGCATGGCCCAGGATGGAGCTCAGCGGGAACCGGCAGATGGGCATGACCTCCTCCGAGGCCTTGTGGTACAGAGTGCACGACTGGAACAGGATCTCCAGCCACGTTCCGTAGCAGTCCTTGATCTGCCCCAGGGCCCGCTCCTGCCGGGCCCGGCGCCCCAGCCATAGCGACATGAGGAGCGTAACGCCCTGGCGAGAACGGGGAAATGGGCACCTCCCCCGAGGGACTGCAGAGACAAGCAGGGGGTTGGGGCTCGGCGTGGCTGCTGCCATACATGGGGCTGAAGATTGGAGGTAGAGGAGGACGTGTTCCAAAGCAGCCACATCATACCTCCCGCCCCCCCCCCCATTGCGAGAGCAACACCAAAATCCCAAAATTTGACGAAAACAACATCTACCGTTGCTCTGCCAAGGGAGTTGCATATCGGAAAAAAGGGGGGGGGGGGCTGGATGGGAGGTACTGACCTCCCATCAAAAGCAAGACGAGCACAGGAGCAGATCACAGGAATGGATGCAAACGTGGTCTGCGAAGAGTATCAGCTCAAACGACAAAATGGCAAGTGATTGTGAGTGAACAAGCAAGTACAAACCTATTGCAGGGCGATGCTCCCGCTGCCTGACACTTCCCCCCTGAGACATAGGGCGGGGGCCAAATCAGAGCCCGGCCACTTGGCGTCGTCCAGGAGGTTTGCTGTTTCAGGTTTGAGTTGTCCAGCAGCGGGTACCGGGTAGGCCAAATGAATCGGGGCTTTGTTGCCCCCTCAGCCCCCCCCTCCATCCGTGCAAGGGTGGGGTGGGGTGGTCAATGGACGACTGGACGGGAGGGGGGGGGGGAGATTAGGTGTACGAGCCGTTGGAGTACAGGGATCAGTGACACCAGAGACGGTGTAGTGCAACTTCAGAGGGAAGGGAGGGGATGGGGATGCGAGAGGATCGGAGTCCAGCAACACCGCGCATGACACGAGGCGACTGGAAGAGTGTTGTCAACGAGCGGTGCTGGCGCCTTGTCAATCTTTCGGGGATATGGAACGTTAACCCGGAGGCAGGGCAGGAGTGTTCTGTTTGCGGGAACAATACATCAGCACTTTGAGGATGGGGGCTGTTCAGGTCAGTTCCGCACCCCAACCAGACTTGCCACTGGCATCTGCCTGCTCAGAGATGATCAGATGGAGCAGAGTCCTACTGAGCCACACGCTGGACGCAGCACGTTCCTACTGAGCTGTGGTGGTGCTGGGGGCGGGTATTACTCAGTGGCCCTTGATACTGGCCAGCTGGGCCTTGCTACCGAGAAGCAGTTTCCCTGCCAGATGCTAGTGGCATGTCTGACCCCAACCCCCGCGGCGAGGCGGGGCAGGTCCAGATGGGGGCGGGGGCGGGGATCGAAAAATTTTGGGGGGGAGGGACACTTTTAAAAGTTTCATTCTCAGCATTCTGTGGGTACCACGGGGTCACTGGGGTCGCCAAAACCGCCAACATAGCAAAAATGGCTAGAAAGTGCATAAACTGCATGAGCGCTCGTAGTAGTCCCATAAACTGCATAAGCGGTAGTCCCACTCCGCCCCATACAAACCCCATGGAGTCGGGACCCGGAAACACTTTTTCGGCTCAAAATCGAAGAAAACTAAAAGATTCCTGATTTTCAACCCCAAAAAAGGGGGGGTCATTTTTTCGACATTTTTGACCCCCCCCCACCCCCCCCCACCCCCCTCAAAGCCTTAAAAAAGCCGGTTTGGTCTAAATCCACACACATACACCAGCAAGAGCACACGCAAACAGAACACGAAAAGAAGCGTCGATATGCGAGTGCTGGGCGTGATGTCGCATAAGGCAGCACGTGCCATAGAAACCATGATGGGTGGGTGGGTGGGCCGTCATCTCTTAAATACAAAAGACAACTACAAAGACAAACACAGCAGGAAACACTCACACCCATACCAGCACAGACCAAACTTGGGTTTGCTTATGGCAAACCTCATTTTGGTCTAAATCCACACACATACACCAGCAAGAGCACACGCAAACAGAACACGAAAAGAAGCGTTGATATGCGAGTGCTGGGCGCAAACACTCCCCATACACCGACATGACGGACGCTCCCTCCCCATCAATACCTCAGATACCGCGCAGTGGCGCAGGGCCAGTGCTAAAAACACAACTCCACACAAAAGAACGTGCAAAGATAGAAGGTACGTATATATACATGCACATGAGGCAACAGATGCCCGTCAGTTCGCTGTCGTCGCATCAATAGTGCGGTAAAAAGGACAGCGAAAAGGATCCCATTCGGGCGATGTACCGAGCCGTGCCGTGCCCCGAAATACACATACAAACCGACCTTGCTTGCCCGCACACCCCCGACACAACCCAAAGGCAACACCTTTGAAGGTACTTGTATATATATGCAAATGAGGCAACAGATGCCCGTCAGTTCGCTGTCGTCGCATCAATAGTGCATTAGCGAAAAGGATCCCATTCGGGCGATGTACCGAGCCTTACTGTGCCCCAAATACATGTGTAAAAAGACCTTGCTTCCTTACACACCCCCGGCATATACCAAAGGCAATACCTAGCACACCACGCCAACACACATACACACAACCAGAGGCGGGTGCAACACAAACCCTGTGCTCGCTCTCCTGGTTCGGCCACAGGCTGACCGTTGGGGTTGTTTGGTGCACCAGGAGAGGTCGCCCAGGGCTGTAGGGATCCAATCGGCTTACTGGCAGTTCCTTGGGATAGGCAGTCTGCCTCCGCCTGGGCACAAAGGCCTTGGCGCCCTGGCCGCTCCTACCATGGGAGGATTAGTGTATTATTTACAAGGGTATGTGGCTTTTAATGTCCTGGACGCTTTTGTATAAAGGAATGATGGCAAGCGTTGCACATAAAAGCTGGGGGAAGGAAGAAAACAGAAAACAGATATGGTACACTACGTGGTGTGTCTAAAGCAATGGCTTATGATGATAAGTGTTGCACACAACACCTCAAGGCAAAAGGGAAAAGCAAAAAGCAATTACTGTACACTATGGGGGGAGCACATCGCAGTAGCAGGGAACGATTTACTCAGTGGATCGACCACCCAGTGGCGTCTATGTGCCCTGCTGAAGTGCCCGCCTCTGCACCTGGCTCTCGGCTGTTGCCGATGCCAACTACAGGGCCTTGGTGGAGTGGACAACAATTAGTGGAACATCGCACCCATGCAGAAGCTTAAGGCCAGGGGAGCCTGCCAAATTCTGCATCCAGGGTCCTCGCTGAGAGGAGCCCACCACAGCAATGGTTTGAGATACGTGTCCACAGAGTTTCTGTTCTCCTGCTCGGGTCTGTTTGGTCATTGCCAGAATGCCCGAATCCTTGTACAGCACCCTCACCACTTTTGTACTGAGGTTGGCAGCAGCCTCAGGGCAGCACTCCTTCTTCATGATGGCCATACCATCGCTCAAGATTCGTCGGCATTCCTTGATCCTGTGGTCGTCGGTGGCCGCTGCATAGAATACCGGATATTCAAAACCAAGATGAGCCTCCCGTTTCTCGAAAACGCAGATGAGGCATGCTGAGTCCACAGGGCGCATCCGCCCCGCCACAAATCGCGCCGCATCGGCAGCGCTGGCAGAGCCATCGAAGAACACCAGGTACTCATGGCCGGCGTTCAGTGTCTCCGAATGATCCAGACCCGGGTGCTTGTGGTGCATAAGGCCAGAACTGTACCCCACGCTTGAGGCCGTGCATTGACTCATGAGGCCGCTGTCACTGGCGCCATGAATTGAATCCCTTCGCGACTGTGGCAGGGTGTCAGGGTGGGCGATGCACTCCGGCAGCGCGTGGGCGATGCAAAGGACCTTGCCGCTGCCGTTAAAGTGGGTGAAGGCGTAGGTCGACGTGGACCCGTTGAAGGCTCTGTCCCATACAGTCTTCTCGTTGGTCCCCATCACCAACATCTCACTGTCCTCGCACACATCCATCAAGTCTTCCTCAATATCATCTGCGATTCTCGCAATCACATTCACGGACCTGAACCCTGCTTGTTGTAGTTGCTCCGCCACACGCTGACACTCTGCCTCCGCCCGACTTACAGTGTGGGCAATAGGGATGGGCTCTGACACGCACGCACAGAAACCCGGCTTCTCAATGCATTGGTACACTGTGACTTCATCCTCCGGGCAGACCAGTGTACGTAGCATCTGAAGTGCTGCTTCGGCCGCGGCTGATCCATCAAAAGCAAGTGTCACCTTCATTGTCAACCTTGAAAAAGGACCGTCATCTCTTAAATACAAAAGACAACTACAAAGACAAACACAGCAGGAAACACTCACACCCATACCAGCACAGACCAAACTTGGGTTTGCTTATGGCAAACCTCATTTTCAAGTGGGGGGGGGGGGGTTTGGGGGGGTCCGGACCAAAAACTCATTGGGGGATTCGTTTATTGGACAAAATAATGATTTCACAAGGGGTTGAACTAACAATTCAACCCCTTGGGGTAGGGTACGCGAATAGGCCCAAAAAGGCCCATAATGGGGGGTCATGTGGCGTTTTCTCCTATATATGCCTGCCTGGCTTTGATCTAACAACCTCTCCGAGGTGATTCTAATGCCTTTGGCAAGTCCACCTCACAGAGAATCTACCCCAAGCAACACACACCCAAAATAGGGTAAAAACTTCATAAATACGGGCTAAACCATGCTTTAAATATCTTGGATGGTCATTTTAGGTGATCACAATATCAAAAAAAATAAGTTTCGGAAACTTCAATTTTTGAGCTGTATAGGCTGAAAAACTGCGTAAGGAGGTTGTGTACCAATCCCGTTTGACCCCCCCCCCCCCGCACCCAATACCCAAATAGGGTGAAAAACACATGAATACAGCATGAAAAATGCTTTACATAGCTTGGATGGTCATTTTGGGTGATCACAGTATCATACAAATAAGTTTCGGACACTTTGATTTTTGAGCTGCCAGGGTGAAAAACTGCATACCCCCCCCCCCCCCCAGCCGCGTGCCCAATACCCAAATAGGGCGAAAAACACATAAATACAGCCTAAAACATGCTTTACAAACCTTGGATGGCCATTTTAGGTGATCACAATATTAAAAAAAAATAAGTTTCAAAAACTTTGATTTGGCACGGGTTTTGAACGGCTGTCGGCAAGGCTGCAGACTGCAACAAACGTCCTTTCTTATCCTAGTAGGCATATCCTGTCAAAACATCCCCACTCACACCCCTCAGAGTGGGTAGCACAGGGTCGCCAAGGTCGCCAAAACCGCCAACATAGCAAAAATGGCTGAAAACAGCATAAACTGCATGAGCGCTCGTCCCACTCTATCCCATACAAACCCTGTGGAGTCAGGACCTGGAAACACCTTTTTCGGCTCAAAATCGAAAAAAACTAAAAGATTCTTGATTTTCAACCCCCAAAAAGGGGAGGTTATTTTTTTCGACATTTTTGATCCCACCCCCTCACCTCCTTCAAAGCCTCAAAAAAGCCGGTTTCAAGTGGGGGGGGGTCTGGGGGGGGTCCAGACCAAAAACTCATAGGAGGATGCGTTTATTGGACAAAATAATGATTTTACAAGGGGATTAACTAACAATTCAACCCCTTGGGGTAGGGTACGCAAATAGGCCCAAAAAGGCCTGGCTTTGATCTAACAACCTCTGCGACGTGATTTCGGCATTCCAAATTTCGCACGTACCCCTCCCCCCCTGTTAGACCCCAACCCCCCCATCCACAAGCGGAGGGTTCCCTCCTCAAAAGGTGAACACGTATGTACACCCAGAAGTACCAACTGGCGTAATCTTTCAGTCTTGATGCCTCGTCCGCCCCCCCCCCCACGGGTAGAGCGACAGTAATGCCATTCTCTCCTGTCACTCCATATTGTGAAATAATGTTGTCACTCCACACTGTCATGCGGTGCTTTCACTCCAAACTGTCCCTCTGCAGTTCGGCTGGAGTAGAGGTAGGGTACTCTGGCGGCACAGTGCCTGGACACAACACTAACCCTGGCTAACCCTCTTTGGAAATGGCACTCGACGAACTTTAGAGAACATGTTTTCGTGCCGCCCCATGTGGGTCGGGCGGGCTGTAGGCCCGCCGGTAGCCCCTGGGCTCCCCCGACAGCCCCAGAATGTCTCCACCACGTGCATGTCGCCGCCGCGGCCGCCGCTGCCGCTGCTGCTAGTGCTGTCCGAGCTGTTGCTGCTGCTGGCCTCAAAGTCCCCCCAGTGCCGCCCGGGCTCAATCCCCCCTGCCCTCCTGCCCTGTTCCCACCTCTCCAACCCCCCAAGGATGGAGAGGGGAAGGAGGGGGTTCGTCTTCAACAGCTCGTTTAGCTCCCCCACGGACACCGCGTGGGTGTGGCCGGCCCCATCCCGCCACACCACACACACACACACACACGATGAACGCAGACGAACAGGCGTGATCAAGCGGAGCACAGCACTGGACGTTAACGAATCTCGTCAGGCCGAAAAACAGTAGAAGAGGGAATGAAAGAGCATGTCGGCTAGGCGCCTTTCTGCAGTACAGGGTAGAGGGACGTGGCACATCCTGTCCCCGGATCATGTCCGTCTCCAGCCCTCGGCAGCCGCGCAGAGCGCTAAGCCAAGGGCCTGCCAAGGGCAAAAGCAGGGGTCACTCATGCACCATGCCCGGGTATGGGACTGTTTTGGAGCCCTCACCTCAGTACCCTGCACCAGGACGATTCGGATGTTGTCTCCTGGACGTACCCCCCGTTACCGGGGAGACACACACACACAGCCTGCCCCGGGGCAGCACTTTTCACGTACACACTCCAAAGCCTGCCAGTCATAATTCCAGATTACCTCATATGCGTGCAGCCCTGGGCACCCCCTGGGTGCCCATGATGTGTATCTTTCCCCTTCCCAGTGTGCAAACTGTTTCAAGTGATTCTGCAGAGCTGCGACGATTACACACTTTGGAGCAGGAAGTCTGTGGGACAGGGTATACACAGCCTTTACCGTAGCAGGCAGAAAATGTGGCTCCCCAGCGAACGCCCGATGTAGCGCTCTGTGCATCGCACGCATACTCTCTTGCCTGGTGTACCCTGCCCTCATCCCTGCTTGCAGCCATGCCAGCGCACTCAGGATCTCCCCCGCCCATGTGCTCACCCAGGCCCGTCCATTTGATAAGGCCCCTGTGAAAATACCACTGAGGTATCCTTTGTACGCGTGCCTGGGATTCATAAGGGACGGCCCCAGGCGAAGATCCCACGTATCTGTTAATGCTGCCGGTTGAACGTGGTTTAATCCTTTCCCTTCCCCTCCCAGTGTAATGCAAAAACCCATACATCGGAGAACTGGTCCCAAACATGCGCCCTGACAGTTCCCTTGCTTGTCCGCACAGTTGCATTCCACCGGCAGGCCCCAAACTCTTTCTAGGACAGATTTAACCAATGAAACCACCTCCCGGCAGTCCTCCACTCTCGCATCTGTGGCCATCAGGATATTGTCCCTAAACTGACACAGGGATATACGCCAGCGGCCTGTCCACAGAACGTACCCTTCCGGGGAAATGGTTAAGGCGCCCAACCTCCGGAATTCCTGTCGCCCTGTGTATGCCCCCCAGACGGAGTGCAAGTCAGCACTCTGTGCCGAAAAACTCCCCCCCATTGGGATACACAGGTCCCGGCTCCACAGCTTCCCCACCGCCCAGCACTTATTGTTGCGCTGCAGTTCAAACCGTACGTACTCGGACAAAACCTGGTGCAAAATGTACCGGAACGATTTGCTCGTTCCCAACCCTGGACGGTCCAGGGCTGGGGCGGTGTGGTGCACACTCCACGTCACCTCGGACATTCTCCACCGCCTACGCTTAGCAATAAATGCAATTCCCTCCTTTAGGTGCTCATCGATCCAACTTGGCTTAATCTTATTGAACTGTTCTTTACGGTCCAACTCTGTAATGTGTGTTAGCCTTTGTTTCCCCGCCCAGGTGACCCGGGAAGCGACATCATTTACCCGCAGGACCTGAAAACTGTTTGGAACCTCTTGGATGAGGTGCTTCAGAAAACAAGTAAAGGCTCTGGCTGCTGTGCGCAGATCCAGCTTGCGAATTTGGGGTTCCGGGTAGGCAGCAATGGGTCTCCACAGCCACTGACCTTTAAGCAGGCTCTTCGCCTTTCCTATAATATACAGGACACACATTCTGGCCCTCGGGTTAGCATTCCAACCTCGTTCGCAGATTAGAGCAGCTGTTGCCTGTCTAACCGCATCTGGTGTCTCCGCACAGGTGGAATACTGTTCTTTGACCAGGAACTGCTCTGTTTGTTTCCACAGCCAGTGTTTGCAGAACGCCCAAAGTACCCCCGCCCCCTTATCCACAATCCTAACGGAAGAGCGGTCTGACCGGTCCTGTGAAAAGGCAGCAGGAAGTAGGGGACCAGGAGCGAGGTTCGGAAGACCGGTCTGACCGGTCTGCATGAAACTGTTTGAACCGATCTATTTTCATGCTAATGGTGCATCCCACCCATCATGCATCGTTGAAACACCCAAGAGGACATGGGAAGCAAAGTCTGTGTATGTGTGTGTGGTTTGTGCATGGTGTGTGGTGGCGTGCATGCTGCAACGAGCGCGCAAAGGTACGTTTGGGAGGCAAGTGTAACAAAGTGCTCCAAAGTGTACCGAAGTGGTCCGGTCCGTTCGGTTTGCAAAGACCGGTCCCACCGGTCTCTGAAACTGGTCTTACTGTTTTTCTCTAAAATACTATTGAGTCTAAGAAAACCACCAAAACCATCATTTCCGCCACATTCAAAAACCCTTGACCCAATCCTTTGCCAGAAAGTGATAATTTTCCCCACAAGACCAGACCGGTCCTCCGTCCGGTCTGGTAGCCAAAGGAATATGTTCAGAGAGCTCCTCGACTGTGCTCCGCACCTTGTGAAGCAGCGCACCGCGTTCCCCAAACAGGTCCTGTGGCAGCATCCCGGGTGTCCCGTGACACACATGCACACATGCACACACACACACACACACACACACACACACCAGGACTCCATGGGGGAGAACTCCACCTTGGTCACCTGAGATCAAAAAAGTGTGCAGTGTTCTAGTCTTGTTCTCAAGAACTGTTCGATTTGTTATCACCTCCTGGTGTCGGCGGCTCCAACTAGCCTGACAAAGGGTCCCTGTAGAGCAAATTCCACGGGCACAAGGGGAATGTGCATGCCAAGAGCGCTAACAATGACACCTGAAAAAATGGCACTTATGTTGTGCCCCCCCCCCCCCCAGAGTATGCTGTCACTACTTCTTGAGACTGCGGCTGTCACTCTGTCCGTCATCCGGGGGATGCTGTCGCCAAAGTGTGGAGACCTGAGACAGAAGCGGCAGCAGAATTGCCAGCGCGGACTTCCCGAGGATGGACTCGGACACGCGGCGGCACACGCCACGGAGCTGAGGGCCGCGCTGCACGAGGGGGGGGCCACCCTCCTGCACCATGCGGTACCCAATGTTGGTCTGCTCATCGGTCTCGTGGTGGTAACGGTCCACAAGATCCGTTAGCCGCAGCTGCATGATGAACAGCAGCAGCGCTAAGAACAGGGGTTGGGCCAACCCGAAGGCCGAGACCATGACCGGGGGGCACAGCATGTCCGCTGCCGTGTCCAGGTCCTGCAGCCGCCACAACCACACCTGGGGAAGAAATCGCAGCCCCGAGGCGGCGGCGAGACTGTGAGCGTTGCACACAGGAGGAATGGAGGGGCGCGGGTGGGAAAGAGCGGGAATCCGAGGGGCTCAGTTGCGAGGTCCGCCGTTCCTGTCGCCAAGGGGTCATGCCTACGTATCCCGCTGCCTCTAATTTGCGCCGGAAATTGTGGGAATGGATTCCTCTGTGTACTGGGGCAATGCCAAAAGTGTCAACATGAATTGAAACTCTCGGAAAAAAATAAGTAGGAACGCATTTGGTGTGCGCAGGGATCATCAATCTCTTTGCAAACCAGCATTTATTTAAAACAACGTTCACAGGGATTCAAGATGGCTTGGGCAATAATGATTTACGAATGGGTATGGACATTATAGTCGCTGCAGGGTTTGGCTGGTTCCATGGATCCGGCTGAACTCCTGACACGGGCAAAGTATAAGTCGAACAACCATCTGAACGGCGGGAGCGCATGGCACATTGTTGAAAAGAGAGGCAGTGGAGCCAAACTGGGGTTTCTGGGGTAACCTGGGATTCCTGTCCTCCCCTGCATGTGCCTGCGTCCCCACACGCAGCACACCTCCCCTGCAAACAGGCTGCATGCCCAGATTGTAGCCATGGCACACTGAATGATCTTCATCCCCCAGAACACATTGAAGAAATACACACGATGCATCATGATGCTCACCAAGACGGCTATGGACACGACAACCACTAGCGCAAAGCCCAGGCACGACACGAGATCCAGCAGGTACACCACCAGAGGCCAGCCATGCGGTGAGGATGGCGGCAGCGGTGGCAAAGACATTTAGTTGCAGTCACATAGACACTGGAGCAAGAGTTGATAGGGGCTGAGGAGTGGAACCATAAAAAATGTTCAAGACAAAGGAAGACAATGGATGACAATTGGTGGGCGCGGGTCGTTTGGAGGTCAAATGGCAATCTGAGTCGGTTTGGTCACATTCCCCGGCAATTTCTGCCCTCGGTGTGCCCTTAGTCTTGTTGAAGACATATTGGGGTGACACCATTTCACAATCTTGCAATGAGCTTCAACCAACAAAATATGTCTTCGCCACTGACGCATGCACCTCCTGACCTCGGGTTTTCAATATTGCACCTCATATGCAACAACGCGTATGACAGCGCTAAGCAGCCGAAAGGTGTCAAACGGAGACACATAGCGTCCCCACAGAACATGAGATAAATACGCAGTGGCTGGAACCGAAGAAACTGGTCACAAGTCAATCAATACGAGCACACAGGCAAAAGATCCACAGTGGCAATAAAAGACAGAGCCCCACCAATAGGGATGTCACAAAACCTGAACCAGACAGGGTGCACAAGCGTTCAAGCACCAAACTCTCATGTTCCCATGTTCCCATGGTTCACTTCTTTGGCGTTGCCTTTTACCATTCATGGATGCTCATTCACTACTTTGGGGGGCGGAAGTCAGCAAGCAATGACCAAACTCTCGGGATGGGGCGGGGTCCCCGTGGTGGCGCAGCCGCCATGGAACCCGCCCCTCCCGAGAAAGCAACCAATAGCCCCGTGTACACACGAGAGGTGGAAGAGAGACCGAACCAGTCAGGAGAAGCACGAGGGAATATTCTGAGCTCTATAAAGGGTGGTTGTCCAAGAGCGGCGGGACATCTTGGTGCTCACATAGCCTTTGCATTTTGCTGTTAGTGGCCGTTTGGCCCAACAACTGAGGATGGTCGGCTGTGGGCGGTCATCAGAGACTTCACTAGAAAGACGGGGAGCACGACCTGCGACGATAAGACCGGGGCCCAACTGCTCATCGCGAGTTGTGGGATCTCCGGCATGAAATTGTAACCGAAAATACCAACCCGCACACAATGATCAAAAATGCGTCACCCCAATATGTCTTCAACAAGACTAGGGGCACACCGAGGGCAGCAACCATGACACTGTCATCGGAATGCTTGTTTGGAGCACATGGGATGTAGTAGATGTGCACTGGAGGCACGTTGGCACCATACTTCCAACATCTAGCTTGGCGAAGTCCAATACATTCTTGTCGAGGGTTCGTGCAAGGCTCCTTTTAAAGTGGGTGGGGGGGGGGTTATACAGGGACTATTTCGCCGCGGAAAATTTCGTGGGGGAGGAATTTCGCCCGAACTACCTAATTCCCCAAAGCCCCAACTACCTCATGCACACCCTTCGCAGCTCAGTGTGCCAATCAAGGAAGGGTCAGCCCATCATACATTGTTCCACCCACATCCCAGAGGTCTAGGGCAGTCAGGCAAAGGCTGAAACTGGTGGGTCAGTGCAGTTGCGGAAGGAAGATATTACACAATGTAGGTCGCATGCGGGTGTTCGCCCTGACTCAGGGCCCGGGGGCCATGTAGCATCAGGGTGTACTATGCACATGGGTTGTGACCACCGCCAAATTCCTATGTCATCTTACAAAACAGCCAACGACATACAGCAGGGGGAAGGATACCCTCGGGTGGTGAAAACATAGACACAAAGTGGGGTAGCATGACAGATTAGAGAGGGTGCACAGTGGTATCTGCGGATTACGCACCAGTTGGCACAGGAAAAGGGGCAAGGGGCCGGATCACGAACGCCGGCAGGGCACATCCAAATGCACAGCATATGCATCCAGGCGCGCTGATGATCGAAGGCATCGGGGTATGGGTATTTGCGGGGCAACAGGGTTGTGCATTGACTAAGCAGAGACTGTACAAAAACCCAAAAATAGCAAGGCCAACCGACTACAAGGAGGCAAGGCTCGGTGGCGTACAAGGGTGACCAATATCACAAGGTTCGCATCGAGGTTCTAGCCTGCGCAGAAAAGGGACATGGGAAGGTATGCAGCAGGGACGGAAGGGGGGGGGGGTATCAGAGGGCCTTTGGTCGGGTCCAATCTGAAGGGGCGAAGACGTTAGGCCGATGTTGTGCGTGGCCTGGCACTGCAGTAGACAGAACTATTGTCACTTGTCTAGAACCAAGTTCCGGAAATAGCCTATCGCCTTTTGGACGGCTCGTAAGCCTCCGATGTGGTGTCGTAAATAGTGGTAGAGGGAGTTAGGTATGGCCAGGCGACCGACGATACGTAGGTCCTCTTGATTTGCCGTTTGTGGCCAAAAGAGTTAAACAATAGTCCTTTGGGAACCCAAAGTACGTTAGATTTTTTGGAAAAAATTTCCTTGGACTCTATACCACCCATGAGCAGTAGTTGAGCAGATGGGCACAACACCCTAGTGGTATGCGGAGGGTCCGAGATTGAAGAATGCAGGTCCAATCCCAGTCAGAGAGCTTATCGTGGACTTCTTTCCAATGAAAAAAATTTTTTTCAATCCAAAATCAAACATGAGCATAACGGTACGACGCAAAACACAGGTAAAGTACGGGTAGCTATCGAAATTGAGGCCCACAGGCACTCCTCACTTGCTAGTCACTGCAGTCACCAAGTGTAAAATACTTCCAAACCATGGTCACCTGTGAGGCAGAGTATGGTAAACAAGTGTATTGAAGAAAACACTATTTGGATGTGCAAGAGAAAATGATGACACGCCCCCCACTCTCCTCCCCGGGCATGCACCCCATCACCCGCCGACACCCCAAATTTTGCCAGGGGAAAATTTCACCACCTTCTATTTCTGGCCCCCCCCCCGCCCCCCCCAAAGGAAAGTATTGAGAACAAGAGACAAAAGGATAACGAAAATGAAAGAGGAAAATGAAGGCACCAATGCTGCATTTTGAAATGTTAGCACATTACATGCTCGCCGTGTCCATGTGGTGTTTCGTTGCATGCTAAATCTGTGGCTTTGCACCCATGAAAAAAAGAGGGGACAAACCACTACCATGTGATGCACCCAATTAAAAGTCTCCTCTAACTACTCGTTAACGTTGGACCATTTGTTGGCCCTTTGTGCCCATTGCGCACCCAGAGTGGAGCTAAAAAAAATTCCGTCTTGCAAATAATTGGAAGGCATGGCTTGGATTTTCGAATGTCCCAAGTGGTGACGATTTCCCTTGAACCCACAAGCATGTGAAGCGAAACACTCTCTTTGCACAGCTTATGGAATGGAAGAGACCCCAAAGCAGAGTGAATATGAATGTGGAGGCCATAGGACCTCTTGCCTTCCCTCTACCTCCACGATATGTCCGAGAAACGCCCCAAACAGGCCCCAAAAAGCCCAAAGGGCCCTTTGATACAAGGAAGTCAAGCTGCATGTGGAGTGTGCCAAATGTTTCCCTTCAATTGGACAGTTCAAATGCGTTTAGGGGTCAATTGGGGCAGAAATTGGCTGTTTTGGGGCCAACATAGCCCCCCGTTTGGAAGGAGGGTGGGGCAAGGTTAAAGGACAAGAACAGAGGCAAGGGTTCTGTTAACAGCACACGTTATCCTTGTACCTAAAGGGCGGGACGTTGGTGCCTAGCAGGCTCACATCAGGGTTGGCCTTGGACCATGGGACTTTGAAATCACGCGATTTTGCCCAGAGGTGTTCACGGGCCATACAATATATGGTGGCGAATTGGGACGACAATGCGCCATGTATGGCAACCCCCAGAAGTTGCTGCATGACACGTGTACCCAGGGTGAACACATCATTAGCAAAGTTTTCGAACCGTATGCATGGCAATGTGGCTCCACGAAAGATTCTCAAACTGGTCTCCATACGCTTTTCGCATGACATCCATGTGTTTGTTTTCATGTATCCCGAACCATAATCCCTGTGTAGAAAGGCAAACACGTTTTTTGTCGGCAACCCATTTTACCATCAGGAGTATGGCTTCCCACACACCAATTTCCTGAGAGGGGCATTGGTCCACGGTGTCAAGTGTGTTTATTTAGTTTATGGCACGAAGTGCACTCTCACGACCTCTTCGTCACGTGCCGACACTCTTCCTTGCACAATCCCACAAGACCGCGGGCAAAGCAAAGAAAAATGCACAACCGTGGTTTCTGAAGACGTGTAAACGAGTTGCACGTAGCATTGCACACACATGACAGTGTGTGTCCACAAATTCAGAATTCAGAAATTAGTTTCCTCACTAGGCTACCTTTAGGTGACAGCATGCATATACACACGGTGTCATACCCACAAATAGGCTTTGCTTAGAAAGGTTTGTGTACCCGGTTCTCTTATCCTATTTATCTAAAACAAGTTGTCTTGCACAGGTCAAGTGAGGGTCGGCGTCTCGCACTTTGGGTTTCCCCTGCGAAGTCGTGGACCCATTTTACCATCAAGAGTATGGCTTCCCACACACCAATTTCCTTAGGCGGGCATTGGTCCACGGTGTCAAGTGTGTATTGTGGGTTTCCCCTGCGAAGTCGTGGGAACATTTGTTTAACATCTACTTCAAAAAACTTCACAAGTTTGTGCGTGCGGTGCCCTTGTGGTTGCCACAGGGTCCAATGTTGGGCCAAGGAGTTGATATGTACCACCCAGGGGATAATGTCATCCATATTTTGCATTTCCATCGTGCACAGTTCCACCGCACCCGCGGTGATGAGGAGGCTGAGGCATTGCCCCACTTTCTTGGCAAAGGCCTTGGTAGCATGTTTGCAGTACGAGAACAAAATGCGCATGGCCACAGAGCCCTGGGACTCCATGTATTTATTTTTCATGGACACAAAGGAGGAGGGGGGTGCAACCCGCCTGCCAAGGCGGGTAATGTTGCGCAACACCATTTGACACGGCACGTTGATAGATGTATTGTGTGGCACAATGGCAGGCATCCTCAGAACTAACACAGTCGACAATCATGGAGAACTGGGTGGTCTTGTGCATACAGGCGTCTGCACATCAGCGACGGTTTCCCAGCATTTTTGTCTAGAGGCAAGATAACGAAGTTGGCATCACTTTTGACAGCCAAGACGTGCTCCAAATGCAGGGAGGGGGGCACAATGCGGATGTGATTTTTGCAGGCAAGCGAGGCAAGGTTGCAGACATGCGTGGTGAGCTGTGGGGCCCAAAAGCGTGGAAAAAACGGACATTCCTTCGCCAGTCGGTGGCTTGCCTGGCGCGCCCATGTGACATATGTGTCTTTAGAGCCCACTATAGCATTGCCAAGGCATAGGGTCAAAACAGACACGTATTGAGGTTGCGCAGGCCATGCAGGGTGCGTACCACAACGCAACCCGAAACACGGGGCAGGCGAGGAGGGAGCAAAGAGCAATGCGGTGGGACATGTTGTGGAGCTCGGCCCACGACAATTTGGTTCCCTTGACACATTGGAGCTTGCCTAGTTTGTGTGCACATTTTGCCACCGGTCGTATTATTGACCGTAGGTACTTCTCCACACGGGCCAAGATGGGTATGTCCTGGTAAATCGCATGCACAAAAGACACGAGGGGCCGCGCAATGACATCAGCGTCATTGGACGGGACAGACGTGTACCGGTGCAAGAGGGAAGAAAAATGGTCGACAAAGGGGTATAAAAGGAGGATTTGCGACTTAAAATGGACCATAGCTGGATCGGAGAAAAATGTTAAAATTTCTAGTTTTGGTGATTTTCGATGGAAATTTGGAAGGATGTCATGAACCAAGTATTCCAAATAAATGCTTTCCATTCCATTCTTCACACCTACAGGAAGTCTACAGGAAGTCGCACCTGGGAGGTCACGTGAACTCTGAGGGGAATAAGTGAAAAAATTTCCTGAAACTTCATTGAAAGGACATGCAGTCCGTAAGCGTTTGTAAGTGTCTCACTGTGAGGATCTTGGTTCACCTCCAGGCTCCGGGATAGGGGTTCCTGCGCAACTTCTGCGAAGGTGGGCAGTGGATCTGTTGTTTTGGAGGAAGGACTGAACTTCCACGTTGCCTAAAGTGTAATTCCCTCCGGCAATATGGTCGATGATCACCCCACAGGTCACCCATGTCGTGCTGCATCGCCGTGACGGCGCTGCCTAGCGCCGTCGCCGCTCCTCTGATTGCCTCAAGATCGACGGCGATGACTGCCAAGTGGTGATCGTCAGTTCTTAGCCGATCAAACACCTGTTGATCCCCGCCCAGTTCCGATCGCACTGCGTCCGTGACAGCCGCCAGCTCTCCACGTGGATACCATTATGGCTGATGACCTGCCGCTCGTGAAGACACTAATGCTGGTCAACCCAGCGATGCCTCTCCACGCTGACTAGCATGCGAGCTGCGGACAAGCTCGGCGGCATTGATTCTTCTGGATCAAAAGCTGCTGCCTTCACAGGGCCGGAGAGGATCATGGGCTCCGCCGGAGCTTGTTTCCGAGCCGCGGGCTCATACAGCTGCAGCCGCAGCAGTTAAGGTTCACCGATGTTAACCGTGGATTTACGGGACGATGCACTCAGCAACAGCACTCAGTCTTAGACCAGACTCCATTCACCCTGCAAGCACCCGATGATGCTACCAAATGATAAGCCACTAGGCTCCTGCACAGGACCGATGTTGCAAAACATGTGAGTTTCGTTTCCAAAATACAGACTACACTGCACCTTGGGCCTCAATGCAATACACTGCTCCACAACGTCGTAATTGTTGAGCTTGTCCGTGAATCCACCGTCAACATGGTCACAAAGACCCTGTGCAACACACGGAGGTCCAGTCCCAGACTACTCTACAGAGCACATGCATGCAGGATATGTGAAATGCAACCATTATTCTATTTAATAATCGCTAATTACTGTGTCGTAGTTCTGTCTGTGCTCTGTCGTAAATCTGTCTGTACTCTGTGATATTGATGTCGTCTGTCTTTGCGTCTCAGGCCTATCGCTCGCGAGCCACCTTACAGATAAGCTGCGATCGCCGCAACCTTTACTCTGCTGCCTACTGCTAATGCGCCTGTCTTAGGAGCAATTCATCCTCGCTGTGAAACTTCAAATTAATGACATGTGCTACATAAGACTTTGTCCTGCTGAGCTTCATGCTACCGACCGTGCCTGGCACTGAGGTCTACCACAGCCCGGTGTGTGTCACCATTTATGAGTTCCCTATTACCCACAGTGATGCGTAGGGAACAAGGTGCCAGTTCAAGGGCCCTGCCCTGAAAAAGGGCCACAACCTCAAATCCCAAATCAATCAGCATGGAACTACTCAGCTCCTGCGAAGCGCCACCAGGACCCAGAAAATTTTTGATGCAACTATGCAAAAATTTCTTTTAAAAGCTTTGAAAAACCACGGCTCATACGTTTTTTTCCTCGAGCATCCGCGCCTCTTTCTGTGAGTACGGCTCAGGTGCGCTTGTCTTCGACGATAAGTTTTAAACAAAACATGACGATTTCCAACGTGTTATCATCAACTTTTAGCGATTTGACTTCTTAAATCGCTAATCCTTCCGCTAAACCACAGGATTCGCACCCTGCTGGTTACATTTTCTATTTTTTTTCAGCTCTTGGAGTTTTGTGCAGTCCATCAGGAGTATTGTTCCCCCCTGACCTTTGGTCAGGAAGTAAGAAAAAGTGCTTTTCCAATGCTTTAGGGTATAGTTTAGTTGTATTAGAGGTGCTCTAAGCACACAGGCACTTCTATCTTAGTATTGGCCCAACCAAAAGTGGTGATAACACATTTTGACCTATGGAACCAAACACTAATTCAGGATGTGGTGTGGACCCCTTTATCCTCAAGCTATAGGCACTAAAACATCTTTTCCTGGGTTGCTGAGGCACTGATATACTGAAGGCAGAGCCTATGAATTTATCTATGTTTTCTCATGAATTCTTAGCTATCCTAGTGGTATGCACCCTAGGGGGCTGGGGCACCTCTTTTTGAGAGAGCCTGGGTTCAATTCCCAGTCGGCCTAGCTAAGTAGGAATATCCCATGTGACATGGCAGTGACCTCATCGCCACATGCCATGCCACCTCAGCACCTATGGGACCCAAAAACAAAGAGTGCAAATCTCAAGATGGCACTGTGGAAGAGAGTGAGCCCTTGGGGCAGTTTTCCCATCAGTTTTTCTCAAACATGCAAAATATTTCATCCTGAGTTGCAATGTATGCTAATTGCTGTGGTCTATTGTTGATAGTTTTCTTTATCTAACTCTTTGCGACTGCAGCCCTTCATGCTTTGATCCTGATTTTCTTCTACTTGGTTATCTCTGGCTTGGGTTATCCCGGATTGGTTGTATTTCAGCAAATAAAACATTTTCCTCATCAAAAACAAGCAGCAGGAAACCCTACACGAGCAGCAAGCAGCAGGAGAGGCACAACAAACACACAGTGTTGAAATCACTATAAAACTTTCTGGCAGCAAGAGGCAGACTGTCTCTGCGTACCGGCAGCAACCCCATGCCGTACATCCAGTGCGCCGAGATCAGTCATATATAAGCAAGAAGGGCGAACGAATATGGACACCAAGAAAGAGGACACCGACGTGAAGACGGCGCCTGAGGCACCAGCAATGCCAGCACCTGGTGAACCTGAGCCTGGACCTAGCGCTGTACCTTCGGAGCCCTTACATGGGCCAGTGGACGTGGCGGAGGATTCGATGGAAGGACTTCAGTCGGCCTTCCGGGCCCTCTCAGTCGAGGAGGTGGACACCCATCCTGTGAAGAGAAAGAGAGAGAGAGAGAAGGATGCTGGAGAAAGCATAGCAGCTGAAGGAGCAGACCAAGGGCACGACCCGACGAATGATCCTACCTTCGAGGGCGCACCAAGCGCTTCTGGCCTCCACGCATCACCCTCTCCTATAACCACCACAGGCCCAACTCCAGACCCGGCCGCTGCAACATCCACACCCATAACCAACCCGCCTATGGCTGAGGGCATAGGCTTTACTGGTGTGCCTACCTACCCTGCGTATGGTGTGAACCCACCTACCACTGCGTTTCCTGAAGCAACTACTACCAGTGAGCCGGTGACCTCCAGTCCTGCGCCGCGATGGTATGCGGCTGACTATCACCATCCTCTACCCGCTACGGGAGCCTATGTGGATGTTCCTGGGTATGCAACCTTGAGTGGGTTGGGGAGAGGACCTGAGTCATGCGGGATCAGGAGTAGAGGATCTGGGAGATCCTCCAACAGGTCCCTGACGCGGTCGGAGATCAACGAGGTGCTCCGAGGAGCCACCTCTAAAATTGTTGGCGACCTCACTCAAGAGATTCGAGATAAAGTGGAGCCCCTGATACCGCCCCAAGCGTCACCTACCACTGTGGGAATGTCACCCCATCGAGTACAGGCCAACCACCTGGTGGCAGGGCTGACAAACACCCTCGGGAGCCTGAGGAGCCGACAGATGCCGACCCCTGCTGTGATACCTAGAAGCCCTTTCGTGCCGAGGACGGCCCAGCCACCCGACATTAACGTGGGGAATTCTACGAGAGCCGAGCTGGACCGGCTGGGGTTGACAGCCCTGAGGGCAATGGTGGATGTGGAGCCCTACGGCTCCAGTGACCTAGGCGGAGATCCCTCCGATGATGAACCGCCGTCGATGACTTCTGCTTCGCCCTCGGAGGACGACGACCCGGAGGACCCCGAGAACCCAAGTGACACCCACAGAACGCAGCGACACTCAAATGACACCCACAGTACGCGCCAACACTCAAATGACACCCACAGTACGCGCAAACACTCAAGTGACACTCACAGCACGCGCCTACACTCACATGACACTCACAGCACGCGCGAACACTCAAGTGACACTCACAGCACGCGCCGACACTCACATGACACTCACAGCACGCGCGAACACTCAAGTGACACTCACAACACGCGCCGACACTCACATGACACTCACAGCACGCGCGAACACTCAAGTGACACTCACAGCACGCGCCGACACTCACGTGACACTCACAGTACGCGCGAACACTCAAGTGACACTCACAGCACGCGCCCACACTCAAATGACACTGACAGCAGGCGCCGACACGCAAATGACACTCACAGCACGCGGGAACACTCAAATGACATACATAGCAAGCAGCAGCCGCAGCAGCAGCAAGCAGTAGCACCAGCAAGCAGCACCACCAGCGAGCAGTAGCAGCGCTTGCAGCAAGCAGCAGCAGATCCAGCAGCACGGCGGCAACGGCAGCTTCAGCAGCAGTAGCGGCACTCAAATGACACGCACAGCACGCGCGAACACTCAACGACACTCACAGCATGCGCGAACACTCAAGTGACACTGATAGCACCTTCTTCCTCTTGTGCTCCTTCTTCGTCTTCTTTGTCTTCACTCCTCAGTCTTCTTCTCTTCTGCAGCTTCTCGATCTTCTTCTGTCTTCTTCTTAACGTCTCTTTGATCTCCTTCGCCTCTTCCGCTCCTTCTTCTGTTCTTTCTCTCTGCATATTCTTCCCTCCTGTTCTTCTTCTCCTTCTGCTTCACTTGCTTCTTGTGTCGCCCTGCACACGCAGAAGAAGCAGAAAAATTCAACCACCAATCGTAATCAAACGAAATTGAAATCAAATTCATTGCAAAGTCTATAAAATACCTTACATTTGCACCGTTAATCCTTGGCAAAGTTTGCTTGCTCTGCGGTGGCACGCGCATCTGGCGCCAGTCGGCGGCCACCCCAGAAGACACGTACTGTATTGTATTCTAGCGATACAGTACGCGTATATATACGTTACGCGTATATATACGCCGTCTTTTCCAACCCTGGCAAGTGGGAAGAAGAAGAAGAAGAAGAAGAAGACCCGACGCCCTGGAGGACGCAGGTCTCAGGAGGCTAAGGCTATTGCCACCTCCAAGATGGTGGTGAACCTGCCTGAGTTCACAGACAAGGACCTCAGCGAGTTTGCTGAGAATTTTGGCCGGTTTCTCCGATTGACCGGCCAAACCCACGCTAGTGGACGGATCAAGTGCGATCTGCTCCTGCAGTGTTGCAAGACCAAGTACCTGGAGAAGCAGGTCAGACAGATCGTGACTAAGTCCGCCACCTTTGCCGATGCGTTGGTTGCCTTGGAGAGGCAGTACCCGACCTATGAAACCGACCTCTCCATCAGGGCCGAGATTTAGAACCTGCCCATGCTGCCCAGCAACCCCAAACCTGGCAGGGTCTCTGAGCTATTGGCTGACCTGGATCACTGATCTGGACGATTGACGCCCGGTTCCTACAGCAGCGACGACCTGCTTTTCTGGTTGGTGGCTAAGCTCCCTCGAGAGCTGTGGGACGAGTGCCATTCAACGGCAGAGCGCAAGGCTAGAGCCCTCCACTACGAGGATCTATGTGTACTACTCCTGGAGCTGGCGCTGGAGAAAGAAAGCGACCAGCACCTGAAGAACTACCGTCCTGGAGGTGGAGGCTCTGGAAGCCATGGCAAAGGATACCAAGGATCCAGACCTGGGCAGGGGGCTACCCCCAAACACGCCCGGATCATGGAAAACGCCAAGGAGCTCTTCTGGTGTGATGCCAGAGACGAGCAGGGCCACCTGCAGCACGCCCCTGACTGCGAGCAGCGAGACTGCTTTGTAGTCCAAGGGAAGAAGCAGGAGACCAACACCGGCGCCAACAAGCAGCTGCCGGATCACTACAGGTGTACTATCACCTGTGCCTTCTGTGGGAAGAGGAAGCACTACGAGGATGAGTGCTACCACAAGCAGCGCCTGTCGGACAAGCTGAAGGGTGAGGATCCTGGCAAAGGCTCTGGCAAAGGTGGAGGCAGAGGTAAAGGCAACGACTCCAGCAAGGGCAAGTCGAAAGGACGTGGACAAGGGCAAGACAAGAGTCAAGGTGGACAAGGAGGAGGCGCTAACCGCCAGCCAGACAAGGACAACAAGAACCCGGACAAGAACGGAGGCAACCCCAACCCTAATCCAGGGGGGGACTCCGAGCCCTCTGGGGGGCAGTCTGGTCCGACCACACGCTCACAAATGCAGGCCCAGCAAGAACAAGGGGCTAAGCGTGAGCATGAAGGCGGTGATGACGGCAACGCTAAGAAGAGAAGCCGTTTCATGAGGATGGCCCGCAAGCTGCGGAACAAGGGGTTCGAGGTGACCTGTCCCGCGGAGTTCTGACGGGGACGCTCCGGTGGCGCCCAGGACCTGGTGTTTAGGGTACGTATCCGAATAGGGGGACGTGAATACCTGGGGGTATTGGATACTGGCGCCACCATATCTATAGTGGCCAAGAAAATTTTACCTTGTGGGAGCCTGAAGAACACCATGACCACCGTGGCTATACGAATGGGGGATGGACATGTGGTGCACAGCTGCGGGGACTGTGAAGTGGAGGTACCTATGGGCTCCCGGACTATCGCCCATCGGTTCTATGTGATGGACACTGAGGCCTTCGACTTTGTATTGGGGACTGACTTCTTTGTGCAGCACTCCCAGATACAATCGCTGACGCTGCAAGCGCCCTACCTCCTCTACGTGGACCACGGCAGTGGCAGAGAGTCTGTGCCACTGGAGCAGTGGAAACATACCTCGAGCTACCCGAGGGTATCGAGGGAGGAGCCCTCGAGCATGATGGCGGCCTCCAAAACTGAGGACTATCAACTATTGGGGGAAGTCCTAGACCAAGGTCTGAAGGAGTTGGGTTACTCTAGAGAAGACCTGAGGCTGGAGTTGTTCGCCACCGACAAGCAGCATGTACTGGACCTTTACTGCAGCAAGGGGAAGAACTGCAGCTACAAATTTTACTGGCCCTCTTTCGGGATGGCCTACGGGAACCCCAGGTTCAGTGAACTGGGGAAGGTCCTGACCAAGGTGGCCTTGGAACGTTCCCGTATGGTCCTGTGTTCCCCCGATTGGGGAGCCCATGGGGGCAACGAGTACTGGCGAAACCTCCTGGACAGGCTGACTATCAGCTCTGTTCGGTTACCTGATGAGGCCATCTACGTGCCTCTGGGGCGTAAGACGCCTTTTGGGAAACCCGGATGGGGGAGTATGCTCAGCGTGGTGGACGGAGGTCTTGCCTCCATCCCCTGGGAGGATCTGGACTCGACTCTGGTTCAGGCTATACAACGAGAAAGCGATGGACTCGCCTTGGGTGACTTGAAGGATCGACTACGACCTCAAGATGCTATTGAGACTATATCCGGAGGAGATCAATACGTCGCGACTAACACCAACGCCCCCAACTGTCTCCGCCATGTACCTGTTCCTGATGGAGTCTCTGAGTTCGGACTATCCGAGCTACCTAGCTCTATCCACTCAGATGACGAAACTGAGCACGACGCCTTCTTCGTGCAGACCTGTGTGGGGGAAGTGGAGAACGCCGAGTACGTCGCCCCACTGAAACCCCTACTGTCCATGAGGGTGGAAGACCCCGTGAACGAGGAGCTGGACCCTCGATCCAGGCTAAGGGAGTATGTGGACTCCAACAAGAAGTTGGTGGCGAAAAAGCTATGCTACGCTAAGCCTACCCGCAGCTCATGGCCACTGAAGCAAGGATGTATGGGAGATCTATCCCAATTGAAGGAGGACCTCGAACACAAGATCACCACCTGGCAAAGGGAGGTAGATCTTAAGCTCATGAAGAGCGTGTGGGGTGCCCATGTGAGGACCCCAGAGGAGGACGACCTCTCGGAGGAATGTGTATGTGAACCCCCTCGAGCGTGCCTATGTTGCCATCGTCCATCGGAGATGGTTGAACAAGACCTATTATATACCTACCAAGGGTTGAAGGACACTACCAAGGTCGAAGAGTCGGTGGAGGATCACCTCCCGATGTCTATTACTCAGGGGGCAAGCAACTTACACACTGACGAGGACATGGAAGACAAGATCAAGCTATTGGACCCGCGGGTGCAGAAGCTTATAAGGACCTATCTGGAGGTGTTCGGAGAACTACCCCCTCCAGCTTCATGTGACAAGCTGGTACAGATGGACCTCAAGCTGAAACCCGAGTTGGTGCGTCACAAGATCCGGAGGAGACCCTATCCGGCTCCTAAAGAGCAGGCCAACGAGATTGAGCGACAGATACAAGAATGTATCGACGCTGGCCTAGTCCTGGAGTACAAGGACGGGGACTACCCCCGACAGTGCAGCCCCTGTTTCCTGGTGGCTAAACCTGCGTCTACAGCCAAACGGCTGGTAGTGGACTACGGAGAGCTGAACAAGAAAACATTGAACCACTCAGAGTAAGAAAAAGTCACTGCCATGTCCCTCTTGGAGGGCTTGATCCAGGCCAAGCCCCCCTTAAAACCCTTTTGTTGATGCTAGGACTAACTTAAGTATTTTTATCACTCTTTTGAAGCCTAAAGTACACTTTCTCAAGGTAACTAGGGTTGTAACCCTAGCCCCCTATGAAGTTCACCCCTACCACTCAACTGAGCGGAGGTACCTTCCTTCATGGAGGATATACCAAAAAAAAATAGGCATTTCATGCTTTAGGCCTTGGAGGTTAAGCCTAGTGGTCTCCCACCCCAAGACCCCTATACTCAAGTGTTTCTACCACTTATTGCGGTTCTACTTTTCAACTGTTTCTGAATTCAGTTGCTTGGCCAAGTCATTTTCTGGGTTGGCCTGACATTTATGCCCCACATTCCTAACCAGCACCATTTCACCCAAAAGAGTGCACATGAAGTGCCTGATGTTATCTTGGAGGCCAGAGTCAGTCCAGTTTTCATATAAAATCTTTTGTATTATCCATTTCTGATTGAATCTTAGTGTTTATACCTGCATTGTCTATCTGCAGCCCTTCTGTGTTACACTGGATTTCAAAACTATTCATTCATTGGATCCACATCCTGTTCTTGCTCTACTTGCTGCTTTGGTTTGGGTTTTCAACTTCAAAACCTGCAGGATTTCATCAGAATATCTAGGGCATT
Organism: Eutreptiella sp. 'Long Island Sound 2002'; assembly: GCA_964036045.1. NCBI lineage: Eukaryota > Euglenozoa > Euglenophyceae > Eutreptiales > Eutreptiaceae > Eutreptiella > Eutreptiella sp. 'Long Island Sound 2002'. The sequence continues at coordinate 58,601,847 of OZ038382.1, read as the reverse complement.
AATCAAGGACATCTTTCTGGTAGCAGAGACAGTCCGTTGTGACCTTTGGAACCGACCTTGAGAAGAAGTGCAGCACCCAAAGCTCAACAACAAGTTCATCGTGTCCACGCCAAGTGTCAGGACCTGGCCCATAAGAACTGTCCAAGTACAAATGGGCAGCATGGCCCACCCTATGAGTGAACCACCTTACCGAGCTCCACATCTCAGTGTCGCAAGTGTCCCAAGTGTCCCAAGGAGATCCAGATCGCAGAAGGGCGGAAGAAAATACAATCCTTACCACCGAGGCCTTAGCGGCCCACGGTGGAGACAGCCTGCATCATCTCCACAGGCGCGTAGCAGCCTCAGTCTCCCGACCCGCCTGTCCGGCATCATCCTCAACAGCGATTGGAGGCCCTGAGGAATACGAGGAACTGAGGAAGAGAATGGATGAATACATCCTCCATGAGGAGTACTACAAATCCATTCGTGGAGAAGATGGGGAGGAGCCATTGGCAGTACACGGATCCAGACCACGTACAGACCTAGGGTCCTACACGCACTCTGGCCCGCTGTCCGACAGAGCCGAGACAGCATCCCTCCCAAGACGACCGAGACCCAAGTTTCCAAGAGCATGTTGTCCACCCCCAAGGGCTCCCGAAGTAGACCAGACGCGAGTTGAGGGACAACATCATCCAAGGCCAACCTACGGTGCCCTGGATCATACGGCCGAACTGCTGGCCAAACTTCTGTCTGGGTCAGAAGATCCAGATGTGACGGCCCTATCGGAGGCCATTAAGGCGAAACTGGGTATTGCAGAACACTTACCCAAGCCAGAGTTGTCCTCCCCCTCCCCCAGACTGAGTACCCTGGCCGATGATCTTAAGAGATCAAGGGTCTCAAGGCTGTTGCCTAAGGTCACCTGCCCCAGCCCCTTCCGGCCCCGTGCCAGGACAGTCCCTATCGCTGAACTACAGGACGTGCCTGTGACAGAGACTGAGAAAAGAGGGCTGTCAGCCCTGGCACCTCTTGCCGGCGTATCACCTTCTGGCCTAACTCCGGGGGGTGGGAAGACGGGCAGACCTATTGCCCAGGCGAACATCCAGCTCGAACTGCCGGAGTTTGACTGCAAAAATCTGCCCGAACGGGCAGAAGAATTTGCTGAGTTTCTTTTGCTGACTGGCCAATCCCATGTGGATGTGGCCACCAAATGCTCACTGCTGAAACGCTCATGCAAAAAAAAACTTTTGCAAAAACAGGTGAAACAGATTGAGAAAACCTGTTCCACCTGGGCAGAGGTACTCCAGAGGTTGGAGAAAACGTTCCCAGTCTATGAGACTGACCGCAGTGTGCGCACACAGATAGAGGAGCTACCTATGCTCCCTGAGTTTCCATCCGCTGCGCAAATCTCTGAATACGTGTGCGACTTGGAGTATCTGTTTTCGCGGATGAACTTGGGCTCCTACGGAACCACTGAACCCCACCTGTGGCTCATGAGTAAGATCCCCCAACGTAAGTGGGATGATTGCCGCTCTACCACTGAGAGGAAGAGTCGGACCCACTCGTACGATGAACTGGTGGACCTCCTGATTGAGCTAGCTCTTGAGAGGGAGAATGAATCCCACATGGAGAAATTCCTCAAGAAGCACTTGGGCCGAGGGGGTAACCCAACCCCCGAACGTGGTGAAGGGAAAGGGGCTAAAAATCCCACTAACGCCAACCAGGGAGGTGGTAAAGGAAGGGGTAACCTACGTGCCATGAATGAGGTTAAACCTGAGGCAGGTACACCCCCTTTGTTCTACTGCAAACCTGTCAATGACAAGGGGGGGCCTTGTCATGCCCCTGACTGCGATCAACGCAGTAGCTGTATGCTGCAGATGAAACGACAGCAGCATACCAAGGATGGGAAACCTGTGACCCATCAGGATCATTTCAGGTGTACCATCAGCTGTGGTTATTGTGGCAAACGTCGTCACTACGAAGACGAATGTCACATAAAGAAACGCAAGAGTGATAAACTCAAGCGTCAGGAGGCCGAACGCCAGAAGACCCAAACACCCACAAAAAACACCCAGAATGGGGACAAAGGTGGTAAAGGAGGTGGCAAGGGGGGTGGCAAAAATGGACCCCCCAACCTCCAGAGGCGCTCATCAGCGCCCGTTGCTACACCCTCTCCTGCTGCTACACCCCCTCCTGCCGCAGGTGATCCCAAGAAGCGCCCCCAGGGGGATAACGCTACCCCTGAGGGGAATAACTCCAAGAAGAGGCGCTTGGCCTGGATGGCCAGGTCCCTCATAGCTGCAGGGGTGGATGTCAAGTTCCCTGATGAGGAGTAGGGGGGCGGCTCCGAACAGGAGGACTTGATTTTCTGGATCCTCGTGAAAATCGGGGATCAAGTTTTTCGAGCGGTGCTTGACACCAGTGCAACACTTTCCATACACCTTTGATTTTACCGGGCACAAAGTGGCCAAAACCCGGATTCTATCCAAATGGTTGACAAAATTGACACATCTTTGTTGTGTATTAAGCTTGTTTTGAAAATTTTGTGGTTTTTGCCTATCATTCATAATAAGAGTTGACGCATGGCTCATTTTGAGTGCCAAGATGTCATGCACATCCAATATTTCGGGCAAAACAAAAACTCAATTTGTGTGGAGAAATGAATTACTTACTTGTCCAACACAATACAAAATGGAAACCATTGCAATGTATGTAGACAACATAGATTGACCCTGATCTACACACGATTCACATTGTCCTTGTGCTTTTTGTCTTGCACCATGCAGTTATAATGTGATATGCTCGTCAATACCCCAACTTTTCATAACAAACCTTTCACTAAAAAAATCATACAGCTGCACGATGCACATTCGAGCTTCAAATTATTGCTGTGTGCTGTACCTTCAGTTCAGGGTTCAAGAACAGCTGTAATCAGTTTACTGACACATGCAGAGCAGACAACTGGCTGCACCGTACCACCTACACAGCTGCAGAGCTGCACAGCAATCTGCACAGCTGCACGATGCACATTCGAACTTCAAAGCATTGCTGTGTGCTGTACCTTCAGTTGAGGGTTCAAAAAAAGCAGCAATCGGTTTACTGACATATGCACAGCAGACAACTGGCTGCACCGTACCGCCTAACTACCATCAACGAATCGTAATATGCCAAGTCGCTGCATTTCAGCAACAGCTAATGGATGGAGGAACACAAAAAAACATGCAGTGCGCTCCATGCCTCTGGTGTCAGCAAACTTGGCACAATGTGCAGTGGGTTGTTGTGCAGCAATGGTTTGCTGAGAAATAATCACTGATCAAGAAACAGAGAAGTAGCTCAAGTTAAGCAATCAAACATTGTGACTGTCCCTGCTGGCCTTGCAGAAGCTGCTGCCCCTGCTGCCCCTGCAGAAAATGCTGCTGCTGCCCCTGCAGAAAATGCTGCTGCCCCTGGAGATGCTGCCCTTGCAGAAGCCGAGTTCTAAGTTACCTGCACACCTCAGTTCTCAAAGTCCAGTTCAAAAACCTGTGCCAACCTTTGTGAAGCAAAGTTCTTTTGAGCATCGTAGGGTGGGACCAGTTCAAACTGACTTCTCAGTTAACCACACACCTCAGTTCTCAATGTCACTTCAAACACCTGCCAACCTTTGTGAAGCCTAGTTCTTTTGAGCATTGTGCGGTGCAAAGGGCCCGTGCCTGCAAGTTTGAGACTATTTGCCAAAGATGAGCTACAAAGCCTGACCGTTGGAATGGGTACTTCTGCACCACAGGAGATCCCTTTTCAGGGAGAGTCAAGGGTTACAGAACAGGCTTTGCAACAAATCAGGCAAATAGTAAACTCACAGAGCCAAGACTGGGCAAAGAAGGCACAACACAAACAAGTGCACAGCACGTCAACTGTCAACTGTTCCGAAACCTTTACCAGCAACACAAATCAAGTCCCAGGGACCTCAGTTCTCAACAGTTCTCACCAGTTCAACGTTGTGTTTGCAAGCAAGGCAAAACAAAGGCAATTGCAAAGCATAAGTCAGAAATGTTGTGTCAAAATTTAGCAGTCAATAGCCGGAAATGTCCGGAGCGATCTGCACTACAGCTGAGCAGCACAAAAACAGCAGAACAACAATATTAAAACGACTTTTGACAGGCGACCTTAGATTCAACCACAGCATTGTAATGTTCTGACACATCCACACTTTTGTGCCAAGGAATCAAATGTATTCAAGCAATGGATTTTGCAAAAATTCATGTTTGAACGACAAATTTTTGGCACCGCGGCCGTTTCAGATCCAGTGGGCCGTTTCAGATCCAGTGCGGTAGCGTAAATGCGGTTTTGGCCGCAGAATGCCCCACAAAATCATAGGTGAGTGGCCCGGCGCCTGCTAAAGACTTTCAAGAAAACTAAGACCGTGGCCATAAGAGTAGGGGATGGGCGTACCATCCATTCCTTGGGGGGGGTCGATGTGACTATATGCCTGGGCGACGAAACCGTGACCCAACACTGCAGAGTGCTGCACACCGACGCCTTTGACATCGTCATTGGTACAGACCTCCTACGAAGAAACCCCCAGGTAAAAATGCTGTCTCTCCAGCGCCCCTATTCTTTGCACTGCGACTTTGGCAGTGGGCTGTTCTCCGTACCTTTGGAGCTGTCAGGACGAAAAGAGTCTGGGCTGCGTTACGCATCCAAGAGTAACTATCGTACTGAAAACTACCAATTGGCCCGTCACGTTCTTGAAAATGGACTGGCGGCCCTTCAGGTAAACCTGGATGAGATCCAGGTGGAATTGTTTGCGAGCCAACAACAGCACATCGTGCAGTTGTACTGCTCGAAACAATTGAACAATGCTTTCTGTTTCTTCTGGAAAGCAATGGGCCTAGCGTATGCTATCCCTCCCTTCTCCCTGCTCGCGAAGGTTCTAACCAAAATCGCTTATGAGGGAGGAAGGGTTGTCATGTGCACCCCTGACTGGGGCTGCTCTGGTGAACATGCTTACTGGTGCCGTATGCTAGATCGAATGACCGTGGGAAGAGTGCAACTCCCCGACGGCCCCATCTATGTGCCTGAGGACTCAGACACAGCTATGCAGGCCCCTGAGTGGGCCAGTTTCCTGTCCATCGTCGATGGATCTCTCAATCCTATACCCCTGTGTGACCTAGACCAGGTGCTACTGAAGGAGGTCATGGCCGAAAATTGTGGCCTGACCCTTTCTGATCTCAAAAGTCGATCTCCTGAGCACCTATCTGTCACACTTACAGGGTGTGAGCCTCCTGATGACTATCTGGAACCTGCAGCTGTAAAGGAGGATGCTGACGACCAGCTGTCTGAGATCGCCAGCACTATCCCTCCTGTTGATCCCAGCTGTGTTGACCTAAAACACAGTGCCTTCCTAGCCCAGCTGTTGCTAGAGGAGGTAGATCTAGAGTCAACCTCTGAGCCCGCTTCCCCTGTTGGGAAGCCAGTGCTACACATGCAGCCTATGCACACAGGTGAACCCGTGGCCCGGAGTGCTGATGCTCTGGCGCGTCCTGCTTCTAATAACATGCCCTTGTCTGAGCATGACACTCAGGAACTCCGGCGGCTGTTGTACCTGCAGGCCGAAGGTATTGAGCGCCAAGAGCGGCTGCAATACCTCAGACAGACCTCGAAATCCTCCATCTGGTCTGAGGAGGAGAATGATTCCTATACGCTGACTGATCCTGAGATACCGCTAGTGTATTCTCTGCACTATGGGCAGCAATGTCCCCCTGAGTGGGACGAGGGTTCTGTACCTGCCGAAACTGCTGATTGGCAGAAAAAGAAGGAATATGGAAAGAGCAACCTCCATGCTGAGGAGGATTTCCTGCAGAAACTCAAGAGTCTTAACCTTGACCCCCGACTGAAGAAACTGCTCATAACCTATGAGGAGGTGTTCGGCGCCTTGCCGCCTCCCCTTTCTTGTAAAAAACTGGTCCAGATGGACCTGAAACTGAAACCTGAATTTGAAAAGACCCGAGTGAGGCGTCGTCCCTTTCCCGCTACACAGGAACAGGTTGAAGAAATCGAGCGCCAGATCCAGGAATGTATTGATGCTGGCCTAGTTGAAGAATATAAGAAGGGGGACTACCTACATCACTGCAGTCCCTGCTTCCTGGTTGCCAAACCAGGGTCGACTGCCCTACGACTGGTTGTTGACTATGGTGAGGTCAACAAGAAAACCCAGAACCACTCAGGGAGTATTCCTAACATGGAAAATACCCTGGAGCGTATTGCCAAATGCAGGTACAAGACCAAAATGGACAAACGCTCTGGATTCTGGCAGGTGGACCTAACCGCCGCAGCTCAGGAGCTGCTGGCTTTTATAACCCCTAAGGGCCGTGTCTTTAAGTCGAAGGTTATGCCTTTCGGGGTGGCTAATGCCCCAGCGCTCTTCCAGGAGCTAATGAACAAAATTTTGTACATACTGAGGCACAGGCCTCTAGTACAGGAGTTGATTTCTCGGGGTGCAGAAATGGAGGCTCACATCGACGACGTGAGTTTGGGTACTAATACCCAGGAGGACCATGTCCTTCTCCTCCGTGAATTTTTCATTGTTTGTCAAGAAAACCATCTCCGAATCAAACTCGAAAAATGTGAGTTTATGAAAGAGGAGATGAAATATTTGGGTTGCGACGTGGGGTATGGTTGGTGCAAACCAGCCGCGTCTAAGATGCAGCCCCTACAGGACATGCAGATTCGCGATGACCCCAAGAAGGGTCTACACGACGTGAGGAGTTTTGTGGGCACCTGCAATTTCTATCGGCGTCACATCCACAATTTTACTTACTCCTCTGCCCCCCTCACTGACCTAATCAAGAAAACTACTCCCTGGAGGTGGACCGCCAGAGAGGAAGAGTGTTTCCAGGAGTTGAAGAAGAAGATTGCCTCCTTCAACTGCTTGGGAGTCCCCCGCCCTGAGGGCGAGAGAGTCCTGATCACTGATGCCAGTGATGTAGGGGGGGGTGGTACGATCTACCAATGGCAGGAGCTTAACCCCGCTGAACTAACCCACTGCCATTATCGTACTAGTGGACTGAACCGTGATGGTTCGTTGAAACATGACTATCCTACCAGTGAGTGGCGACTGGTGCCACTGGGACACTGGAATTGGAAATGGAACCAAGGGCGTTGCAATTACAGCACCTATGACCAGGAACTTCTGGCCGGTATGTTGGTGCTTTCGTCACAATCCCGACTCCTGGGATCTAACCCTATTGTCTGGCTGTGTGACCAGGAGCCTGTAAGGTCTTTTCAGGAGGGCCCACCACCAGAGAAAGCTAAGCTAAAGCGGTGGTGGACTTACCTCAGCCAGTTCAGGCTGACAGTGCATCATATCCCCGGAATAAAGAATGAACTGTCTGACTATATATCGCGCAACAACTTCGATGCGCTTATAGGTGAGAGCTCTGAGGCGCTCGCCAGAGAGGCTTTCCAGCGTATGGATGTCCAGCTTGACCTGTCCATGCGCACTGCTGGAATCCTGGAGGGTTGGAGTCTAACCGACTATCAGTCAGAGTACGAAGAAATTCTCCAAACCCTCAGCACTGGTCTCGAACCCCGTGTCATTGACGGGCACCAGTGGTATAAAAGCAATCAGTACCTCTTCTACGAGGACCGAATTGTGGTGCCTGAGGCACGACTGGATGGGTGCCTACAGTGGTCCCGCCACCTCCTGAACCTATGTCAGGGACCAGGGATCGCCCCATGCTGGTGGAAGAATCCCCGGCCCCCCACTACATCACGGTGGAGGACTCTCCGGCCCCTCAGTTCATTGTTGTGGAAGAGTCCCCTGTGCCTATGAGCGGCGTCAAAAACCGCCCGTGTCTTGTCGTGGAATCTCCGGAGCCTGCGGAGGACCGGGCCGGTACTACATCTCCAGTGCCTATGAGTGGCACGAAAGATCGTCCATCCCTAGTGGATGATTCTCCGGCAATGCCGAAAGTCAACAATCTGAGCTGGGGGGGAGGGAATCAGGTGGAGGGAGGTTCAGCAACCCTCCCAATAAATTTGGTCTCTCCCCCCACAAATACATCTCCTACGGAGGACCCCCAACTGCCCAATTGGGGGGGGGATCCAGAGGTTGCAACGGGATCGGAGCCTGTTTTTGCTTCCCATCCGAGAACTCGATCACCTATGGTGGTTCATGAGTCACCACAGTATATTGTGGTGGACGATTACCCACCCCCACCGCCGCGACCGAATACTGTTGGTCATGTTCCCCCTCCGCCGTCACCCCGCCACCGCCAGGTGGCTTACATCGAGCACGTGCAGGGAATCCCGCACCTGGTTCGGCCATCTAATGGTGGGGGTTCGGGGGGGGGACATCCCTCTAGTGGGGGGGCGCCAGCGCCTGTTGCTGCGCGCCCCACACTCCCGTCTCGCCCTGCGGGGGGGCCCTCTGGTCCCTCCGTGGCAGGGGGGGCTGCTGGGGGGGGCGGTGGTGGCTCATCTCCTCCTCGTGGAGGGGGGGGTCCATCTTTTCGACATTCTGGGGGCCCCACTCCTACACGGGGGGAGGACCACCTACAGCACACCTGTGGCTGTCCCCGGTGTGTGGTGCACTACGAAACGTGCATCCAATCTCTGATGGCACAGGTGAGGGACCTGCGGAATCAGAATCTGGAGTTGCAGCGATCCCATCAGGAACTTTCTCAGGCAGTAGCCTCTACCGTGGGCATCAGTCAGTCCTACGGGGACCGGATGACCCAAATCTTGTCTACGTTGGCTAAGTTTGACGCGGTGGTTCAGGGCTACCAACGGGATTCTAAAGCGGTGGAGGCTAGTGTGTCGGATCATCTTAAGATGTCCAACGGCAACACGGCTAAGTGCTTTAGCGCAGTGGAGTCGCTCGCTACACGTTACGCCGCCGTTGCATCTAGGATCGATGCGTGGGACCACTGGTACTCCACGCCTGCGGAACCCGTTACGGTGGTCCCACCCCCGCCATCGGCGCCTCCGCCCGTTCCTGATCCTACACCGGCGGCGCCTACGGCGCACATGAGCGCGCCATCCGGTTCATCCGGTGGTGGGTGTGTCCTTCCTTTCTCCGTCCACCCATCCCACGATTGCATCTACCATCCGAACGCTTGTCCGGATTCGGGGTGGCCGAGGGGGGGGGAAGAACACCACGAACACCCCCACCCCCAAGAACCTACATCGTGGAGGGGAATCGCCGAAAAGCAGAAGGAACGTGCTGTTCCCGAGTGGAGGGCGACGCCTAAGGGCGAAAAACACCCCACGGAGCCTACGGCCCCGTGGGCCAATGAAGAGGAGAACACCTCTTCGTTGGGGAACATTAATCCCCTCACGAAAAATGTCTTCACTTCCCCTGGGAAACCTTCGTACACGCCCTCTCATCCTACGGATACGTGTACAGTCTCTCCAGTGAAAGTTGCACCAAGTGCAAGTGGAGGTGCAGCCCCAACCATGGCTCCCCCTGCTTACCACCCGTACCAAATGCCTATGGTGCAAAATAGTTACACCAAAGCGGCGGAGGATAGTGATATGCCTAAACCGCAATTTAATGGGCAGCTAGAGTGCTACGACGAGTGGGTGGAGAAGCTTCAACAATGGTTGGGGGGGTGTGATACCATGTACCGAAAGGCCAACGAGGCAAAAATGATTTTGAGTACCTTGCCCCCATGGCTAAAGGCGATCATCAACGCCCGGGTTGCCGAGGCCACCCACCACACACGCACGGCCCCCACCCTCAAAGAGTTGTGGGACTTTTTGGAACAACGTTTCCACGAGTATGACCCCTCAAGGGCTGATGAAAGGTGGCGAGCCCTCACCCCCAGGGTGGTTAGAGGGCAAGTGACCCTCATCGACCTCGAAGATTTCTATGCTCGTTGGCAACGTTTGTTGCCTCTGAGCAATGAGACTCGTCCCCACGTGATCCGGGAGCAGCTCCTAAGCAAGCTCCCGTGGATCAAGGAGAAGGTCGTCAAGCAAGAGGCTAAGAATAGCCCAGACCGCTATGTGGTGGATTTTAGTGGCCTTGACCCTTCGCCGGGTCGCGCCCCATTCGAAAAAGAACTCAGGAAATATAGCGCTCAAGCTTGCACTACGGTTCCTGAGATTGTTTCCTATTCGGGGCCGGGGGTGATAGTTGACTGCAAAGACCCGGCTCTCCAGGAGTGGATCTTGAAACTCAACAACACACCTCACACACGCGGCTACACTATGAAAGTGGAGCAACGTAGGCCTCGTTTGAAGCCTGCGGAAATCTACGCCCTTGCCCATAAAAGCGTGTCAGAGAGGGAAGCTCTCGAACGCCTTAATAAAGGAGACAAGACGACGGTGACGTACACTCATCGCCCTTCTCACAATAAAACCGCGGTGCATGCGGTTAATGCGGAGGCTACGGCGGACCCTGACACCTCCGAACCCGCTGACACCTCCGTCAACGCCGTGGGTCACTCTAAACCTCCGGCGAAGAAACCCGTCGACCCCGGGGCTAAACCGCCACCTACCTTTTGGGTTCCGTGTTCCAAACATTGGAAAACACGTAAACAAACGGAGATGGACATGTCTTGGATTGATTGGGGTGCCACCAATACCACCCTTTGGACGTGTAAGCCTAATTCTCCGTGCAATGACACTCATTGGAACATTGCGGGTAAGTCTAAAGGTGGTAAGCCTAAGGGTGGCGATAAGGGTGGCGGTGGTGATAAGGGTAGTGGTGGTTATAAGGGTGGCGGCGGCAAGGGCGATAAAGGAGGCAAGGGAGCGCCGAACGGGCGCGGACGTTGGTAGAGGTGCCCAGAGGCGCCCCCTTCGAAAGAAGAAAACCTCGGGCACCCCTGTGACACTACCGTGGCTCTCGTTCCATCGAGAGTCATGAAGGGGCATATAGTGACTAGTGAGATTCAAACCGAACTTTCCGTTCAGGTTGTTTTGCCCAATGGAGAACGCAAGGCCCTCCGTGTTTTGGTGGATTTTGGGTGCCAAGCGGTCGCTTTGGCCAACCCCAATGTTTTTGGAGACCAACTCTCCGAAAAATATGAATCCCCTCAACGGAGGCGCCTACTCCAAGCAGATAATGAGACGCCTTTGCCAGGGGGGGACGAGCAAATAGACGTCAAAATTCAATTTACGGGGGTTGTGGATGGTAGTGTTTCACTTCCTCGTGTTGCCCAATATGGCGTGTCCCCGTACCTTGTCCCGAATTTACCTTGGGATATGGTTTTGGGGCACCCATGGGGTTACGAACATTGTGTGAGCCATTTTGCCCGTTTCAATTGTTTGTACTCTCACCATCCAGTGCACCCCCGTTTTTGGATTGAGGACTTCCGTGAGGCTCCACGAACCGGCAAACCATTTTTGGTGAAACCGATTCATGGTAAGGTGTCACGTCAGTCCGTGTGGGGCCTAACCGTTCCAGTCATTGGGGCGGTCGCTCCTACGCACCCTGCCCCGGCCATTGTGGTTACGCCCCCTGGTGGCGAACCGCCTAACCGTGTTGAGGCCGAGAAACACATATCCTATGCCTTGACCGCTTCCTCCGTGGCCCCCGTACGGGACCGGGCTTGTGCTTTGGAGCTCGTTGAATTTGCTCCCGAAGCCCTTGCCCGTGATGTTCTACCTACGCGGCGTGATGGGTCCATGTGGACCCAGTCTGACTATGGCCTCACGCCATATTGGGCCGCACGTGTCAAAAAACAATTTGGCAAAACCCCGACGTGGACGCCTTCAATAGGGTCCCGGGTATGGCCCAGGCTACCCGTTGGGTTTCGCTGCTTGAAGATTTCTTTTCCACTCCCGCGGACCCCTCCAAATTGTATTGGATGTGCCCTCCCTATCATCGGTTTTCCGATTGTGTTCGGAAAATTCGGCAAGAAAAACTACGAGCCATCGTCGTAGGGCCGAAGTGGACACATAGGGAGTGGTGGACACCCCTTATGGAAATTACTTTGCAAGGGTACCACCTTCCTGGGCCAGAGACTAAAGCCTGTCTCTATCAGAATGACCACCTCACGCCCCTTCCTCAACGGGGTTGGTCCACGGTGGCGCTATACGTGGACGGTGGTATTGCGGAGGAAAATTTGGCGGCCACTAAATGTCATGTGGCCTCCGTTTTGGCACCGGCCGTCTCTAACCCCAACACGGATGGCGAGCCGGGCATGACCTCGGAGGAAGAGTCGGAGGATGAAAGGGTGCCTAACCATTTGGCTTCGGTGCGCACCCTCACGTATCAGGCGACCCATGAAAAACTCCTCGCACCCGTTACTCTTGATCCTACCCCCGAAGATTTGGAGGCACAAGAATGCGTGCGTTCACGCATTGCGAAAATTGAACGAGAGTTATTGGGTGGGGGGGCCACTACCGTTAAGCGTTACCGAAAACGTAAAGGCGCCACACGATTGTTGGCGGCTTCTCGTGTGGGTGGCGTTGTCACCACCCAAGAGCCTATTGTGTCTCCGGAGGTGGAGCTCATGAGGAAACGCATCCTCGCGGACTATGAGCGGGATGTTTTTAGTGGGGAGGTTCGTCTCCGTCCGGACCAGGAACACCCTAAGGTCCGTGGTACGGAGCGGTCGGGGTTTGCTAAACTTGACCTATACCCGAACGCCAAACCCAAGTCCGTGAAGCCTATACGGTTGGTGGGGGAGCGTGCTGCGGCGGAGCAAGAAATAGTGGAGGACTTTTTGGCTCGTGGCTGGATTGAGCCGTGCCCTGCCTCCGAATGGGCGTCCAACGGTTTCGTTGTGCCCAAGAAAGAGAAAGGAAAGTGGCGCCTCGTGGTGGACTACCGCCAACTTAATGAGGCTACCTTGCCCGACGCACACCCCCTCCCCCTGATAGAAAACATGTTGGAAAATCAATCCAAACACAAGATTTTCACTATTGTGGACTTGAGTAAAGGGTTTCATCAAATTCCCCTTCACCCTGAATCCCGGGCTAAGACCGCCATGAATTTGGCGGGTAAGCGATACCAATGGCGTGTTATGCCTATGGGTATCAAGAATGGGCCCGCTATTTTTCAACGGGTCATGGACCATGTTTTGCAGGGTTTGGATTGTGCGGACGTATATATTGATGATATTATTATTGGTTCCTCCGGTGCGACGGAGGAGGAGCTATTGGCTAACCACGACCGCGACGTGCGTGCCGTGTTGGATAGGCTACGAAAAGAGGAGTTGGTTGCTTCGGTTAGCAAAACCGATTTCTTTGTTCGTTCGGTTGAGTTTTGTGGCCATGTGTTGGAAAATGGCACACGTCGGCCGGCGCCAGGGAAAATGTTGGCGCTTGAGCGTTGGGACAAACCGGATAATGTTCGGGAGCTCCGGGGGTTCTTGGGGCTCGCCAACTATTATTCGGGCTATGTCCAACACTACGCCTCCATAGCTACCCCTTTGATTAATATGTTGAAGGATTTGCCTAAGCATAAGAATGGCAAAAAGATAGGCCTAACGTGGAATGCTTCGGCTAACGAGGCCTTTTTGAAGCTCAAGCGTGCTATTACGGATATTGTTCCCCTCCAACTAGCCGATTGGGATAAGGACTTTGTCCTCACCCCGGACGCTAGTAATTGGGCGGTGGGGGCGGCCCTACAGCAGGAAGGTCCCGATGGTGCCCTACGCCCCCTTGCCTTTTTCTCCCGCAAATTGTCAGGCAGCCAATTGAATTGGAGCCCTCGGGAGAAAGAGTGCTACGCCATAGTGGCGGCGCTTTTAAAATGGCATGGTTGGGTGGGGAACAAGCGCGTGGAGGTCCGTACGGACCACCGTAGCCTTGAAAATTGGGCTACGGAGGACCTCAAAACCGTGGGGGGTCCCTCTCCACGCCAAGCACGTTGGCATGAATTGTTCTCTAAATTCGACCTCCATGTGGTTTACACTCCGGGGCCAGTGAACCCCGTGGGTGATTTCTTGTCCCGTTGGGCTTACCCTGCTAACCCGGCGTTGGGTGATGTGTCCATACATGGGACGGCCCAAGCGGCCGGGGATGTGCGGGACATGATGGCGGCCGAGAAGGAGGAACTTCTCGCCCGCCCCCTTGTATTTAGGGCGGTTGTGGCGCCCGTTGTTACTAGGTCTAAAGCGGCGCCTCGGGCTCAAGGGGCACCCGTGTGTGATCCACCCCCTCTGGCTTCGCCTCCAGTGGGGGGGGGGACGAAGCAAAAGAGAAAGCTTCGGAGACTGGAGCGAATTGTCAAGATAAAAAAATCTTGGAAGTCCCACAAGAAAGCAACTCCTATACATGGGGAGGATGCTCCCAAAGTTTTTGAGATAAATTGGGCTAAACACTACCCAAATTGTCAACGCTACAAACAAATGTGGCAAGATGCCTTGAATGGGAGCTTCCAAGATGGAGTGAGGTTGGTGGATAACAAGCTCGTCCGTAATGGACGGTGGTGTGTTCCTACGCCGCTAGTGCATCGTTTGGTAGCCGAATACCATGATGCATTTCACTTAACTACCTCCAGTGTGGAAAAACACTGGAAGGAAATTAACCATGGCGTGGAAGGTGAGGGGTTGTACAAAGCAGTGGAACTGCAATGTCAAACGTGTCCCTCATGTGCCATTCACACGCATGACACCAAGCGCAAGCAAGGGTACATGACCCCTATGCCTATACCTATGGAGCCCATGGACTCCATAGCGCTTGATGTGTTTCACTACCCTTCCACCTCCCACGATGGAGAGGTGTATGACCGAATGCTCCTATGTGTATGCCGGCTTTCCGGCTACCTCATCGCGATCCCTATTCCTAAACCCCGTCATGGAGACAAGGATGAAGGGCTAACGGGGAGAAGAGCGGCCCATTTGGTAATGGAGCGCTGGGTGGATAGGTTCGGAGCCCCTCGTGAAATATGCTCCGACCGTGGGCCACAATTTGTGAGCCAATATTTCCAAACCCTTTGTTCTAAGATTGGTGCCCGCTCGACTATGTGTCTCGCGGGTAGGCACCAAGGTAATGGCAAGGCCGAAAATACTGGCAAGCAGCTAAGGCGTGCCGTTGCTAAAGCCATTACCTTGAAGAAAAAGAGAACTAATTGGGTAGAGGTTTTGCCCGCCGTTGTACGAGCGTGGCATGAGACTACAGGTCCTTCAGGTTATACACCTAACGAGATTGTGTTTGGTAAACACAACCGTACTAAGGGGCCTCCTCTTGCTGAGCCTAAGGGGGTGGCCCAAGACGCCGCTCACTACTTCCAACGGCGTGAGGAGCTTATTGCTCTTGCACGGAGGGCTATGATTCAAGTGCAAGAGACAATGGCTCGTAAGTATAATAAGAGTAGGAGGATGTCCCCCAATTTCTCAAAAGGGGACCGCGTATGGGTCCGTCGCCAACGCAAAAATCTTGGCGATAAGACTTGTCCCTATTGGGATGGGCCCTATGAGGTTGTGGCCAAGAAGGCGCACGACCTCTATGTTATTCAAGTGGACCAACGGAGGTTAGTTGACGTCCACGTTGATTGTTTAATGAAAACGGTCAACTCCCCTCGCTCCCCCGTGCCTCTAAATTACACGGAGGAGGTTGCTAGGGTGCCCTCCCAGTTTGAGGAGGACACCTATAATGTCAAGAAAATATTAAGTCACCGTACTTACCGCAAGAGACTTCTCTTCAAGGTGCGGTGGGAGGGTTATACCAAGGATTGGGATACCGAGGAACCCGTTGAAACCTTCTTACCATCCTACAACAAAATTTGGAGAGATTACTTGCAGAAACAGAATCTCACCCAAACCGTTGACATCCTTGCCCACCTTGGTGGACCGCTCTCATGAGCGTGCCACGAAAAGAAAACCCTAACCAATATGGATATATTATTGTTTGGGGAAGGGAGGAGAGAGCGAGAAGCGGTGGGAGACAGGAAAGAAGATGTGCATGCACGGCGCGCTCCTCGGTTACAAAAATCCCCACCGGAGCAGGGCGGTGGGTACCGCAGGTTTACCCCACCGTCTACCTCTCTCACCGCTAAAGGCTTGAGAGTCCTTGGGGTGGGGTGGCGTGGCATATAGCCTGGGGCGGAAGTGGGACGTGTTCTTTCGGGGGTCTTAATGCCATTCAAACCCCTATCCTTGGGTCTTACTGGAGCACTCCTACCACCACCAGGACTACTGCCGTCAGTCCTGCCCACGATGACGCCCCCTGTCAAGGGTGCTAACAACGTGGCAAGCACTTCCCGAAGACTCTGCCGGGTTGTGCGCATGGTGGTGTTTGCAAGGTTTCGGAGTGCCGCCCCGTACCGAAACCACGACCCCACGACCGTCCCTGACCCGTGACCCAAGCCAGCGAGCTAAATCATTTGCTCAAAATGGCGAAGGCTTGAAAACTTCGTTGGGTTGGCGGGTACAACCCATTTTCCCTTTTTGTGTTGGGCGTGATGGTTTTCCACCGATTTGCCCTTGTCCACACGAGGGTAGGTATACAAGGTACGAAGTACTCGTGTGGCTCACATTACGTGGAAAAAAATTTCGTGGTGTGCAAAATTGCCACTACATACGGCGAGGACTTAAGCCTAGGGGGAGGGGTCGTCCTCTACAATACAAGTATTCTAATATGAATTGCAATGGGTGCCTTTGCCCCGTCACTCTATGAGTGGGTGGGGTCTTCAAAGGCAAGGAGTGGCGTTGCGGATTTGGGCCGTCTCCGCCGCCTGGGTATTCGTCCCCGGTCGCTATGCGTGCCCGGGTTGGGAGTGGGTACCCTCCATTGCCATTGCATGGGGCCGCATGCTGGCTGGGTGTGCTCTTCATGTCCTTGATGAATTTCGCGGGGGAGTTCCTGCCTGCAACGAGAGGGAACAAACAATATGATGAAAAGGGCGAGTGTGCACATGCATATGTTTATGAGAGAATATGTATATTAATGTTTTCTCTAGAGTTCCCCACGAGTGGACTTGGATTTCCACAACACCCGAGGGGTCCTCTATCCCAACACCCAACCAAACGGGTTGGGATATGGGCGTGGCATTTTTCTTTATAGAGACCCGTGCGTGGACTTGGATTTCCACAACACACACGAGTCTCTCTGTCCGAGACACACCAAAACCGGGTGTGCCCGTGGCCAATGGTAGCGTGTGTGTGCGCATGCCATTAATTTAGTTACGGGATTATATGGTTGCCTATTACGTTGGTTATCACCCGCCCCCCGAGCAAGCAAGACCTAGGTTGACACCTACCTTTGGGGTTTTGTAGCCGTGTACACCGGCCCAAGTTTACACACGGAGGTGTAAACATGAATCCGTCATACACGGTGTAGAGGGGTTGGGGGAGTAAAACTCCTTCGGGGCGTGTCATCGTGCCCCCGGGGAGTAGGGTGGGCTGATTCACCAGCGGGACCGTACGGGCGACCTCCCCAATTTGCGACCTGGAGGTGACCCCCTGCGCTACGGCCCGCCGGTTGCACACCCACCGACAAAGGTAACACGCAAGCTAACCTAAGTGTTTATACGCACGCCCCCAAGACACACACGAACACCAAGCAACAAGGTGGCGTATCTATACACGTGTTCTATTGTGGATATGCTTACTGTTTGTTGTGTGTACGTGGGTAGTTTGTGGAAACTCTTGCACGTGCCGTATGTGTGGAGTGCCACCATCACGTGCCCCAAGGCCGCCACCGCGAGACCCACACTCTGTGATGCCCTCCGGGCGAGTGTGTGCCCCCGGGCCCTGCCAGTGGGTGTGCGCGCACAAGTGTGTCTTGTGTTTGTCGCTGTGCATCGCTCTATTATGTGTATATATGATATATATACGTAGTATGGCTCCTAGGTGAGGGGTTAGCAGTGAGGTCAGGTTATTATTACATGGTTATGAGGTTTGTCTATTTAAGTGTGTCTACTCACACCCTCATCCCATCTCCGTACCTCCTCCTTTACCCTCTACGTGGTGCATCACGTGTGACACACATGCTAAATTAAGCATCCACACGGACACGGCCCTTGGCTGAGCCGTGCCCGTAGCATTTAGCCACAACCGTGGCTGGTTTCCGGCAATCCACACACAAGGCACACCGGCCTTCGTTTCATTTTTCTTGTGTGTCGGTTCAGTTTGCAAGTGGGCCTTTGGCTAGGCCTTGTCTCGGAATTTACAAGCAAGTGAGCAAGCAAGCTTACATCTTACAAGCAAGAACTCACTCGTTAATGCAAGCGTTAAATCAAGCACATCAAGCAACATCAAGCACATACAAGCTCTCATAAACTGTCTAAAGCACGAAGGTGGAAGGTGTGGGCATCGTACCCGTGTTTTTCTTTGTGCCTAGTGTTTGCAGCGGCTCTTTAACCCTGAGGCCATCGTGACCTCTTTCCTCTAATTAGTGAGCTACCGCGCGCACGGTGGGCCATCGTGGCCGTGTTTGTTAAGTGGCCTAAGCATGCACAAGACAGTGGCGAGCACAAGTCAGTCATGCATCCCTGACCTCTGCCTTTGTTTCCCCACGTGCTCCCTGCTGCAGGCACAGTCCTAAGTTGCTGTCAGTGTCTCCTGTCCCTGTTGCTGGCTTTTCTTTGTCAAAAGTCAAATTTTGGCACTGTCGCATCGCACCGCTTCGCATGTACCATTACCTTCAGTTTTGTTTAAAAGTGTGATTTCACTTTGCCTTTAGTTTTAATTCTTTGAAAAACTACCTGCCTTTACCTGCTGGACCCCACATGCCTCATGCGACACGCAGGGACCAGACTCTACGCGCAACAGCTCGCGATTTCGCCTACTACTTATTGCGGGACCTGCGGGATCCCGTTCGTCAATTAGTGTATTTCGGCGGTGGTTCGATTCCCACCGATCGAAGCTACTTCAGCGGTCGTGCGGCCGGCTCCGAGATTGCCTGCGTAGGTTCGATTCCCGCTGGTAGGGAATCTGTGACCTGTGATTTGCTGCTGTTTGTGACTGCTACGTTCCTCTTGGGCATGTACTTCCTGCCCGTGGCAGTCGTTTTAAGTGGGGGGGTGAAGCAGGTCACAACCCTACCCTGGCATTTTACCCCTAAGGGAGCATTATTTGGCCCTATATATGGGATATATGTGGGATAGGGTATATCATATTCCATTTCCTTGTTAGGAATATAGGATGTGGGATGGATAAGGCAATCATGGATGTTTAGTAGTTATATCAATTAGTGGATGATAGGGTGGATTTCTCATATGTGCATATCAGGTATTTCATTGGCTATGTGTACCATATCTGTTTGCAGGATACTATTCAGTCAACACTATCGTTATGTCTTCTATGCCAAGCAATGTTGCTGCCCATGCCACTGCGACCTCTGCTCCTGACCACCCGGTCTGGTTTCAGTGTTTTTCTTTGAAACGCCCAACCTCTGTGCCCAACTTCTGCACCTTTTTTCTGTACTATGTTGCTGAGAGGTCAGGAAAAGAATACCTGCACTGTGTAGGGCATGCCCTCAGGTTTTGGAAACATATTTGATGTTACCCCAACTCATCATAGGCTCAGAGAAATAGAAGTTGGGGGAAGACACATGAACCTCACATGACACACATGCTGAAAAACCATCAAAAAAGCATAAGAAAACCGAACTTTTTCACTGTCATCTCATTTGCAATAAAATCCAATGATTGGATATCTGCAAACAAGACACCATTACCTTTCCAAAACAGCTTTGATGACTGTCCAACTCACCATAAGCTCTGAGAAAGGTCTTTTTCTTGTAGATTCATGAACACAAAAATGGAAAACATGCTTTCATGCACTAAGTTGACCACCATGGGAAAAATCCATTCTTGACCACAGAAATTCGAAGTAAACATGTGTCGTAAACTTCATGCTCCAGTGTTCGCAAAACATTTTTGTTCAAGTTCGAACTCACCAGGGTCTCAGAGAAATGATTAAACCTCCAAAATCATTTTTCATGATTTTTCACCAAGTGGTTTGTGTGGTAAGTTGTTGCAATTTTACCATAGCCATTCTTATTTTTTGAAAATAAAAACGACTCAGGGTTAGAAAGCACGTACTTCAGTGTTGTTTAGAAAAATAATGTCGAACCTCAAACCTTTTTTCTCAGGGAGATATGAAGGAAGCACAAAAGGCACTTTTGAGGGGTTTTTGGGGTGTGGTTTATGGGTGACCTTGTTGGGGGTGAAAAAATAGCAAAAAAATTGATTCCAGGAAAGTGAAGTGAGAAATAGAAGCGTACCACTGTCTACTTTCGAAAAATACTTGGTTCAGATTTTTTCAGCGCAGTAGCACGAAGATATGCGTAAAACACCAAATGTCATTTTGGGGTGTTCTAGAGGGTTGGGCAAAAAGTGATTCATAGGTCATCTCGAAAAAATCACAGAAAAAAGCCCTTGAGGAGTTGAAACAAAGTGAGAGTCGCATTTGAAAGCTAGCGCTCTCTACTTTACAACAGTGCTTTAGTTGGCGCGATTCGACGCACTGGCGCGTAGTTATGCATAAAATAAAGTAGGCCATTTTCGACATTTTTGGCCTTTTGATAGATGAAAGAGATGGAAGAAATCATGAAGAAATCAAAGCTTTTGGGCTCCAAGGAGGGTGCACAGTGACTGGGGTGGGGATTTATAGTCACGGACCGTCGCTGTTACCCATTCCCTTGACATAGGGTCAACCAGAGGGACCGTAAGCAAGGAGAAGTAAAGCCTTGAGAAGCAAAACAACAAGCATGCAAAATGTAGCAACCAAAAGCCACACAATCAATGGCTCTAGGCCTCAAAGAGCCTCAAGAGAGCCTGCAGAAGCTCGCTGGCAGCGCTCTCGCAACACGTCGTTGTCGTAGAAGTCGTCGTCGTCGTCGCTGAAGCTCTGGCAAAGCGCTTTGTGTAGTCCAAGTTCACCACTTTTTTGAAACTTCTTGTTAAGTTAAAATCTCTCAAAATCTTCACCAAACTCGATGAAATAAACCCACTGGACGCCTGTTCGAACTCTTCTGAAGACTCTGGCGTCGTCGTATTTGCGTAAAGGTCGCTTCACGCTACGCTCCTCCAGTCTTCGAATTTATTTGAAGGTTCTTTGACCATAGGAGGAAGTATACCTTCAAGACTTCAAAGTTTCTTGAACTTTTTGATAAATTCAAGCAAGGAACTTACTTTACTTGAACAGCGTATGCTGGCCCAGCTGCTGCTCGTCGTCCTCGTCGTCGTCGACCTGCTGGAACTTCAGATTACTGGACTGTCATATGCTTGTGCTTGGGTGCATATAGAAAACCCATTTTCCTTGTCTTGCACTTAAAAATCAAATTGTTTCCAATGTTCTCCCTTACAATTGATCTTGTTGGCAAGTACAGGACACAGGCAACAGCAAGATAAAGAAGTCGTGAACGAACATTGAGCTGGACCAACAAGATTCGGGCCACGCGAGGCAGGCGACGGTGAAATGCGGCAGGGAGCGACAGGAAGGCGACAGGGTGGCGACAGGAAGACGACAGGGTGGCGACAGGAAGACGACAGGCCAGCGGCAGGAAAGCGGCAGGGAAGCGACAGGAAGCGACAGGCAGGCGACAGGAAGGCGACAGGGGAGGTGCGACAGGAGGGCGACAGGAGGGCGACAGGGCAGCGACAGGGTGGCGACAGGGAGACGACAGGGAAGCGACAGGAAACAAGACATAGCGACAGGATACGCGACAGGAAAGCGACAGGAAGACGACAAGAGGGCAACAGGGCTAGCGGCGACAGGGAAGCGACAGGGAAGCGACAGGAGAAAGCGACAGGAGAGCGAAAGGAGAGCGACAGGAGAGCGACAGGAGAGCGGCAGGGTGTTTTTTTGCGACAGGAAGGCGACAAGAAGGCGACTGGAAGGCGACAGGGGTGCGACAGGAGAGCGACAGGCCTGTGGAAGACAACAAGTGGGACAAAATAGTACATGGATTTTTATACAGGTGGATATATGTAAAGAAAATGAGAACCAATGTTTTACATTTATTTGGATTCTTATGAAGATGTCATTTCATTGTTAGATGGGTAAACTTTTAGCGTTTGGTGAATTTTCATCTTTTATCGATTCATTCCGCAGGTAGATTTCGCCTGAAACTGAGAACTAAATGATAAAGATAAGTGTCAACTGCAAACTTTCCCGATCAGAAATGACCCCGACAGGTCCCGACAGCAAGAACTCGTCCCGACAGCAAGAACTTTTATTTGTGCAAGCATTTCATTGAGTTAATCCAAAAATTGTTTCTGATTGCGTTTTTGTCCTCTTCTTTTCACATTTTCTGTTTATAGTTTCTGTTATGAACATGCTCTCCGTTATCTCAGACAAGGCCGCAAGAAGAAGAAACAAGAAAGAAAAGGTACTTGTGTGTGTGTGTGTGTGTGTGTGTACAACGCCCGCACAGCAGAGCGCAGCACCATTCAGCACCGTACGGCACAGCACAGCACAATTCAGCACCGCACGGCACAGCACAGCACAACTCAGCACCCCACTAATCTTCAACCTGCAGCGACACGCTGAAGCAACTGACGGAGCAGTTTGAGAACACACAACTGGTTGATCAAGTCCAGGTAATTCACTTTGCCAAAGTGCACTGCTTTTTCAGTTTGCCGCTTCCTCTCTTTCAAACAATGAACCACTATCTCAGACTATTATGAACAGTCTGTTGACGCAGTTTGACGATCTGAAGACTTTAACGGCTGATGCTGTCGACGCTGCTTGCGCAGAACTGAATGTATGTCGCAGAGGGTAGTAGCGTCGAGGGCTTACACGTGCTTCGCACTTGTGCATTTTCAGGATTTGCACAAGGAAAACGTTGAGAACGATTTGCAAGTTTGCCGCACACGAGAGGACACACGGGGCCTGCTCGACGCCATCGCCAACGGTTGAGACTCTTGCGCATCACTGTGATCTTGCACTGCTGACTGCGCCTATGCTGCCCGAAAGCTTAACGATGACGAGCATTTCGTAGTGCCAGGCACGCGCGTGGCTGTGTGTGCCTGTGCTGCCTTGGGACAACCGAGAGCCTTGGACTTTATCAGCTTTGTGGACTTCTATGGTTGCTGTGGGGGGAATTGCATCCTTTGTTCTGTCGGATGATCGTGTGGAGGTTTGGGGATTTTTTCCAGCTTTCTCTATCTGGCACTGGTGTTCAAGCACACGGGAAGGGGTGTACGATGTGCCGAAATTTGGACAGTGCCTGGGGGCCGGTGTGGTATCGTAATAAGAGGAGCACTTGGTTGCTCTGAAGTGGGTGTGCAACGCAAACTCACCTTTTCGTGGTGATTGTTTGGAAACGCACCCACAAGGTAAGTTGAGTGTAGCACAATCGAACTTCAACCACCCTCTTTTCTCTGAGTGTTTGTTTGTTGGACCTTTGAGCGTGCACAAAGAGGCAGTGATGTTTCATGGCCCAGCCAGCACCATGAAGCATATTCAAGGCCAAAGGATGTCTCTCTGCTTTGTTTCTGGTTGCATGGTGCCCTGGTGGTCAAGGCAAGTACCTGTTTTGCCAAGAGGGCCCAGTGTTCCTGATGTATTTCTGTGCGTGCAACAGTACAGTTTGGGTAAAAATATCTTGGGTAAAGATTATGCCCCAGTGTTCCAAACGGTGGGTAATCTCTCCCGCTTACAGTAACTTTTCAGGCCCACCGCCAAGACCCTGTCTTAAATGCATGGGATTCCACACACTGCCCAGTGGGGGAGCAAATCTAAGAGGTGGTGTTACAATGCTGACCACCATTCCTGATGACCAACATTAGGTGTAACATGGATCTCCACCCTTGGATAGATCATTTTTCATCAGGCCCAGGGGGCGTTGTAGCATGGGGTGGGTGAATGGTATTCCAAATAGTGTTCAGTTCAGTGTTCAAGGTTTGGAAATTATTCTCCCAAATACGCTAAGTGGATCATTGAAAGAACAGTGCAAGGCATAGATAAAAAAAAGTGTAGCGCGTCTCAAAATGTTTTACATGCAAAGTAGAAGGGTTAAATTTCGGTTGCAAAACTTGCCTCATGGAGGTAGGGCCCAAATTTAAAGGGCTAAAATTGGTCATTCCGTTCTAGCACAAGCGTCATCACAAGCACCATGAATAGCGTCAGCACTCACATCATTAGGTTTGCACGTGTTGCAGAGCTGAGCGCAGACTCTGTATCATTGATAGAGAACCCTCTTTGCAGCAATCGACATTGCGATGAACCACTTTTGACACAAAAATTGCAGTGGACGGGAAACAAGCCAAGCAATGTGTGACACAATGACGTCGGTGTTTTTTACATGTGATGTATGCCACAGCAACATTTTGGCAGGTTTTGTGCCACATTATGGGCTTGGGCTGGGAATCCAAAGTTTCCTAAATTGTGGTGTGCAGTCTGTTTGCTCGTGATAGTTTCGGGTGATTTGGGGTAGGAATGACAAGTCATCTAAATTGTGGTGTGCAATGCTTTTACCAACGCATTTTCAGAGAAACATACTAATATCCGACGTCCCACCACAAGAGGTTCCAGTGAACCGAGCGTATGAAGAAAGTGAGGTAGAGTACCTGCTGGCTTTATGCAAGCGCATGGGCCTGGGTTAGTGGGCAGCTCCGGTCAACAATGCGGCCCCATGGCGCACGCGAACTGCCTTGGGCTCAATCATTGTGAACAGCGAGCATGGCAGCTAGTTGGGGACGGAGCGCGGCAAGAGGATTTGGGCAAAGTATTGCGGGATGAATACGGCCGATTGGCTGGCTGCTGTCAAGAAGCTACGGGAAGAGGTGTTGAAAAAGTACACGAAGTACGACACCCCGGCTTGGAACATCAAGTTTTCGTCCTATTTCTTGGACGCAAGTACTAGTACGCAAAAGGCCAAAGCCAAATAAATGTACGTTTGATTCGTGTAGTACATTGCTCTTTCATCGTTGCACCTCAGGAGCGCATTGCTATTGAGAACGCATTCTCCAACATCAAGAAGTTTGGTCTTTTTCATCGAGTTAAGAGCCGAGGTGGATCGTACGAATATAATGAGTTGACCTACTTCTTCTTGGCGGCGTGTGTACTACATAATTGTCAGATTTAGTTTGATTTGCAAAATGGTTGCGAGCCTACAGCTAAGCGGCCATGCAAATGTGCATAGTAGATCACCAAGAGTGTTAGGAATTTAGGATTGTCAAACAATGCAAATGATTGAACCATCGATCTACGATTTGCATCATTGCTTTGCACACCTTTGGGGAGGTTTGCTAAGGCGAGATCTCACAATTTGGCATGAATAAAGAACATTTTTAGTACTATCGAACTGCCTGTTTGAGGTATCTATGGCTTTCCATCGATAGGGTAACACATTGGGCAACAGGGAGGCGACAGGGAGGCGACAGGGAGGCGACGGGAAGGCGACATGCAAGCGACAGGCAAGCGACAGGCAAGCGACAGGAGAGCGACAGGTTACCACGTTGGGAGACAGGGAGGCGACAGGGAGGCGATAGGGAGGCGACAGGGAGGCGGCAGGAAGACGACAGGCAAGCGACAGGCAAGCGACAGGCAAGCGACAGGAAAGCGACAGGTTACCACGTTGGGCGACAGGGAGGCGACAGGGAGGCGACAGGGAGGCGACAGGGAGGCGGCAGGAAGACGACAGGCAAGCGACAGGAGGGCGACAGGGAGGCAACAGGAAATAGCGACAGGAGAGCGACAGGAGGGAACGACAGGAGAGCGACAGGAGAGCGACAGGAAGGCGCCAGGCAAAAAGTAGCATGGCGACAGGAAACGACAGGAAGCGACAGGAAGCGACAGGATAGCGACAGGAGGGCGGCAGGAAAGCGGCAGGGAAGCGACAGGGGAGCGACAGGGGAGCGGCAGGACAGCGACAGGGAAGCGACAGGCAAGCGACAGGGGAGCGACAGGGGGCTGAAAGTGCCGAAACAGCGACAGGGAGGCGACAGGGAGGCGACAGGATGGCGACAGGAGGGCGAGGTGGCCGGAATCTAACTGGCTGGTCCAGTAATACGGGGTCACATGCCTAAATAACAAGAAAATTGATATAACAATAAATTCTCATTAAAAAAGCAATAAAACCTATATTTTATCAACTTTTTGAGTAGTCTATCTTATCACAGGCCTTGTCAACATTACGTAAATTGCTGTCGGCAGCAAAAGACGGCGACAGTTGCGACAGGCCATCTGAAGCCTCGAAATAGCTTCAAAATAGATTCTAATACATTAGAACCTTCTAAAATGCTATAAAACATGATTAAATCACAATATAAGCATATGGGATGTGATTCTTCATGTATGGCTACTAATGTATCCTAGATCTCTGCTCTCTGTAGTGTACCTAAGAGCAGTAGAGTCTAGCAATAAGCTATAGCCTTGGAATATAAGCCAAATATGAGCAAATATCGTAGTGTTCTAGGATCTTGAAGCCTGGAGAGGTCTAGTATAGATCCTTCAGAAAGCTTCTCACAGGCCCCAATGCCCTGACTTATTACAGCAGTCCCTTGTGACCTTTTGAACCGACCCTGAGAAGAAGTGCAGCACACAACGCTCAAAAACAAGTTCATCATGTCCACGCCAAGCGTCAGGACCTGGCCCATCAGAACTGTCCAAGTGCAAATGGGCAGCATGGCCCACCCAATGAGTGAACCACCTTACCGAGCTCCACAACATCTCAGTGGCGCATCTGGGTCCCAAGGAGATCCAGAACGCAGAAGGGCGGAAGAAAATAAAGGCCTTACCACCGAGGCCTTAGCGGCACACGGTGGAGACAGCTTCAATCATCTCCACAAACGTGTAGCAGCCTCAGTATCCAGATCCAATTGTCCGGCTTCATCCTCAACAGCGATTGAAGGCCCTGAGGAGTATGAAGAACTGAGGAAGAAAATGGATGAATACATCCTCCATGAGGAGTACTACAAATCCATTCGTGGAGAAGATGCAGAGGAGCCATTGGCAGTACATGGATCCAGACCACGTACAGACCTAGGGTCCTACACGCACTCTGGCCCGCCGTCCGACAGAGCCGAGACTGCATCCCTGCAAAGACAACCAAGACCTGAGTATCCAAGAGCATGTTGTCCAACCCCAAGGGCTCCCGAAGTGGGCCCGATTCGAGCTGAAGAACAACATCATCCAAGGCCAACCTATGGTGCCCTGGATCATACGGCCGAACTGTTGGCCAAACTCCTGTCTGGATCAGAAGATCCAGATGTGAAGGCCCTATCGGAGGCCATTAAGCCTAAACTGGGTATTGCAGAACCCTTACCCTAGCCAGAGTTGCCCTCTCTCTCTCCAGGACTGAGTACCCTGGCCGAAGATCTTAAGAGATCAAGGGTCTCAAGGCTGTTGCCTACGGTCACCTGCCCCAGCCCCTTTCACCCCCGTGCCAGGACTGTGCCCATGGCTGAACTACAGGACGTGCCTGTCACAGAAATTGAGAAAAGAGGGCTGTCAGCCCTGGCACCTCTTGCCGGCGTGTCGCCTTCAGTCCTAACTCCGGGGGGTGGGAAGACGGGCAGACCTATTGCCCAGGCGAACATCCAGCTGGAACTGCCGGAGTTCGACCCCAAAAATCTGCCCGAATGGGCAGAAGAATTTGCAGAGTTCCTTTTGCTGACTGGCCAATCCCATGTGGATGTGGCCACCGAATGCTCACTGCTGAAACGCTCATGCAAAAAGAAATTTTTGCAAAAACAGGTGAAACAGATTGTGAAAACCTGTTCTACCTGGGCAGAGGTACTCCTCAGGTTGGAGAAAACATTCCCAGTCTATGAGACTGACCTCAGCGTACGCACACAGATCGAGGAGCTACCTATGCTCCCTGAGTTTCCATCCGCTGTGCAAATTTCTGAATATGTGTGCGACTTGGAGTACTTGTTTTCAAGGATGAACGTGGGCTCCTACGGAGCCACTGAGCCCCACCTGTGGCTCATGAGCAAGATCCCCCAACATACGTGGGATGATTGCCGCTCCACCTCTGAGAGGAAGAGCAGGACCCACTCGTACGATGAACGGGTGGACCTCTTGATTGAGCTAGCTCTTGAGAGAGAGAATGATTCCCACATGGAGAAATTCCTCAAGAAGCATTTGGGTCGAGGTGGTACCCCTACCCCCGAACGTGGCGAAGGGAAAGGGCCTAAAAATCCCACTAACACCAACCAGGGAGGTGGTAAAGGGAGGGGTAACCTACGTGCCACGAATGAGGCTCAACCTGATGCAGGTACACCCCCCCTGTTCTACTGCAAACCTGTCAATGACAAGGGCGGACCTTGTCATGCCTCTGACTGCGACCTCCGCAGTGGCTGTATGCTGCAGATGAAACGTCAGTAGCATACCAAAGATGGGAAACCTGTGACCCATCAGGACCATTTCAGGTGTACCATCACCTGTGGTTACTGTGGCAAACGTCCTCACTACGAGGACGAATGCCACATCAAGAAACGCGAGAGTGACAAACTCAAGCGTCAGGAGGCGGAACGCCAGAAGACCCAAACGCCCGCCAGAAGTCCCCCGAATGGGGATAAAGGTGGTAAAGGAGGTGGCAAGGGGGGTGGCAAAAATGGACCCCCTAACCCCCAGAGGCGCTCATCAGCGCCCGTTGCTACACCCACTCCTGCTGCTACACCTGCTCCTGCCGCAGGTGACGCCAAGAAGCGCCCCCAAGGGGATAATGCTACCCCTGAGGGGAAAAGTTCCAAGAAGAGGCGCTTGGCCCCGATGGCCAAGTCCCTCATTGCTGCAGGGGTGGATGTCAAGTTCCCTGATGAGGAGTAGGGGGGCGGCTCCGAAGAGGAGGACTTGGTTTTCTGGATCCTCGTGAAAATCGGGGATCAGGTTTTTTGAGCGGTGCTTGACACCAGTGCAACACTTTCCATAGTGGCCCGGCGCCTACTAAAGACTTTCAAGAGAACTAAGACAGTGGCCATAAGAGTAGGGGATGGGCGTACCATCCATTCCTTGGGGGGGGTCGATGTGACTATATGTCTGGGCGCCGAAACCGTGACCCAACACTGCAGAGTGCTGGACACCGACGCCTTTGACATCGTCATTGGCACCGACTTCCTACGAAGAAACCCCCAGGTAAAAATGCTGTCCCTCCAGCGCCCCTATTCTTTGCACTGCGACTTTGGCAGTGGGCTATACTCCGTACCTTTGGAGCTGTCAGGACGAAAAGAGTCTGGGCTGCGCTACGCATCCAACACTAACTATCGTACTGAAAACTACCAATTGGCCCGTCACGTTCTTGAAAATGGACTGGCGGCCCTTCAGGTAAACCTGGATGAGATCCAGGTGGAATTGTTTGCGAGCCGACAACAGCACATCATGCAGTTGTACTGCTCCAAACAACTGAACAATGCTTTCCGTTTCTTCTGGAAAGCAATGGGCCTAGCGTATGCTAACCCTCCCTTCTCCCTGCTCGCGAAGGTTCTAACCAAAATCGCTTATGAGGGAGGAAGGGTTGTTATGTGCACCCCTGACTGGGGTTACTCTGGCGAACATGCTTACTGGCGCCGTATGCTAGATCGAATGACCGTGGGAAGAGTGCAACTCCCCGACGGCCCCATCTATGTGCCTGAGGTGCTACTGAAAGAGGGTATGGCCGAAAATCGTGGCCTGACCCTTTATGATCTCAAAAATGTTGATCCCAGCTGTGTTGACCTAAAACATAGTGCCTTCCTAGCCCAGCTGTTGCTAGAGGAGGTAGATCTACAGTAAACCTCTGAACCCGCTTCCCCTGTTGGGAAGCGAGTGCTACACATGCAGCCTATGCACACAGGTGAACCTGTGGCCCGGAGTGCTGATGCTCTGGCGCGGCCTGCTGCTAATAACATGCCATTGTCTGAGCATGAAGTAAGAAAAAGTGCTTTTCCATTGCTTTGAGGCATACTCTAGTTGTATTAGAGATGCACTGAGCATCCATGCATTTTAATCTTAGTATTGGTCCAACCAAAACTGGTGATAACACATTTTGACCTATGGAACCAAACACCCAATCAGGATATGGAGTGGACCCCTTAATCCCCTTTCAATGTGAAGTAAAACATCTTTTCCTGAGTTGACTGAGCACTGACATACCTAAAGTAGAGCCTATGAATTTATCTATGTTTTTCCATGAATTCTTAGCTATCCTAGTGGTATGCACCCTAGGGGGCTGGGCACCTCTTTTTGAGAGGTCCTGGGTTCAATTCCTGGTCAGCCTAGCTAAGTAGGAAGATCCCATGTGACATGGCAGTGACCTCATCGCCACATACCATGCCACCTCAGCACATATGGGATCCAAAACAAAGAGTGCACATCTCCTAAGATGGCACTATGGAGAGAGAGTGATCCTGAGGCAGTTTTCTAACTCTTTTCCCAAAAGATTTCAGCTATCTTTGTGAATATGCATTCATATGTTACCTGAGCTGCAGTTACTGTGAATATCCAATCATCTTTCACTGTCTACACTGCAGCCCTTCATGCTTTGATCCTGATTCCTCTTCTCCTTGCATACTATTGGCTTGGGCTATCCTGGATTGACGTGGCTTTACTGTATTTCAACAAACAAAAGCTTTTCATCATCCAAAACAAGCAGCAGGACACCCTACAGCAACAACAAGCAGCAGGAGAAGCAAAAACACAGTGCTGAAAACACTATAAACTTTTCTGGTAGCAAGAGGCAGCCTGTCTCTGTGCACCGGCAGCGACCCCGCGCCGTACAACCAGTGCTCCGAGCAGGCAAATATAAGCAGAAGGGCGGATTAAGATGGACCCAGGAAGAGTGGACGCCGACGTGAAGACAGCGCCAGCGCCTGAGGCACCGGCAAGGCCGGCGCCTGGCGCTGTACCTTCGGCGGAGCCCTTACATGGGCCAGTGGATACGGCGGAGGACTCCCTGGATGGCCTCCAGACGGCCTTCGGGGCCCTGTTGGTCGAGGAAGTGGTCTCTCAGCCTCAGCCTGTGAAGAGGAAGAGAGAGAACGAGAGCGAGAAGGATGCTGGAGAAGGAGCAGACGAAGGAGAGGAACAAGGGCAAGACCCGACGCATGACGCTACCTTCGAAGGCGCACCAAGCGCTTCTGGCCTCCACGCATCACCCTCTCCCATAACCACCACACTCCCAGCCGCAGCGACATCCACTTCCACAACCAACCCGCCTATGGCAGAGGGCACAGGCTTTACTGGCATGCCTCACTACCCCGCCTATGGTATGGGCCCACCAAGCACTGCGCTCCATGAGGCAACTACTGCCAGTGAGCATGTGGCTTCCAGCTCTGCGCCGCGATGGTATGCGGCCGACTATCCCCATCCACTACACGCCACTGGAGCCTATGTGGATGTTCCTGGGTATGCTCCTGGTTATGCACCTGGGTATGCACCCTTGAGTGGGTTGAGGAAAGGACCCGAATCGCTGCGTGGCAGGAGTAGAGGATCGGGAAGATCCTCCAACAGGTCCCTGACGCGGTCGGAGATCAACGAGGTGCTCCGAGGAGCCACTTCAAAGATCGTGGGCGACCTCACACAAGAAATCCGTGAGAAGCTGGAGCCCCTGATGATTCCGTCCCACGCGTCGCCTACTACGGTGGGAATGTCACCCCACCGAGTACAGGCTAACCACCTGGCGGCAGGGTTGACAAATACCCTGGGGAGCTTGAGGAGCAGACCGATGCCGACGCCTGCAGCTATTCCGAGAAGTCCCTTCGTGCCGAGAACGGCCCAGCCGCCCTACAGCCACGTGACGAACTCGACGAGGGCCGAACTAGACCAGCTGGGGCTGACAGCCTTAAGGGCTATGGTGGACGTAGAGCCTTATGGCTCTAGTGATCTTGGCGGAGACCCCTTCGATGACGAGCCGCCGTCGATGGATTCTTCTTCGCCCTCAGATGACGATGACCCTGAGGACCCCAAGGGTAAGAAGAAGAAGAAGAAGAAGAAGAAGACCCGACGCCCTGAAGGACGCCGAGCTCAGGAGGCGAAGGCTATTGCCACCTCCAAGATAGTGGTGAACCTGCCTGAGTTCACAGGCAAGGACCTCAGCGAGTTCGCTGAGAACTTTGGCCGGTTCCTACGATTGACCCGCCAAACCCACGCGAGTGGGCGAGTGAAGTGCGATCTGCTCCTGCAGTGCTGCAAGACCAAGTACCTGGAGAAGCAGGTCAGGCAGATCGTGACTAACTCCGCCACCTTTGCCGATGTGTTGGTTGCCCTGGAGAGGCAGTACCCGACCTACGAGACTGACCTCTCCATCAGGGCCGAGATCCAGAACCTGCCCGTGCTGCCCAACAACCCAAAACCTGGCAGGGTCTCCGAGCTGTTGGCTGACCTGGATGGCTGGGCTGGACGACTGACGCCCGGTTCCTACAGCAGCGACGACCTGCTGTTCTGGTTGTGCGCCAAGCTCCCCCGAGAGCTATGGGACGAGTGCCGTTTGACGGCTGAGCGCAAGGCTAGATCCCTCCGCTACGAGGATCTATGCGTGCTGCTCCTGGAGATGGCGCTGGAGAAGGAGAGCGACCAGCACTTGAACAACTACCGTCCTGGTGGTGGAGGTTCTGGAGGCAAAGGGTACCAAGGATCCCGACCTGGGCAGGGGACTACCCCCAAACACGCCCACGCCCGCCTAATGGAGAACGTGAAGGAGCTATTCTGGTGTGATGCCAGAGACGAGCAGGGCCACCTGCAGCACGCCTCTGACTGCGAGCAGCGAGACTGCTTCGTCGTCCAGGGGAAGCAGCAGGAGAAGATCACTGGCGCCAAAGTGAAGCTGCCGGATCATTACCGCTGCACCATCACGTGTGCATTCTGCGGTAAGCGGAAGCACTACGAGGATGAGTGCTACCATAAGCAACGCCTATCGGCGAAGCTTAAGGGGGAAGATCCTGGCAAGGGCTCAGGCAAAGGTGGAGGCAAGGCCAAAGGCAACGACTCCGGCAAGGGCAAGTCGAAAGGACGTGGTCAAGGTGGTCAAGACAAGGGTCAAGGTGGACGAGGAGGAGGCGCTAACCGCCAGCCCGACAACAAGAACAAGGACAAGAACGGAGGCAACCCCAACCCTAATCCAGGGGGGAACTCCGAGCCCTCTGGAGGGCAGACTGGTCCTACCACACGCTCAGAGACGCAGGCCCAGCAAGAACAAGGAGCCAAGCGTGAGCATGAAGGTGGTGACGACGGCAACGCTAAGAAGAGGAGGCGTTTCATGAGCATGGCCCGCAAGTTGCGGAACAAGGGGTTCGAGGTGACCTGTCCCGCGGAGTTCTGACGGGGACGCTCTGGTGGCACCGAAGACCTGGTGTTTTGGGTACGTATCCGACTAGGGGGACGTGAATACCTGGGGGTACTGGATACTGGCGCCACAATATCGATAGTGGCCAAGAAAATTTTACCTCGTGGGAGCCTGAAGAACACCATGACCACCGCCGCTATACGCATGGGGGATGGACATGTGGTGCACAGCTGCTGGGACTGTGAAGTGGAGGTACCTATGGGCTCCAGGACTATCGCCCATCGGTTCTATGTGATGGACACTGATGCCTTCGACTTTGTACTGGGTACTGACTTCTTCGTGCAGCACTCCCAGATACAATCCCTGACGCTGCAAGCGCCCTACCTCCTCTACGTGGACCACGGCAGTGGCAGAGAGTCTGTGCCACTGGAGCAGTCGGAACATACCTCGAGTTACCTGAGGCTATCGAAGGAGGAGCCCTCTAACATGATGGCGGCCTCCAAAACTGAGGACTATCAACTATTGGGGGAAGTCCTAGACCAAGGTCTGAAGGAGTTGGGTTACTCTCGAGAAGACGTGAGTGTGGAGTTGTTCGCCAGCGACAAGCAACATGTACTGGACTTATACTGCAGCAAGGGGAAGAACTGCAGCTACAAATTTTACTGGCCCTCTTTCGGGATGGCCTACGGGAACCCCAGATTCAGTGAACTGGGGAAGGTGCTGACCAAGGTGGCCTTGGAACGTTCCCGTATGTTCCTGTGTTCCCCCGACTGGGGAGCCCATGGGGGCAACGAGTACTGGCGAACCCTCCTTGACAAGCTGACTATCAGCTCTGTGCGGTTACCTGATGAGGCCATCTACGTGCCTCTGGGACGCAAGACGCCCATTGGGAAGCCCGGATGGGGGAGTATGCTCAGCGTGGTGGACGGAAGTCTTACCACCATCCCCTGGGAAGACCTGGACCCGACTCTGGTCCAGGCTATACAACGAGAAAGCGATGGACTCGCCTTGGGTGACTTGAAGGATCGCCTACGACATCGAGATGCTGTTGAGACTACACCCGGAGGAAATGAGTACGTCGTGACTGACACCAACGCCCCCAAATCTCCCTGTCATGTACCTGTACCTGATGGAGTCTCTGAGTGTGGACTATCTGAGCTACCCAGCTCTATCCACTCAGACGACGAAACTGAGCACGACGCCTTCTTCGTGCAGACCGCGGTGGAGGAAGTGGAGAACGCCGAGTACGTCGCCCCACTAAAACCCCTACTCTCCATGAGGGTGGAAGACCCCGTGGATGAGGAGCTGGACCCTCCATCCAGGCTCAGGGAGTATGTGGATTCCAAGAGGAAGTTGGTGGCGAAAAAGCTATGCTACGCGAAGCCTACCCGCAGCTCATGGCCACTGAAGCAAGGACGTATGGGAGACCTATCCCAACTGAAGGAGGACCTCGAACAGAAGATCACCACCTGGCAAAGGGAGGTAGATCTCAAGCTCATGAAGAGCGTATGGGGTGCCCATGTGAGGACCCCAGAAGAGGACGACCTCTCGGAGGAATGTGTATGTGAACCCCCTCGAGCGTGCCTATGTTGCCATCGTCCACCGGAGATGGTTGAGCAAGACCTTCTGTATACCTACCAAGGG
This sequence comes from Eutreptiella sp. 'Long Island Sound 2002', assembly GCA_964036045.1. NCBI lineage: Eukaryota > Euglenozoa > Euglenophyceae > Eutreptiales > Eutreptiaceae > Eutreptiella > Eutreptiella sp. 'Long Island Sound 2002'. The sequence continues at coordinate 58,567,191 of OZ038382.1, read as the reverse complement.
CTGAAGGACACTACCACGGGCGAAGAGTCGGTGGAGGACCACCTCCCGACGTCTATTCAGGGGGCAAGCAACTTACACTCCGACGAGGACTTGGAGGACAAGATCAAGATATTGGACCCGCGGGTACAGAAGCTGATAAGGACCTATCTGGAGGTGTTCCGAGAACTACCCCCTCCAGCGTCATGTGACAAGCTGGTACAGATGGACCTCAAGCTGAAACCCGAGTTCGTGGGTCACAAGATACGGAGGAGACCCTATCCAGCTCCTAAAGAGCAGGCCGACGAGATTGAGCGACAGATACAAGAATGTATCGACGCTGGCCTAGTCCTGGAGTACAAGGACGGGGACTACCCCCTACACTGCAGCCCCTGTTTCCTGGTCGCTAAACCTGGGTCTTCAGCGAAACGGCTGGTAGTGGACTATGGAGAGCTGAACAAGAAGACGCTGAACCACTCAGGGTCCATTCCCAATATGGAGTCTACCCTGGAGAAGATAGCCTCCTGTCGCTACAAGACCAAGATGGACAAGCGAAGTGGATTCTGGCAAGTGGACCTGACGCCCAACGCGCAAGAACTACTGGCCTTCATCACCCCTCAGGGGAGGGTATTCAAGTGGAAGGTCATGCCATTTGGCGCGGCTAACGCACCCGCTCTGTTCCAAGAGCTGATGAACAAGATCTTGTCCATCCTACGAAGGAGACCTAAGGTGCAGGAGCTCATATCCCGTGGGGCCCAGATGGAGGCTCACATCGACGATGTATGCCTCGGGACCAATACCCAGGAGGATCACCTAATCCTCTCTGGTGAGTTCTTTGCGGTCTGCCAGGAGAACCACACACAACTCAAGCTGGAGAAGTGTGAGTTCATGCAGGAGACCATGCAGTACCTGGGGTTTGACGTTGGCTATGGGTGGTGGACCCCAGCGGCCTCTAAGGCCAAACCCCTGATGGATGCCAAGGTACGACACGAAGACCCCAAGAAAGGACTTCATGATGTACGCAGTTTCATTGGGGCGTGCAACTTCTATCGCCGCCACATCAAGAACTTCACCTATACCAGCGCCGTTCTGACGGACTTGATCAAGAAGAGTACTACTTGGCGCTGGGGCCCACAAGAGCAACAAGCGTTTGACGAGCTCAAAGACAAGGTAGCCAATGCTAAGTGCTTGGGCGTGCCTAGGGCACAAGGGGAGATTATCCTGGTGACCGACGCCAGCAATGTAGGCGGTGGTGGAACGTTGTTCCAAAGGCAAGCACTAGAGAAGGAGGAGTTCGACTCGGCCATTTCCCAATGGGGGACGGAAGGTCTCAACCGAGATAGAACCCTCAAGCACAGCTACCCTGACGACAAGTGGGTCCTAGTACCTCTGGGCCACTGGAACTGGAAGTGGAACCAGGCCAGGGGGAACTACTCCACCTATGAGCAGGAATTGCTCGCGGGTATGCTGGTGCTATCCTCACAAGCACGACTGTGGTCTGGCTATGCGACCAAGAACCGGTCCGCAGTTTCCAGAAGGGTCCTCCACCTGAGAAGGCCAAGCTACGACGCTGGTGGACCTACCTCAGTCAACTACGGCTGACGGTACACCATATCCAGGGGGTGAAGAACGAGTGTGCCGACTACATCAGCCGCAACAACTTCGACGCCCTGATTGGTGCCCGGTCTGAAGCGCTGGCTAAGGAGGCGTTCAGCCGTATGGACGTACACCTGGACCTGAACATGACCATGATACGCCCCCTGGATGGACTCCAACAATCGGAGTACCTACAGGAGTTTGGGGATATCTACCGGCACCTGGAGAAATGCCTTGAACCCCTCCTGGTCAACCAAGACCAGTGGAAGCGGGACAAGAGCTACCTCTGGCACGAGGACCGCATCGTGGTGCCTAGTGACCGAGTCCCAGCGCTGCTGAAGTGGACCCATGAGTCCAGTGGTCATGTGGGTGCTGACCGTACCCTGAGGCTGTTCAAGCAGTGGTTCCACACTACGTGGACTGACGACCAACTGCGGAAGACACTCCAGCCTATCGTGGACAAGTGCCTGTGCAGGTCCTGTAAACCAGGGGATATCAGGGACAGAGGTCTCTACTCGACCCTGCCCATCCCACACTGTGCCAACAGTGTTCTATACGTGGACTACACGGAGATGCCAAAGTTCGGGGGCTATGACTTCGCCCTCGTGGTAACCTGTGGGTTGACCAGGTTTACCAAGGTGTTCCCATGTACCAAGCACATTACCGGGGAGGAGACTATCAAGATACTCCTGGAGGAGTGGTTTTGTGTCTATGGGGCGCCCAAGGAGATCAACTCCGATGAGGATGTACGAGTACGCTCAGATACTGGCTGGTACAAGAGGGTCCTGAGATCCCTCAATGTCCAGGTGTCTACGGGGATTCCCTACTCTCACACGAGCAACCCCCTATGTGAGCGACAGATTCGTGTCCTGAAGGAGAACGTCAGGATATGGTGCAAAACTGAACGCACCAGAGACTGGGTGAGACTACTCCCCGTCATATCCTTGATGATGAACTCCCAAGAGAGTTCAGCGACTGGCTACTCGCCACATGAGCTATTCATGGGGCGCCCGGCGTGGTTCCTACATGCCCCCTTTCCAGAGGACACCCATTCTTCTGTGGGTGAATGGGTCCAAGAGCAACAAGCGAAGGTGGACAAGGCCAAGGCTACGCTCCAGAGAGTGAGGGAGCGTCAGTGGAACGGAAGAACAAGCACCCTGTACCGGCCACCTACCAAGAGGGGGACTGGGTGCTGGTGCACCACAGTCGACTACCCGCCTGGCCACGCTCTACCAGCGATGACCCATACTTCGGGCCGTACAAGATCCTATCTGTGGATGGACACCGTATCACCGTGCGGTGTTCTCCCCGTCTAGGGGGGACCCTGGTGTGCGCTGCTCAACACCTGAAGCGCTACCATGATCCTGAAGACTTCTGTGGGGAGGAGTGGGAGCTGAACGACGAGGAAATCGCCGCTCTGGACCTACAAGGGGCTGCCAGTCCTATGGAGGTTGAAGGTGAACTCCCCGACATGAACGCCGAGGAGATGGCTAAGGAGGGCTTCTACCTGGTGAAGTCTGTCCTACGCCACCGCTATCGCCAGGGTTGGCGCTTCCTCACCCTCCGGGAAGGGTTTGGAGTCGAAGAGGCCACCTGGGAGCCCTTCTCTGCATTTGTTCTACCTGAGGGACGCCTAAACTCAGTTCTGGTTGACTACTTGTCCCAGAACAACCTTGGTGAGTTGCTGAGGCTCACAGAGACGCTTGCCTCCAAGACTAAAGCTAGGGACTGAACCTTACCCTTACCTGCCAAAGCGTATGTGTGAGTGTGCTAGTCCTAAGGTCCTGAGAGCAAGCCGCAGAAGTGGTGTCCTAATTATACCCAAGTCTGCGCCCTTGCTGAACCTGGAGGGTTGGCTTATTGATGCCACGGGGTTGAAAGTGCTGCCCTGGGTCGTTGTTGGTGCCGGAGGGCTCGGGGCCGGCAAGACCAGTGGGGCAGGCACGCGAGGAGTCTTCCTGGATGTTGTTATTGGGGGTAGAACCAGAGACACGGACACCAACGGAGGCGAGAGCAGCGACAACAGAAGCAAGGTCCATGCTGATTGTGGTCCGGCAGAAAATCCCAGTCTATGAAGAAAATTGAGGGGAATTATTCTAAATACATCTGAGTGTCCAAAACTGTCTAAAACAATTTAAATAATCCATTTATGTAAAATTGTCTGGCCGATCTGGCCCGCGAGCGCGCGTCAGCGGCAAATGGCGATTCCAGCTAAAATAGCGGAATGCGGCGGATTTACGGGAAATGGACCGCGGAATCAAATCCGGCATATCAGAAATATATAGGAAATATCCTGTGACTGAGCTGCGAGGCGGCAATTCCGCCGAAGCAAAGAAAATGACCAAAATGTAGCCAATCTGGGCAGAATGTCTGAAAATCTGAGCAGATGGGGCTAGCCGCACTTACACTCCCCCTCCAAAAACACACTGGGGTGTGTCGCTACGTCAACGAAGAACGTAGTGCGGGTAAGTCCCAGAAAAACATAGAAATGTAGCCTCGATGGGGCGAAATCTGCTTGATCTGACCTGATTTGGGCTGAATTGGCACTGAATCAGGCTGGATGAACCTGAAATGAGACGGAATGAGAAGTGACGAACAGTCCTCCGTGCAGTAAAACATTAGGTCAAGGGCTAAAAAGCATGTAAACGTATCGAGAATCGATACCAAACCATGCATTGGTTGAGAATGAGGTAGATTATTGGTGGATTGAGTGGGGGGATCAAGAATTGGAGTGACATCTCAGCGCTCTGGCACAGTTTCGCTGTCGCGGGCACGCTACGGTGTCCTCGCCGAACTCTACATCGTGTTATCCCGCTTTTGTCGTTCTGAAAAGTACAGCATGTGGCTCAGATTTGGCGCATCTGGTGGATGATCACAAGATTCAGCAAAAATGAGAATGAATTTGAGCAGAGATTGAGGGGATTAAGCAATCACAGAGAGGTTAAACAAATACACATGTAGTCTACAGACCCTAAGTGAACCACCGAAGGTAGAGATGTTCTTCTGTTCACTTAGATCTAAACAGATCTTCGAGGAATGATGGGAGATGACAAGGAAATCAATCTAAATTGTCCTAACATGAGTAAATTCCCTGAGATGAAGGTGAAATGAAGCGGAATGTCTGGAACTGAAACTGCTAACACTTTCGTTTAGACTAAAGTAAATATATATTGTCGTTTATTCAGCTCAATTGTGCTTTCCGGCACGTTGGTTCGCGAGCATCTAACAGATTCTATCAAAATGTGGATCATGTGATGATGCATCATGATGGGACATGCTGGCCCTGGATCCTTGGCATGTAACGCGCCGAAGGTTCGCTGAAGGCGCTTTACTGACAGTATATAACTGAGAGACACCGAATTTACAGTGGCGGTGGTGTCAATCGACTTGGACAAGGCCAATCTTTCGATGGTGTCCCACAAGACACTTGGATTCACCATTCTCGACAGTTTCTGGTCGAATTGAGCTCACATTGGCGTGTGCCAAAAATACAACGAAGCTTACGGACTTCAGAGGTTGCTGTTAGAAGTCCCTAGAGCTCCTAGATGAAGATTGTCTGAACAATTGACGTCTGGATTTCGTACAACAGTGGCAGAATGATGGACAAACCTGAGAAATTCAAGGTAAATTTGAGGATCCTGGATCTGAATCTGGACTTTGGCGTCAGCATCACAGCAAATGAAGGTATGATCTGAGTTCCTGGCGTCGCATCTGGTGCAGCCAGTACTACAGGGGTTGCCTGTAGGGGTGAATGTCGCTGGCCAGCGTTTTGATTATGTACATTTGCTTCCATCTGCACGAGTAGCCAAATTCCAAAGATGCACAGACCAACAGAGACAAGATTACCCCGAATCTGCCTGAATTAAGCCTGAGTTTGGTTTTTTCTGAACACGGCAGCACACTCCGTCAGCGTATCTACGCCTTGTCTGCCGAACGGAGACCAAAGAAAAGTTGATTGACGTCAAATTATCAAACATTCGCAGTTCTCCACATCATGACATAAACAGAAAGAATGAACAGTGGATTGAGCAGACTGTGGTAGGATGGCTTCCTCAATTCGGCCAAGCACGAATACATGTGACCAGCAACCTGTCTGGCCTGGCCCTCGTACGGCTTGGACGCTGCAAATCAGCGGCCGAACTTGAAGCTTGGTCCTCATTTGGCTCCTGGGCTGGCCTGACCGCAGGAGGGGGGATCGACGGATCAGCCCTGGAATGTGGCTGCTGAGGGCCGTAAAAGGCTGGATCTCGATTCACCACAGGTCGTTTTCCGTCGCTCTCCACTTGTCTGTCTGGTTTCGACAAACAATCTGTCAGGAGTACGCCAATTTCGGGGTGCTTCTTCAGGAAGTCAATGAACCCCTTGGTGTATCCATGGACAAAAGATTGGGCTGGTTCCCAGTTGTTGTGACTGGAATCAAAGCCCCTCCACTCGCACAGAAATTCCCATTCGCCCTTGGCGTCACGTCTTGCTTCAACAATCCTCTTGAGTTCGTACTTTCCCCCTTCGATTACCCGATCGGACAAGTGTTTTGCAGTCCAAAAAAGGGGTTTAACTCGATCCTTGGGGGAGGGGATCTCTCTCTTGAGGCGATCGCCCGAAACGTCAATTTCCCTGCTGACATTCACACGAATCCTCCACCTGTTCTCACCAAGACGCGCTGTAACAGCGAATGGCCCCTCCCACAAGGGAAGAAGCTTGTCATCTCCGTCCAGGGTGGTTTCGGATTTTCGAAGCCAAACTCGATCATCGACTTCAAAATTGTGGGGGTTTTTTCGACCTTGATTTTGAACCCAAAGCCAGTCAGCTTGATGCTTCTCGATTAATTTCGACACAGATTTATCTGCTCGTTGGACTTCGTCCAAAAACAGCGAAGCATCTTTACAGGGGCGAGGATTATTCAACGGCATGTTCCACCAACACTTCTTTCGTCCAAAGACAATTTCATTTGGAGAAAGGCCATGATACAAAGGCGTGTTGTGGTAACGGCGAAGCAATGCGAAGAGAACTTCCATCCAATGGAAATCCTTTTCACTCGCGAGCTCCTTACGAAGCATATTAATTATTGAGCGGCCGGCTCTTTCGCCAGGCAGCGCTCGATGCGAGTGGATTTCACATCGGAGGTGGTGGATTCCAAGGCGAGCACACAATTCTCTCCACCATTCGGAGGTGTACTCTTTGCCTGAATCCGTGACCACCTCGGATGGGACGTCCCAACCTCCCATCCAGGTCTGCGCGCACCACTTGGCGGCAGCCTTGCCAGTCATCGACTCAATGTTGCAAGGCAACACTTGAATGTAGCCGGAATGACGGCACTGAATAAGGAGCACACCATTGACTTTTTTGTTAGTCCAATGGCACTCTTCGTCATCGAGCTCACCGAGATAAAAAAAATCACTCGTGACTCTGTTAAAGAGGCGCTCCGGAATAGGATGAGGCCTCAGATGGCCGTGCTTCTTCGCGCTGGGGGGCGTCGAGACAGCACATTGGGCACATCCGGCTGCTACTTTCATGCAATGAGTATAGAGCCTCGATCCAAACAACCTATGCTTAATCATCGACCACAGTCGACGGCCATGTGCGTGGGGGGACTCCCATTTATGCCACCAGTTTAACACTCGGGGGGCTAGGGCGTCTGGCACACACAATTTACCCTCCATCCACAGCTTCCCCCCATCCAACGAGTACTCCGCAAAAATCCCATTCCTGTGAGCATCTTTGGATTTGAGATTTCCAAAGACCTCTTTAAACCTGGGATCCTGCAGGTAATCGGACGTCCAGTCACGGATGATCAGGGAATCTTTAGGCAGGGGTGGAGTTTTGGCCGGATCTCGACGCTTAATGCCCTCGATCAACCGAAATCGACTTACTTGTCGGGTATAGTCAAACCGTTTCACACTCCCTGAGGAGGGATCGGTGACTTTTTCCACGACTTTCAGCGTTTTGGTGCAGATCTCGTGAGCATGCGCTGGATCTGTGATGGCCGTGATGTCGTGACACGGCAATGCGTGCTGTTTAACAGCACACTGCATGCATGCACGTCGAATGAGTTTCTTTTCTTCCTGATCCCATTCGATGATTACATGGCGGTCCTGCTCCGTACCATGGATGTTGGTACTTTGCAGCCCCTCTGAGGCGGGGTAAGCCCATCGGCTCAGAGCATCCGCTACCGTGTTATGTTTTCCAGGCAAATACGACACATGGAGGTCAAACAGAGAGAGAAATTCGTGCCATCTGGCCCGTCGACCAGCTGGGCTCGCGACAGTATCAATGTGTTCAGTGGCCCAATACTCCAGAGATCGATGATCCGTCAGGACCTCGACTCGATTGGTGCCAACCCACGATTGGTACTTTTTTAAAGCACAGATGATGGCGTAAGTCTCTTGCTCACGCGGCGACCATTGCATTTGGCGTGGGGCTAGCTTCCGAGACCAAAATGCAAGAGGGTAATGATCGCCGGTGGCTTCATCAACCTGTTCAAGGACAGCTCCGATCACGTACCTAGATGCGTCGGTTCTAATGTAGAAGGGTCGGTCAAATTGGGGCACATGCAACGTGGCGACTTCGCAGAGGGCTGCCTTCAAGTGATGGAAGGCCTCCTCGCACTCGTCAGTCCACTTGACACGAACCTTTGAACCTGCCTTGCCCGCATCTCTCCCTACCTTCAATAATTCAGTGAGGGGGGCAGCAAATTTGGCATAATTCGGCACAAAAGTGTGGTAAAAATTGCAACAACCCAGGAATCCTCTCAACTCCGTGATCGTCTCAGGGCGCTTCCACTTCTGAATAGCGACGAGCTTCCCTGGACTGGGTCGTCGAGTGCCATTCTCTAGGAGAGAACCACAAAATTCGACTGATTTTAAAAATAATTTTCCCTTCTTTGGCCCACAAATCAGCTGATTGGCGTCAAGAATATCCAAAACTTGGTTCAGCTGCTTCTCATGTAGGGCCACCAGCTCGGCTTCGGTCAGTCCCTCCCCCTCCGTCGCGATGATTATGTCATCTATGTACACACTCACGAAGGCACGAAGCTCAGGATGGGTTGTGAACAGCACATCCTCCATCATTCTTTGAAAAAATGGGGGGGGCGTTCTTCAAGCCCATGGGCATGACGGTCCACTGGACTGGGCCACATGGCGTGCACATACAGGTGAGAGGTCTGCTGTCCTTCCTCAACGGCATTTGGTGAAAGCCGTGACGGAGATCCAGCACAGAGAACAAACGACCTCTTGCCCTCTTAGCGATTTCCTCCTCAATGAGGGGCAGGGGGTGCGAATCCGCCTTGGTTTCGGCGTTGAGATTGCGAAAATCAACAACCATTCGCCAACCATCAATGGTGTTCTGGTCTGCAGGCGGTGGCTTCGGGACTGTGAAAGGTGAACAGCACCATTCGCTGGTCATACAACCCTCAAGCCAACCAAATTCCCTGAGATTTCTCTCGATGATTTTTCTGAGGATCTCATGTTTATGTCCATGATTTTCATAAGGGCGCTGTTTTTTTGCCTTGTACCCTTCACGAAGCTCGATGAAGGCTTCACCGAACTGTCCACGGACAGGGGGGTCTTTGATCAACTTTCCTGAAAGGGTTGTGTCCTTCCGTTCCTCAAAAATCTTTTCTCTTGACTTGGAACACAATTCAGTGTCCACCTGATCGCCAGGAATTACTGTCGAAAAAACTTTGGCGACTTCTTCGGCTTTGGCAGGAAGAATCTTCTTACGGATGTCCCTAAACAGGTCCGTATCCACTGCCTCTTGAAGATAGGTGGGTCTTGTGTCGAAATCCCAGAGATTCTCCTCGTGATCCAGCTCCTCGAAAGGATCCATGAAAGCTTCCACAGGGGGTTTTTCATAAAAAACTCTGAATTTGCGGCGCGATTGGAGATTTTTCCTCACCCGTGCACTGAAGATTCTTTTCGATGTCGACCGTATTGGGGAAGAGGGAGTCGAGGCGGATCCATTGGACGTTGAATCACCTTGGGTATCTGACGGACAAAAATCAGAAAAAATAGATTCATCATCAGTACCACGCTCAACCTCAGATTCAGACCCAACACAGGAATCTGTACTAGAATCAGCAGAATTAGAGTCAGAAAGCTTTCCATCCACCAGGAATGCAAGCGAACTCCAGGACCGCTGTGGCAGGGGACCTGTGTCGTCCCTGGCATACAGCTTAATCTTCCTGGGAAGTTCGATGTAATCTACACAAATGTCCTGTAATTCCTGAAACCAAGGCTTGTCGTCCCACAAAGGCACAACTAAAATTGCCTGAGTTTTATCTTGCTTGATTTTGTGGATGACCTGCTGGATTAAGTGAAACGGAGGATTAATCCACAACTTCTTGTCCCATTTGTGGGTCCAAGCGTCGCTGAAGTGCTTATCAAAGCGCTTGTTCGTACGGTTAGCAAAGGCATCATACTGTGGCCAAAAGGAATGATGTTCATGAAAGTATTCCCAAATTGCATCGCGCCATTTGTCGACAACTCTGTAGGATGAAGAGTGCCAGCGCGAAGGGCGTCGTGGCTGGGAGTCCCTACGAAGACATTCTAACTCTTGGGAGTAATCGGCACTCCCATTCACCTCTGCAATGGTGACATCTTCACCAAATTTTGGTGTCACCTTTTGCTTCAAAAATTCTTCTGCACTTTTAAACCCTGCGTGCAAAAAACGAAATTCAGGACGCTCCAAAGGACCTGACTCCAGCAAAAAACAACGACGATGACCTACGGGCGCTACCCTGTTCTTACGAAGCCAAGGATGGCCCAAATAAAGGTCATACTTTATGTCAGCACGATAGAAGTAGTCATCCTTAAGGACAACTTCTTCCACATTTTGCTCTTCCCAAAGGTCTTGAGCGACCAAATGGGTTGATATATAACAACCGCGTTGCCCACCTGCGAGAGAATGTCCAGAAACTCCCTCGAGGGTAACAGGATGAGGCGACTCAAACACGCAGTCGTCGGGTAAGAATGCATTGGATTGGAGATTTACCTCTGATCCATTATCACACAAACAAGTGGCGAGGTGGAAATTTCCCTTGCAATCAGAGACCCACAGCTTTGTGACAAACTGACGAGCCCTGTGCTTGGACTGTACACCAACCTCGTCCACTACAACAGAAGGATCCGCTGCCGGATCCAGGGGAGAGGAGACAAGCGACCCTACATCAAGTAATGGTCGATCAGGAATTTGGGGATCATGCCTGAAATCGCCTGGGGAGGGGCGATTTTCGTGGCTCCCCTAGGCGTTCTGACCTCCAGCGGCTGCATTTACATTGTGAACACAGCCTGTTTCGTCGATCCATTCATCTTGGAACGGATCATCCGCTGGATTCAGAGCATTTTCGACGCAATCTCGATCCGCATCAGACACCTGGTCTGCACCTGAGACCTGATCCACACGATGGTTGCCCTTTCCTCGTCCACGGCCACGGCCACCGGATGATGGGCCACCACCGTCGCCACGCCCTCTGCCCTTACCAGAGAAAGGGGTTCCTGAAGGATTTCCCTTACCTTTACCCTGTGATCCTGGAGCATTTCCTTTGTTTGTACCGGATTGAGGGGTTTGGCCTGGATTTCGATTTCCGCCTCCGGCGTTGACATTGGGACTTGTCTGGCCGTTTGGCTGTCCACCGGAGCCGGATGGAGTCTGATTCCCTTTGCCTTGGGACCCGCCAGGGCCACCAGTATTTTTGTTCCCACCGGAGGGAGTCGAATTACCCTTTCCCCCCTTGGCACCATGCACCTGTCTGTCATTCCTGTCTGAATTCTGAGGATTACTGACATTTTCACCAATCACCTTGTGATCGTAAGCAGACCATCGGTGATTAGCAGTGGAATGCGTCTTAGCTCGGTTCGTAGAACCTAGAAGAAGACAGATGCTACAATGATCCTGAACATTCCCGGTGTCATTCACCTTTTTGTTGCCCTTTTGGGCCCCATTTTGGGTGTTTTGCTGGGTATTCCTGTTTCCCCCAAGACCCTCATGGAAATTTTGATTGGCGGCGTCAGCGAGCCTCTCAACCTCTTCCCACAGTTCCTGCGGGGTAAACGAAAACACCCAGTTCCTGGCCTTCAGGCGGGTGCCATGGAAACTTACTCCCCTGTTGAGGACTTGGACAAACAAGTCCCGATCCTCGTGTTCATTAAACTTGATTTTCCACGTGTTTTCAGTGAATTTCACCTTGGTAAACGACGTGGGGGAGCACTTTTGAAGTGCCTCCCTGACGGTAAACCGGTTTGCCGAGGCGTCGAAGCCATCGACTTCCGCCCACCAGGTCTTGACCTTTTCTTCGGACTGTCTATTCCGAAGGGTGGCGGCGGTTTCTGAGGGGATCTTGTCAAAAATCAGATTTTTCAGCTCAGCACTAGAAAATTTTTCGCCTGAATGTTCAGATTCTTCTACGAGATTCCAGAAGCGCTGTCTCTTGTCCTGCACTTCGTGCAAGATTAATCGAGAGAATGAAGGAAAATTCTTCAACATCTGGTGGTAATGGTCCTCAGGCAGCCGGGATCCACGTACCTCCAACTGTTCCCACACCTCATCAAAGGTAAGGGGGGAACTTGAATCCTCACGATCACTCCAGGTCCTGAGCCAAGTGTTGGCCGGCGCCCCCTCAAGACAGTCCAGGAGGGCCATCAGGAACTGATCATCCTGGAGCTTTTGAGTCTTAACCCACAGTTTAAATTCCCGTTGGAACTGAGGCCAACGTCTGGGGTTCCCATTATACTTCGGTTGCTTGGCAACCTGACGAAGTCGCAATGAAGTAGGATTTAGGAGTGAATCCAGCCCAACACCGGCCGTAATGGCAGACACCTTGGCGGCATCATTAGCCACACCAGCTCCGGCGAGGGTCTGGGCGAGCAACATCTGGGCAATTGCATTGGAATCAACAGCAGGAAGGGTAGTACGGGAGGCAGTTCGTTTGGCATTTTGAGCCTCATTCCTAGCCTTCACCGATCTACTCTGAGATCGAGAGATTGTAACCCTTTCCTTTAGCTTAGTCCTGCTGATCCTTGCGTCGGTGGTCTTAGAGTCCACCGAAGGAGCAATCGAAAAAATTTCTGTCGCCTCCTCCGACGGTTCTGTTACTTGTTCCACCGATGATGCGCCCTCAGACCTCATGTGGGTCTTGAAAAGATCTTTAATTCCCAGCGTCTGAATGATGAGTTGCATTTGATATTTGAGCAATTGGAGCTCAGTATCTCGCTGTAATCTGCAAGAGCAGTCGGCAGGACAGTACATACCGTGTCCTGAAGGGCCTGAGCAGGCTGTCGGACCGCTAATCTCAGTGGTTCGCAGCCAGGAGTCCACTTGGGGAGCTCCTTCAGTCCTAATTTCCAGGCTTGCCTGCCTAGCTGCCTCTAAAATTCCTTCCTCAACCGCGGCGCCTAGATCGTCGCGGATGGAAACAGAGGGATGAGGGGCGGAGGGCCCGGCAACCGGTGCCTTGGTCTTCTCCTTCGGGAAGGGGCTTGCCTCCCAGATCTGCAAGAAAATGGCAAAAGATTCATCTTCTTGAGAACACCACCACATCCTGGTATTAATTTCTTCTTGAAGGAGGAAAAAATATTCAAATAAAAAATCAGAGGCGATTCTTTCTTGTCCTATCAGCTTAGACGTGGCTAATAGACACAGGGCCTCAAGCGCCTCAAGATTACGGGCCACTTCCGAAGACAAATGGTTGTCCCATTGTGCCCATGAGGCTGGTCGATTATAGGTAGGTACCTCACCTGGACCACCCATCTCAATGTCGTCAATGTCGGCATCGATGGTCACAAAATGTGAACATTGGTACGGAGTATTAGTACCTGCCAGGTCCGTAAGCTCCACCGGAGCGTTGCCATTAGCGTAAGCTGGGAGCCTCCAGCTGCTTGATGGCCAATTTCGACTGGGATCTTGATTGTAATCTGGGCCTCCACAGCTGCTGATTTGTGTCCTTCTTGGGCAATTTGGGCTTGCGCAAGGCATTCCTCTCAAGGCCTCGTTCGCACAGCACCACGGGAGCGTGATTGTTACGTCTCCGGAGGTGGCGGAGTCTACGGGGCCATACTGAGGGGCTAGCTGTGGTTGGGACACCAAAGGAACAACATTCAGGTAGCCTCTGCTACCATGAAAGTGCTGCCCTGGGTCGTTGTGGGTGCCGGAGGGCTCGGGGCCGGCAAGACCAGTGGGGCAGGCACGCGAGGAGTCTTCCTGGATGTTGTTATTGGGGGTAGAACCAGAGACACGGACACCAACGGAGGCGAGAGCAGCGACAACAGAAGCAAGGTCCATGCTGATTGTGGTCCGGCAGAAAATCCCAGTCTATGAAGAAAATTGAGGGGAATTATTCTAAATACATCTGAGTGTCCAAAACTGTCTGAAAGAATTTAAATAATCCATTTATGTAAAATTGTCTGGCCGATCTGGCCCGCGAGCGCGCGTCAGCGGCAAATGGCGATTCCAGCTAAAATAGCGGAATGCGGCGGATTTACGGGAAATGGACCGCGGAATCAAATCCGGCATATCAGAAATATATAGGAAATATCCTGTGACTGAGCTGCGAGGCGGCAATTCCGCCGAAGCAAAGAAAATGACCAAAATGTAGCCAATCTGGGCACAATGTCTGAAAATCTGAGCAGATGGGGCTAGCCGCACTTACAGGGGTACGCCCCGGGTCTCCCCTCCCCTATGCGCCCAATTTCTGTGCTGGCGCAAAACCTTGGGGGAATACCCAGCGTACTAATCCAGGTATTGTTTTCCCTACCTATCTGTCTACTACAGGGAGGGGTGGCCAAAAGCTATGAAGGCATCAAAACGCCGTTTTGCTATGTGGCCAAAACACTGACCGAACCACTGTCACAGCCCACCAACCCTGCTAAAATTGCAGGAAACGGGTGGGACAGTGACACACCCCCTACAGGTCCTACACACCCTACAGTGGCACCATCCTGGTGGGCGAGCACTGGGCAACTGGCTCTAGCCCCCACTCAGGACTACCACTCCTACACGCACCCTCTACTGGGCGTTGCGAAGGTGAAGGTCTCATGGCGACCCACCTGTGAAATGACAAGAGAACACAGCGCTACTAAGCAACTGTGGCCTAACAGGGGACGCCACAACGCGTTTCCCCTGCTAGGGCTTGGAGGGAAGGAGTGCTCTCGCGTGCAAGGCGCAGATGTCTATGAAGTCAGACTCCCTGCTCTGCCACAGGCGGAGCGGAGTTACTTGTTTGTGTGATCTGCGCCCTTGTTTAGCAGGGCATAAAAAAAAGGGTGCTGCACCAATCACCCTACCTGCCCACCTGTAAAACAAAGGCAAATGGAAGGGCGTTTGCGACGGAGGAACCAAGCCACACTCCAGGTATTATACCCTTCTCAGTGTGACCTATAATACACTGCTCGCAAACACGCTGCAGGAGCAGCTACCCTTGTCAAGCAAGCAAGCTTTAAGGGACTCCTCAGGTTCTCTTAAAGAACGTACCGAGGAGCCCCTGGGTAGCCTAAACAAGGTTTACCGTGCGCACTTCGCGTGGCCTACCCTTTAATGCGTGTGTGCATGCACGAGTATGCACGTGAAACGTGGGCAAACCTGCCCATCTGCGCGTCAATCACGACTCAACCAGGGGGTGGCCCCGCCTGGGCTTACTCACCTTACCTACCGCTGGGAGAGAGAGCAAGTGAGGGGCGCACGCGAAGAACGTTGCAATGCACTTGTGTGTATGTCTAATCACCCTGATCTGACCGCTAATCATCTGCAATCTTTCTAATCAATCCCTCTATCGCGTTCTATCTTTGTTGGCGCTGCTACAAGGCTCGTTCACGGAGACACGAGACGAGCAATGTGTATGCGGCATACGAGACGAACATACCTGTAGGTTATACCTGATTCATTGAAGTCTTTTCGTTCATTTTCGAATTCTTGAATTTTTGAAGCTTCTATTAGTGTGGGTGGAATCTGTATGTTTATTTATTAATGTGTGTCTCGTCATTTTCAAGACGACGTGAGACATACGTTTTTAATTCCATTATTTCTCCATTTTCCGGCGCTTCGCTAGGAGCCGCTCCTACGCGCCGCCATTTTATGCGTATGAATTTCTGGATTTAAAAAATCCAGAGATGACTATAATTTCTACAAAAATGTGCTTCTGATGCACAATTGGATTCTGCTCAGGTGTGTCGTTTCAGAAAAATTCTACGCCGTCATTTGACGGATTTTGGTGTCGTCGCTTCGTTTTTGCGTGGATTCGTCCATAATTCTCCCATTCCTGCCTCTGCAGATACCCACGCGCAGCCTCGCTGAGTAGGCCGTGTTCGGGCCGAAACGCAGGTGCCTGGAGAGACTGAGCAGAACCAAGACCCCACCAAGGGGCAATTTTAATTTTCTTTCGACTCCCTTCGCCCTAAGACAGGTCACAGGTCGCCAGCAGGTTTACAAGAACCCATGCGAGTGTGTATAATGTGTCTTGCGTTTGGGTTGTGTCGACGCTGCGTCTTGGAGGGAGGGATGCATATGCACATGTTTGGCATGCTCCCATTCTAACCCAACCAAGCCACAGGAGCCCCGGCAGCGCCGTGAGCGCTGAGTCTTCTGGAGGATATGTTACATACAAAGCAGCAAAAGAGCGCCAGCCATGGTGAGCGCCCATTTTTCAGTGTGAGGGAAACTGTAGGTATTTTAAAGTAGATGTGGAAACCAAGGAAAGGCCAAGAAAAATTCCCTTTTTCCTAAAATGCGACAGTGGTGGCCACCACAGCACAAGGGGGGAGTAAGAAAAAGTGCTTTTCCATTGCTTTGAGGCATACTCTAGTTGTATTAGAGATGCACTGAGCATCCATGCATTTTGATCTTAGTATTGGTCCAACCAAAACTGGTGATAACACATTTTGACCTATGGAACCAAACACCCAATCAGGATATGGAGTGGACCCCTTAATCCCCTTTCAATGTGAAGTAAAACATCTTTTCCTGAGTTGACTGAGCACTGACATACCTAAAGTAGAGCCTATGAATTTATCTATGTTTTTCCATGAATTCTTAGCTATCCTAGTGGTATGCACCCTAGGGGGCTGGGCAGCTCTTTTTGAGAGGTCCTGGGTTCAATTCCTGGTCAGCCTAGCTAAGTAGGAAGATCCCATGTGACATGGCAGTGACCTCATCGCCACATACCATGCCACCTCAGCACATATGGGACCCAAAACAAAAAGTGCACATCTCCTAAGATGGCACTATGGAGAGAGAGTGATCCTGAGGCAGTTTTCTAACTCTTTTCCCAAAACATTTCAGCTATCTTTGTGAATATGCATTCATATGTTACCTGAGTTGCAGTTACTGTGAATATCCAATCATCTTTCACTGTCTACACTGCAGCCCTTCATGCTTTGAGCCTGATTCCTCTTCTCCTTGCATACTATTGGCTTGGGCTATCCTGGATTGACTTGGCTTTACTGTATTTCAACAAACAAAAGCTTTTCATCATCCAAAACAAGCAGCAGGACACCCTACAGCAACAACAAGCAGCAGGAGAAGCAAAAACACAGTGCTGAAAACACTATAAACTTTTCTCATGACACTCAGGAACTCCAGCGACTGTTGTACCTGAAGGCCGAAGGTATTGAGCGCCAAGAACGGCTGCAATACCTCAGACAGACCTGGAAATCCTCCATCTGGTCTGAGGAGGACGATGAGTCCTATACGCTGCCTGATCCTGAGATACCTCTAGTGTATTCTCTGCACTATGGGCAGCAATGTCCCCCTGAGTGGGACGAGGGTTCTGTACCTGCCGAAACTGCTGATCGGCAGAAAAAGAAAGAACATGGAAAAAGCAACCTCCATGCTGAGGAGGATTTCCTGCAGAAACTCGAGAGTCTTAACCTTGACCCCCGCCTGAAGAAACTGCTTATAACCTATGAGGAGGTGTTCGGCACCTTGCCGCCTCCCCTTTCTTGTAAAAAGCTGGTTCAGATGGACCTGAAGTTGAAACCAGAATTTGAAAAGACGCGAGTGAGGCGTCGTCCCTATCCCACTCCACAGGAACAGGTTGAAGAAATCGAGCGCCAGATCCAGGAATGCATTGAGGCTGGCCTCGTTGAAGAGTATAAGCACGGGGACTATCCCCATCACTGCAGTCCCTGTTTCCTTGTTGCCAAACCAGGGTCGACTGCCCTACGTCTGGTTGTAGACTATGGTAAGGTCAACAAGAAAACCCAGAACCACTCAGGGAGTATTCCTAACATGGAAAATACCCTGGAGCGTATTGCCAAATGCAGGTACAAGACCAAAATGGACAAACGCTCTGGTTTCTGGCAGGTGGACCTAACCGCTGCAGCTCAGGAGCTGTTGGCCTTTATAACCCCTAAGGGTCGTGTCTGCAAGTGGAAGGTTATGCCTTTCGGGGTGGCTAATGCCCCAGCGCTCTTCCACGAGCTTATGAACAAAATTTTGTACATACTGAGGCGCAGGCCTCTAGTAAAAGAGTTGATTTCTCGGGGTGCAGAAATGGAGGCTCATATCGACGACGTGAGTTTGGGTACTAATACCAAAGAGGACCATGTCCTTCTCCTCCGTGAATTTTTCATTGTCTGTCAAGAAAACCATCTCCGAATCAAACTCGAAAAATGTGAGTTTATGAAAGAGGAGATGGAGTATTTGGGTTTCGACGTGGGGTATGGCTGGTGGAAACCAGCCGCGTCTAAGATGCAGCCCCTACAGGACATGCAGATTCGCGATGACCCTAAGAAGGGCCTACACGATGTGAGGAGTTTTGTGGGCGCCTGTAATTTCTATCGGCGTCAAGTCCACAATTTTACTTACTCCTCTGCACCCCTCACTGACCTAATCAAGAAAACTACTCCCTGGAGGTGGACCTCCAGAGAGGAAGAGTGTTTCCAAGAGTTGAAGAAGAAGATTGCCTCCTCCAACTGCCTGGGAGTGCCCCGCCCTGAGGGCCAGATAGTCCTGATCACTGATGCCAGTGATGTAGGGGGGGGAGGTACGATCTACCAATGGCAGGAGCTTAACCCTGCTGAACTAACCCACTGCCATTATCGTACTACTGGACTGAACCGTGATGGTTCGTTGAAACATGACTATCCTACCGGTGAGTGGCGACTGGTGCCACTGGGACACTGGAATTGGAAATGGAACCAAGCGCGTTCCAATTACAGCACCTATGACCAGGAACTTCTGGCCGGTATGTTGGTGCTATCGTCACAATCCCGACTCCTGGGATCTAACCCTATTGTCTGGCTGTGTGACCAGGAGCCTGTGAAGTCTTTTCAGAAGGGCCCACCACCAGAGATAGCAAAGCTAAAATGGTGGTGGACTTACCTGAGCCAGTTCAGGCTGACAGTGCATCATATCTCCGGGATAAAGAATGAACTGTCTGACTATATATCGCGCAACAACTTCGATGCGCTTATAGGAGAGAGCTCTGAGGCGCTCGCCAGAGAGGCTTTCCAGCGTATGGATGTCCAGCTTGACCTGTCCATGCGCACTGCTGGAATCCTGGAGGGTTGGAGTCTAACCGACTATCAGTCAGAGTATGAAGAAATTCTCCAAACCCTCAGCACTGGTCTCGAACCCCGTGTCATTGACGGGCACCAGTGGTATAAAAACAATCAGTACCTCTTCTACGAGGACCGAATTGTGGTGCCTGAGGCACGACTGGACGGGTGCCTACAGTGGTCACATCTCAGTTCTGGTCACACTGGGGCTAATCGGTCAGTGGACTTCTTCCGTGAGTGTTTCTACTCTAGTCTAACCCTGACTGAACTGAGGTCGCGTATGCAGACCATTGTGGATGCTTGTGGCTGTCATGCCAGCAAGCAGAGCGACAGTAGGGATAGGGGCCTGATCTCCAGCTTACCCATACCCTATTGTGCTAACTCTCTTCTCTACGTGGATTTCATCCACGGCCTACCACGCTTTGGCGGCTATGATAGTTGCCTCGTGGTCACCTGTGGTCTATCTCGCTTCACCTTCGAAGGCCGGTGCTGGCGTTAGTGAGTGTAGTGTAGTGTTGTCTCCTGTCCCGCGTGCTTTTCCTCGTGGGCAGGGGAGTGCGTTAGCTTTTGGCCTGTAGCAAAAATGGGCGTTTTGGATGCCCTTAGCACACTTGGCCACCCCTCCCCTCTAGTAGGTAGGGCTTTTGCCGTCTTCCCCCAAGGATAGGCGCCAGCACAGAAATTGGGCGCCATACGAGTGGTAATAGTACCTGATTAGGCGACAGTGAGGTCGAGCGTATAGACCTAGAGAACGCTGCCAGTCCAGAGGAGGCAGACGAACTCGAAGAGATGACTGCAGATGAGATGGCAGTCGATGGTTACTACGTGGTTGCAGGTATTGC
The DNA here is from genome assembly GCA_964036045.1 of Eutreptiella sp. 'Long Island Sound 2002'. Taxonomy (NCBI): domain Eukaryota; phylum Euglenozoa; class Euglenophyceae; order Eutreptiales; family Eutreptiaceae; genus Eutreptiella; species Eutreptiella sp. 'Long Island Sound 2002'. Next base: position 58,547,294 of record OZ038382.1, on the reverse strand, counting down.
TCGCCACGAGTATAAACAGGGCTGGAAATTCCTAACCCTGTGGGATGGGTATGGGTTTTCTGAGGCGACCTGGGAACCTATGTCAGCCTTCATACAACCAGATGGGAGTATCAACCCCATCTTCCGCGCTTACCTCGTTGAGAACAACGAGGGGCAGCTCCTAACCCGTGCTGAGACTATGTCCCAGCGTAAGAAGCGAAACTAATTTCCCTGTGTCAGTCTACTGACAGGTGGAGTGAGCACTCTTCTGCAAACGTGCCTGTGTATGGGTGTAAGAGCAGTTGTCACAGTTGCCCCGCATTGCATCGCAGGACAGGACCGTTAGCCCCCCGTGACAACCACTCCCTGGCCGAAGGCCACTGGTTTTTTCACAGACTACTGCTTACTGAGCACTGCACTGACCCTGTCTGTGCCCTGCAGACCCATGCCTATGGTTTCCAGCGTGAGCCAGGTGGCCGCTTATCAGGATTGCAGCCACCCAGCGAGTGTATGCCTTGTTGACCATGTGTTGCATGGGGACTGCCCTAATGTAATGACCTTGGTGAGCCAACGAAGAACGGTGGCTTACTACACCAGGGGGGAATGACAAGCAAGGTGTTATGAGGCAAGGTGTGTCTTCCCTCCTTGGGGACAAGCGAGCCCACAGTTAGGACCCCTGACTGGTTCTACCCTTCCTTACAGGGTTTACCATACCCCTATGTGTGCTACGTATGTCTGTGTATGTCTCACTTCTCTCCCCGGCGTGGCTCCCGGAGACCGGGCTTCGCTGACGTCGGACCGAAGGTCCTAATCAGGTACTATTACCACTCGTATGGCGCCCAATTTCTGTGCTGGCGCCTATCCTTGGGGGAAGACGGCAAAAGCCCTACCTACTAGAGGGGAGGGGTGGCCAAGTGTGCTAAGGGCATACAAAACGCCCATTTTTGCTACAGGCCAAAAGCTAACGCACTCCCCTGCCCACGAGGAAAAGCACGCGGGACAGGAGACAACACTACACTACACTCACTAACGCCAGCACCGGCCTTCGAAGGCAGGGTGAGCACTCATCACTTGCACTCAACTTCCTGCCAGGCCTGCTGACCCTAACCCCTACACACGCTACTGGATGCTGCTGTCGAAGATGTCTCGGGTCCTAATGACCCTCCTGTGAAGAAGACAAGAGAACAGAGCGCTGCTAAGCAACTGTGGCCTAACAGGGGACGCCACAACGCGTTTTCCCTGCTAGGGCTTGGAGGGAAGGGGTGCTCTCGTTGTGTGCACAGCTTGGATGTCAATGAAGTCGAACTGCCTTGGCCACTCCTGGCTGAGGCACAGTCAATTGAATTGTGATCAGCGCCTCTGTTTTGCTGGGGCAGGAAAATGGGTAGCCGCCGAAGGCAGCTGCTGCGTGCACCAATCACCCTGAACCTCTCCCACCTGTACAACTGAGGCAAATGAAGGGGTGTTTGCGGCGGAGGAACCAAGTCACACTCCACGTATTATACGCTTCTCAGTGTGACCTATAATACACTGTCCGCAAACACGCTGATTTGTGATCAGCTCCCCTGTCAAGCAAGCAAGCGTTAAGAGACTTCTCAGGTTCTCTTAAAGAACGTACCGAGGAGCCCCTGGGTAACCTAAACAAGGTTTACCGTGCGCAATTCGCGTGGCCTACCCTTTAATGCAACATGTGCACGCAGGGAAGGAAGGCAGAACCGTTTCCACACTGACTCAACCAGGAGATGAGCTCCTCCTGGGCTAACCTACCTTACTCACCATGCATCGTGTGAATGCCGAATGAAGCGAACACAAAACAAGCCTAAGCGTTTTAAGCAACCCTACTGAAGCGGTATGGGGTGCTTCAGCCATACCCGCTGCCCAGCCTGTGGCGCTCTTCGCCAGGCCAGATCAGGAATTTTCCTCTGGATGCTACGGCATCCTGATTTCTGTGGGATTTCTGTAAAATACCCCAGAAATCGTCATTTTTCGTCTTTTCTGGACTGGCGGCGACAGTCGTCGCCTGCGCGACGCAGCTCCAGATCGAGAATTTAACTCTCGATTTCTAAAGATTTTAGGCAATTTTATTATTGTTTTATCGTTTTTAGAACTAAAAGATTGTAGCGTGACCTTTTTCGCGGCGTTCCGCGAAGGTCCATTTTTGCGAAAAGTGGCGCGTTCACGCATTTTTCAAGAAATGCTGAGGCGATTCCAGGAATCGCTCAGACGCCTATGGCGTAGCCCAACAGTGGGCCTTTTCATATGTAGGTTGAATTGGCACAGAAACGCATCGTGTCGCTTACGCTACGCGTTGGGGGGAGATGCGCAAAAAGAGTGTTTTTGACTCAAAAATCACTTTATTTTATTGTTTTTCGCCCAGAAACCACTGGTTGGCCCAGTTTGGGCAGGATCTCAGTGGAGATCCTGATGGCGACGCCTCGTAGCCGTCAGATTTTCTGATGGCGGCGACGCCGTCGCCTTCATTTCGTCTTCCTTTTTATCCTATTTTATAGTATAGAATTGTTACACATACATTGTACATGTCAACGCATTTTTTTTGCATATTATTTTACATATACCTTCTCTTTGTTCATAGACGCCAGATTGTGTCCGCGGACGCTCCCCGTGGGGTGAGCAAGGATTCCAAGACCATTTACGGAACTCCAATGGAATCGAAGTTTGGAATGGACTTCATGTAGTACTTGGAGGGGTTGGGGTGATGGGTTGAAGGATTTTCAATTTTTCCAATTTTTCTGTGGACGCACGGACATCACCCCCGCCAAAAATGCTTCAAAATGGTCTTGCCGCTGTCCGCGTGGTTCACTGGAGGACCTGTCGATGAGCTCCCACAACGTCGAGGTCCTTACCTGCTGCCTGGTTTTCGACAACTCCCGCAGCGCAACAGACTGCAGCCTAAGGTATTGCCCTGGTGGAAATACAGTGCAAGAAGGGACGCCTGGGCCAAGACTGGCCCCCAAGGCAACAGCAGCGACGACGACAGCCCTGAGATCAGCTCCAGGAGCTCCTGCGACGACGACGACGATCCCAGCAGAGGTCTTCAGGAAATCTGGACCCTGCAGCAGCTTGACAAGTGGAGTGGATGGCAAATCCCAAGAGCAACGACAGCAGGTCGCGCGGTAAGCGCCCCGCGTCCACCAGTAACCAAATCAGGCGCGTTAGTTCGTCGCCTTGGGTTGGTTGACCCTCCGGGAGGTCCCTTCCTAAATGGGCGTGGGGCGCCTTGGGTAGGAAATGACCCTAAATCCCCCAAATCAGGTGCGTTCATTCGTCACCTTGGGTTGGGAATCGACCCTAAAAGGCACGAGGAATTCGTCGCCTTGGGCAGGAAATGGCCCTAAATTCAGGCGCGGTGGAAGGCCTTGCCTTGAGTTTGACCCTAAATAATTTTTTCCGAATTTTCCGAATTTATTGAATTATTGATTTCCATGCCCATGGAGAAAAAGGGCCCATATGTGCGCCTAAGCGCCATCAGTCAGGGCGGAAGGCCCTGCAGCGCCCCTGGTCTGGTCACCAGAGGCTACGAGGAGTGCCAGGGACCAGTGTGGTCGCCTGAGGGGCAATTGCCCTATGAATATCTCAAGATCAAGAAAAAAAAAATTTTTTTTTACATGTGTGTGGTGCTCCCCCCCATGTAAATTACTCACGAAGCCCCCCCCCCCCCACTGTTCTGATGAATCAGTATTGAAACCAGGACACTGCAGGGGTCAGAGCGCCTCCTTGGCCTTGCCTTCCTTTGGATATAGGCAAGGCTTCTAAGGAGGGGGGTGAAGCGGTATGGGGTGCTTCACCCATACCCGCTGCCCAGCCTGTGGCGCTCTTCGCCAGGCCAGATCAGGAATTTTCCTGTGGATGCTACGGCATCCTGATTTCTGTGGGATTTCTGTAAAATACCCCAGAAATCGTCATTTTACGTCTTTTCTGGACTGGCGACGACAGTCGTCGCCTGCGCGACGCAGCTCCAGATCGAGAATTTAACTCTCGATTTCTAAAGATTTTAGGCAATTTTATTATTGTTTTATCGTTCTTAGAACTAAAAGATTGTAGCGTGACCTTTTTCGCGGCGTTCCGCGAAGGTCCATTTTTGCGAAAAGTGGCGCGTTCACGCATTTTTCAAAAAATGCTGAAGCGATTCCAGGAATCGCTCAGACGCCTATGGCGTAGCCCAACAGTGGGCCTTTTCATATGTAGGTTGAATTGGCACAGAAACGCGTCGTGTCGCTTACGCTACGCGTTGGGGGGAGATGCGCAAAAAGAGTGTTTTTGACTCAAAAATCACTTTATTTTATTGTTTTTCGCCCAGAAACCACTGGTTGGCCCAGTTTGGGCAGGATCTCAGTGGAGATCCTGATGGCGACGCCTCGTAGCCGTCAGATTTTCTGATGGCGGCGACGCCGTCGCCTTCATTTCGTCTTCCTTTTTATGCTATTTTATAGTATAGAATTGTTACACATACATTGTACATGTCAACGCATTTTTTTTGCATATTATTTTACATATACCTTCTCTTTGTTCATAGACGCCAGATTGTGTCCGCGGACGCTCCCCGTGGGGTGAGCAAGGATTCCAAGACCATTTACGCAACTCCAATGGAATCGAAGTTTGGAATGGACTTCATGTAGTACTTGGAGGGGTTGGGGTGATGGGTTGAAGGATTTTCAATTTTTCCAATTTTTCTGTGGACGCACGGACATCAGCCCCGCCGAAAATGCTTCACTACTTTAACGCCACGGCCACACACGGACAAACACTTTCTTTACTTACCTGTGAAGAAGAAAACAAGGGTGAATTTGGGGTACACGGAAAGCGTCACAGCGTGTGAATGCCTCGATTAGGCACATGCATTGCGAGCACAGCGCATATTCTAACCTTACGTGCGCGCTGCGCGCTCGATTCGCATCGCATACCTTTCATTCCTGTTTTGACCTGTGCAGAGCTCGAGAGAGGAACACCCGACCCCCCAACGAGCACAGCGTTGACAACCCTAACGTTTTGACGAAACAACCAACACGAACGCAATGTGTGCGTGTGAGATGACACTGACATACCTGAGAGGTAGGTTGTTGACCTGCTCTGTGGTGTGGGTTGAATTTGAATACTTTTCTCTAAGGTTTATAAAAAGGTTGATGCAACTGTGCAAAAATTTCCTTTAGAACTCCAAAAACTACGGTTCATACCTTCTTTTTCAAAAGCCGTTTACGCTTGCGCAAACCTTTTCTTGGAGTCCGCTTCCTTTGCGCTTGTCTGCGACTTTGAGTTATGTGTAAAAATGACGATTTCCCGCGTGGTTTCGTCGATTTTTAACGATTTCACTTGCTAAAACGCAACCCCTTCCGCTGAACCGCAGGAATCACTCCCTGCCGGTTACATTTTCTATTTTTTCCAGCTCCTGGAGGTTTGTGTCCTCCATTGGGAGTATTGCTCCGCCCTGGCCCTTGGTCAGGACGTATAGTAAAACGATGTTTCTACAGCGATGGCCGTCCGCATCAGAGCGTTCGACTGTACCCTAGTGGGCAAGCATATGTGCTCTAGGGAGGGAGTCCTGGGTTCAAACCCCACTACCCCCAAACTTTTTCAAAAAGCTTTCGTCGCACGCCGGCGACTTTTGAGTAATGCCCCATCGAAGGGACATCATCCACGGTACATTACACTGTTTTTCAAGGGTACCTACAGTGTGATAGGCTTCTCTGAACTGATGAGAATGTTTTTGGTAAGTTTAATGCATTTTCTGAGGTAAATTTGGGAATATTTGAGCCTTTTTCCTTGGTCCTACTAGCTTAGCTGACTAGTACTCCAGGGGGGAGTAAGAACAAGTCACAGCCATGTCTTTCTTGGAGGGCTTGATCCAGGCCAAGCCCCCCTTAAAACCCTTTTGTTGATGCTAAGACAAACTTAAGTTTTTTTATCTCTCTTTTGTTGCCTAAAGTACACTTTCTCAAAGTAACTAGGGTTGCGACCCTAGCCCCCCATGAAGTTCACCCCTACCACTCAACTGAGCGGAGGTACCTTCCTTCATGGAGGATATACCGAAATAAAATAGGCATTTCATGCTTTAGGCCTTGGAGGTTAAGCCTAGTGGTCTCCCACCCCAAGACCCCTATACGCAATTGTTTCTACCACTTATTGTGGTTCTACTTTTCAACTGTTTCTGAATGCAGTTGCTTGGCCAGGTCATTGTCAGTGTGGTCCTGACATCTATGCCCCACATTCCTAACCAGCACCATTTCACCCAAAAGAGTGCACATGAAGTGCCTAATGCAATCTCTGAGGCAAGAGTCAGACCAATTTTCATAAAAAATCTTTTGTATAATCCATTTGTGATTGAATCTTTGTGTATAAACCTGCTTTGTCTATCTGCAGCCCTTCTGTGTTACACTGGATTCCAAAACCAATCATTGATTCGATCCACATCCTACTCTTGCTCTACTTGCTGCTTTGGTTTGGGTTTTCAACTACAAAACCTGCAGGATTTCATCAAAATATCTAGGGCATAAATCAAGGACATCTTTCTTTCTTTTTTTTTTGTTTTTTTTGATTTTACCAAGTCCTTGCCAGGGCGCGGGGAAGGGGGGGGGCAGTTGCCCTCTGCCGCGGTGAGCCATCGGTGTACCCGGGCCGCCGCGCTTAGGGGCTCGCGGAGGAGTTGCTCCAGCCGGTGGTTGCGAAGCTCCCATGCGAAATCTCCTAGCCGGAGCATATAGTGGGGGAAATCGTCCACGGAGGTCCCTCCCGGCGGGTCGTAGCGGGCTATGGCGCGGAGCTGCGCCTCTGCCTCCTCGGGCACCAGCCCAGAGCAGAAGACTTCCGTCCATGGGGCGCCCGCGGAGCGCCACGAGGCCACCTACAGGGATTTGTCCCCGGGTCGGAGGTGGCGGGCCGCCTCGTGCACCGCCTGGCGGTAGTGGGGCCAGAGGAGCCGCGAGTGGCCGCACCCCACGTGCATGTGCACCGGGGTCTCCTCGGGGCCGCCGCATAGGAGGCACGGTTGTGGGAGGACGGCAACGCCGGAGAGCCGCTCCTTACGTACGCCGTCTCTGGCCCGCAGCGTCCGGTGGTTGGTTGCCGTCGCGGTGAGGTCCCGGGCGTGGACATAGGCTGTGGTGTGGGCCGCGCCGAGAGGTATGTGTCCCCGGTGCGTCAGCGGATGGTCCGTCTGTGCTCGCTGCGCGATCTCGCCGAGCGTCCGCATCGTGGGGGGCCGTAGATCGAGGTGGCCGTCATGAGCGGCGACAATAAGTTGGGCGTGGCTAGGGCCCGGGGGAGTATTCTGCAGCACGGTGTCCTAGGACGCCGCCCAGTCCGCCTTGTGCAGTAGGGTGTTGCTGTGGTGTGAGGTGGCTCGGACATACCAGAACGGGTGCCCGGCGTGTTGTCCTCGTGCGCGCAGGCCGTCCCGGAGCCACCGTAGGGGCATCTGGTTGACTACTTTCGCCGTGCCCGCGGGGACCCCCGTGGTCCGCTCGCGATCCGCGTGTTGCAGGAGGTGGAGGATGACTTCGGCGTCCACCGTATGGACCCATGGCCGGTGGGCGCCATATTGCAGGGGGTGGGAGGCGGCCACCCCCTCCCTGTCGGGCAGCGTGCCCGAGATGGCCACCGCCGACGTGCGGGTGAGGTCGGCGGCGAGAGCGACGCTGGTGGCGAGCTTGATCTTGTCCTCCATGTCCTCGTCAGAGTGTAAGTTGCTTGCCCCTTGGGTAATAGACGTCGGGAGGTGATCCTCCACCGACTCTTCGCCCTTGGTAGTATCCTTCAACCCTTGGTAGGCATAAAGTAGGTCTCGTTCTACCATCTCTGGTGGACGATGGCAACATAGGCACGCTCGAGGGGGTTCACATACACATTCCTCCGAGAGGTTGTCCTCCTCTGAGGTCCTAACATCGAAACCCCACACGCTCTTCATGAGCTCAAGGTAGGTAGGTAGGTAGGTAGGTATCTTCGGGAGCTCGGGATGCCTCCTTTGACAATGCAGGACAAAGGTCTTGCCAAGGGCAAGTCCTGTCCCTCCAAATACCCTATGTCAGGTGCCTCTTTAGCCGCTCCCGCATGTGCTTGGGAAGGCATTGTCGCGGCCACCCGGTCCATGTGTCCCACGTGGGAGGGTGTCCCCACATGTGTCCATGAGTAGGGCCACTTGCCCCCTCCTTTGGGCGGCAGCTCTGGGGGCTGCCCAGCCGTGTGGAGTATCTCTCACCACAAGGGGTATTGCTCCCGCTTGTCTACGGTACGACCGCCTCACAGTTGTGGCTTGAGTTGCGGGGCCACTCTGCCTGGCAGGCGACCCCCTCCTGGACTGTGTACCGGCTCGCCTGTCACCGGTTGCTTCCATGGCTCCGGGTGACGTTTGCCATGGTCCCCGATGCAGCCTGGCCGGGCTCGGGCCAGTGGCCTTTGAGTACCGCTCCTGCCCCTGGCCCGGTGGGTTGGCCGGGTCGCCCCGGTGTGTCCGACCCATGGGGTGTTGGTTCTTTCCTGTCCCTCGGCCGCCCTACGTGTGCGCGGTGTCCCGGGCCTCTTGGCTCCTGTTCATCGGTGGGCTTGCGTGGTTTGTTGTGTTGTGTCTGCGGTGTCCTGGGCCACTTGGCTCCTGTTCACCGGTGCACCCGCTCATTGTGTTGTGTTGCGTGTGCGGTGTCCTGGGCCACTTGGCTCCTGTTCACCGGTGCGCCTGCTCCGTGTGTTGCTTTGCGTGTGCGGTGTCCTGGGTCACTTGGCTCCTGTTCACCGGTGTGTCTGCTCTGTCTTTTGTTTTGTTTGTGCATTGTCCTGGGCCACTTGGCTCCTGTTCACCGGTGTGCCCGCGCGGTTTGTTGCGTTGTGTCTGCGGTGTCCCGGGCCACTTGGCTCCTGATCACCGGTGTGCCTGCTCCGTGTGTTGTGTTGCGTGTGCGGTGTCCTTGGCCCCTTGGCCCCCCCTCACCGGTGTGCCCGCTGGGTGTGTTGTGTTGCGTGTGCGGTGTCCTGGGCCACTTGGCTCCTGTTCAACGGTGTGCCCGCTCGGTGTGTTGCTTTGCGTGCGCGGTTTCCCGGGCCACTTGACTCCTGTTCACCGGTGTGCCTGCTCCGTCTTTTGTTTTGTTTGTGCGGTGTCCTGGGCCAATTGGCTCCTGTTCACCGGTGTGCCCGCTCGGTGTGCTGTATTGTGTGTGCGGTGTCCTGGGCCTCTTGGCTCCTGTTCACCAGTGTGCCAGGCCGTGGTGTCCCGTCCCTTTGTTGCCCTCGGTGCACGCGCGTGTGCGTTGTCCTGGCCCTCGTGGCGTCTGTTCACCGGTGTGCGCGCTGTGTGCGATGCGCGGTGCCCGGTTGTGTCCCTCTTCCTCCCCCCCAGATTTTCGTTTTCTTTTTGGAATGGAAAAAAAAAAGAAAGAAGCAGGGGCGCACGTACACTGCAGGCACAGGCACCGGCAGCTGGTGCAGCGGTGCAATAGTGTTGTGTCCTCTGGCGTATTCGTCGGTTGTAAGGTTTTCGTGCAACCTATATTTTCGCTTTTTTCAGTGTATTTTCCTGATATATGTGTACAAACTGAATTCGGCTATCTCAGCACTGTTTTGGACAGTGTTGGTATCAGTCAATCAGGAATTTCTGTAGTTTTACACTGATGGTGTTTTCACCATTTTCTGTGCTATAGAACTGAGTTTGGGTCGGCGACGGCCAGTCCTGAGATCGCGCGCGCCGATCCAGAAATTGTAGATTTCTGACGATTTTTAAGAGAATTCAATCAGTTGTATTGATAAGATTAATTCTATATCAGTTTTAAGTATAAGCGGATGTTACGGCACTATCGCGACGCCGTTCCGTGCCAGTTTTTTTGGCGCAAGTATGCCATGTTCATGAATTTTTGTAAAATTGTAGGTGTCTTGAATCCTGAAGTTAAGTACACCAAATCACAGCCCATTAGTAGGGCTTTGCATGCATATGCTGATTTGGTTTCCAAACGCGTCGGTGCACCGGCACCACGCGTTGGGGGGAGACCCATGATCATGTTGTAAATATGCATTGTTTTGGTCATATTTCATTGTTATATGTCCCCCTTTGTTCATATCTTCTTAGGACATGAAAGGGACCGTTTCGAAATCACTCCCGTGATTTCGTCCAATGTTGAGTATGTTGCCGTCGCCTTGTGTGGTCGCCTTTGGGGTACATTTTTGGGTTATTTGAAGGAAAACTTGGATAAGTTTCAAGGAAAACAAGTTCTAAGTCATTCATTTCCAAAAATGAAAAGAATTTCGAAACGCCCTCAACGACGACGACGACGACGACGACGACGTTGAAGACGACGACCACGACGACGCAAACATCGTCGACGAGATCGATGGAGCAATTGGTAAACCCCAAAATCATGTTCAAGAAGGTCCTTGGTGCCTACACCATTTGAGGACCATTTGACTACTTTGAGCCCTCCTACAAGGAGATTGACGACAAAGGAGACCTTCAGCATCGCGCTGGGACTGCGTAGCGCTGAAGAACAAGCTGCAGCGTGATTATCCCAATGGTGTGTGCGACTTGATATCTTTAAATTGATTACTCCAGTTGGGTGCCATGGACAAAGTGCCATGGACCTTTGGATGGTTCTCAAGATTGATTACTCCAGTTGGGTGCCATGGACAAAGTGCCATGGACCTTTGGATGGTTCTCAAGATTATATCATGATCATTGGTGAGTTCTCAACCTCCAGCAAGGACGACAGCGCTGCCCACATCCTGCAGATTACGAAGTGGTCAAATTGGAAGCCAAAAATATGAAGATTTCAGAAAAAAATAATTCACGGTATGGGCCAAGAAGATTGGTGACCAGAATTGTAATCATAATAACTATGGGCCATGAGAAATGGTCTTATTGGTTATTTCTGTATTATCTTATATGATCAGTGGATGATTTTACAAACTGTGAATTTTTCTGATTTGCTTTGTGTTGTCTTTGGTTTTAGGGTCAGGACATCTCAGAAGTGCATTTTTTTCCATTGTTGACTATTTTTATTTTAAATTCTGTGCAGAGGTCATTTTTTGATGATTGATTTCTGCCCAGGATTGCAAAAATGTTACTGTGATTGAGCCTGGGGGTCAGAGGACCCTATGTGTGAGGCACTTGTGAGTGCCATGAGTGGTGTGTGTGTAGACATGTACATTACATGCGGGTACCGGAACCCAGCGGTGCCTCCTAAAATCCCAGGTCCGGGATCAAAGTAAAAATCTGTGTTTTTTTATTGCTCCGCGGCTTATCTTCATAGATTCAGCCACAGAAGCACCCATTTTCTGTGGGTGTTTCTGAGCTTGGGAGGGGAGTGTTAACCCGTGGAGCAAATCAGTTGCGTGGTTAACACCCGACCCAAATGCTTTGCATTTTTCCCACCCAATTTTGTTGTTGCACTGCACCTTCTTTGTGCTTTTCAGCCTGAGATGTGTCTCAGGACTTGGGAGGGGAGTGTAAGGTTTTCGTGCAACCTATATTTTCGCTTTTTTCAGTGTATTTTCCTGATATATGTGTACAAACTGAAATCGGCTATCTCAGCACTGTTTTGGACAGTGTTGGTATCAGTCAATCAGGAATTTCTGTAGTTTTACACTGATGGTGTTTTCACCATTTTCTGTGCTATAGAAGTGAGTTTGGGTCGGCGACGGCCAGTCCTGAGATCGCGCGCGCCGATCCAGAAATTGTCGATTTCTGACGATTTTTAAGAGAATTCAATCAGTTGTATTGATAAGATTAATTCTATATCAGTTTTAAGTATAAGCGGATGTTACGGCACTATCGCGACGCCGTTCCGTGCCAGTTTTTTTGGCGCAAGTATGCCATGTTCATGAATTTTTGTAAAATTGTAGGTGTCTTGAATCCTGAAGTTAAGTACACCAAATCACAGCCCATTAGTAGGGCTTTGCATGCATATGCTGATTTGGTTTCCAAACGCGTCGGTGCACCGGCACCCCGCGTTGGGGGGAGACCCATGATCATGTTGTAAATATGCATTGTTTTGGTCATATTTCATTGTTATATGTCCCCCTTTGTTCATATCTTCTTAGGACATGAAAGGGACCGTTTCGAAATCACTCCTGTGATTTCGTCGAATGTTGAGTATGTTGCCGTCGCCTTGTGTGGTCGCCTTTGGGGTACATTTTTGGGTTATTTGAAGGAAAACTTGGATAAGTTTCAAGGAAAACAAGTTCTAAGTCATTCATTTCCAAAAATGAAAAGCTTTGGCGGCGGTCGCGCCCCAGGGGTGCAGCTCGCGCGTCCTGATGTACATGGGCACCCCACACGCTCTTCATGAGATCAAGATCTACCTCCCTTTGCCTCGTGGTGATCTTCTGTTCGAAGTCCTCCTTCAATTGGGATAGATCTCCCATACGTCCTTGCTTCAGTGGCCATGAGCTGCGGGTAGGCCTAGCGTAGCATAGCTTTTTTGCCACCAGCCTCCTCTTGGAGTCAACGTACTCCCTTAGCCTGGATCGGGGTTCCAGGTCTTCGTCCACGGGGTCTTCCACCCTCATGGAGAGTAGGGGTTTCAGTGGGGCGACGTACTCGGCGTTCTCCACTTCCTCCACGCATGTCTGCACCAAGAAGGCGTCGTGCTCAGTTTCGTCATCTGAGTGGATAGAGCTGGGGAGCTCGGATAGTCCACACTCAGAGACTCCATCAGGAACAGGTACATGGCAGGGAGAGTTGGGGGCGTTGCTGTTAGTCACGACGTATTCATCTCCTCCGGGTATAGTCTCAATAGCATCTTGAGGTCGTAGTTGATCCTTCAAGTTACCCAAGGTGAGTCCATCGCTTTCTCGTTGTATAGCCTGGACCAGAGTTGAGTCCAGGTCCTCCCAGGGGATCGAGGTAAGACCTCCGTCCACCACGTTGAGCATACTCCCCCATCCGGGTTTCCCAAAAGGCGTCTTACGCCCCAGAGGCACGTAGATGGCCTCATCAGGTAACCGAACTGAGCTGATAGTCAGCCTGACCAGGAGGGTTCGCCAGTACTCGTTGCCCTCATGGGCTCCCCGATCGGGGGAACACAGGACCATACGGGAAGGTTCCAAGGCCACCTTGGTCAAGACCTTCCCCAGTTCACTGAACCTGGGGTTTCCGTAGGCCATCCTGAAAGAGGGCCAGTGAAATTTGTGGCTGCAGTTCTTCCCCTTGCTGCAGTAAAGGTCCAAGACATGTTGCTTGTCGCTGGCAAACATCTCCACACTCAGGTCTTCTCTAGAGTAACCCAACTCCTTCAGACCTTGGTCTAGGACTTCCCCCAATAGTTGATAGTCCTCAGTTTTGGAGGCCGCCAGCATGATCGAGGTCCCCTCCTTCGATACCCTCAGGTAGCTCGAAGTAAGAAAAAGTGCTTTTCCAATGCTTTAGGGTATACCTTAGTTGTATGAGAGGTGCTCTAAGCACTCATGCATTTTTATCTTAGCATTTGCCCAACCAAAATGGGTGATAACACATTTTGACCTATGGAACCAAACACTAAATCAGGATGTTGTGTGGACCCCTTTCATCCCCAAGGTATAGGCACTAAAACATCTTTTCCTGGGTTGCTGAGGCACTGATATACTGAAGGCAGGGCGTATGAATTTATCTATGTTTTCTCATGAATTCTTAGCTACCCTAGTGGTATGCACCCTAGGGGGCTGGGGCACCTCTTTTTGAGAGGTCCTGGGTTCAATACCCAGTCAGCCCAGCTAAGTAGGAATATCCCATGTGTTATGGCAGTGCCCTCAGCGCCACAAGCCATGCCACCTCAGCACCTATGGGACCCAAAAACAAAGAGTGCACGTGTCAACATGGCGCTGTGGATGAGAGTGAGCCCTTGGGGCAGTTTTCCAAACAGTTTTTCTCAAACATGTAAAATATTTCATCCTGAGTTGCAATGTATGCTAATTGCTGTAGTCTATTGTTGATATTTGTCTTTATCTAACTCTTTGTGACTGCAGCCCTTCATGCTTTGACCCTGTTTATCTTCTACTTGCTTATCTCTGGCTTAGGTTATCCTGGATTGGTTGTATTTCAACAATAAAACATTTCCCTCATCAAAAACAAGCAGCAGGAACCCTACACCAGCAGCAAGCAGCAGGAGAGGCACAACAAACACACAGTGTTGAAATCACTATGAAACCTTCTGGTAGCAAGACGCAGACAGTCTCTGCGTACCGGCAGCAACCCCATGCCGTACATCCAGTGCGCCGAGATCTGTCATATATAAGCAAGAAGGGCGAATATGGACACAAAGGAGGAGGACACCGACGTGAGGACGGCGCCTGAGGCACCAGCAATGCCAGCACCTGGTGAACCTGGACCTGGACCTAGCGCTGTACCTTCGGTGCCCTTACATGGGCCAGTGGACGTGGTTGATGACTCTTGGAGAAACTTCAGTTGGCCTTCCGGGCCCTCTCATTCGAGGAGGTGGAAACCAATCCTGTGAAGAGAAAGAGAGAGAGAGAGAAGGATGCTGCAGAAAGCATGGCAGACGAAGGATCAGACCATGGGCACGACCCGAAGAGTGAGTCGACCTTCGAGGGCGCACCAAGCGCTTCTGGCCTCCACGCATCACCCTCTCCTACAACCACCACACTCCCTACTCCAGATCCAGCCAGTGCAACATCCAGACCCATAACCACCCCACCTATGGCTGAGGGCACAGGCTTTACTGGTATGCCTACCTACCGTGCCTATGGTGTCAACCCACCTACCACTGCGTTTCCAGAGGCAACTACTACCAGTGAGCCGGTGGCCTCCAGTTCTGCGCCGCGATGGTATGCGGCTGACTATCACCATCCTCTACCCGCTACGGGAGCCTTTGTGGATGTTCCTGGGTATGCAACCTTGAGTGGGCTGCGGAGAGGACCTGAGTCATGCGGGGGCAGGAGTAGAGGATCGGGGAGATCCTCCAACAGGTCCCTGACGCGATCAGAGATAAAAGAGCTCTCCGAGGAGCCACCTCTGAACTTGTGGTCGATCTCACTCAAGAGATTCGGGCTTAACCAGAGCCCCTGATTCCGCACCAAGAGTCACCTACCACGGTGGGAAGGTCACCCCATCGAGTACAGGCTAACCACCTGGTTGCAGGGTTGACAAACACCCTGGGGAGTCTGAGGAGCCGACCGATGCCGACCCCTGCAGCGATACCAAGAAGGCCTTTCGTACCGAGAACGGCCCAGCCACCCTACAGCCACGTGGGGAATTCTACGAGAGCCGAGCTGGACCGGCTGGGGCTAAGAGCCCTGAGGGCAATGGTTGACGTGGAGCCCTATGGCTCCAGTGCCCTAGGCGGGGACCCCTCTGACAATGAGCCGCCGTCGATGACTTCTGCTTCGCCCTCGGAGGACGACGACTCTGAGGACCCCGAGAACCCAAGTGGGCGGACGAAAAAGAAGAAGAGGAAGACCCAGCACCCTGAGGGACGCAGGTTTCAGCAGGCTAAGGCCATTGCCACCTCCAAAATCGTGGTGAACCTGCCTGAGTTCACAGGCAAGGACCTCAGCGAGTTCGCTGAGAATTTTGGCCGGTTCCTTCGATTGACCGGCCAAACCCACGCTAGTGGACGGGTCAAGTGCGATCTGCTCCTGCAGTGTTGCAAGACCAAGTACCTGGAGAAGCAGGTCAAGCAGATCGTGAGGTAGGTAGGTAGGTGCACTCGGTCGTGGAGAGGCGCCCCATGGTTCCCCCTGGCGTCGCCCCTGTGACGAACAGGAAGAGGCTTCGCGCGTGAAGAGGGAAGGCGGCTTACTTCCCGCTAGACCTGACTGTTGGCCCCCAACTAAGCGGCCCCGGGCTACGCCGGGAGGGCTGATCGCCGCCAGCGTGACATGCTTGTCTCGCCGGGAGGGTGTGCCCCCGTGCTTGCGCACGTCCCCTCCTTTGGGCGGAACCCTAGGGGTTCACCGGACTTCCTGGCGTATCCCGTTCCCAAGGCGTGCATGCACGTTCCTGGTACTAGGGTTCCGAGGCGCTTGGGTGTCGCACGCTCCGCCTCGAGTCCCAAAGCAGCGCAGGCCTTATGATGCAGCCTTACCCCCGGACTCCGGATCTCGTTTGGCCGGGTCACCTGCATGGCACGGGCTGCCTCAGTGCCCGGGCTGTGGGCACTGGGTTTCCTACTGTCGTGTGGTGTTTGTGTTTGGGTCCGGTTGGCGGTTGGGTGCGGGTTTTGTTAACCCCGTCAGTCCTGGCTGGGGTCTTGGGTGGGTGTTTTTGGGCTCGATTTCTGGTGTTGTCCCTCTAGTGTCGGCTATTTGTGGTGTTCGCGGTTGGGCTTTGGTTTCGGCCTGCTTTTGGGACGTGTGTGGTTTCGTGGGCGCCCCGCTTGCCCCCCGCCGTTTCCGGTTCCGGCGCGCGGTGTGGGCGTGTGTGCTGGGCCCGGGTCTCGCCTGTGCCCAGTTCGTTCTGGCTGGGTTGTCGGGGTGTGTTTTTTTTTTTTTGCGCTTTGGTTTTTTCTTTTCTTTTTTTTTTTTTTTCTGGGCTCTGTCGTCCCTGTCCCTCCATCCCCTCTCTTTCGGGCTGGGCTGGTGGCTCTCTTTTTTTTTTTTTTTTTTTTTTTTTTTCCGTGTCCCTTTTTCCCTTCGTCCGCTGTTACTGGCTTGGTGTTGCCGGTTTTGGGTGGGTGGTTCCCCTGTGCCTCTGCGGGGGTCCCCCCCTTTTTTTTTTTTTTTTTTTTTTCTGCGGGGGGGGGCCTGGCCGCCTGTGGTGCTGTTGGCGGGTGGTTGGGCGGCTGTGGGCTGTTTTCGTGCCTTTTCCCCTTCCCCCCTCCTTTTTTTTTTTTTTTTGAGGGGGGGGCTTGCCTGTTCCTCCCTCTGCCTTCCCTGGGCTGGCGCACGCACTGGCCTGTATTCAGTGTTGTCTTCCGGGCTGCTGTCTTCAGTTGCGTTCTGTGTGGCCATGTTCCGGCCCCATGGGTCGGGTGGGCTCTGTACACGGTGGGCTCGGCGCCCCTTCTTGCTTGGTTAGGTCCTGGCTCTGCCGGCTGGGCAGCCGCGCCAGGCGGCTGCTTGTGGTTTTGGGTTAGGGGGCTTGGGTTGCTCGTGTCCTTACCCCTCTGCGGTGCCGGCTGTAATCTTCTGGGTGGTCCGTCACCGTTGTCGCCTGGCGCGCTGTGGCCCCGTGTGTGGCCTGTGGTGCTGGTGTGTGGCGTGGTGGCGCGGCGCCTTCCCGGGTGTGCGGTGGCTGGCTTCGGTTAGTCCCTCAGGTTAGGGTCAGTTGTGTCGTGTTGTGCCGCTCTGTGCCGCGTCGCGTCGCGTCGTGCTGTGGTGCGTTGCTCTGTCGCGCGCTGTGGTGCGGTGTGCCGTGGTCTCGCGTGGTGCCGCGGTGGGTCAGTGGAGGTCAGCCTGGCCTGTGTGGGTCGGTTAGGTCTTCGGGAAATTCTGCTGAATGATCACGGTGTCCTTGGGGCGTGCACACTGACTCTCACCTATGATTTTATGAAGTCGCCAGATCCCAAAATTATTGTCGCAGCGGATGCCAAAAAACCAACAGAAACTGTCGCCGCGCGCGCATTTTCACTCGCCGAGAGCAATTTTTGGCTCAGAAATCTGAAAATACGCGATTACGAAGCGCTTTTTGCGCGTACAATCGAAGATACCAACCACCCGCACCTTTTCAATCACGATACCCCGCTCGGAACTGCTCCCAAGTCTCGTAAACGGTCAATTACCTCCCAAAAAGCCACAATTTGGCCTTTTTTTGCCATTTTTCCGTCGGAAAACACATTCTATCTTGTTCCGAGAGGCTGCGCCTGTTGTATCTGTGTCAAATGGGAAGGATACATGTTGCAATTTGCTGATGTGTTGCACGTCTCAAGAGTAAGAAATTTCTGGAGCCCGTCTTCGCCAAAATTTGACATTTTTCGTCAAAAATGGGCCAAAAAAGGCCATTTTTTTGCCAAAAATAGGTTTTTTGCCCTGTTGTGGACTGGCAACGACCCCCCCCCCCCTATTTTGAGGGTGCCCAATACAAAAGAACACGTCTCAGGAACAAACAAGTTCATACTGACCAATTTCTGGAGCCCGTCTTCGCCAAAATTTGACATTTTTCGTCAAAAATGGGCCAAAAAAGGCCATTTTTTTGCCAAAAATAGGTTTTTTGCCCTGTCGTGGACTGGCAACGACCCCCCCCCCCTATTTTGAGGGTGCCCAATACAAAAAAACACGTCTCAGGAACAAACAAGTTCATACTGACCAATTTCTGGAGCCCGTCTTCGCCAAAATTTGACATTTTTCGTCAAAAATGGGCCAAAAAAGGCCATTTTTTTGCCAAAAATAGGTTTTTTGCCCTGTCGTGGACTGGCAACGACCCCCCCCCCCTATTTTGAGGGTGCCCAATACAAAAAAACACGTCTCAGGAACGAACAAGTTCATACTGACCAATTTCTGGAGCCCGTCTTCGCCAAAATTTGACATTTTTCGTCAAAAATGGGCCAAAAAAGGCCATTTTTTTGGCCAAAAATAGGTTTTTTTTGCCCTGTGATGGACTGGCAACGACCCCCCCCCCTATTTTGAGGGTGCCCGATACAAGAAAAAACGTCCCAGGAGCAAACAACCTCATAAAGACCAATTTCTGCAGCCCGTCTTCGCCAAAATTTGACATTTTTCGTCAAAAATGGGCCAAAAAAAGGCCATTTTTTTGCCAAAAATAGGTTTTTTGCCCTGTCGTGGACTGGCAACGACCCCCCCCCCCTATTTTGAGGGTGCCCAATACAAAAAAACACGTCTCAGGAACGAACAAGTTCATACTGACCAATTTCTGGAGCCCGTCTTCGCCAAAATCTGCCATTTTTTGTCAAAAATGTGCCAAAATTTGCCATTTTTTGGCCCGAAACAGGTTTTTTCGCCCTGGCGGGGACTTCCAAGACCCCCCCCCCTATTTCAAGGGTGCCCGATGCAACAAAAACGCGTCACAGGAGCAAAGGAATGCACATGGACCAGTTTTGGCAGCCTCTCTCCGCCAAAATGTCACATTTTTCGTCAAAAATCAGCCAAAATTAATTTTGGGATGAGCCTGCTTCATAAAATCATAGGTGTCACCCATGGACTCAATCTTCACCGGGCCTCGCAGACAGGCAGGTGTACTCGGGGTGTAGGAAAGGCGTTCCTTCTCCAAGGCAGACAAACAGACATCAGGAGTCGGACGGTGGAGGTGGCTTCCGAACGCTGTTTGAGTGGCGAACGGTTTTCACTGCAGCTCGGCTGCGCTGGCAGGGTCCGGGTCGGTGCCGCCGGCAGGGATGAGCTCATACTGTAGGGTCAGGGGGATGTCCATATGTCCGGTGCTGAACTGCTGGGGTCCGGGGCATCGGTAGTATTCTTGGCACTTCCAGTCTTCACGGCGCTCGGAGATGGCCTTGAAGGGGGCACCGTCCAGCAGCACCAAAGCCTTCGCGATCGATCACAGCCTTTCGCTTCCCCTTGCGGTGCTCGATATTCATCATGGACGGGATCGGTGTGCCGCCGCAGTGCCATTCCTCCACTGGACGCAACAGGTTGGTGACGGACGCCCTCACGTACGTGAGACCAGCCGAGATCAAGCCCCCGTAGCAATACTCTGCGTCAAACCGCGACGGTAGCGCAGCCCGGCCCTTATAGCCCATGGTGTGGTCGCGTGACGGTCCGTGGGGTTGCCCTCCCTGGGGGCCTGTGCCTTGGTCCCGTGTCCTCTGGGGGTGTCGGTCCGTAGTCGTGGGTGCCGCGGCCGTTTTTTTGTCCTCTTCCGGTGCCTGTGAGTTGGCCTTCGTGGTGGTCGGGGTCGTCGGCTGGCGGTGAGGGCATGGTGGCGTGCCGTGCGGCGGTGTTCCCTGCGGCCTCCTCTGTGGGTGTGGCCCGTTTTCCCCGTGTAGGTGTGCCCTCCGATCTCCGTGTGGTTTCCGGTGGCCGGTGGGCGTGCGCTGGTGTGATCCGCATGGCGTCCGATGTTTGCTTCGGTGGTGTGTGTTGGGGTGTTTGGTGGGGGTGGGGCGGCGCTGGTCTCCCCGTCGGTGTGGGTCGTGGTACCTGTCGTGGTGCCCTTTTCCTCCGTGTCTTGGTCCCCGTTCCCGCTCCTTCCTGGTTCTTGGGTGGTGTCCTGCCCCCATGTGGTGTCGCTTCCGGCGCCCTGTCCCTGCGTGTGCCTGCCCTCACTTGGGGCCCTTCCGTGCCCTCTTGCCTGTGTGGTTCTTGGTGCCCCTTGCCCTTCCCTTGCCCTTGTCCTGCCCCTTCCTGGTGTGGTGGTGGTGGGAGGGGCGGGGTGGGGAGGGGGCGCCGGTGGCCCAGGCTTGGGGGTGGGTGGCCTGGAGCAACTGGCGGAGGGCTTGGGGGGTGTAGGGGGGGCGGAGGCCCTGGACCGCATCGCGGAGGAGGGCCTCCCATGCCGCTTGCGGCATGATGGCCTCCGGGGCGGCCTCGTTGGGGTTTGCGGGGGTGCCGGTGCGCACCTCCTCGAAGGTATGCACCATGTGCACCCCTTCGTGCCTTCCCGCTCCTCCGGCCCATTTCACCCAGCGGCGGAGCTCCTGCAGAGCGGAGGGAGACCACCAGGCGAGGTAGGCGGGGGCCCGGGGGGGGGAGGGGTCCGTGCCTGGGGTCCTGGAGCGGCGGGGGGAAGACGTGGACCTGCGGTGGTGGCGGGGGTGGCGGTGCCTGGGGGAGCGGGAGCGGCGGCGGCGGGGGCTGGGGGTGGAGGACGGGTACGGGCGGAGGGGGGAGCGGGAGGGGGAGGTGGACATGGGGCGGCGGTGGCGCGCTCGGTGGCGTCCGGGGGAGCGGGAGTGGTGGTGGCGGGGGCTGGGGGTGGTGGATGGGTACGGGTGGGGGGGGGAACGGGGAGCCCGGCGGGGCGTGTGGGGGGAGGGGGAGGTGGACGTGGGGCGGCAGTGGCGTGCCTGGCTGCGTCGGGGGGAGCGGGAGTGGTGGTGGCGGGGGCTGGGTGGCCGGTGGGGGGAGGGGGAGGGGGACATGGGGCAGCGGTGGCGCTCGTGGTGGTGCCCGGGGGAGCGGGAGCGACAGGAGCGGGGTCCCTGGGGGTCGTGGTGGTACCTGGGGGAGCGGGAGCGGCGCGAGTGGGTGGTTGAGGCGCGGTGGGAGTGTGGGCGCCGTGGGCGAGTGTGCTGTGCGGGGGGGGAGCGGGAGCGCCGCCGCTTGCGGGACCGGCCCTCGTCGCTCGAGTCGGGCCAGTCCGGAAGCGTCGGCGGCCTCTGGGGGGCCTCGCGCGGCGCCGCTTGGGGGGGGAGGTCCCCCGTCGTCCTTGGGGCCCCTTCGGCCATCGGATGGTGGCCGGGGGGGTACGGGGCGTCACGCGGTGCTGGTTGGGGGGGGAGGTCCCCTGTCGTCCATGGGGCCCCTTCGGCCATCGGATGGTGGCCGCGGGGGTACGGCTGGTACGGGGGTGGTGGCTGGTACGGGGGGGGTGGGTATGCGGGCGGGGCGTTCGGCGGCTGCCATCCCGTCCGCTGGTGCTGTTGGTGTACGGGGGGTTGTGGCCCGGTGGGGTAGGGCGGTGGGCAGTGGTAGTGGTTGGGGTGGTGTTGGTAGTGGTGGTGGTGGGGCCGCTGGTGGTGGTGGTGTGTGTAGTGGTGGGGTTGGTGTTGCGGGTATGGCCCATGGAGTCCTTGTGGGTTTTCCGGTCCCCCTTGTGGGGGTGGGGGGTTGGGCATCGTGGGCAGTCCCCGGGGCTGCACTATGTGGTGGGCATGGGGGAAGGGTTGGGGGCCGGGCTTGACGGTGACGATGGTTGAGGGGTCCCACGTCCCTGGGTCGGTTTGGCCGGCGGTGGTGGTGGTTTGTGGGGGGTGGATGACGGGGCGCTTGGTGACGGGGATTTTGACGAGGGTTTGGACGGGGTCGTGCTGGGTGGCCGTCTCCGCGGTGGTGGTGGGTGCCGGCGGGAGGGGGGCGCGGGTCGTGGTGGGTGGGGGGTCCTGGCTTGGGCGAGGGCCCGGGCGGGGGTGGTATCGGGTGGTTTTGTGTCGTTGCGTATGCGGTGTTGTGTGTGGTCGCGTGGGCGCCGGCTTGGGTTTGGGGTTGGGTTTGGGGCTGGGGTCCGGTTTGGGTTTGGGGTCGGGTTTGGGGTTGGGGTCCGGTTCCAGGTTGAGGAGTACCTCTGTCCGGAGGTGTGAGGGCGTCGATGCCGGGTCGGGGGTCGTCCCGGTGGATTGCCGGGGTGCCTGAGTCGCCTGTGTGGGGGTTGGGGGGTTGGTGCGTGCGGCCGCGGCTTTGGCTTTCGCCGTGGCCTTGAGGATGAGTTTGGCGGGGAGGGGGGGGTCGGAGGATGAGGTGGAGGAGGTGGACGAGGCTGAGGACGAGGAGGTGGTGGTGGACGCGGGTTGGGCTGTGATGCGGGCGGGCTTGCGGGCGGCGGCTTCTGCTGCGGCCACGGCGGGGAGGATGGAGGACATGTCCCCGGGTTGTAGGTTGGGGGCGGGCGGCTGGGGGGGCCCGGTCGTGACCTGGCGGCCCGGCGGGCCGATCTGGTCGGCTGCGGCGGGGGAGGGAGGCGCGGGGCTGCGGCCTTCTCTTTCTGGGCTCGGCTGGGCCCGGGTCCTGCAATGTGCGAGGTCGTGTGGGTTGGTGTCAGCGGGGGGGAACAGTCCGCGTGGGCTGCATTCAGGGGCCGGGGGGGGTGGGCCTGGGTCCTCTGGGGTGTGTGTGGGGGGCGTGGGCGGGCCACTGGGTGCGGCGGGTGTGTGTGGGTTGTCGAGTGTGGGGGGCGGTGAAGGGTGGCCAGTGGGTGGGTGTGTGGCGGGCGTGTGCTGGTGTTCGGGCGGGTGGGGGAGGCCCGTGTCGCGGGGCCCGGGGGTGCGCGCGATAGTGGTCGTGTGTGGGTCTCCGGTTGAGCAGCGAGAAGGGGGGGGCATGGGCGGGGATTGTGCGGGGGGTTGTGCTGTGCCGGTGTATGTGTCCGCTTGCTGCGCGCTTGCGTGGGCAGTTGTAGGCCGGGCGGTTTGGAGGAGAAGCTTGCCGTCTTCTGCTGCCGCGGCAAGGATTTCGCAGACGAGCGTTCGTATCTGGTGGACCTCTTGGTCAGTGGTGGGAAGGGGGCATGCTAGCTTTGGGCTAAGACCCGCGCGGTTGAGGACCCTGTGGATGGCGTGGTACCCGCAGGTGAGGGACTGCTGCGGCCTGGGGGGGGGGTTTGGTCGTGTGTCCGGGCCTGCTTCGACTTGTGTGTGGGCGGTGGGGATGGCCCAAACCCAGGGCACGGTCCCCGTGGGTGGCCAGTGGCGCTGGATCCAGTGGGTTAGGCAGAGCATGGACAATCCCAGGTGGTAGCCCGCCTTCCCTGAGGTGATTTGGGCCAGGGCGCGGGCTGGGGGCGTGTCCCCTGGCTGGAGGAGACCCCTGAGGATCCTGTGCTGGGTGGTGGGGTCCCCCACTGCCCCTGGTGGGGCGGTCTCCGGGGCGAACATGGTGTCTGTCCCCTGGATGATCCATTGCGGGCTGTGGGACGTAGCCATAGCGGCTATCACGTAGTAGTGGCCGCGCTCGAGGACTGTAACCCAGACCTCCGGCGGGGGGTGGTCACTGTCTGGAGTGGGGGGGGGGGGTCGTCGTCCGGGGTGCGGAGGCCGGCGGCGCGGAGGGCGGTGTCGCGGTCGGGTGCGGTGGCCTGTTCTCACTGCTCCGGGTGGTTCGGGTCCGCTGGGTGGTCCGTCTCCGCTTGGGCCCGCCGTAGGCGTACGGTCCCTCGACGCGTGACGTTGCTGCCGGTGTCGTGCGTCAGGGCCTGGCCCCACTCGATGGGGGGGATCCAGATGGGCTGGCCCCGGGTGTGTTTGCGGGCTCGCCAGAGCACGAGGTCTACTATGGTCTCGTGGAGGCCGCTGCCTGGGGTGGTCAGGTCCCGGAGGGCTTTGACGGTGAGCTTGGTCCAGTCCTCTTGTAGGCGGTACCAGCCCAGGGGGGTGGTCGGGGCCCTGTCTTGGAGGGTCGCTCGGAGGAGGTCGGGGTCGCGGATGGTGGCCGGCGTGAGGGGGGGGTGCCCCGGGTCCGGGGGGGGTGGGCTGGATGGGCTGCCGGGGTCTTGCGCGTCTACGTCGATGGATGGTTGGCCCTGGCTGGGTTCGGCCGGACTGGGCGGTGCCGGGTGGCTTCTTGGGTGCGAGACGGGTCTCGGGGCGCTGTGGTGGTGCCTTGGAGACCTGTGGATGGAGACGGGGGGCGCGTGCGGGGCGCGGAGCGGGTTAGTGGACGTCTGGGTCATGCACGGCATGGTAATGGATGAGACGCTGCATGTGTTCCCTGGCGGTGGGGTCGGTGAGTTGTTCCGCGTGTGTTAGCAGGAGGTGTTTGCGGTGTACCATTTGGGCCGCTGCTCTGCGGACCGCTTCTAGCTGGAGGTGTGCTGCTGCCTCCATGGGGCTTTCCGTGTGTTTGGTGAGGTGTCGGTGCAGGGCCTGTGTCACTGCCCCTCTCATGGTGGCTTCTTTGATCAGGGGGTCCCGGAAGAGGTGTTCGGTGGCCTGGTGTGCGTGGCTGTGGGCTGGCCATCCTTCGTGTTGTCGCAGGGTTTCCGCCGGGGACCAGCCCACTAGGGTGTCCCTGTCTGTATGGAGGGGGCATTTCTTGAAGTGTTCCCAGTCCTCCGGGATGGTGTGGTCGCATGGGCAACGGGTGTGTTCGTCGGGGACGTGGATGTGCTTGCGGGCGAGCCATCTGGCGACCCTGGTGAGGAAAGTCAGTTGCTCCCTGAGGAGCTGGATGCGTCGTTTCTGGAGGTGGGCTGGGACGTTTGCTGGGCGGAGCGCTGAGTGGTAGAGGGGGACTTGCAGTCTGTCCTGGAGCTCCTGGATGTGCGCCCGGCTGTCTGCGTCGCCGAGCACGCGGGCGAGATGTTGGACGGGGTTGGGGTAGTGGTACGCTCTGTCGTGGGAGGAATAGGGGGCGTCCTCTGGTACCCAGTCCGGGGTCTGATGGGGCTCGGGTACAGGGGGCACGTGTTGGAGGTGTGTGTGGTTGCGGCCGAGGTCAGGGATCTAGAGGCCTGGTAGGTGTGTTGTGCGCTGGTGTACTGCCTGGTTGTCGACCTTACCATTTCCGTATTGGTCCCTGTGGGACTCTTGTTTCACGATGTGGAGTTGGACGTAGGGGGGAAGGCTGCGTAGGGCTTTCCAGAGTAGCAGTGCCTGGGTGCCGAGGCTCGTCGCGGTTGCTTTGTGAAGTGGTTGCCTTGCTATGCGGAGGAGCAGGTGCGTGTCGACAGTGGCGTCTACCACGAACCAGACCCGGACGATGTGCGGGGAGTGGGCGGGTAGGTGGGCCGCGACCTCGGTGATGGCGTCGGCCATGGCCCCTAGCTCCCCGTGGGAAGAGGCCCCATAGGTGGTGTGGCCCGTGTGGTGGTCCATATGGTAGTGTCCCCCGGTGTGGGTTAGCTGCAGGGTGGCCCCCCCGGTGATGGGCGTGAGGGCGGATTCGCCTGAGGCGTCGGTGAAGAAGAGCCGGTCCGCCGGTGATGGTTGTGGGAGGCGGCATGGGTTCATGGGCAGGTAGGCGTATATGGCAAGGCCCGTGGCGAGGTGGGCTACTGGGGTTGTGGGCTGTAGGATGGGGGTGGCGTACACCCCTATTCCTTTGGAGATGATGTGCTTCGCTTGGGGGGACAGGGCTATGAGTCCCTGTTCCGGCTGTCCTTGTGTGAGGTAGGAGTAGATGTAGTGGAGGATGTAGGCTGTGTCGGGGTTTAGGTCGTGGCATGTGAGGGTTTGTGTTCGGTGCTCCGGTGTGTGGCAGGAGTGGTGGAGTGGATAGTAGGGGTGCTCGTGCTTGCCCGTTCTGCCTGGCTCGTACATGCTGTAACGGATGGCGACCCCTGCCGGGTCGGGGCGGGGGCATGTGGGTGTAGTGGTGAAGAGCCATTTGGGCGCGTGGTCGGGGTTCCATGCTACCGTGGGGTTAGTGTCGGTGCGGTGGAACCATGGGGCTATCCATGCATAGGCCTGTGGTGGTAGGTGGGTCGTGGGGTGGGTGTGGTGGCGTGCTATGAGGTGTAGCACGGGCCATGGTGCGGTTGGTGCCTCGGGGTCACAGGCCCAACATGTGCGTGGCATGCTCTGGGAATCTTGGGGGACCTTTGGTAGGTCTCGGGCGGTCATGTGGTGTTTTGGTATGCGCCATTTTGCCCCGTGGTGGATGACGGTGGTCTGCGTGGGTTTGGCTTCATTCGGGGCAAGTAGCAGGGTTAGTGGTGGGACTGGGCCCGTTACTGGGGGGACGGGTTCGTGTTTCGATCCGGTGGGTGCGTAGGGCGGTGTCTCTGGGATGGGTCGCGGGTGTTGCTTTGTGAATTCTCGGTAGGCTGTGCGCATGTCTTTGCTGCCCGGTAGAGTGTGTCCCGCTGTTCGTGCCGTCTGTGTGAGGTACTGGTGGAAGAGGCGGTATTGTGGCCATTCGGGAAGCTGTAGAAAGGGGGTGTGGTGTGCCCCGCTGTGGTGCAGGACCCGCATTTGGGCGAGGGTGACGTATACTACGGTGATGGAGGCCCCGACAAGGTCTATGGTGTAGATGGTGCCCTTGGGGTGGTGGTGGAGGTCCCCGCAGAGGACCGCTAGTGGCCCTTTCTCTGGGCACGTGTGGTTGGTGAGTATGGCGTGGTGTGCGGATGGGAGCAGAAGCTGCAGGTGGTTCCACAGGCGGGTGTTCATGTTGGTGGGCATGCCCGTCTGGTGGAGTACCCAGCGCGGGCATGTGTTGCGGGCCCGTTGTGCGGCTTGGAGGCGGATGGCGGTGACCTCGCGGACCTCCGGTGAGTCGTTGTGGGTCATGCGGTGAAGGAGGAGGGCGGTGTGTCTGGTATAGGCCGCTTTCACCTCGTCCCCTATGGCGTCTCCATAGTGGGGGTGGGCCAGCCCCCGTGTGCTGCCCATGCCTTGGTCACGGCGCGTGTGGCCGGCTGGAGGGCGGTGGTGGGGTGTGTTAGGTGGAGTGCTTGGAAGCCTATGGAGGCGTTCAAGACCCCGGTGAGGTAGTACGCCAGGCTCTGGTGGGACAGGGAGAGGGCCTTGGTGGTCGGGGACGCATATCTGGGGAGATGGGCGAGGTGTGACTGCAACTTGGGAGGGAGGGTGGCGTCCTCAGGGTTGGCGGCCTGGACTACCCCCAGGGGGGTGGTGGTCGTCACGACTTGCATGGGGGGCCCTTGTGGCCCCAGGGTGGGAGGTGTGGCAGACCCCTTGATCATGGCCACTGACTTTGTGGGGTGGACGATGAGGTTGTTGTGGGAGAGGTAGGAGACGGTCACGTCCAGTAAGTCGTTGGCCTGTTGGGTGACCGTTGGTCCGGGGTCCGGGGCATGGGGGTCGTGTGGGGTGTGCGCGACGGTGAGGTTGGTGTCGTCCGCGAAGCCGACCAGGGGGGAGAGGAGGGGGTAGGGTGCGTACGCCGGGTAATCCTGCTCGATTGCGAGGGCCAGGGGGAGCGTCACTAGAAGGTACAGGAAGGGGCCCTCTGCTCCCCCTTGGGGGACCCCGCTGCCTGGCTCCAGGAAGGGGGTGAGGCCTGCTCCTGTGCGGACCGTGTATTTGCGGGTGCGTATGTAGTCGGAGGTGAAGTTGTAGAAGGGGAGGCCTAGGCGTTTCCACACCGCTTCTAGAAGGAGCCAGGGGGTGTTCCGGAAGGCTCCCTTGACGTCGAGGGAGGCGATGATGAGGTCCACCGGGTCCATGTCCACGATGGTGTCCTGGAGGAAGATGGCCTCGTGCGGGGAGCGGCCTGGGCTGGCCCCCCAGAGGCTCGCTGGTATGTGGGGGTCCAGGTGGGGGCGGATGCGGCGCAGGAGGATGGTCCTGACGATTTTGACCTCCGTGACCGCACAGACTATGGGGCGCCAGTTGTCCGGGTTCGCCCAGTCCCCTTTTTTGTAGAGGGGGCGGACAACGTTTGCCCAGTCTGGTGGCAGGGGGGTCCGCCCCGTGACGATGTCCCAGAGGCGGTGGGCGAGGACGCGGAGGAGGTGGGCGGGGAGGTGGTAGTATGCCTCTGCAGGGAGGCCGTCGTAGCCTGGGGTTTTGTGTTGCCGGAGACTGTGGATGGCCTTCCGGACTTCGTGGATGGTGAAGGGGCGTTTTTCCAGGTGCCTCCTCTGGGCGTGGTTGAAGACCCGAGGGAGGCGGTCGATTTTGGCCTGGGTGTCCGGGTCCACTGTGTCTTGGGTGGGGGTGTGTTGCCGGAGGAAGCTGTCTTGGGTGGCTTGGAGCACTGTGGCTGGGTCGTTGGTGAGGGAGCCGTCCTCCTGACGGACCGTGGTGATGGTGCGGTGGCCAGTATCGGTCATGGCGTCGTTGAGGTGGCGGATGGCCTTGTAGGGGAGTTCGTGTTGCGCATACCGTTCGTGTTCCTGGGCGATGCGCTGTTGCCTGTGGATGTGCCACCGCTGCAGGTCCGCCCTGATTTGGGCTATCTGTGTCCTGCAGTGGTGTACCAGTTGGTCCCGCAATCTGACGCCGCACCGCAAATTGACGTGATCGTACAGAACAGGCCCTGGCGCGCGCATCGCTGATGCACAGAAGCGCTGCCGCAAGGGCCGTAAAGGAAAATGTGTCCTGTTCCTGTTCCGAAAGCAAAATCAATATTTCAATCATCTAAATCAATGAAAATACCCAAAAAATCACCGCTGTTATAGTTAGTGCGCTTCCCGCTGGTCGTACAAAATTGGCGCTAAGTGACGGTTTCTCCTGCTGCCAAGTAGTCTTACTATGTGTCGCAGTTTGCCGAAGGTATGTTTTCGTCGGCTAAACAAGGAATCATGACGCACAGCACGTGATACGGTAAAATTGCAGTGTCCTCCAATTAGACGCCGCCCATGACTATTTGTTGAACGCCTTGCCTCTTGCCTGCTTTCAAGGATGGTGGTGTGTGGAGAGGCCGCCGGAGCGGTGCTGAAGCGTGGTGACAAGCTTCTGAAGGTATGATCAGCAGAACGCGAACGCTTCCACTTGCCTGTGACCAAATAATCACCTTTCTTTGTGTGTTGCATAGCAACCAGGAGGCGACGCCACGATGGAGGAAGCGCCGAAGTCAGGCGACGACATGAATGAGGAGGCGCCAAAGTCACGCGACGACAGGAGTGAGGAAGCGCCAAAGGCACAGGAGCACAGGAGTGAGGAAGCGCCAAGGTCACGCAACGACAGGAGTGAGAGAGCGCCAAAGGCACGCGACGACAGGAATGAGGAAGCGCCAAAGGCACGCAACGACAGGAGTGAGAGTGCGCCAAAGGCACGCGATGAGAGGACTGAGGAAGCGCCAAATTCACGCGACGACAGGAATGAGGAAGCGCCAAATTCACGCGACGACAGGAATGATGAAGCACCAGAAACACGCGACGCGCAACAGGTTTGGACACAGCAGGGCTGCTGCACCAGCGATGTTGCATTTGCAAGGACTGCCTCTTGTACCTCTGCCTCTCGTATGTTTCTCTCAGCAACACAGAGGAGAGGCGCTGCAAGAAGGAAGTGGAGCCTCACAAGAAGGGCCTCAGCCAAGTACACCCATGCCCACACTGGTATGACATGATGCGCAAGGTGAGCTGCAGACAGGGAATGCCATGATCAGTCATGTATATGCTCCCCTGCGTGCCACAGGAGAGTTCACAGAACAGTTCAGACATCATGCCTGCGCTCATGGAACTGAGTGATGATGAAGAAGCAGAAGCTGTTGGCAGACCACAACGAGTCTGTAAGTTGCAGGTAGCAACCATGGACGTAGTTTTGGTTTCTTGCTTTGTGAGAGGCTGTAAGTCTGAGGCACTGCCAGCAACAATTTGGTTTCCTGTTCTTTCGCCTTTTGCAACCTCAAGGGCAAGTTCAGTGCAGGCTGCAGGCTCATTGACAGTTAGGGCAAGCAAGTTGGAGTGTCAAAATAGGGTTTTATCCATCTGGTCCTCAAACGAAACATACGCCAGAATGATTTTTTGTAAAAACATGGAATTCTTTCGCAGCAACATAACTGCTTCCTACTTAGCATGTCTGATTTTCCGATGCCAAATGTTTGCTGTGTCGTTTTGCCGCGGATGTGAGCCACCCTAGGTCAAAGAAAAGCTCCATTGATGTGTTGCCTTTTTGCAGAGGCAAGTGGATGTATTTCAGCAGCCACCGCGTAGCAGAGCAAGGACAGCAGCATTGAAATACATGAAAGGAGAGTACCCTTCAATGGGATCAGCTGCAGGGCAACATTCAGTGAAGAAGTCCACTGTCGCCTATTGGGTGGCGCAGTACAGATTGATGGGCATCTGTCCAATGGCTGAAGGCCCCACTGAAGCAACACCACCACCCGCTCCTGCCAATGCAGAGCAGGTCTCTGTGCCCGCTGTCCCACCTTCTCCAAAACCGGGTAGTGCAGCACACAAGGAAGCATACAAACAGGCCTACAAATTGGCCGGCGAAATGTACCGTCGCAAGTCTGCCTCTGCTGGCACTGTGCAACAGCGCCTCCAACAGAAGTTTGGTCTGACTTTGAGTAAGAGTACTGTACGTAGAGCTCTTACAGGCGATCTGCTGGTGCACCCCTCTGTGCAGGAACATCCAGAATCTCTGGTCAGTGCCATGTTCCCTGCCCAGCCTGTTGGTGACTCCCTTGCACAGGCTGAAGGCAGCTCTATTCGCCTGCACTCTGGAATGTTCTGGAACCGCGGACCAGTAACAGAAACAGTCGTGTATGACAAGATCAAGGAAATTGTTGTTGCAAGAGAACAGAAGGAACAGGCGAAACAGGACAGAAAAAGGAAAAGGGAGGTGGTGTCTTCTGCAAAGAGGGAGCAGGCACTGCAAGAAAACAGTCGTGTCCTTTCACTGTTGCAGCAGGGCACGCGACTTTCACAGTTAAGCTGCAAGCAGTTGTCGGCACTGCTGATTGCCCGTGGCCTACGATGTGCCAAAACAAAGCCTGGTCTGCTTGAACAGGTACAGGGACTTCAGTTAGAGGGTAGCGTTGACAGCGTTCCCCTACCCCAGTCCATTTCTGCAGTCAGTGACAGTCATTCTGACAGCGACAGTGGAAGCTCTGTTGTATCTGCAGGTCAGCAGTCAGATGGTGAACCCTCTGACAGTGAACAGAGCGAGGAACTGTTTTTTCCAGCCAAGATAGTGGACAGCTGCACACGCGGTAAAAGCTTCTGCTACCGTGTGCGTTGGGCGGGCTATGGGCCTGCACATGATACGTGGGAGCCACACAGCTCCCTGGGAAAATCTGGCAATCGACCATTGATCATGCAATACCAGCAGGAATGCAAGCAGTGGCCCCCACTGAAGAAATGGTCTGATGTGCAACAGCCTGTCACTGTTTGAATGCAGTTTGAATGTCTTTGTCATCTCTGTTTGTGTTGATATACTTTTCTTTTGCAGCCCGTCACAGTTTCTGCCACGGGCATTTCAACGAGTCGAACAGTTCATGCACTATGCACTGCCGCTTCGCACATCAACTGTGGATGTATTCCGCTTTTTTGCAGTGCTCAAACGTTTGTGCATGTGTTTCGGATTTCTATGGCACAAAACATTTTTGGAATCACAATGATGCACAGCTGCAGGGATATGATTTCAGTGAGTGAAAACTGCATCCAAAGCACATGACATTGCAGTGACCATTGCCGGAGTAGTCAAATAGTCCCCGAATCGGTCAAAAAACAAATTTCTGTACAATGTGTTCTATTTGCGGGAAAGGGGTTATTTTTAGGACCAAAAACCAGTTTGCGTTCTTGGCAAAATCTGCTATGTATGTGTTGAGGTAGATAGCAAAGAATGTTGCAGGGGCCCCACAGGAGCACAAGGTTCAATAAACACCCCCATGGGTGAGGTTCATTTTGTTTTCATGCATAACGCTTAGTGCAATTTCGTACAAATGTGCACCTATTTGAGGGACCAACTGGTATCTGGCGGCGGGTTTGGGGGGTGTCGGTCTGGAGGAGGGTCGCCAGTTGTTGCTTCGCATGCCAGAGGTCATGGAGCATGTCCCCCAGGGCCGTGGGTGGTTGGTCGTCGTCTGTGTGGGGGTGTTGCTGGAAGCCGCAGGCGACGGCGGCCGTGCGCATGGCTGTGAGTAGGTCGGTGGGGTCTGGTTGGATGCGCCGGGCGCGGTCTATGGCCCTGTGATATTGGGACCAGGCATGCTTGTCATGCAGCGGGGGCATCTTCAGGGGGGGTGGTAGGCCTTGGTCCGCATCTTCAGGGGGGCTGGGGGGAAGGTTGGGGATGGTGAGGCGGATGTGCAGGGGGCTATGGCCTGTGGGTCCCAGCGGGAGGGGTCCATATCGGGCCTCCGCTCGGATGATGGTGGTGGGGTCGCCATAGCATACGTCGATGCGGGATGGGGCGGCATCCGTTTGGTGGGGGAAGTGGGATGGTTGGCCTTCGAGGCTGGCTGTTAGGTCCACGAGCCACAGCATTTCGATGGTGTCGCGGACTGCTTGGTCCTGGGGTGTGGCCTGTCCCCCTCGGTCCGCTGGGGTGGGGGCGGCGTTCATGTCGCCGATGATGACTGTGGGGGCGAGCATGGCCATTTGGCGGTACGCCTCGGCCAGGGCCTGGAGGAAGGGTTCCGTGGCTTCGCCGAAGGGGACGTGGGTGTTGATGACGTTGAGTTGCCATCCGTCCCCGACGCCCTCATAGACACCTAGCCTCCCTGGGACGCTGAGGTGGTGGACGAGGTGGACGTGGATGCCGGTTTGGGCGTATAGGGGGGTCCCCTTGTGTGAGTAGCATTTGTACGCTTTCTGGTCCGGGGTATATATGGGGGTGGTTTCCGGGGGGTCGTCGCGCTGTAGGCCTTGTTCCTGGAAGGTGAGGAGGTGGGGGACCCACCCCGGCCCCTGTGCCATCGGGAGCTCTTGGAGGGCGGTTGTGGCGTCCTTGGAGTATGTGACGGCCGGGTGGTTGAGGTCGAGGAGGTTGACGGTGGCCTCGGTGGGGGCGGGCCGGGGCTGTGGAGGCTTGTGCCCTCGGCCCTTGCCCCGTCAGGGAGGGGGACTGGGGGTTGGGGACTTTTTGCCGGTTCGTGGGCGTTTGGGTAGGCGCGGCGGGGGGAGGCCTTGGCTCCACCCCGGGGGGAGCTCCCCAGTGTATTTGGTGCCTGTGTGGGCCTTGTTCTCTTCGGTGCGGAGCCGGATGGGGTGGGCGCTGGTGAGTTCCAGGGTGTCGCCGAGTGGTTTGTCCGGGGCGCTGTTGCCTTGGTCTAGCTCCTTTTGGCGGTGCCAGATCACCCGGATCTGTGGCCCCCCGTTGTCCCCCGGTCCCTTGAGGCGGTACTGGATCGTGCCCTCACACCAGATCCAGTCGCCTGTGTGGTCGTTGCGGAAGGGCTGTTGGACCTTCGCACCTTTTTCGAACCCTGGGTACGCTTTGGGCGGGGCCTGTGCTGGTGGCGGGAGGGAGGATGATGAGGATGCCTGGTCCGGGTGGGGCGGTGGTAGTGGTGGGAGGGAGGATGACGAGGATGCTTGGTTTGGGTTCGTCGGGTGGGTCGGGTGGGATGCGGGGGGTCGGGAGGTTGCTGCTTTTCCGGCTTGGCTGGGGGCGGGTGCGCCCTTTTGTCGTCTCGTTCGCTTGGGTGGGACTGGAGGTGGCGGGGCTGGGGGGGCATGGGGTTGGAAGAAGGGGTGCGTTGCTTGCTGGTCTGGATCCCTCAGTGGGGGTTCTGCCGGTGTTTGCATTTTCGCTTTCGCGTGGCTGCGTATGATGTCGGCGAGCTTGCGTACGGTCTCCGGGGGGTCTGTTGGCCATGGCAGTGCGGCGGGGCTGTCGTCGAAGGGGTGGTGTAGGTGGTAGTTCCTCATGGCCTTGGCCTGCCTGACACAGGCCTCTGTGGGTTCCGGTGTGTCCGGGCCGTTGGGGGAGCCTTGAGCCCAGTAGAGTGCTGTGTGGAGGGCTTCCCAGGGGGCGCCTTCGCGGCCTGTGACGGTGGTGGCTTGGAGGAGTCGCTGCTGGCCCCGTGGGGGGTCTTCCGGGTCCATTTCCGGGGTATAGGCCTGGGCCGCCATGAGGACTCCGTGTGCCCAGTGGAGGACCCACCATTGGGTGTCCGCTTTGAGGACCTGGATGGCGGGTTGTTGGGGGGGGGTGTCCAGGGTGTCCCACGATGCAATGGCTAGTGGTATCCTGGAGGGGTGGAGGTGTGGGGGGGCCTTGCGGCTTAGGAGTTGATCAATGTGGAAGGGGGTGATGGGATCGTTGGGGCCTTGGGGCGGTGGGGGCATTGCTGGGATGGTTGTGGGGTCCCAGTGGCGTTCGTGGGCGGCGAGGGTGTACAGGGCGGCGGTGATGATGTGGTGGGCTTGGCCCTCCAGGACAATGTGGCGCTCCGTGCCGAAGTCCTTTGGTAGGTGGGCTGCGGGGTGGAGGGTGATGTGGGCCAGGGCGCGTTGGTGGGCCTTTTTTCCCCCGTCTGGGGCCTGTGTCCGTTTGTCCCCCGGGATGTGTTGGTGTTGGTGTTTTGGTGGGGGTGGTCCCAGGGCGAGGGATTCCACACAGTGGAGGGGGATGGCGTGTTCCCTGGACCTGTTGGGCAGGATGTATATGCCCGGGTCTCCCGGTACGGTGCCCAGGTACATGTTGCCCGTGATGGTCTTTTTGAGAGTTCCTGGGTTCAATACCCAGTCAGCCCAGCTAAGTAGGAATATCCCATGTGTTATGGCAGTGACCTCAGCGCCACAAGCCATGCCACCTCAGCACCTATGGGACCCAAAAACAAAGAGTGCACGTGTCAACATGGCACTGTGGATGAGAGTGAGCCCTTGGGGCAGTTTTCCAAACAGTTTTTCTCAAACATGTAAAATACTTCATCCTGAGTTGCAATGTATGCTAATTGCTGTAGTCTATTGTTGATATTTGTCTTTATCTAACTCTTTGTGACTGCAGCCCTTCATGCTTTGACCCTGTTTATCTTCTACTTGCTTATCTCTGGCTTAGGTTATCCTGGATTGGTTGTATTGCAACAACAAAACATTTCCCTCATCAAAAACAAGCAGCAGGAACCCTACACCAGCAGCAAGCAGCAGGAGAGGCACAACAAACACACAGTGTTGAAATCACTATGAAACCTTCTGGTAGCAAGACGCAGACAGTCTCTGCGTACCGGCAGCAACCCCATGCCGTACATCCAGTGCGCCGAGATCTGTCATTTATAAGCAAGAAGGGCGAATATGGACACAAAGGAGGAGGACACCGACGTGAGGACGGCGCCTGAGGCACCAGCAATGCCAGCACCTGGTGAACCTGGACCTGGACCTAGCGCTGTACCTTCGGTGCCCTTACATGGGCCAGTGGACGTGGTTGATGACTCTTGGAGAAACTTCAGTTTGCCTTCCGGGCCCTCTCATTCGAGGAGGTGGACACCAATCCTGTGAAGAGAAAGAGAGAGAGAGAGAAGGATGCTGCAGAAAGCATGGCAGACGAAGGATCAGACCATGGGCACGACCCGAAGAGTGAGTCGACCTTCGAGGGCGCACCAAGCGCTTCTGGCCTCCACGCATCACCCTCTCCTACAACCACCACACTCCCTACTCCAGATCCAGCCAGTGCAACATCCAGACCCATAACCGCCCCACCTATGGCTGAGGGCACAGGCCTTACTGGTATGCCTACCTACCGTGCCTATGGTGTCAACCCACCTACCACTGCGTTTCCAGAGGCAACTACTACCAGTGAGCCGGTGGCCTCCAGTTCTGCGCCGCGATGGTATGCGGCTGACTATCACCATCCTCTACCCGCTACGGGAGCCTTTGTGGATGTTCCTGGGTATGCAACCTTGAGTGGGCTGCAGAGAGGACCTGAGTCATGCGGGGGCAGGAGTAGAGGATCGGGGAGATCCTCCAACAGGTCCCTGACGCGATCAGAGATAAAAGAGCTCTCCGAGGAGCCACCTCTGAACTTGTGGTCGATCTCACTCAAGAGATTCGGGCTTAACCAGAGCCCCTGATTCCGCCCCAAGAGTCACCTACCACGGTGGGAAGGTCACCCCATCGAGTACAGGCTAACCACCTGGTTGCAGGGTTGACAAACACCCTGGGGAGTCTGAGGAGCCGACCGATGCCGACCCCTGCAGCGATACCAAGAAGGCCTTTCGTACCGAGAACGGCCCAGCCACCCTACAGCCACGTGGGGAATTCTACGAGAGCCGAGCTGGACCGGCTGGGGCTAAGAGCCCTGAGGGCAATGGTTGACGTGGAGCCCTATGGCTCCAGTGCCCTAGGCGGAGACCCCTCTGACAATGAGCCGCCGTCGATGACTTCTGCTTCGCCCTCGGAGGACGACGACTCTGAGGACCCCGAGAACCCAAGTGGGCGGACGAAAAAGAAGAAGAGGAAGACCCAGCACCCTGAGGGACGCAGGTTTCAGCAGGCTAAGGCCATTGCCACCTCCAAAATCGCTGTGAACCTGCCTGAGCTCACAGGCAAGGACCTCAGCGAGTTCGCTGAGAATTTTGGGCGGTTCCTTCGATTGACCGGCCAAACCCACGCTAGTGGACGGGTCAAGTGCGATCTGCTCCTGCAGTGTTGCAAGACCAAGTCCCTGGAGAAGCAGGTCAAGCAGATCGTTACTAAGTCCGCCACCTTTGCCGACGTGTTGGTTGCCTTGGAGAGGCAGTACCCGACCTATGAAACCGACCTCTCCATCAGGGCCGAGATCCAGAACCTGGCCGTGCTGCCCAACAACCCCAAATCTGGCAGGGTCTCTGAGCTATTGGCTGACCTGGATCACTGGGCTGGACGACTGACGCCTGGTTCCTACAGCAGCGACGACCTGCTTTTCTGGTTGGTGGCTAAGCTCCCTCGGGAGCTGTGGGACGAGTGCCGTTCAACGGCAGAGCGCAAGGCAAGAGTCCTCCACTACGAGGATTTATGTGTACTACTCCTGGAGCTGGCGCTGGAGAGAGAAAGCGACCAGCCCCTGAACAACTACCGTCCTGGAGGGGGAGGCTCTGGAAGCCATGGAAAAGGGTACCAAGTATCCAGACCTGGACAGGGGACTACCCCCAAACACACCCGTATCATCGAAAACGTCAAGGAGCTCTTCTGGTGTGATGCCAGAGATGAGCAGGGCCACCTGCAGCACGCCCCTGACTGCGAGCAGCGAGATTGCTTCGTAGTCCAAGGGAAGAAGCAGGAGACCAACACCGGCGCCAAAGTGAAGATGCCGGATCACTACAGGTGTACTATCACCTGTGCCTTCTGTGGGAAGAGGCAGCACTACGAGGATGAGTGCTACCACAAGCAGCGCCTGTCGGCGAAGCTGAAGGGTGAGGATCCTGGCAAAGGCTCTGGCAAGGGTGGAGGCAAAGGCAACGGCAACGACTCCGGCAAGGGCAAGTCGAAAGGACGTGGAAAAGGGCAAGACAATAACCAAGGTGGACGAGGAGGAGGCGCTAACCGCCAGCCAGACAAGGACAACAAGAACACGGACAAGAAGGGAGGCAACCCCAACCCTAATCCAGGGGGGAACTCCGAGCCCTCTGGAGGGCAGTCTGGTCCCACCACACGCTCGCAAACGCAGGCCCAGCGAGAACAAGGGGCCAAGCGTGAGCATGAAGGTGGTGATGACGGCAACGCTAAGAAGAGAAGCCGTTTCATGAGGATGGCCCGCGAATTGCGGAACAGGGGGTTCGAGGTGACCTGTCCTGCAGAGTTCTGACGGGGACGCTCTGCTGGGGCCCGGGACCTGGTGTTCTGGGTACGAATCCGACTAGGGGGACGTGAATACCTGGGGGTATTGGATACTGGAGCCACCATATCTATAGTGGCCAAGAAGATTTTACCTAATGGGAGCCTGAAAAACACCATGACCACCGCCGCTAAAAGAATGGGGGATGCACAGCTGCGGGGACTGTGAAGTGGAGGTACCTATGGGCTCCCGAACTATCGCCCATCGGTTCTATGTGATGGACACTGAGGCCTTTGACTTTGTATTGGGGACTGACTTCTTCGTGCAGCACTCCCAGATACAATCCCTGACGCTGCAAGCGCCCTACCTCCTCTATGAGGACCACGGCAGTGGCAGAGAGTCCGTGCCACTGTAGCAGTCGGAACACACCTCGAGCTACCTGAGGGTATCGAAGGAGGAGCCCTCGAACATGATGGCGGCCTCCAAAACTGAGGACTATCAACTATTAGGGATGCAGATTCAGAGCGAATTCAATTTGAATTCGCCGAATTCGCTGCGAATTCGTTCGCAGCGCGAATTCGCTGCGATTTCGGCGTGAAATTCAGAGTACTGTGAATTCAGGGCGAATTGGGCCTGCGAATTCGCAGGCGACAGGCGCCGGCGGCAGCGCACGCCCTCCTTTGAACAGAGGTAATTTCCAAAACGTGATTCTGCTTCGTAAAAAATTATTTGACATTACAGATTGAAAAATATGTTGATTCCGCATCCCATTGTCGATTCGGTTTCTTGAATGGTCCATTGGTACTCATTTTGAGATCCGAAATCCATTTCAAGATTTCGAGCATACCGCTGCGTGCAGCACGTGAAGACGGTTCTATTGGCGTTTGTTTTAGCGTCCAAATCAACGGTAAAGCGGAGATAAAGCCGTTGCGAGATTTTAAAATATGAAAAATTTCTCGACTCAGTCTGGTGCCTAGACGTGTTTCCTGTGTCCTGCCCTTCACAACGGTACCTTCCTTGCCTCTAGCGGACGCAAATACACGGAGAAATCCTGATCACCAGCGTTCAAATTCGGCAGATTTGACAGTGTATGAACAAGGTGCCAGCAGGCACCAGGCTATGTCAAGGCACTGTCACAGTGCACAGGGGGTATGAACAAAGGTAATTACTGAATAGTACACTGTATTTTGATTCCATGTGTTTTCTCACCTTGTAGCTCTCGGACTCCCTATCCACATGCCCCTTTCTTGCTTTGTTCCACCCTTTCAAGAACCTTCAAGAATGCAGCTTTGAGATGCATTCAAAAGGTCCAATGGGGTCAACTTCATAATGCAGAGTTGGAATGAATTCAAATCTTAGATGGAGAAAGGTCATCAAAGAGATTCACATATGATTATTTGTGTGTGGCTTGATGGTTGTGCATGCTACGTTGAATTTTGTGTCTCGTCCTTTCATTCAAATATGTTGCAAAGTGGCGAGGTGGACCATTTCTTCCGCGGTTTTAAGTTATGACAACAAGCAACAAGTAAGCAAACGAAAGGAAGTAAATGGGGCTGCACGGGATAGGTACATGCAAGCATTTGGAGAAATCTTGAATTTTGAATGTCTATTTCAAATAAATGGGGATTCCTTGATTTCATTGAATCATGTTGACCCAACGTGATTCAGAATAGTCAAGGTAGTAGCAAGTTAGCAAGAGACCTGCATGGTGGTCATTCTTTGGTTCGGAACAGTAGACACAACCTGCTTGTAGGAAGTGGAAAATGGATACGATACAGAAATTTAAAATTTTTGATTTCGAATTCGAATTCAGGGGGGTCCACGAATTCGAGCGAACTCGGGGCGAATTCGAATTCGAGCGAATTCGTGCGAATTCGAACCTTCATCCCTATCAACTATTGGGGGAAGTCCTAGACCAGGGTCTGAAGGAGTTGGGTTACTCTAGAGAAGACCTGAGTGTGGTGTTGGTCGCCAGCGACAGGCAACATGTCCTGGACCTTTACTGCAGCAAGGGGAAGAACTGCAGCTACAAACTTTACTGGCCCTCTTTCGGGATGGCCTACGGGAACCCCAGGTTCAGTGAACTGGGGAAGGTCTTGACCAAGGTGGCCTTGGAAAGTTCCCGTATGGTCCTGTGCTCCCCCGATTGGGGAGCCCATGGGAGCAACGAGTACTGGTGAACCCTCCTGGACAGGCTGACTATCAGCTCTGTCTGGTTACCTGATGAGGCCATCTACGTGCCTCTGGGGTGTAAGACGAAACCCGGATGGGGGAGTATGCTCATCGTGGTGGACAGAGGTCTTACCTCCATCCCCTGGGAGGATCTGGACTCGACTCTGGTCCAGGCTATACAACGAGAAAGCGATGGACTCGCCTTGGGTGACTTGAAGGATCGACTACGACCTCAAGATGCTATTGAGACTATACCCGGAGGAGATGAATACGTCGTGACTAACAGCAACGCCCACAACTCTCCCTGCCATGTACCTGTTCCTGATGGAGTCTCTGAGTGTGGACTATCCGAGCTCCCCAGCTCTATCCACTCAGATGACGAGACTGAGCTCGACGCCTTCTTGGTGCAGACCTGTGTGGAGGAAGTCGAGAACGCCGAGTACGTCGCCCCACTGAAGCCCCTACTCTCCATGAGGATGGAAGACCCCATGGACGAGGAGCTGGATCCCCGATCCAGGCTAAGAGAGTACGTGGACTCCAAGAGGAGGTTGGTGGCAAAAAAGCTATGCTACGCTAAGCCTACCCGCAGCTCACAGCCACTGAGGCAAGGACGTATGGGAGATCTATCCCAATTGAAGGAGGACCTCGAACAGAAGATCACCACCTGGCTAAGCGAGGTAGATATTAAGCTCATGAAGAACGTGTAGGGTGCCCATGTGAGGGCCCCGGAGG
Source organism: Eutreptiella sp. 'Long Island Sound 2002' (assembly GCA_964036045.1). Classification (NCBI taxonomy): domain Eukaryota; phylum Euglenozoa; class Euglenophyceae; order Eutreptiales; family Eutreptiaceae; genus Eutreptiella; species Eutreptiella sp. 'Long Island Sound 2002'. The sequence goes on along the minus strand of OZ038382.1, from coordinate 58,506,870 downwards.
AGGACGACCTCTCGGAGGAATGTGTATGTGAACCCCCTCGAGCATGCCTATGTTGCCATTGTCCACCGGAGATGGTTGAACGAGACCTACTTTACGCCTACCAAGGGTTGAAGGATTCTACCAAGGGCGAGGAGTCGGTGGAGGATCGCCTCCCAACGTCTATTACTCAGGGGGCAAGCAACTTACGCTCTGACGAGGACATGGATGACAAGATCAAGCTATTGGACCCGCGAGTGCAGACGCTTATAAGGACCTATCTGGAGGTGATCGGGGAACTACCACCCCCAGCCTCATGTGACAAGCTGGTACAGATGGACCTCAAGCTGAAACCCGAGTTCGTGGGTCACAAGATCCGAAGGAGACCCTATCCGCCTCCTAAAGAGCAGGGGGACGAGATTGAGCGACAGATACAAGAATGTATCGACGCTGGCCTAGTCATGGAGTACAAGGACAGGGACTACCCCCAACACTGCAGCCCCTGTTTCCTGGTGGCTAAACCTGGGTCTACAGCCATACGCTCAGGAGGTATTAGCATTCATCACCCCTCAGGGGAGGGTGTTCAAGTGAAAGGTCATGCCGTTTGGCGTGGCCAACGCACCCGCTCTGTTCCAAGAGCTGATGAACAAGATCATGTCCATCCTACGACGAAGACCTAAGGTGAAAGCACTCATATCGCATGGAGCCCAGATGGAAGCACACATCGATGATGTATGCCTCGGGACCAATACCCAGGAGGATCACCTAATCCTCTAGGGTGAGTTCTTTGCGGTCTGCCAAGAGAACGACACACGACTCAAGCTGGAGAAGTGTGAGCTCATGCAGGAGACCATGCAGTACCTGGGGTTTGACATTGGCTATGGGTGGTGGACCCCAGCGGCGTCTAAGGCCAAACCCCTGATGGACGCTAAGGTACGACACGAAGACCCCAAGAAAGGACTTCATGATGTACGCAGTTTCATTGGGGCGTGCAACTTCTATCGCCGCCATATCAAAAGCTTCACCTACACCAGCGCCATTCTGACGGACTTGATCAAGAAGAGTACTACTTGGCGCTGGGGCCCACAAGAGCAACAAGCGTTTGACGAGCTCAAAGACAAGGTGGCCAACGCTTTGTGCTTGGGCGTGCCTAGGGCACAGGGGGAGAATTTCCTGGTGACTGACGCCAGCAATGTGGGCGGTGGTGGAACGTTGTTCAAATGGCAAGCACTAGGGAAGGAGGAGTTTGACTCGGCCATTTCCCAATGGGGGACTGAAGGTCTCAACCGAGATGGAACTCTCAAGTACAGCTACCTTGACGACAAGTGGGTCCTAGTACCTCTGGGCCACTGGTACTGGAAATGGAACCAGGCCAGGGGGAACTACTCCACCTATGAGAGGGAATTGCTCGCGGGTATGCTGGTGCTATCCTCACAAGCACGACTGTTGGGGAGTAATCCTGTGGTCTGGCTGTGCGACCAAGAGCCGGTCCGCACTTTCCAGAAGAAACCCCCACCTGAGAAGGCCAAGCTACGGCGCTGGTGGACCTACCTCAGCCAACTACGGCTGACGGTACACCATATCCAGGGAGTGAAGAACGAGTGTGCAGACTACATCAGCCGCAACAACTTCGACGCCCTGATTGGTGCCCGGTCTGAAGCGCTGGCTTTGGAGGCGTTCAGCCGTATGGACGTCCACTTGGACCTCAACATGACTATGATACGCCCCCTGGATGGACTCCAACAATCGGAGTACCTGAAGGAGTTTGGGGATATCTACAAGCGCCTGGAGAAACGCCTTGAACCCCTCCTGGTCAACCAAGATCAGTGGAAGAGGGACAAAATGCTACCTCTGGCACGAGGACCGCATCGTGGTACCCAGTGACAGAGTCCCAGCGCTGCTGAAGTGGACCCATGAGTCCAGTGGTCATGTGGGTGCTGACCGTACCCTGATGCTATTCAAGCAGTGGTTCCACACTACGTGGACTGACGACCAACTGCGGAAAACCCTCCAGCCTATCGTGGACAAGTGCCCGTGTAGGTCCTGCAAACCAGGGGATATCCGGGACAGTAAGAAAAAGTGCTTTTCCAATGCCTTGAGGCAGACTCTAGTTGTATTAGAGATGCATTAAGCACTCTAGCATTTCTATCTTAGTATGGGCCAGACCAAAAGTTGTGATAACACATTGTGACCTATGGAACCAAACACTAAAGCAGGATATGGACTGGACCCCTTAATCCCCTATCAATGTGAGGCTATTCATCTTCTCCTGAGTTGACTGAGAACTGACATACCCAGGGCAGAGCCTATGAATTTATCTATGTTTTCTCATGAATTCTTAGCTATCCTAGTGGTATGCACCCTAGGGGGCTGGGTACCTCTTTTTGAGAGGTCCTGGGTTCAATTCCCGGTCAGCCTAGCTAAGTAGGAAGATCCCATGTGACATGGCAGTGATCTCATCGCCACATGCCCTGCCACCTCAGCACATTTGGGACCCAAAACAAAGAGTGCACATCTCCTGAGATGGCACTATGGAGATTGAGTGACAATGGGGCAGTTTTCCAACTCTTTTCCCAAAACATTTCAACTATCTTTGTGAATATGCAATCCAATTTGCCGTGAGTTGCAGTTTCTGTGAATATTCTTACATCTTTCACTGTTTACACTGCAGCCCTTCATGCTCTGATCCTGATTCTCTTCTACTTGCTCATCTCTGGCTTGGGCAATCCTGGATTGGTTGTATTTCAGCAAATAAAACATTTCCCTCATCAAAAACAAGCAGCAGGAAACCCTACACCAGCAGCAAGCAGCAGGATAGGCACAACAAACACACAGTGTTGAAATCACTATAAAACTTTCTGGTAGCAAGAGGCAGACTGTCTCTGCGTACTGGCAGCAACCCCGTGCCGTACATCCAGTGCGCCGAGATCAGTCATATATAAGCAAGAAGGGCGAACGAATATGGACACCAAGAAGGAGGACACCGACGTGAAGACGGCGCCTGAGGCACCAGCAATGCCAGCACCTGGTGAACCTGGACCTGGACATAGCGCTGTACCTTCGGAGCCCTTACATGGGCCAGAGGACATGGCGGAGGATTCGATGGAAGGACTTCAGTCGGCCTTCCGGGCCCTCTCAGTCGAAGAGGTGGACACCCAACCTGTGAAGCGAAAGAGAGAGAGAGAGAGAAGGATGCTGGAGAAAGCATAGCAGACGAAGGAGCAGATCAAGGGCACGACCCGACGAATGATCCTACCTTCGAAGGCGCACCAAGCGCTTCTGGCCTCCACGCATCACCCTCTCCTATAACCACCACACTTCCAACTCCAGAACCAGCCGCTGCAACATCCACACCCTTCACCAACCCGCCTATGGCTGAGGGCACAGGCTTTACTGGTATGCCTACCTACCCTGCCTATGCTGTGAACCCACCTACCACTGCGTTTCCAGAGGCAACTACTACCAGTGTGCCGGTGACCTCCAGTTATGCGCCGCGATGGTATGCGGCTGACTATCACCATCCTCTACCGGCTACGGGAGCCTATGTGGATGTTCCTGGGTATGCAACCTTGAGTGGGTTGAGGAGAGGACCCGAGTCATGCGGGGGCAGGAGTAGAGGATCGGGGAGATCCTCCAACAGGTCCCTGACGCGGTCGGAGATCAACGAGGTGCTCCGAGGAGCCACCTCTAAAATTGTGGGCGACCTCACTCAAGAGATTCGAGATAAACTGGAGCCCCTGATGATACCGCCCCAAGCGTCACCTACCACTGTGGGAATGTCACCCCATCGAGTACAGGCGAACCACCTGGTGGCAGATCTGACAAACACCCTGGGGAGCCTGAGGAGCTGACCGATGCCGACCCCTGCAGCGATACCGAGAAGCCCTTTCGTACCGAGAACGGCCCAGCCGCCCTACAGCCACATGGCAAATTCTACGAGAGCCGAGCTGGACCGGCTGGGGCTGACAGCCTTGAGGGCAATGGTTGACGTGTAGCCCTATGGCTCTAGTGATCTAGGAGGAGATCCCTCCGATGATGAGCCGCCGTCAATGACTTCTGCTTCGCCCTCGGAGGACGACGACCCGGAGGACCCCAAGAACTCAAGTGCGAAGAAGAAGAAGAAGAAGAGGAAGACCCGACGCCCTGAGGGACGCAGGTCTCAGGAGGCTAAGGCTATTGCCGGCTCCAAGATCGTGGTGAACCTGCCTGATTTCACAGGCAAGGATCTCAGCGAGTTCGCTGAGAACTTTGGCCGGTTTCTCCGATTGACCGGCCAAACCCACGCTAGTGGACGGGTCAAGTGCGGTCTACTCCTGCAGTGCTGCAAGACCAAGTACCTGGAGAAGCAGGTCAGACAGATCGTGACTAATTCCGCCACCTTTGCCGATGTGTTGGTTGCCTTGGAGAGGCAGTACCCAACCTATGAAACCGACCTCTCCATCAGGGCCGGGATCCAAAACCTGGCCGTGCTGCGCAACAACCCCAAACCTGGCAGGGTCTCTGAGCTGTTGGCTGACCTGGATCACTGGGCTGGACGATTGACGCCCGGTTCCTACAGCAGCGACGACCTGCTTTTCTGGTTGGTGGCTAAGCTCCCTCGAGAGCTGTGGGACGAGTGCCATTCAACGGCAGAGCGCAAGGCTAGATCCCTCCGCTACGAGGATCTATGTGTACTAGTCCTGGAGCTGGCGCTGGAGGAAGAAAGCGACCAGCACCTGAACAACTACCGTCCTGGAGGTGGAGGCTCTGGAGGCCATGGCAAAGGGTACCAAGGATCCAGACCTGGGCAGGGGACTACCCCCAAACACGCCCGTATCATGGAAAATGTCAAGGAGCTCTTCTGGTGTGATGCCAGAGACAAGCAGGGCCACCTGCAGCACGCCCGTGACTGCGAGCAGCGAGACTGCTTCGTAGTCAAAGGGAAGCAGCAGGAGACCAACACCGGCGCCAAGAAGCAGCTGCCGGATCACTACAGGTGTACCATCACCTGTGCCTTCTGTGGGAAGAGGGAGCAATACGAGGAGGAGTGCTACCACAAGCAGCGCCTGTCGGCGAAGCTGAAGGGGGAAGATCCTGGCAAAGCCTCTGGCAAAGGTGGAGGCAAAGGCAAAGGCAACGACTCCGGCAAGGGCAAGTCGAAAGGACGTGGACAAGGGCAGAACGAGAGTCAAGGTGGACGAGGAGGAGGCGCTAACCGCCAGCCAGACAAGGACAACAAGAACACGGACAAGAAGGGAGGCAACCCCAACCCTGATCCAGGCAGGAACTCCCAGACCTCTGGAGGGCAGTCTGGTCCTACCACACGCTCACAGACGCAGGCCCAGCAAGGACAAGGGGCTAAGCGTGAGCATGAAGGCGGTGATGACGGCAACGCTAAGAAGAGGAGCCGTTTCATGAGGATGGCCCGCAAGCTGCGGAACAAGGGGTTCGAGGTGACCTGTCCCGCGGAGTTCTGACGGGGACGCTCCGGCGGGGCCCGGGACCTGGTGTTTTTGGTACGTATCCGACGACGGGGACGTGAATACCTCGGGGTATTGGATACTGGCGCCACCATATCTATAGTGGCCAAGAAGATTTTACCTTTTGGGAGCCTGAAGAACACCATGACCACCGCGGCTATACGAATGGGGGATGGACATGTGGTGCACAGCTGCGGGGACTGTGAAGTGGAGGTACCTATGGGCTCCCGGACTATCGCCCATCGGCTCTATGTGATGGACACTGAGGCCTTCGACTTTGTATTCGGGACTGACTTCTTCGTGCAGCACTCCCAGATACAATCCCTGACGCTGCAAGCGCCCTACCTCTGCTACGTGGACCACGGCAGTGGCAGAGAGTCTGTGCCACTGGAGCAGAACATACCTCGAGCTACCTGAGGCTATCGAAGGATCAGCCCTCGAACATGATGGCGGCCTCCAAAACTGAGGACTATCAACTATTGGGGGAATTTGTAGTCCAAGGTCTGAAGGAGTTGGGTTACTCTAGAGAAGACCTGAGTGTGGAGTTGTTCGCCAGCGACAAGCAGCATGTACTGGACCTTTACTGCAGCAAGGGAAAGAACTGCAGCTACAAATTTTACTGGCCCTCTTTCGGGATGGCCTACGGGAACCCCAGGTTCAGTGAACTGGGGAAGGTCCTGACCAAGGTGGCCTTGGAACGTTCCCGTATGGTCCTGTGTTCCCCCGATTTGGGAGCCCATGGGGGCAACGAGTACTGGCGAAACCTCCTGGACAGGCTGGCTATCAGCTCTGTTCGGTTACCTGATGACGCCATCTACGTGCCTCTGGGGCGTAAGACGCGTATTGGGAAACCCGGATGGGGGAGTATGCTCAGCGTGGTGGACGGAGGTCTTACCTCCATCCCCTGGGAGGATCTGGACCCGACTCTGGTCCAGGCTTTACAACGAGAAAGCGATGGTCTCGCCTTGGGTGACTTGAAGGATCGACTACGACCTCAAGATGCTATTGAGACTATACCCGGAGGAGATGAATATGTCGTGACTAACACCAACGCCCCCAACTGTCCCCGCCATGTACCTGTTCCTGATGGAGTCTCTGAGTGTGGACTATCCGAGCTACCTAGCTCTATCCACTCAGATGACGAAACTGAGCACGACGCCTTCTTGGTGCAGACCTGTGTGGGGGAAGTGGAGAACGCCGAGTACGTCGCCCCACTGAAACCCCTACTCTCCATGAGGGTGGAAGACCCCGTGGACGAAGAGCTGGACCCTCGATCCAGGCTGAGGGAGTATGGGGACTCCAAGAAGAAGTTGGTGGCGAAAAAGCTATGCTACGCTAAGCCTACCCGCAGCTCATGGGCACTGAAGCAAGGACATATGGGAGATCTATCCCAATTGAAGGAGGACCTCGAACAGAAGATCACCACCTGGCAAAGGGAGGTAGATCTTAAGCTCATGAAGAGCCTGTAGGGTGCCCATGTGAGGACCCCAGAGGAGGACGACCTGTCAGAGGAATGTGTATGTGAACCCCCTCGAGCGTGCCTATGTTGCCTTCGTCCACCGGAGATGGTTGAGCAAGACCTACTATATGCCTACCAAGGGTTGAAGGAAACTACCAAGGGCGAAGAGTCGGTGGAGTATCACTTCCCGCCGTCTATTACTCAGGGGGCGAGCAACTTACACTCTGACGAGGACATGGAGGACAAGATCAAGCTATTGGACCCGCGGGGGCAGAAGCTTATAACGACCTATCTGGAGGTGTTCGGGGAACTACCCCCTCCAGCTTCATGTGACAAGCTGGTACTGATAGACCTCAAGCTGAAACCCGAGTTCGTGGGTCACAAGATCCGGAGGAGACCCTATCCGGCTCCTAAAGAGCAGGCCGACGAGATTGAGCGACAGATACAAGAATGTATCGACGCTGGCCTAGTCCTGGAGTACAAGGACAGGGACTACCCCCGACACTGCAGCCCCTGTTTCCTGGTGGCTAAACCTGGGTCTACAGCCAAACGGCTGGTAGTGGACTACGGAGAGCTGAACAAGAAAGCGCTGAACCACTCAGGGTCCATTCCTAATATGGAGTCTACCCTTGAGAAGATAGCCTCCTGTCGCTACAAGACCAAGATGGACAGGAGGACCGGATTCTGGCACCTGGACCTGACGCCCAACGCTCAGGAGCTACTGGCCTTCATCACCCCTCAGGGGAGGGTGTTCAAGTGGAGGGTCATGCCATTTGGCGCGGCCAACGCACCCGCTCTATTCCAAGAGCTGATGAACAAGATCTTGTCCATCCTACGAAGGAGACCTAAGGTGCAGGAACTTCTATCCCGTGGGGCGCAGATGGAAGCACACATCCACGATGTATGCCTCGGGACAAATACCAAGGGGGACCACCTAATCCTCTTGGGTGAGTTCTTTGCGGTCTGCCAGGAGAACCACACACCACTCAAGCTGGAGAAGTGTGAGTTCATGCAGGAGACCATGCAGTACCTGGGGTTTGACGTTGGCTATGGGTGGTGGACTGCAGCGGCCTCTAAGGCCAAACCCCTGATGGACGCTAAGGTACGACACGAAGACCCCAAAAAAGGACTTCATGATGTACGCAGTTTCATTGGGGCGTGCAACTTCTATCGCCGCCATATCAAAAACTTCACCTACACCAGCGCCATTCTGACCAACTTGATCAAGAAGAGTACTACTTGGCGCTGGGGCCCACAAGAGCAACAAGCGTTTGACGAGCTCAAAGACAAGGTGGCCAACGCTAAGTGCTTGGGCTTGCCTAGGGCACAAGGGGAGATTATCCTGGTGACCGACGCCAGCAATGTGGGCGGTGGTGGAACGTTGTTCCATTGGCAAGCACTAGAGAAGGAGGAGTTCGACGCGGCCATTTCCCAATGGGGGACAGAAGGTCTCAACCGAGATGGAACCCTCAAGCACAGCTACCCTGACGACAAGTGGGTCCTAGTACCTCTGGGCCACTGGAACTGGAAGTGGAACCAGGCCAGGGGGAACTACTCCACCTATGAGCAGGAATTGCTCGCGGGTATGCTAGTGCTATCTTCACAATCACGACTGTTGGGGAGTAAGCCTGTGGTCTGGCTGTGCGACCAAGAACCGCTCCGCACTTTCCAGAAGGGACCCCCACCTGAGAAGGCCAAGCTACGGCGCTGGTGGACCTACCTCAGTCAACTACGGCTGACGGTACACCATATCCAGGGAGTGAAGAACGAGTGTGCAGACTACATGAGCCGCAACAACTTCGACGCCCTGATTGGTGCCCGGTCTGAAGCGCTGGCTAAGGAGGCGTTCAGCCGTATGGACGTCCACTTGGACCTCAACATGACTATGATATGCCCCCTGGATGGACTCCAACAATCGGAGTACCTGAAAGAGTTTGGGGATATCTACAAGCGCCTGGAGAAACGCCTTGAACCCCTCCTGGTCGACCAAGATCAGCGGAAGAGGGACAAGAGCTACCTCTGGCACGAAGACCGCATCGTGGTGCCTAGTGACAGAGTCCCAGCGCTGCTGAAGTGGACCCATGAGTCCAGCGGTCATGTGGGTGCTGACCGTACCCTGAGGCTGTTCAAGCAGTGGTTCCACACTACGTGGACTGACGACCAACTGCGGAAAACCCTCCAGCCTATCATGGACAAGTGCCCGTGCAGGTCCTGCAAACCAGGGGATATCAGGGACAGAGGTCTGTACTCGACCCTGCCCATCCCTCACTGTGCTAACAGTGTTCTATACGTGGACTACACGGAGATGCCAAAGTTCGGGGGCTATGACTTCGTACTCATGGTAACCTGTGGGTTTACCAGGTCTACCAGGGTGTTCCCATGTACCAAGCACATTACCGGGGAGGAGACTATCAAGATACTCCTGGAGGAGTGGTTTTCTGTCTTTGGGGCGCGCAAGGAGATCAACTCCGATGAGGACGTACGAGTACGCACAGATACCGGCTGGTACAAGAGGGTCCTGAGGTCCCTCAATGTCCAGGTGTCTACGGGGATCCCCTACTCGCACACGAGCAACCCCCTATGTGAGCGACAGATCCGTGTCCTCAAGGAGAATGTAAGGATATGGTGCAAAACTGAACGCACCAGAGACTGGGTGAGACTACTCCCCGTCATATCCTTGATGATGAACTCCCAAGAGAGTTCAGCTACTGACTACTCGCCCCATGAGCTATTCCTAGGGCGCCCGGCGTGGTTCCTACATGCCCCCTATCCAGAGGACACCCATTCTTCTGTGGGTGAATGGGTCCAAGAGCAACAAGCGAAGGTGGACAAGGCCAAGGCTATGCTCCAGAGAGTGAGGGAGCGTCAGTGGAACAAGAAGAAAAAGCACCGAGTACCGGCCACCTACCAAGAGGAGGACTGGGTGCTGGTGCACCACAGTCGACTACCCGCCTGGCCACGCTCCACCAGCGATGACCCATACTTCGGGCCGTACAAGATTCTATCAGTGGATGGACACCGTATCACTGTGCGGTGTTCTGACCGTCTAGGGGGGACCCTGGTGTGCGCTGCTCAACATCTGAAGCGCTACAATGATCCTGAAGACCTCTGTGGGAAAGAATCGGAGCTTAACGACGAGGAGATTGCCGCCCTAGACCTACAAGGGGCTGCCAGCCCTATGGAAGCTGAAGGGGAACTCCCCGACATGAACGCCGAGGAGATGGCTAAGGAGGGCTTCTACCTGGTGAAGTCTGTCCTACGCCACCGCTATCCCCAGGGTTGGCGCTTCCTCACCCTCTGGGAAGGGTTTGGAGTCGAAGAGGCCACCTGGGAGCCCTTCTCTGCGTTTGTTCTACCTGAGGGACGCCTAAACTCAGTTCTGGTTGACTACTTGTCCAAAAACAACCTTGGCGAGTTGCTAAGGCTCGCTGAGATGCTTGCCTCCAAGACCAAAGCTAGGGACTGCACCTTACCCCTAAGTGTGCTACGTATGTCTGTGTGTGTCTCACTTCTCTCCCGGGCGTGGCTCCCGAATCAACGGGCTTCGCTGATGTCGGACCGAAGGTCCTAGTCAGTTACTGGTACCACTCCTATGGCGCCCAATTTCTGTGCTGGCGCCTATCCATGGGGGAACACGGCAAAAGCCCTACCTACTAGAGGGGAGGGGTGGCCAAGTGGTCTAAGGGCATACAAAACGCCCATTTTTGCTAAAGGCCAAAAGCTAACGCACTCCCCTGCCCACGAGGAAAAGCACGCGGGACAGGAGACACCACTACTCTACACCCCCTACCTACAGTGGCACCATCCTGGTGGGCGAGCACTTCTGCAACTGGCTCAAGCCCCCACTCAGGACTACCACTCCTACACGCACGCTGTACTGGGTGGTGTTGAAGATCAAGTCATGAGTCCTAATGACCCTCCTGTGAAGAAGACAAGGGAACACAGCGCTGCTAAGCAACTGTGGCCTAACAGGGACGTCACATCACGTTTCTCTGCTAGGGCTTGGAGGGGAGAGGCGCACAGGTGGCGTGCACAGCGTGGATGTCGATGGAGTCGAACTGCCCTCTCCGCTCCTGGCTGAGGCGCAGTTAATTGATTGTGTGATCAGCGCCCCCGTTTAGCTGGGGCAGAAAAATGGGATAGCCGCCGAAGGCAGCTGCTGCGTGCACCAATCACCCTACCTGCCAACCTGTAAAGCAAAGGCCAATGAAGGGGTGTTTGCGGCTGAGGAACCAAGCCACACTCCACGTATTATACGCTTCTCAGTGTGACCTATAATACGCTGTCCTCAAACACCCCTGTCAAGCAAGCAAGCGTTAAGAGACTCCTCACCCCTGGGTAACCTAAACAAGGTTTACCGTGTGCAATTCGCGTGGCCTACCCTTCAAATGCGTGTGTGAATGCACGAGCATGCACGAGCTTGCGAACAACCTTCTGCAATCACTGTTTTGCTGCCTAATCTTACCCGCTATCAAGAACTCTACCAGGGGGTGGCCCCACCTGGGCTTACCTACCTTACCTACCGCTGGAGAGTGAAGCAAGGTGAGGAGAAAAACGAGGCGCAAGCGAAGAACGTCGCTATGCACTTGTGTGTATGTCTAATCACCCTGATCTGACCTCTAATCATCTGCAATCTTTCTAATCTAGCCCTCTATTGTTTGTTAGCGCTGCTACAAGACTCGTTCACGGGGACACGAGACGAGCAATGTGCATGCTGCATACGAGACGAGCACACTTGAGGTTTATACCTGATTCATTGAAGTCTTTTCGTTGATTTTCGAATTCTTGGATTTTTGATTCTTTCTGTCAGTGTGGGTGGAATCTGTATGTTTATTTATTTATGTGTGTCTCGTCATTTTCCTGTCTACGTGAGACATACGTTTATAATCTCATTATTTCTGTATTTTCCGGCGCTTTGCTAGGAGCCGCTCCTGCGCGCCGCCTTTTTCTGCGTAGGAAAAATCTTGATTGAAAAGATCGAGAGATGACTACAATTTTTACAAAAATGTGCATCTGATGCACAATTGGATTCTGCTCAGGTGTGTTGTCTTAGAAAAATTCTAGGCTGTCATTTGACGGATTTAGGTGTTTTCGCTTCGCGCTTGCGTCGATTCGTCCATAATTCTCCCATTCCTGCATCTGCAGATATCCTCGCGAAAGCGTCGCTGAGTAGGCCGCTTTCTGGGCCGAAAAGCAGCAGCCAGGAGACTGAGCAGAACCGAAGACCCCACCACGGGGTAATTTAATTTCCTGACGACTCCCTTCGCCCTAAGATCAGGACAGCAGGTCGTCAGTAGGTTTTAACAACCAGAGCGGATGTCCATACAGAGTCTGGCGTTGGGTTAGTGTCGCGATGCGTCTTGGAGGGAGGGATGCACATGCACATGTTTTTGGCATGCTCCCAAACTAACCCAACCAAGCCACAGGAACCCCGGCAGCGCCATGAGCGCTGAGCCTTCTGTAGGAAATGTCACGAACAAGGCAGCAAAAAGGCGCCAGCCATGGTGAGCGCCCATTTTTCCAGTGTGAGGGAGGCAATAGGTATTTTAAAGTAGATGTGGAAACCAAGGAAAGGCCAAGAAAAAATCCCTTTTTCCTGAAGGTGCGACAGTGGTGGCCACCACAGCACAAGGGTGGAGTAAGAAAAAGTGCTTTTCCAATGCCTTGAGGCATACTCTAGTTGTATTAGCGATGCATTAAGCACTCTAGCATTTCTATCTTAGTATTGACCCAACCAAAAGTGGTGATAACACATTTGTAACCTATGGAACCAAACACTAAAGCAGGATATGGACTGGACCCCTTAATCCCCTATGAATGTGAGGCTATTCGTCGTTTCCTGAGTTGACTGAGAACTGACATATCCAGGGCAGAGTCTATGAATTTATCTATGTTTTCTCATGAATTCTTAGCTATCCTAGTGGTATGCACCCTAGGGGGCTGGGCACCTCTTTTTGTGAGGTCCTGGGTTGAACTCCCGGTCAGCCTAGCTAATCAGGAAGATCCCATGTGACATGGCAGTGACCTCATCGCCACATGCCCTGCCACCTCAGCACATATGGGACCCAAAACAAAGAGTGCACATCTCCTGAGATGGCACTATGGAGATTGAGTGACAATGGGGCAGTTTTCCAACTCTTTTTCCAAAACATTTCAACTATCTTTGTGAATATGCAATCCAATTTGCCCTGAGTTGCAGTTTCTGTGAATATTCTTACATCTTTCACTGTTTACACTGCAGCCCTTCATGCTTTGATCCTGATTCTCCTCTACTTGCTCATCTCTGGCTTCGGCAATCCTGGATTGGTTGTATTTCAGCAAATAAAACATTTCCCTCATCAAAAACAAGCAGCAGGAAACCCTACACCTGCAGCAAGCAGCAGGAGAGGCACAACAAACACACACTGTTGAAATCACTATAGAACCTTCTGGGACAGGGGTCTCTACTCGACCCTGCCCATCCCTCACTGTGCTAACAGTGTTCTATACGTGGACTACACGAAGATGCCGAAGTTCGGGGGCTATAACTTCGCCCTCGTGGTAACCTGTGGGTTGACCAGGTTTACCAGGGTGTTTTCATGTACCAAGAACATTACCGGGGAGGAGACTATCAAGATTCTCCTGGAGGAGTGATTTTGTGTCTATGAGGCGCCCAAGGAGATCAACTCCGATGAGGACGTACGAGTGCGCTCAGATACCGGCTGGTACAAGAGGGTCCTGAGATCCCTCAATGTCCAGGTGTCTACGGGGATTCCCTACTCTCACACAAGCAACCCCCTATGTGAGCGACAGATTCGTGTCCTCAAGGAGAATGCAAGGATATGGTGCAAAACTGAACGCACCAGAGACTGGGTGAGACTAGTCCCCGTCATATCCTTGATGATGAACTCCCAACAGAGTTCGGCGACTGGCAGTAAGAAAAAGTCACTACCATGTCTTTCTTGCAGGGCTTGATCCAGGCCAAGCCCCCCTTAAAACCCTTTTGTTGATGCTAACACTAACTTAAGTATTTTGTTCACTCTTTTGAAGCTTTTAGTACACTTTCTCTAAGTAACTAGGGTTATAACCCTAGCCCCCCATGAAGTTCACCCCTACCACTCAACTGAGCGGAGGTATCTTCCTTCATGGAGGATATACCGAAATAAAAGAGGCATTTCATGCTTTAGGCCTTGGAGGTTAAGCCCAGTGGTCGCCCGCCCCAAGACCCCTATACTCAATTGTTACTACCACTTACTGTGGTTTTACTTTTTAACTGTTTCTGAATTCAGTTGCTTGGCCAAGTCATATTCCGTGTCTGGCCTGACACCTATGCCCCACATTCCTAACCAGCACCATTTCACCAAAAGGAGTGCACATGAAGTGCTTGATGCTATCGTGGAGGCTAGAGTCAGTCCAGTTTTCATAAAACATCTTTTGTATTATCCATTTGTGATTGAATCTTTGTGTTAATACCTGCTTTGTCTATCTGCAGCCCTTCTGTGTTACACTGGATTTCAAACTATTCATCGAGTCGATCCACATCCTATTCTTGCTCTACTTGCTCCTTTGGTTTTGGGATTTCACCATCAAAATCCTGCAGTATTTCATCAAAATCTATAGGGCACTAATCAAGGACATCTTTCCGGTAGCAGAGGCAAACCCTGAGAACCTTTTGAACGGACTCTGAGCAGAAGCGCAAGAAAAGCACACTGAAAAAGCACCTTGAACATGTCCACTCAACTGTCCTCCCGAACCTGGCCGATCAGAAGTGTACAAGTGCAACATGGCAGTGTAGCCCACCCAAAGAGTGAACCGCCACCAGAGCAGCATCTGGGTCTTGGAGTTGGTCCTGAAGAACAAGAGGATCTACGAAGGAGGATGGACGAGTTCATGCTCCACGAAGAGTACCACAAGTCCACCGCAGGAGAAGATGGAGAAATACCTCTTGATGCCCTCGGGTCACCGCCCCAAACTGAGATGGGCTCCTTCCTCTATTCTGCGCCATCTACAGACATGGCGGACACAGTATCACTACTGAGACGACCGAGAGTACACGAACACCCGACAGCAAGGCATCCAGACCTGCCGATAATGGATCCCCTTCGCCCAGAGCCCACCCATGGGGCTCTGGATCGTACGGCCGAACTTTTGGCCAAACTTCTATCCGGATCGGAGTACCCGGATGTGACAGCATCGTCAGAAGCTGTCAAGGCTAAATTGGGTATCACTGAACCCTTACCCAATCTACTCTCACCTTCACCGGGATTGAGCATGTTGGCTGATGATCTCAAACGATCAAGGGTGTCCAGGTTGCTACCCAAGGTCACTTGCCCCAGCCCTTTTCATCCTCGCGCCAGGACAGTCCCTATTGCTGAACTACAGGACGTGCCGGTGACGGAGACTGAGAAAAGAGGGCTGTCAGCCCTGGCACCTCTTGCCGGCGTATTTCCTTCTCCTTCTGGCCTAACCCCGGGGGTGGGAAGATGGGCAGACCTATTGCCCAGGCGAACATCCAGCTAGAACTGCCGGAGTTCGACCCGAATAATCTGCCTGAATGGGCAGAAGAATTTGCTGAGTTTGTTTTGCTCACTGGCCAATCCCATGTGGATGTGGCCAGCAAATGCTCCTTGCTGAAACGCTCCTGACAAAAGAGAACTTTTTGCAAAAGCAGGTGAAACAGATTGTGAAAACCTGTTCAACTTGGGTACAGGTCCTCCAAAGATTGGAGAAACCATTCCCAGTCTATGAGACTGACCTCAGTGTGCGCACACAAATAGAGGAGCTACCTATGCTCCCTGAGTTTCCTTTCGCTGCGCGAGTCTCTGAATACGTGTGCGACCTGGAGTATTTGTTTTCACGGATGAACGTGGGCTCCTACGGAGCGACTGAGCCCTACCTGTGGGTCATGAGTAAGATCCCCCAACGTACGTGGGATGACTGCCGCGCTACCTCTGAGAGGAAAAGCCGGACCCACTCGTACAACAAACTGGTGGCCCTGCTGATTGAGCTAGCTCTTGAGAGGGAGAATGACTCCCACATGGAGAAATTCCTCAAAAAGAACTTGGGTAGAGGTGCTACCCCTACCCCCGAACGTCGCGAAGGGAAAGGGCCTAAAAATACCACTAACGCCAACCAGGGAGGTGGTAAGGGGAGGGGTAACCTACGTGCCATGAATGAGGTTAAACCTGAGGCAGGTACACCCCCTTTGTTCTACTGCAAACCTGTCAATGACAAGGGGGGGCCTTGTCATGCCCCTGACTGCAATCACCGCAGTAGCTGTATGCTGCAGATGAAACGACAGCAGCATACCAAGGATGGCAAACCTGTAACCCATCAGGATCATTTCAGGTGTACCATCACCTGTGGCTATTGTGGCAAACGTCGTCACTACGAAGACGAATGTCACATAAAGAAACGCGAAAGTGATAAACTCAAGCGACAGGAGGCTGAACGCCAGAAGACCCAAACACCCGGCAGAAGTGCCCCGAATGGGCATAAAGGTGGTAAAGGAGGTGGCAAGTGGGGTGGCAAAGGTGGACTCCCTAACCCCTAGAGACGCTCATCAGCGCCCGCTATTACTCCCCCTCCTGCTCGGGGTGACCCCGAGAAGCGCCCACAGGGGGATAACGCTTCCCCTGAGGGGAATAACTCCAAGAAAAGGCGACTGGCCTGGATGGCCAAGTCCCTCATGGCTGCAGGGGTGGATGTCAAGATCCCTGATGAGGAGTAGGGGGGCGGCTCCGAAGAGGAGGACTTGGTTTTCTGGATCCTCGTGAAAATCGGGGATCAACTTTTTCGAGCGGTGCTTGACACCGGTGCAACACTTTCCATAGTGGCCCGGCGCCTGCTAACGACTTTCAAGAACACTAACACCGTGGCCATAAGAGTAGGGGATGGGCGTACCATCCATTCCTTGGGGGGGGTCGATGTGACTATATGCCTGGGCGCCAAAACTGGGACCCAACACTGCAGAGTGCTGGACACCGACGCCTTTGACACCGTCAGTGGTACAGACTTCCTACGAAGAAATCCCCAGGTAAAAATGCTGTCTCTCCAGCGCCCCTATTCTTTGCACTGCGACTTTGGCAGTGGGCTCTTCTCCGTACCTTTGGAGCTGTCAGGACAAAAAGAGTCTGGGCTGCGCTACGCATCCAAGACTAACTATCGTACTGAAAACAACCAATTGGCCCGTCACGTTCTTGAAAATGGACTGGCGGCCCTTCAGGTAAACCTGGATGAGCTCCAGGTGGAATTGTTTGCGAGCCAACAACAGCACATCATGCAGTTGTACTGCTCGAAACATTTAAACAACGCTTTCCGTTTCTTCTGGAAAGTAATGGGCCTAGCGTATGCTAACCCTCCCTTCTCCCTGCTCGCGAAGGTTCTAACCAAAATCGCTTATGAGGGAGGAAGGGTTGTCATGTGCACTCCTGACTGGGGCTGCTCTGGTGAACACGCTTACTGACGCCGTATGCTAGATCGAATGACAGTTGGAAGAGTGCAACTCCCCAACGGTCCCGACTATGTGCCTGAGGACTCAGACACAGCTATGCAGGCCCCTGAGTGGGCCAGTCTCGTATCCATCGTCGATGGATGTCTCAATTTTGTACCCCTGTGTGACGTAGACCAGGTGCTACTGAAAGAGGTCATGGCCGAAAATCGTGGCCTGACCCTTTCTGATCTCAAAAAGCGATCTCCTGAGCACCTATCTGCCACACTTACAGGGTGTGAATCTCACGATGGCTATCTCGAACCTGCAGCTGTTAAGGAGGATGCTGACGACCAACTGTCTGAGATCGCCAGCACTATCCTTCCTGTTGATCCCAGCTGTGTTGACCTAAAACACAGTGCCTTCCTAGCGCAGCTGTTGCTGGAAGAGGTAGATCTAGAGTCTACCTCAGGACCCGCTTCCCCTGGTGGGAAGCCAGTGCTACACATGCAGCCTATGCACACAGGTGAACCCGTGGCCTGGAGTCCTGATGCTCTGGCGCGTCCTGCTTCTAATAACATGCCACTGTCTGAGCATGACACTTATGCCTAGGTTATGCCTTTCGGGGTGGCTAATGCCCCAGCGCTCTTCCAGGAGCTAATAAATAAAATTTTGTACATACTGAGGCGCAGGCCTCTAGTACAGGAGTTGATTTCTCGGGGTGCAGAAATGGAGGCCCACATCGACGACGTGAGTTTGGGTACTAATACTCAAGAGGACCATGTCCTTCTCCTCCGTGAATTTTTCATTGTTTGTCAAGAAGACCATCTCCGAATCAAACCCGAAAAATGTGAGTTTATGAAAGAGGAGATGGAATATTTGGGCTTCAACGTGGGGTATGGTTGATGGAAACCAGCCGCGTCTAAGATGCAGCCCCTTCAGGACATGCAGATTTGCGATGACCCTGAGAAAGGTCTACACGACGTGAGGAGTTTTGTGGGCGGCTGTAATTTCTATCGGCGTACCATCCACAATTTTACCTACTCCTTTGCCCCCCTCACTGACCTAATCAAGAAAACTACTCCCTGGAGGTGGATCGCCAGAGAGGAGGAGTGTTTCCAGGAGTTGAAGAAGAAAATTGCCTCCTCCAACTGCCTGGGATTGCCCCGCCCTAAGGGCGAGATAGTCCTGATCACTGATGCCAGTGATGTAGGGGGGGGTGGGACAATCTACCAATGGCAGGAGCTTAACCCAGCTGAACTAAGCCACTGCCATTATCGTACTAGTGGACTGAACCGTGATGGCTCGTTGAAACATGACTATCCTACTAGTGAGTGGCGGCTGGTGCCACTGGGACACTGGAATTGGAAATGGAACCAAGCGCGTTCTAATTACAGCACCTATGACCAGGAACTCCTGGCCGGTATGTTGGTGCTTTTGTCACAATCCCGACTCCTGGGATCTAACCCTATTGTCTGGCTATGTGACTAGGAACCTGTGAAGTCTTTTCAGAAGGGCCCACCACCAGAGAAAGCAAAGCTAAAACGGTGGTGGACTTACCTGAGCCAGTTCAGGCTGACAGTTCATCATATCCCCGGTATAAAAAATGAACTGTCTGACTATACATCGCGCAATAACTTCGATGCGCTTATAGGAGAGAGCTCTGAGGCGCTCGCCAAAGAGGCTTTCCAGCGTATGGATGTCCAACTTGACCTGTCCATGCGCACTACTGGAATCCTGGAGGGTTGGAGTCTAACCGACTATCAGTCAGAGTATGAAGAAATTCTCCAAACCCTCAGCACTGGTCTCGAACCCCGTGTCATTGACGGGCACCAGTGGTATAAAAACAATCAGTACCTCTTCTACGAGGACCGAATTGTGGTGCCTGAGGCACGACTGGATGGGTTCCTACAGTGCTCCCATCTCAGTTCTGGTCACACTGGCGCTAATTGCTCAGTGGACATCTTCCGTGAGTGTTTCTACTCTAGTCTAACGCTGACTGAACTGAGGTCGCGTATGCAGACCATTGTGGATGCTTGTGGCTGTCATGCCAGCAAGCAGAGCGACAGTAGGGATAGGGGACTGATTTCCAGCTTCCCCATACCCTATTGTGCTAACTCTCTTCTCTACGTGGATTTCATCCACGGCCTCCCACGCTTTGGCGGCTATCATAGTTGCCTAGTGGTCACCTGTGGCCCATCTCGCTTCACCCGTGTGTTCCCTTGCAATAAGAAAATCACAGGTGAGCAGACTGTGACAATGTTGGTCGAACAATGCTTCGAACCCTATGGAGCACCTAAGCAGATGCACTCTGATGAGGAGGTACGCATCCGCAGTGACACTGGGTGGTACAAACGAGTGCTAAATGCCCTCAACGTAGAGGTAACCACAGGTGTGCCCTATACCCACACGTCTAACCCTCTCTGTGAGAGACAGAACCGTGTGGTGGAGCAAAACCTAAGAATCCTGATGAAACAGGAGCGTACCAGGGACTAAGTAAGCCTAGTGCCCTGGGCAGTGCTGACCATGAAGTCACAGCGAAGCTCTTCTACGGGTTTCACCCCCCGCGAACTGTTCCATGGAGGACAACCTGCTTGGTTCTTCAAAACCCCCTTTCCTGAGGACTTCAAGAGCCCTGTGGGAGATTGGCTGGAACACAAGCAGTCTCTGGCTAACCTGGCTGGGACCAACCTGAGACACATTCGTGACCGTGAACTGAGCCGACGGAATGGCCTACGGCGACCTGCCAGCTTCATGGTTGGTGACCTTGGTTTGGCCCACCATTCACTCCTACCCTCCTGGCCATGTAACTGCCTACAGGACCCTTATTTTGGACCCTATTGTATCATCAGGATAGATGGGCCCAGGATCCATGTCAGGTGCAGTCCGCGTCTAGGTGGTGATCTGCTGTGTGCCCCTAACAGTTCAGGCACTATCACTCCCCTGACGATTTGTCTTGGGATGAGTCGGCGCCTCAGCGACAGTGAGGTCGAGCGTATAGACCTAGGAAACGCTGCCAGTCCAGAGGAGGCAGACGAACTCGAAGAGATGACTGCCGATGAGATGGCAGTCGATGGTTACTACGTGGTTGCAGGTATTGCTCGCCCCGAGTATCAACAGGGCTGGAAATTCCTAACCCTGTGGGATGGCTATGGGTTATCAGAGGCGACCTGGGAACCAATGTCAGCCTTCATACAATCAGATGGGAGTATCAACCCCATCATAGGCTCCTATCTCGTTGAGAAAAACGAAGGGCAGCTACTAACCCGTGCTGAGACTCTGTCCCAGCGTAGAAAGGAAAACTAATTTCCCTGTGTCAGTCTATTGACTGTGTTCTAACCTCACGGGTGCAGTGAGCACTCTTGTGCAGACGTGCCTGTGTATGGGTGTAAGATCAGTTGTCACAGTTGCCCCGCATTGCATCGCAGGACAGGACTGTTAGCCCCCCGTGACAACCACTCCCTGGCCGAAGGCCATTGGTTTTTCACGGACTACTGCTTACTGAGCACTGCACTGACCCTGCCTGTGCCCTGCAGACCCATGCCTATGGTTTCCAGCGTGGACCAGATGGCCGCTTATCAGGTTTGCAGCCACCCGGCGAGTGTATGCCTTGTTGACCATGTGTTGCATGGGGACTGCCCTGATGTAATGACCTTGGGAAGCCAACGAAGAACGGTGGCCTACTACACCAGGGGGGAATGACAGGCAAGGTGTTATGAGGCAAGGTGTGCCTTCCCTCCTTGGGGACAAGCGAGCCCACAGTTAGGACCTCTGACTGGTCCAGACCCATGGGGTTCTACCCTTCCTTACAGGGTTTACCTTACCCCGAAGTGTGCTACGTATGTCTGTGTATGTCTCACTTCTCTCCCGGGCGTGGCTCACAATTCAATGGGCTTCGCTGATGTCGGACCGAAGGTCCCAGTCAGTTACTAGTACCACTCATATGGCGCCCAGTCTCTGTGCTGCCGCCTATCCTTGGAGGAAGACGGCAAGAGCCCTACCTACCAGAGGGGAGGGGTGGCCAAGTGTGCTAAGGGCTTACAAAACGCCCATTTTTGCTAAGGCCAAAAGCTAACGCACTCCCCTGCCCACGTGGAAAAGAACGCGGGACAGGAGACACCACTACACTACACGCACTAACGCCAGCACCGGCCTTCGAAGGCAGGGTGACCACTCATCACTTGCACTCAACTCCTGCCAGGCCTGCTGACCCTAACACCTACACACGCTACTTGGTGTTGCTGTTGAAGGAGTCACGGGTCCTACTGACCCTCCTGTGAGAAAGCAAGAGAACACAGCGCTACTAAGCGGCTGTGGCCTAACAGGGACGCCACAACGCGTTTCCCTGTCAGGGCTTGGAGGGAGGGAGTGCTCAGCGTGCGTGCACAGCGTGGATGGCGATGAAGTCGTACTGCACTCACCACTCCTGGTTGAGTTGCAGTTTGTTGCTTGTGATCTGCGCAGCATAGTTCAGCCCTGCACCAACTGCACCAATCACCCTTACCTTCCCACCTAAAGAGCAAAGGCGGATGCAGGAGCGTTTGCAGCGGAGGAGCCAAGACAGACTCCACGTATTATACGCTTCTCAGTCTGCCCTATAATACGCTGTCTACAAACGCCCCCATCAAGCAAGCAAGCTTAAGAAGCTGCACCCGTTCTCTTATAGAAAGTGGGGTGGAGCCCCTGGGTAACCTAAACAAGGTTTACTGTGCGCACTTCGCGTGGCCTACCCTTTGATGCGTCATATGCATGCACGGGTATGCACAATCTCTCCATTTCCTGTTGTTCTTACCTAATTTAACTCAACATAACCAATCACAAGCGTGACTCAACCAGGAGGTGAGCTCCTCCTGGGCTTACCTACCTTACTCGCCACGCATCACGTGAATGCCGAGAAAAACACGAGCGCAAAAAAACCCTACGCGCTTAAACAAACCTACGGCGAATTCTAAACCACCCTAAGCGATCAATGCACTGTGTGTGTCATGCATGCTTCCCTTGTCTTGTTTCCTGTAGGAGGCTGAGAGAGAGTGGCACACTGCACAGCGCAAAACAAGCCTAAGCGTTTTAAGCAATTCTACTTTAGCGCTACGGCAACACAAACACGAGCAAGCACTTTGTTTTCTTACCTGTGGAGAGAGAACAAGGGTGAATCGGGGTACAGGGAAAGCGCCACAGCGTGTGAATGCCTCAATTAGGCACATGCATCGCGAGCACAGCGCATATTCTAACCCTACGGGCGCGCTGCACGCTCCATTCGCATCGCATACCTCCCATTCCTGTTTTGACCTGTGCAGAGCAAGAGAGAGGAGCACCAGAACCCCCAACGAACACAGCGTTGACAACCTTAACGTTTTAACGAAGCAACCAACACAAACGCAATGCATGCGTGTGAGATGACACTTGCATACCTGAGAGGTGGGTTGTCCACCTGCTCTGTGGTGTGGGTTGAGTTTGAATACTTTTCCCTAAAGTTTATAAACATTTTGATGCAACTGTGCAAAAATTTACTTTAGAACTTTAAACACTACGGCTCATACCTTCTTTCTCAAGAGCCGTTTACGCTTGCGCAACCCTGTTTTTGAAGTCCGCTTCTGTTGCGCTTGTCTGCGACTTTGAGTTTTGGTGTAAAAATGACCATTTTCCCGCTTGATTTTGTCGATTTTTAGCGATTTGACTTCTTAAATCGCTACACCTTTCGCTAAACCACAGGTTGGTTTCAATTTCTGTTTTTTTCAGCTCCTGGAGATTTGTGTCCTCCATTGGGAGTATTGCCCCGCCCTGGCCCTTGGTCAGGACGTTTATTAAAACGCTGTTTATACAGCGATCGCCGTCCGCATCAGAGCGGTCGACTGTACCCTAGTGGTGAAGCGGTACCCAGAGCCCCATGGCTAGGTTAGGGCATACAACCGGTCTCCGGTCCACTAACCCCATGTACGGAAGGGAAGACCGGTCTCCGGTCCACTAACCCCATGTACGGAAGGCGCCCGTCGACGCCCGGTGCGAGCCCGGCGGGAGCGTGTTCCGTGCCGTAAAGCCCCGCATCGGCAACCGATGCACCGCCAGCGGAGATTTGTGTATCAGAATATCAGGAATCAACAGGGTTTTATTCTCATATTGTTTCCGTCAATTTTTACGCTCCGTTCTGATACTCACTGTTTTGACTGCTGGCGGTTGGATCGCGACTTTACCGTAACCGCCAGTTTAACTGTTTATAATGGAAATTTTAACGCAATCCGTCACGAAGGCTCCAAAGCCTTCAGGAACTGCATGGACGCTTCCGCAATTTTCACATCTTACACTCGCAACCTTAATCCGAATTTTTCAGGATGTCGAAATCGGATTTTCGACTTCGGGATCCCCGCACTTGGTTTGACCTCTTTCGAGGGGACCTACGTGCTTCCCTATGCACGAATCATCTTTCCTTTTATCCTGCCCTCCATTTGTCTTAAAGATATGGGCAAAACAAAGTTGATTCGTGAGGCCACTTGTGAAGGTCATATCTCGTGTTGCTTGCGAGGAATGACAATAAGGAAACGTGGGATGTATTCACAATACTCCCGGCGTAAATTAGGAAGCATTATATGCCTTGCGTCTCCACACGTGCGCGCTAGTGTAATGGATCATGGTCAAGAGGGTAGAGTTTGCGTTACAACTCATTGGCCATGATATTGCGTGCGTTAAGATAACTTCCGAGTGTAGCGCGCAAGTGTTGGTGTTGCATAGGAACTCTCCTTGAGTTCCTATGAGCGATTGACACAAAGTTATGCCCTTGGAGGGGCATGACATATCGTGGGGGGAGCTACCCTTTTGGGCAATGTGTGGTATGTGCCATGTGTTGTGTAGCGTGCCCATTTGGCGGGTCCATTGCTCCAAGCCGAACCCGCCAATGGACCTCATATTGTGTAAGCCCCTTCTCCATACTCCCCACGATCAATTGCAAGCCTAACCTTCGTGAAGGGAAGCTTGTGTGGTGATCCCGAAGCGATGCGTTGGGAGCAAGGTGTGTGTTTTGCAATTTTCCGTATTTTCATGTGCCCACTTGGGAAGTAGCGCTCGTAACCTTTCAAGGCGCCCCAAGTGGAGCACATATGTGGGATCGAAGGTCATTGGTGTCAAGTCATTGTGTTTAGAAGGATTAGTTGATTGCACGATCCAAGCCGAAGATATTATAATATAATTGTGCGCCTCTCAAGGCACTTTTGTGTGTCTTTGTGCCAATTTTGCCATTTTTGACTCGTCATGATGTCAAGTGGCGACCGTGTATCTTAACGTTGCGCTCAATTGACATCATTACCCAAGTATGATATGTGGGTACATACTTCGTTGCCCAACATATCTTGGACCCGGCGAATAACTCCTCTTAGGCTTGGCATACCGTGGCCGCCATGTTGGCGATTTGGGACTATCCCAAATCATGGGCTCACTTGGCGACCCTGCCATTCCCAATACCGGAGGAGTTGGGCGACGCCCAAAGGATATGTTGGACACATATGACTTGATACCAATCCTATGGCACACTCCGGTCCGAGTCGGGCATGTGCCTCATTTGCCCCAGCCATGAGTGTGCGCATTTTTGGCCATTTTGAGCAATTTTCCACTTTTGCTGCCCGTCGTGCCCCATGTTCTAACCCTCGTGCACGCCGGACGCTTGGACCAATGGACCATATATGACATGGGTGATATGAATATTGGTCCCCATGGTTCACACACCACATGGGCGAAGCGGAGCAACCTTCGTTAAGGCGCTAGCCCAAAGTGAGTGTGGGCAATTTTGCCATTTTGGCATTTGTGGACCCAATTGGGATCGTCACCACGCCAAGTGGCATGGAGATCTTTGAGAGCCAGGTGCATGGGAGTCTCCGTTGGACTCCCGATGGATCGCGTATGGAATGGCGGATCCGATCTCCAAGCCGGCGTGGAGATATACTATTGGGGACACCCCGAATTGTGGCTCATTTCGAGCAGCCTAAATGACCCCATTTTGGGACCCCAATTTCCCCCTTCCGTGTGGTCAATTGGCGGCCCCATTCCTCTATGCCCACAGGGAGCCCGGACCCAATTTCAAGTTGTGCACTCAGATATAAGTCCTAGGTCCTGTCTCCTATCCTGTGGGCCGTTGGCCTTACCTTGGCTGGGCAAGCCACGCTTGGGAATGACGCCAATTTTGGTGATTTTGGCATCATGACCCCACTTGACTCATCCGTGTTGCCCTGATGCAGGGACCTCAGAGGGAACCAGGTTGGGTGAGGGCTCCAGGGAGTTCGTACTCAAAGGGCATAGGGTCAGTTGCCTCGTCCCTACCTCTGGCGGGTCCGGACGAGGGGTCAATTTTGGGAATTTTGGAGCTAATATCAGTTTGGGCTGAAACAGCCCATTTTCAGCTACCAACTCCTGAGGGATTATGGCGGGGCCATATCTCTGGCTCAGAGAGGAGTTGTGACCTGCCGTTAGGGGAGCATAGGAAGCTACTGTCGGTTGGCCTTTGAGCTCCTTGGTTCCCATGAACCCGCCTGTGGCCGGGCGGGACACCTCTCCCATTGGCAGGGTTTCAGGGTCCGGACTGAGCAGGCCATGGGTTGTGTTTGAGCCCCCGCCCCCACCAGCCACTGAGAGGGTCGGACCTGGGATTGGGATATGAGTTGGGACTGAGTGTCTATTGTCCTGTAATGCCCTTACCCCAGTCCGGTCTTAACCCCATGTGTACATATCCTGATGTGTTGCTGTACATACTTTCGTTCCCTCATTTCAGAGTGGCAAGGATTCTGAAACGCTTTGTCACATGACATGAGCGCATTGATGCCCCTGTGAGCGTAGTGCTTTGCCTGCCTGCTCACTTGCGCGTGTCCCGCAGCGTCCCGTGGCCGGCCCCCCACGGGAACGCGTCAAAAGCGTTTCACCGCCGCGGGGTTACCCAACCCTCGCGTGCCACTCGGGGCCACCAACCCCGAGCAGCGCGGCGCAGCTCGCAGCTCGCAGCGCAGCGCAGCGGATCGCAGCGCAGCGCAGCGGCTCGCAGCGCCACCCAGCGACAGCGCCGAGTTCGTCACGGAGCCAGCAGCGCCGTCCAGAGCATCGCCCTGACCGCCCCGCGACTGTGAAGGAAGTGGACAGACCAGACCCATCGGCCGACCAGCAAGGCCGCGTCAACCACTTCCACAACCACCGGCTGACCAGCACCAGCCGCACACCCAGTCCAGTGCTGCAGCACCCGCCTCAACAACCACCACCAGTTCGTTGAGTAGAACGAGTGCACATCAAGGACCTCAAGACCAACTACGCCCCCGCTGCCATGGTGAATTGGCAAGAAGCGGGTAGGAGGTGGCCGCAGCCCCAACCCCATGCGGCGTGCCTACTGCGCGGGTTGCTGTGGGACCAGCACTACCGCCACAGCAATCCCCAGTGCGAAGGCGGCATGCCCGGGAGCTTCGAGCTCCGCGAGGACATGGGGGAGGACCGCCTGCGGGCAGTGGAGGAGTGGCTGGGGGCGGAAGGGTACGAGTACCGCTTCCGCCGCAAGCGCTGGAGGACGTGGAGCCGGCCGGACAGGCCCGGCGAAGGGCTGCGCCCCGACGGGATCCAGGAGGACGAGACCCCCAACGAGTACCCGTCGGGGGCCTCGATCAATGTCTCCCTGTGGGACATGATCGAGAAGAGCTTCCCGGAACCGGGGAGCGAGCGCAGGCTGCAGGGCAGCAGCAGCGCGTCTCCGGGGAAGGAGAGGCGGTCCGCCGGGGACAGGAAGCGGGAGCGGAAGTGGCGGGAGTACCAGGAGTCCCTGGCCGCCGAAGCCGCCCAAGGCGCCAAGGGCGGAACCCCAGCCCCCAGTCCCCAACGGGCCAATGGTGGTCATCACCCCGGCCACGCCACCCTTGGTGACTTCATGGAAGTCGCCAAGCAGACCCAGGCCAAGCCGCGTCGGTTGCTCCTGAGGCCCCAGCAGGCCCCAGCAGGCCCCAGCAGCGACGTGGAGTTGGCCCACCGCGGGAGGATGCCGGCCGACCAGGCTAGCTCCAGCAGCAGCGCCGCTCCCGCCCAAAGGCACGTGGCGCGCGCCTGTGAGCGCGTCTGTGGGGTGCCCTGCAACCTTCGGGTTGCCCGGCAACGGGCCACGCAGCGGAACGCTGCCGTGGAGGGCGCCGTTGGCATCGCCCATGAGGAGGCCACCGAGTGGGGCAGAGGCATGGACTACCACGCCTCGAAAGTGGCAGCCATCGCGGCCGGTCTCACGGCTGCGGCCGCCCATGAGGCAGTGGCTGCCCGGATCAGGGCAACCGACGAGGAAGCCCGCCGGACGCAGGAGGCCATTGCCTGCAAGGAGGCCGAGGTGAAGGCGCTGGAAGAGGCGCTTGCCCAAGGGAGGGCAAAGAAGGAGGCGGAGGAAAGGGCCCACGCCGAAGCAACGGCTAAGGCCCAGGAGGACGCCGCCAAGAAGGAAGCCATCGAGGCCGCGCGACGGAAGGTCGCTGAGGAGAAGGCCAAGACGGAGGCGGAGCTGGCAGCGTTGGGAGCGCAGAAGGCGCGGCTGCAGCAGGCCCGGGAAGCCGAGGCGGCTCGTGCTCGGGAGGAAGCCGAAGCGCGAGCTGCCGCGGCCACCGCCGCCGCAATGGAGGAGGCAGAGGCCAAACTCCGCCGCGAGACTCCCCCGGGAGGATCACGAGTGGAGACCCTTCGAAAGCTTTTCGAAGGGGACGCCTCCTCCAGGATGACGCTGGATGAGGCGGACACGGGCAGCAGTGGGAGCAGTGGCCCCACCGCCCATCGACGGAGGAAGGGCAAGGGGAAGACCCCCGAGAGGCCGCGAAGGCCAGCGGGTGGACACCCCCATGACAGTGACCCCTTCTTCACCGCCAGTGACGGGGATGAACGAGGCCGCCGGCATCGCCAAGTGGTGGCTTGGACGGGCGGAGGAGGCGGAGACGTCCCCATGGAACCGGAAGGTGAGGATGAGGATCTCCCTCCTCCCTACCGGAGCTCGGAGTCTTCCGAGACCGAGACGCCCAGGTGGGGCGACATGGACGAGGATGACGACATGGACTTCGGCATCACGAGGAAGCGCCCATCCTCGGACCCACCGAGGCGACCCGGCGGAGACCCGCCTGGACCCCCTGGCGGAGGACCATCAGGACCCCCTGGAGGATGCCCACCAAGTGGACCCCCTGGAGGTGGACCACCGGGCGGGGGAGGACCCCCTGGACCGGGCGGACCCGGCGGAGGCCCTCCTGGAGGACCCCCTGGGGACCCCGACGACCCACCAGGGAACGGCGACCCGGATACCACCTAGCGGTGGATTGTCTACCTCCGCAGGAGAGTCCAGTTGCTCGAGCTGGAGGTAGACACGGGCAAGGGCGAGATGGCTCGCATCTCCAGGGTCGCCGCGCGCGCGCAGAAGGAGCTGGACATCGCCAGGGCCGAGACCAAGTCGCTGACCACGTCGTCAGCGGCCTGCAGCAGAGGCTGGACGCGCTGGAAGCCCGTGGGAGCGTCGGCAGCAACCACCCGCCCCTGGAGTCTGGCTCGTCGGACGACTGCGGGGGACCCGGACCAGGTCCAGGCAGACCCCACGCCCCCGGCGGAGCCCCCAGGAGTCGCCCCAGCGCCAGTGCCCCCTCTCTCACCGCCCCCTCTCACCACAGCGCGGGCCGCCGCAACGAGCGCGTGCCGCCCGGCAGTGGCAGTGAGGAATGGCGTGATGAGTGGCTCAGCGCGGAGTACCGCAACCGCCGTGCTCCACCGCGGACACCGATACGCCCCCGGCGCCCCGCACCAGCCCTGGAGCCAATCCCAATGGCTGGTGGACGTTATGGTGGACTCAGGGATGAGGTCCCCAGAGGAGACGTGGAATGGGATGTCGGCGAAGGTGAGGACCTGGACCTGGACCTGGAGGAGTTCGACATCAGCCCGCCGCGTGGTGTACGACGGGAGGCCGCTGAACGCAGCTGCCAGCGCCGTGATGAGGATGCGTACATGGACGCAGTACGGACCAGGTTAGGGTACATGGAGGAACCGCGGCGCAGCCACAGGGAATCCATGGAGGAGATGGACGTGGCGGCCGTGGGAGTCCGTGGGCGAGGCCGATGGGAACCTCGGTCGACCTCGCGGCCGGCGTTCATGGTCTCTAAGGCCGCGGACGCCGCCGTGTGGGAAGACTTGAAGGACATCAAGCCCCCCATGTACGACGGCAACCCCCTCAACCTCGACCGCTTCTTGGAGAAGCTGGACGATTGGGGGCTGACCGTCGCTGAAGACATGCCTCACGCGGATGCGGAGAGATATGTCTTCAGACGGTTCAGGTACCGCCTGCCGGAAGTGCTCGGAGAGCTATACTTCTTGGCGACCAAGGAGGGGAAAATGGAGACCCTCAAGGAAGCCAAGAAGTGGCTCAACGAGCAGGAGCGGGTGGACGCTCCGCAGGTGGCTGCCAAGCGGTGGAAGTCCATCAAGCTTGAGCATGATGGACGGGAGATCCGCCTGCCGGATTGGCGGGACTTCCGAGGGAAATACACCCTCCACCGCCGCAACGTGGAGGATTGGAACGAGGGTGACGAGCAGGCTCGCCTGCTCTCCATGCTGCCGGAAGCATGGATCAAGAGGGTCACCAAGGAGGAATCCAAGCGGGCCAAGTCCAACCACACGGTCAAGATGATGATCCCCAAGGAGTATCATACGAACGTGGTGGCTTGGGCGAAGAAGAACGTGGCCCTGGATGTCAAACGGCACTCCCTGCGAAACGCTCTTCTCATCACCGTCTCGGCGATCGCGAGAAGACCGCGATGTGGCGCCTTGACGAGTGTGAGTTGAGCGGCCAGACCATCCGTCTGCAGGCCATCCCGGCGCGGATGAGCTGCGACGAGATCCTGGAGTTGGTTGGCGAGGAAGTACTCAAGGAGTACCGAAACCTCCACCACACCCGCGGGTTGAGGCCCGGCGACCGCGACGTCAAGTACGTTGGCGAGGGACCTGGCGGCGAAGCTGCCATGGACCCAGCGGGAGCCGGCGGCGATGAGACTCTCGTCGACAATGACGACGACGATGAGCCCGCCGAGGTGGCCGTGTGTGCCTTCCTGGCCAAGAACCTGAGCGCGGGGAGCAAGCCGGGAAACTGGAAGCCCCTGCAGCAGGGTTGGAGGAAGCAGGAGAAGAGGGGCCCTCGCCGCATTGGCGACCCTCCGCTGTCCTTTGGGGAGTTCATACGAGCTCACCCTCAGGGCTGTTTCGTGTGTTATGGGAGGAAGCGAGGCTTCAACCATGACCACCGAACATGCCCCATCCACCAAGCCGACACGGAGGCTTACAAGAAGGCGCACGGGTCGAAGAAGCGTGCGCCCGCGGGAATCCGGGAAGCCAAGGTGGAGGTGGACAGGGACGAGCTCTCCAAGCTGGTGCCCCAGGGGACCGAGTTGGCCAAGGAGATCCAGGAGATCAAGAGGAACTGGGTCCCCAGGTCGGACAACAAGAACAAGGAGAACAACCAGAACAACCAGAACAAGGACAAGGACAAGAAGCCTACTCGTAGTGAGAGGAGGAAGAAGGGCGTCAACGACGTTGAGGCCGAGGAGAACACCCCTTCTTCCACAACCGACGCCCCCTAGCGGAGCCCCTGCAGCCAAGGGCCCCAGCTAGGGCGGTCGCAGGATGGTGACGTGGGAAGCGCCGAACCATCCCAGTCGGGAGTCGATAAGCACAAGGGGACTGCCGCGGGCGGAAGGCCCGGTCCGGCGCCCAGTCGCGGAGGCGGGGTGAGGGCAAGTGAAGGCACGAACCCTTGCACCCGTCCGTCCTTCGCGACCAAGAATGTGTTTGATGTACTACAGGATCTATCCGAGAGTATCGGAGGATCACCCGGACCGCAGCTGGATGCTGCAGATGGGCAGCCTGAGCCCATTGTCCACGACCTGCACCAGTCGCTTGTGGAGCTTCTGGAACGGCCGGAGATCCTGAGTTTGCACGCCGTGCGCCGTGTCGGTCGCGAGCGGCAGTTGCATCTTAAGGTCCGTGCCCTATGCGGGGAAGTGGAAAAGGTTTTCGACGTGTTGGTCGACACGGGAGCACAGGTCAGCTTGGTCAAGGCTGGCCTACTTCCACCAGAGTGTCTGACCGACAGTCGGAAGCCTGTCAGGCTGAAGGTGGCGAACGGCCAGTACATGGTGGGAGGCACGAAGGAAGCGGCCATCGGGCTGCAGTTCGTGAACCATCGTGAGCTGAGCCGCCCAGACCTCGGCAAGGAAATCCTCCTGCACGGTCGCTTCTACGAGGCCGAGATGGACTGGGACATGATCGTTGGGTACGACTTCATGATGGAGACGGACTCCGGCGTTCTCCCGGCCCAGGCCTCCATGACCCTGTACCAGGACGACCAGCTCTCGTGGCTATCGTCACCTGAGCACCATGTGGAATGCCAATGGATCCACCCCGAACGCAATCAGCTCGAAGTGGCCGCGCTGGACACTGAGCCAACTGGTCCCGCAAACCAGGAGTACGGCGTAAGGCCGGAAGTGGCGAGCCGAGTTGTCGCGGACTTGGGAGCTTCGGATCTGGCCCTGGATGCGTTCTCTTCAGGAACCTCCGCCCATCTGCGGGTGTGTGAGAAGTACTGGAGCGCACAGGACTCCGCGTGGAAGAAGCACTGGGGTCCGCATCAGGGATTGATGTGGATCCATTGCCCCCGTTGGGACATTCCAAGAGCGATAGCGAAGATTCGCAAGGACCGCTCCAAGGCAGTGCTGGTTGTTCCTATGGGATGCACCGAGGAGGAGAGTACCCGACATTGGGTAGCCTCATTGACCAACATGACCTTAAACAAGGTCGTCCTACCGGCTGGAGAGAGTGTCTATCAAGACGCTAAGGGACAGCCCATGCCACCCCAGAGATGGCCAACGGAATTCCACTATGTGGATGGGGGCCTTGATCAGGCCGACACCACGGACTTCGTGTGTGTCAACGGTATCATAGCAGAGCCTTGGAGGCAATGCTTTGCGGTTCCCCCTGTTGACATTGAAGAATCGGAATCCGAAGACCCCCTCACTGAGGAGGAGTGGGATCTGGTTCAGGGGTATATGGATCAGCCCTTTCACGACTGGGGAAACCAGCGTGAGGGCAAGGGCCAGGACAGAGCCTGGTGGGAAGTGGACTCGATCGTCTCTGGTTCCTATGACGGGAACACCTTCGTGCAGAGGGTGCTGGATCACCTATCCAGCCAGGACGAGCCAATCGGGGGTAACCCACCCACCTACGGCGATCTATTCCGAGGCAAGACCAGAGATGGCCCTTTGGGCCACCTGGGAAGACCACCTGAGCCGAAAGCGAGCGGAGTAGCTACCCCTCAAGTAAGCTCCGTGGTTCAAGTGCCCGGAAAAGCCAAGGCGGAGTCCGATGACTGCCCCAAGATCCAGGCATTGAGGGCCAGGCTGAAACAGAAGTATGGTGATACCTTCTTCAGCGGTAAGCCTGTGTTTCCCCCACCGGTGCGTGGACCGTATGGCGAGGCCAAGATACGACTGAAGCAGGACCCCCGTGTGTATCGGCACCGGAAGTTTGCCCTGAGGGGCGAGAGGAAAGAGGCCATGGAGAAGATCCTCCGTGACTTCATCCAGAGAGGCTGGCTCGAGCCGTGCCACTCCGAGTGGGCCTCCCCCTGCTTCGTCGTCCCCAAGAAGGTTGCCGGTGAGTGGCGGCTCGTGGTCGACTACCGCGGCCTGAACGCCCAAACGCAGCACGACAGCTATACGCTGCCCCTCATTGAGGACATGCTGCAAAAGCAACACCGGCGGAGGATCTTCACGGTGATTGACCTGAAACATGGTTATCATCAGATGCCTCTCGCCGAGGAGTCCCGTGCCTGCACAGCCATGAGCACCCCACTTGGACCTCTCCAGTGGAAGGTGATGCCCATGGGCGTTACCAACGGCAATGCGGCTTTTCAGCGGATGCTGGAGAACCTGCTTGAGCCGGTGCGCGACTGTGCGGACCCCTTCGTGGACGACGTGATCATCGCGTCCGGGGACCCCAGTATGAGCTACGAGGAGCTCCTGGAGGCACATGAGAGGGACGTCACTCGAGTGCTGGACCTTCTGGTTCGGCACAAACTCACGGGCAGCAGTGACAAGGCCACCATTGCGGTAGGCGAGGTGGTCTTCGCTGGCCACGTAGTCGGGAACGGGCAGCGAAAGCCCATACCTGGCAAGGTGGCTGCAATTGAGCACTGGGAAAAGCCCAAAACGATCTCTGAGCTACGGGCGTATCTGGGGTTCTGCAATTACTACTCGGGGTATATCAAAATGTATGCCGAGTATGCAGCCCCCATGACGACCATGCTCAAGGGCAACCGAGAGGAGACCAAGAAGGGGTCCAAGAAGGCTCTGGTCTGGACAGCTGAGTCCGACCGTGCCTTTGAGGGGATGAAGCAGGCGCTGCTATCCGCAGTGGGTCTGCACCTCGTGGATCCCGACCGAGGGTTCGTCCTGCGCACTGACGCTTCCGACTACGCCATTGGCGCTGTGTTGGAGCAGGTGCTTGACGACGGGAGGCACGTACCCGTGGCCTTCTGGAGCCGAGTCCTGGCGGAAGGCCAGAGACGGACGTGGACGCCCCGTGAAAAGGAGGCGTATGCCATCGTCATGGCTCTCAGGAAATGAGCTGGGTACATAGCCCTCCATCCCGTCACCGTCTGCACCGACCATCAGAGTCTGCAGTCCCGGCACAAGGAGCACGTGGACACCCCCTCAGGTCCCGCCTCCCGACGGGCAAGATGGCACGAGACCTTGGCCAAGTTCGACCTTACGGTTGTTTATATTCCTGGAAAGGATAACACCGTGGCGGACTGTCTCAGCAGGTGGGCCTATCCCGCCAGCAAGGGCATGCAGGATATCTCTGCCCATGGCGATGAGGCTGAGACCGCTGAAGCCAAGAGGATCATCGAAATGGAGCGCCTGATGGAGGAGGAGGGTGCTAGATGCTTCGTCGTCATGGCTGCGGATGCCCCCCTCGCGTCGAGGGTGAGCAGAGCGGTCAGAGTACTCGCCCCTGATGGAGCTGAGTCCGACAAGCACCTCTTCCCGGAGTCTTGCCTCCAGGACGGCTGGACCGACGACTACGCCAAGTCTGAGGCCTTTGCGGCCGAGTATAGTGCTGTGACCGACCCTGATGACGGGCAGAAGTGGCCAAAGGGGCTGACTGAGGAAGATGGCAAGCTCTACCGGAATGGTAAGCTGCTAGTACCAGAGTCCCGGGTGCTCGAGCTGTGTGAAGCTTGGCACCACCACATGCTGCACCCAGGGGTCAAGAAGCAAGCTCTTGACATGCAGCGTCGGTTCGAGATCGACCATATCGTTCTCTACACCGCCATCAAGAAAGTCAGGAAGGGTTGTTCGGTCTGTCAGGCCTGCAATCCCGATAACCGGAACGTCAAGGGGGAACCCCAATGGACCCCGGTTCCTGACCAGCCCATGGAGAGCGTGGCCATGGACGTCTTCTCCATGCCGGAAGTGCACATTGGCAAGGAGACCTTTGACTGTGTGGTTCTCTGTGTGGACCGCCACAGCGGCTACGTTGTAGCTGTTCCGGCACGCAAAAAGGGGTTGCTTGCCAAGGAAGTGGCAGTCATGATGATTCGTCATTGGCTGACCGTCTTTGACATCCCCCGCACCATTTGCAGTGACCGAGGGCCCCAGTTTACTGGTGGCTGGTTCAAGGCTATGTGTTCCCTCATGGGAATACGTCATGCCAAGAGCGTCGCCTATCTCAGCCGGTCTAACGGCCGTGCTGAAGTGGCTGGACGGCAGCTGTTCGAGAAGCTGCGCAAGATCCACATCACCAATCCACGTCGGAACTGGTTTGAGGAGATGTGGCCTGCTCTGAAGGCCCATCATGACACCCCCACTCCGGGCGGTTTGTCCCCTCACCAGATTCTGTTCGGCAAGGACCCCCTGGGTAGGGGACTTCCCTTGTCTGGTGATGGCATGGCTATGGATGCCAAGGAGTTCTTCGCGCGGCAAGAGCAAACGGCGCGGGACATCCGCCAGCAGCTTGAGAAGGAGCATGCTGAGCGTCAGAAGTCCGCCCCGAGCTCGACAGCGCAGAAGTTCAGGGTGGGAGACCCAGTGTGGGTGATCAGACCCCGCCCCATGGGCACCCACCGCACCAAGACCTGGTTCACACCCGGCGAGGTGGTCCGCAGGATTGGTGAGGACACCTACCGCATCAAGGTGGGTCACGGACAGTTCCGGGAGCGCCAGGAGAGTCAACTCCGTGTGCGGGAACCCGACCTCCGTGGCCAGCATGTGTCCCTGAGCTATGCCGCACATGAGGCAGATTCGGACGACGACTATGCTGAGCAGGACGACTATACAGTCGAGAAGATCCTGGCTCAGCGTCCGAAGGCCTCGGCACCCGGAGGTCTGGAGTTCAAGGTTCGTGGGCGAGGCTACTGGCCGTCCCACGATACCTGGGAACCCGTCTCCTCGTTCGTGCCGCGGGTCAATACTCCCTTCATGGAGTACATCCGCAAGCACAAGACCAAGATCCACGTTTCGGACTTGGCAGCACTCACCCGGGCGATTGCAGCCAGGGGTGCCTGATCAGCGCCCTGAGCTCTCCCCTGATGCGTTTTGAGCGCTTGTGAGGCCGACGAATCGTCCCTTACTTGCTTGCTCTCTTCCATCTTTCGGTGACAGAGTGGCCATATACCCCCCCCTGCTGAATCCAGAGGAGGATGGCCCCTCTCTTCAATTCTATTCGTCACTCCCCCCCCTGCTGAATCCTTGGGAAACCAGGTAGGGCGACTGACCTTCATGTTTCTGAGCTCTTGGGGCCTTGAAGCCCATACGACGTTGCGCAACGGATGCCGCTGTCATCTGCATTGCGAATTTTTGGTGTGTGTTCTGGTTCCATGGCACTTGCGGAATCCAGACCAGTCGACGTGTGTCAGCTGACTATATATGGCCTGAACTCAGGCGTTTTCCCGTCCACCCTCCTGCATTGCCTTATGCTGACTGTGGTGTGGTTTGGCGCTCTGTCCAGAGCGTGTTTACACGCCTATTTACCCAGATTATTGCTTGTCTTTCTGCCCTCCAGGATATGTGCATCTGTATGTTAAGTGTCATCAGCCCATCGCTGAGGGATGGACTGTTTTTCACCACGAATCGGGATACAGAGGCGCCCTGAGTCGCCGTTTACATGTTTTTACATATGGTCCAGCCTGGACCAGTACCTCAGTACATATTCTACTGTTTGAGTGCCCGTGATACCGTGTTGCCCTATTCGCTGTGTGTGGAGATCCTGATGGCGCCAGGCGGGAAGCCAAGTTGCCTGACTACACTCCCAGCGGTCCGCCACTGTCAGTCCCAGTGTGAGCCTACCGATTCGCAGACGCACTTGCATTCGGATGGCGGCCTCCGGTGCTCCTGACCTCGGTCAGTCTGCCTGGGAAACTGGTGTTTTGAGGAGTCGACGCCTCCGCCCACACTGCATGAGGACTCCCTCATGTATGGCCTTCGTGGTAATAGGGCGAGGGAAAAGACGGCCTTGATGCCCGATCCCTTAAGGAGGAGTTCCCTTAAGATCTCTTAAGGAGTTCGGCTGTGGCACTCTGGACTCGCGTCGTATGGATATGGACATGGTGCGCCCGAGGAAGGACCCGTGGGGACTCTCCCCAGTCAGCGGGCCTTGGGAAGCTTGGGGTAGCCTGATGGATCTTTGTGGTCGCTCTCGACCTGTGGGACCACCTCGGTCGTCGTGTGTTGCCTATGTTGGCCGTGTATGCCACTGCCACTGTGGTGGTGACCGTAGCAGCCGGCACCCGGTGCGCCTGGTATGGGTTAACGGGTCCTTTGGATGCCGAACAATCGCCGCCAGGACCCGGGACTTGATACTTGATACTATACATGTGCTACAAGCTTTACAGCATCATACCTATCTTACTGTGGGATTTGGGCAGCCTACCCTGAGTCAGCCTGAAGTGAGGATTGACCCCCCCCCTTCAAGATATGGTCCTGGGTACCCGCTGCCATGCGTGGGTGTTATCGAGCCCCCCCCAGGGTTTGCTCTAAGGAGGGGGGTGAAGCGGTACCGGGAACCCCATGGCTAGGTTAGGGCATACAACCGGTCTCCGGTCCACTAACCCCATGTACGGAAGGGAAGACCGGTCTCCGGTCCACTAACCCCATGTACGGAGGGCGCCCGTCGACGCCCGGTGCGAGCCCGGCGGGAGCGTGTTCCGTGCCGTAAAGCCCCGCATCGGCAACCGATGCACCGCCAGCGGAGATTTGTGTATCAGAATATCAGGAATCAACAGGGTTTTATTCTCATATTGTTTTCGTCAATTTTTACGCTTCCGTTCTGATACTCACTGTTTTGACTGCTGGCGGTTGGATCGCGACTTTACCGTAACTGCCAGTTTAACTGTTTATAATGGAAATTTTAACGCAATCCGTCACGAAGGCTCCAAAGCCTTCAGGAACTGCATGGACGCTTCCGCAATTTTCACATCTTACGCTCGCAACCTTAATCCGAATTTTTCAGGATGTCGAAATCGGATTTTCGACTTCGACATCCCCGCACTTGGTTTGACCTCTTTCGAGTGGACCTACGTGCTTCCCTATGCACGAATAAACTTTCCTTTTATCCTGCCCTCCATTTGTCTTAAAGATATGGGCAAAACAAAGTTGATTCGTGAGGCCACTTGTGAAGGTCATATCTCGTGTTGCTTGCGAGGAATGACAATAAGGAAACGTGGGATGTATTCACAATACTCCCGACGTAATTGAGGAAGCATTATATGCCTTGCGTCTCCACACGTGCGCGCTAGTGTAATGGATCATGGTCAAGAGGGTAGAGTTTGCGTTACAACTAATTGGCCATGATATTGCGTGCGTTAAGATAACTTCCGAGTGTAGCGCGCAAGTGTTGGTGTTGCATAGGAACTCTCCTTGAGTTCCTATGAGCGATTGACACAAAGTTATGCCCTTGGAGGGGCATGACATATCGTGGGGGGAGCTACCCTTTTGGGCAATGTGTGGTATGTGCCATGTGTTGTGTAGCGTGCCCATTTGGCGGGTCCATTGCTCCAAGCCGAACCCGCCAATGGACCTCATATTGTGTAAGCCCCTTCTCCATACTCCCCACGATCAATTGCAAGCCTAACCTTCGTGAAGGGAAGCTTGTGTGGTGATCCCGAAGCGATGCGTTGGGAGCAAGGTGTGTGTTTTGCAATTTTCCATATTTTCATGTGCCCACTTGGGAAGTAGCGCTCGTAACCTTTCAAGGCGCCCCAAGTGGAGCACATATGTGGGATCGAAGGTCATTGGTGTCAAGTCATTGTGTTTAGAAGGATTAGTTGATTGCACGATCCAAGCCGAAGATATTATAATATAATTGTGCGCCTCTCAAGGCACTTTTGTGTGTCTTTGTGCCAATTTTGCCATTTTTGACTCGTCATGATGTCAAGTGGCGACCGTGTATCTTAACGTTGCGCTCAATTGACATCATGACCCAAGTATGATATGAGGGTACATACTTCGGTGCCCAACATATCTTGGACCCGGCGAATAACTCCTCTTAGGCTTGGCATACCGTGGCCGCCATGTTGGCGATTTGGGACTATCCCAAATCATGGGCTCACTTGGCGACCCTGCCATTCCCAATACCGGAGGAGTTGGGCGACGCCCAAAGGATATGTTGGACACATATGACTTGATACCAATCCTATGGCACACTCCGGTCCGAGTCGGGCATGTGCCTCATTTGCTCCAGCCATGAGTGTGCGCATTTTTGGCCATTTTGAGCAATTTTCCACTTTTGCTGCCCGTCGTGCCCCATGTTCTAACCCTCGTGCACGCCGGACGCTTGAACCAATGGACCATATATGACATGGGTGATATGAATATTGGTTCCCATGGTTCACACACCACATGGGCGAAGCGGAGCAACCTTCGTTAAGGCGCTAGCCCAAAGTGAGTGTGGGCAAGTTTGCCATTTTGGCATTTGTGGACCCAATTGGGATCGTCACCACGCCAAGTGGCATGGAGATCTTTGAGAGCCAAGTGCATGGGAGTCTCTGTTGGACTCCTGATGGATCGCGTATGGAATGGCGGATCCGATCTCCAAGCCGGCGTGGAGATATACTATTGGGAGCACCCCAAATTTTGGCTCATTTCGAGCAGCCAAAATGACCCCATTTTGGGACCCCAATTTCCCCCTTCCGTGTGGTCAATTGGCGGCCCCATTCCTCTATGCCCACAGGGAGCCCGGACCCAATTTCAAGTTGTGCACTCAGATATAAGTCCTAGGTCCTGTCTCCTATCCTGTGAGCCATTGGCCTCACCTTGGCTGGGCGAGCCACACGTGGGAATGACGCCAATTTTGGTGATTTTGGCATCATGACCCCACTTGACTCATCCGTGTTGCCCTGATGCCGGGACCTGAGAGGGAACCAGGTTGGGTGAGGGCTCCGGGGAGCTGGTACTCGAAGGGCATAGGGTCAGTTGCCTCGTCCCTACCTCTGGCGGGTCCGGACGAGGGGTCAATTTTGGGAATTTTGGAGCTAATATCAGTTTGGGCTGAAACAGCCCATTTTCAGCTACCAACTCCTGAGGGATTATGGCGGGGCCATATCTCTGGCTCAGAGGGGAGTTGTGACCTGCCGTTAAAAGAGCATAGGAAGCTACTGTCGGTTGGCCATTGAGCTCCTTGGTTCTGAGGAACTCGCCTGTGGCTGGGCGGGACACTTCTCCCATTGGCAGGGTTTCAGGGTCCGGACTGAGCAGGGCATGGGTTGTGTTTGAGCCCCCGCCCCCACCAGCCACTGAGAGGGTCGGACCTGGAATTGGGATATGAGTTGGGACTGAGTGTCTATTGTCCTGTAATGCCCTTACCCCAGTCCAGTCTTAACCCCATGTGTACATATCCTGATGTGTTGCTGTACATACTTTCGTTCCCTCATTTCAGAGTGGCAAGGATTCTGAAACGCTTTGTCACATGACATGAGCGCATTGATGCCCCTGTGAGCGTAGTGCTTTGCCTGCCTGCTCACTTGCGCGTGTCCCGCAGCGTCCCGTGGCCGGCCCCCCACGGGAACGCGTCAGTGGGCAAGCATGTGTGCTCTAGGGAGGGAGTCCTGGGTTCAAATTCCACCACCCCCAAATGGTTACCAAAGGTTTTCGTCGCACGCTGGCGACTTTTGAGGAATGCCCCATCGAAAGGACGTCATTCACGGTACCTTACACTGTTTTTCAAGGGTACCTACAGTGTGATAGGCTTCTATGAACTGATGAGGATGTTTTTGGTAGGTTGAATGCATTTTCTGAGGTAATTTAGGGAATATCTGAGCCTTTTTCCTTGGTCCTACTAGCTTAGCTAACTAGTACTCCAGAGGGGAGTAAGAACAAGTCACTGCCATGTCTTTCTTGGAGGGCCTGATCCAGGCCAAGCCCCCCTTAAAACCCTTTTGTTGATGCTAACACTAACTTAAGTATTTTTATCACTCTTTTGAAGCTTTTAGTACACTTTCTCTAAGTAACTAGGGTTATAACCCTAGCCCCCCCATGAAGTCCACCCCTACCACTCAACTGAGCGGAGGTATCTTCCTTCATGGAGGATATACCGAAATAAAATAGGCATTTCATGCTTTAGGCCTTGGAGGTTAAGCCCAGTGGTGTCCCACGCCAAGACCCCCATACTCAATTGTTACTACCAGTT
Source organism: Eutreptiella sp. 'Long Island Sound 2002' (assembly GCA_964036045.1). Lineage (NCBI taxonomy): Eukaryota > Euglenozoa > Euglenophyceae > Eutreptiales > Eutreptiaceae > Eutreptiella > Eutreptiella sp. 'Long Island Sound 2002'. Next base: position 58,465,877 of record OZ038382.1, on the reverse strand, counting down.
ATTGTGGTTCTACGTTTCAACTGTTTCTGAATTCAGTTGCTCGGCCAAGTCATATTCTGTGTCTGGCCTGACACCTATGCCCCACATTCCTAACCAGCACCGTTTCACCCAATAGAGTGCACATGAAGTGCTTGATGCTATCTTGGAGGCTAGAGTCAGTCCAGGTTTCATATAAAATCTTTTGTATTATCCATTTGTGATTGAATCTTTGTGTTTATACCTGCTTTGTTTATCTGCAGCCCTTCCCTGTTACACTGGATTTCAAACTATTCATTGATTCGATCCACATCCTGTTCTTGCTCTACTTGTTCCTTTGGTTTTGGGATTTCACCATCAAAAACCTGCAGTATTTGATCAAAATCTATAGGGCACTAATCAAGGACATCTTTCTCTGGCTACTCGCCCCATGAGTTATTCCTGGGATGCCCGGCGTGGTTCCTACATGCTTCCTATCCTGAGGACACCCATTCTTCCGTGGGTGAGTGGGTCCAAGAGCAACAAGCAAAGGTAGACAAGGCCAAGGCTATGCTCCAGAGAGTGAGGGAGCGACAGTGGAACAAGAAGAACAAGCACCGAGTACCGGCCACCTACCAAGAGGGGGACTGGGTGCTGGTGCACCATGTAAGTGCGGCTAACCCCCATCTGCCCAGATTTTCACTGATCTGCCTCAGATTGGCTATATTTTGGTCATTTTCTCTGCTTCGGCGGAATCGCCGCCCTGCAGCTCAGTCTCAGGATCAGACCTATATATTCCTGATGTGCCGGATCTGATTCCGCGGTCCATTCATCGTAAATCCGCCGCGTTCCGATCATTTACCCGGAATCGCCATTTGCCGCTGACGCGCGCGCGCGAGCCAGATCGGCCAAATATTTTTTCACAATCGGATTTATATAAATCTTTTCAGATAGATATGGACACTCAAATGTACTTAGGATCATCCGCATCAATTTTCTTCATAGACTGGGATTTTTTGCCGGATAACAATCAGCATGGATCTTGCCTCCGTTGTCGCCGCTCTTGCCTCCGTTGGTGTCCGTGTATCCGGTTCTGCCCCCAACAGCAGCGTTCAGGTCGACTCCTCGCGTGCCTGCCCCCCTGGTCTTTCCGGCCCTGACCACTCCGGCACCATCAACGACCTAGGGCAGCACTTTCATGGTAGCAGAGGCTACCTGAATGTTGCTTCACAGCCCTTCAGTCCACAGCCCGCTCCCCAGTACGGCCCCGTAGACCCCGCCGCTTCTGGAGAAGTAACGATTACACTGCCTTGGTGCTGCGCGAACGAGGCCTTGAGAGGAATGCCTTGCGCAAGTCCAAGCTGCCCAAGAAGGGCGCAAATCAGCAGCTGTGGGGACCCAGATTACCACAATCCCAGTCGAAACTGGCCATCGAGCAGCTGGAATCCGCCGGCCTACGACGATGGCAACGCTCCGGTGGAGCTTACGGAGCTGGCAGGTACCAACATTCCCTACGGATGTCCAACAATCGAGACCATAGACGCCGATCTGAACGACATTGAGATGGGCGGTCCAGGTGAGGTACCTAGCTATAATCGACCAGCCTCTTGGGCACACTGGGACGACCATTTGTCCTCAGAAGTGACCCGTAGCCTTGAGGCCCTTGAGGCCCTTTGTTGGTTAGCGTCGTCTAAGCTGATCGAACAAGAAAGAATCGCCTCTGATTTTTTAACGGAATATTTTTTCCTCCTTCAGAACGAAATTAATACCAGGATGTGGTGGCGTTCTCAAGAAGATGACTCTTTTGCCATTTTTTTGCAGATCTGGGAGGCAAGCCCCTTCCCGAAGGAGAAAGGTCCGGCACCTGTTCCCGGGCCCTCCGCCCCTCATCCCCCTGTTTCCATCCGCGACGATCTAGCCGCCGCGGTTGAGGAGGGAATTTTAGAAGCGGCCAGGCAGGCAAGCCTGGAAATCAGGGCTGAAGGAGCTCCCCAAGTGGAATCCTGGCTGAGGACCACCGAGATCAGCGGTCCGACAGCCTGCTCGGGCCCTTCAGGACACGGCATGTACTGTCCTGCCGACTGCTCCTGCAGATTCCAGCGAGATGCTGAGCTCCAACTGCTCAAAGATCAAATGCACCTCATCATTCAAACGCTGGGGATAAAAGATCTTTTCAAGACGCACATGCGGTCTGAGGGCGCCTCATCGGTGGAACAAGCAACAGAGCCATCGGAGGAGGCGACAGAAATTTTTTCAATTGCTCCTTCGGTGGACTCCAGGACCACCGATGCAAGGATCAGCAGGACCAAGCTAAAGGAAAGGGTTAAAATCTCTCGTTCTGAAAGTAGGACGGCGAAGGCTAGGACTGAGGCTCAGAATGCCAAGCGAACTGCCTCCCGTACTGCCCCTCCTGCTGCTGATTCCAATACCTTAGCCCAGCTGTTGCTCGCCCAGACCCTCGCCGGAGCTGGTGTGGCGAATGATGCCGCCAAGGTGTCTGCCATTACGGCCGGTGTTGGGCTGGATTCGCTTCTTAATCCTACTTCCTTGCGACTTCGTCAGGTTGCCAAGCAACCGAAGTATAACGGGAACCCCCGACGTTGGCCTCAGTTCCAACGGGAATTTAAACTGTGGGTTAAGACTCAAAAACTCCAAGATGATCAGTTCCTGATGGCCCTCTTGGATTGCCTTGAGGGAGCGCCGGCCAACACTTGGCTCAGGACTTGGAGTGATCGCGAGGATACAAGTTCCCCCCTTACCTTTGATGAGGTGTGGGAACAGTTGGAGGTACGTGGATCCCGGCTGCCAGAGGACCACTACCACCAAATGTTGAGGAATTTTCCTTCATTCTCGCGATTAATCTTGCACAAAGTGCAAGACAAAAAACAGCGCTTCTGGAATTTAGTGGAAGAAGCTGAACATTCAGGCGAAACATTTTCTAGTGCCGAGCTGAAAGGTCTGATTTTTGACAAGATCCCCTCAGAAACTGCCGCCACCCTTCGGAACAAACAGTCCGAAGAAAAGGTCAAGACCTGGTGGGCGGAGGTGGAAGGCTTCGATGCCTCTGCCAACAAGTTTTCCGTCAGGGAGGCACTTCAAAAGTGCTCCCCCACGTCCTCCTCCAAGGTGAAATTCACTGAGGAGACGTGGAAAATAAAGTTTCATGAACACGAGGATCGGGACTTGTTTGTCCAAGTCCTCAACAGGGGAGTCAGCTTCCATGGCCATCGCCTGAAGGCCAAAAACTGGGTGTTTTCGTACACCCCGAAGGAACTCTGGGAGGAGGTTGGGCGGCTCGCTGACGCCGCCAATCAGAATTTCCATGACGGTCTTGGGGGAAACAAGAATACCCAGCAAAACACCCAAAATGGGGCCCAAAGGGGCAACAAAAAGGTGAATGACACCCGGAATGTTCAGCAGCACTGTAGCATCTGCCTTCTTTTAGGTTCTACGAACCGAGCTAAGACGCATTCTACTGATAATCACCGATGGTCTCCTTACGATCACAAGGTGATTGGTGAAAATATCAGTAATTCGCGGAATTCAGACAGGAATGACAGACAGGTGCACGGTGGGAAGGCTGGAAAAGGGAATCCGACCCCCTCCGGTGGAAACAAAAATCCTGGAGGCCCTGGCGGGTCCCAAGGCACAGGAAATCGGACTCCATCCGGCTCCGGTGGGCAGCCGAACGGCCAGAAAATTCCCAATAGCTACGCCGGAGGCGGAAATCGAAATCCAGGCCAAACCCCTCAATCCGGTGCAAACAAGGGAAATGCTCTAGGATTCCAGGGTAAAGGTAAGGGAAATCCTTCGGGAACCCCTTCCTCTGGTAAGGGCAGAGGGCGTGGCGAAGGTCGAGGTCCATCATCCGGCGGCCGTGGCCGTGGACGTGGAAAGGGCAACCATCGTGTGGATCAGGTCTCAGGTGCAGATCAGGTGTCCGATGCGGACCGAGATTATGAATTAAATGCCTTGAATCCAGCAGATGATCCTCTCCAAGATGAGTGGGTCGACGAATCAGGGTGTGTCCATAATGTTAACGCAGCCACTGGAGATGAGAACGCCTAGGGGAGCCACGAAAATCGCCCCTCCCCAGGCGATTTCAGGCATGATCCCCAGATTCCTTCTCGACCACTACTTGATGTAGGGTCGCTTGTCTCCTCTCCCCTGGATCCGGCAGCGGATCCTTCTGTTGTAGTGGACGAGGTTGGTGTACAGTCCAAGCACAGGGCCCGTCAGTTTGTCACAAAGCTGTGGGTCTCTGATTGCAAGGGCAATTTCCACCTCGCCACTTGTTTGTGTGACAATGGATCGGAGGTAAATCTCCAATCCAATTCTTTTTTGCCTGACGACTGCGTGTTTGATTCGCCACATCCTGTTACCCTCGAGGGAGTTTCTGGACATTCTCTCGCAGGTGGGCAACGCGGTTGTTATATATCAACTCATTTGGTCGCTCAAGACCTTTGGGAAGATGGCAATGTGGAGGAAGTTATCCTTAAGGATGACTACTTCTATCGTGCCGACATAAAGTATGACCTTTACTTTGGCCATCCTTGGCTTCGCAAGAACAGGGTGGCGCCCGTAGGTCATCGGCGTTGTTTTTTGCTGGAGTCAGGTCCCTTGGAGCGTCCTGAATTTCGTTTTTTGCACGCAGGGTTTAAAAGTGCAGAAGAATTTTTGAAGCAAAAGGTTCAACCAAAGTTTGGCGAAGATGTCACCATTGCAGAGGTGAATGGGAGTGCCGATTACTCCCGAGAGTTAGAATGTCTTCGTAGGGACTCCCAGCCACGACGCCCTTCGCGCTGGCACTCTTCATCCTACAGAGTTGTCGACAAATGGCGCGATACAATTTGTGAATACTTTTATGAACACCATTCCTTTTGGCCACAGTATGATGCCTTTGCTAACCGCGAGAACAAGCGCTTTGACAAGCACTTTCGCGACGCTTGGACCCATAAATGGGACAAGAAGTTATGGATTAATCCTCTGTTTCACTTAATCGAGCAGGTCATCCACAAAATCAAGCAAGATAAAACCCAGGCGATTTTAGTTGTGCCCTTGTGGGACGACAAGCCTTGGTTTCAGGAATTACAAGACATTTGTGTAGATTACATCGAACTTCCCAGGAAGATTAAGCTGTATGCCAGGGACGACACAGGTCCCCTGCCACAGCGGTCCTGGAGTTCGCTTGCATTCCTGGTGGATGGAAAGCTTTCTGACTCTGATTCTGCTGATTCTAGTACTGATTCCTGTGTTGGGTCTGAATCTGAGGTTGAGCGTGGTACTGATGATGAATCTATTTTTTATGATTTTTGTCCGTCAGATGCCCAAGGTGATCCAACGTCAAATGGATCCGCCTCGTCTCCCTCTTCCCCAATACGATCTACATCCAAAAGAATCTACGGCGCACGGACGACAAAAAAATTTTCTTCGCGCCGCAAATTCAGAGTTTTTTATGAAAAACCCCGTGTGGAAGCTTTCATAGATCCTTTCGAGGAGCTGGATCACGAAGAGAATCTCTGGAATGTCGACCTTCGACCCACCTATCTTCAAGAGGCAGTTGATACGGACCTTTTTAGGGACATCCGTAAGAAGATTCTTCCTGCCAAGGCCGAAGAAATCGCCAAAGTTTTTTCGACAGTAATTCCTGGCGATCAGGTGGACACTGAGTTGTGTTCCAAGAAAAGAGACAAGATTTTTGAGGAACGGAAGGACACAACTCTTTCGGGGAAGTTGATGAAAGACCCCCCTGTCCGTGGGCAGTTCGGTGAAGCCTTCATCGAGCTTCGTGAAGGGTACAAGGCGAAGAAACAGCGTCCTTATGAGAACCATGGACAGAAACATGAGATACTCAGAAAAATAATCGAGAGAAATCTCAGGGAATTTGGTTGGCTTGAGGGTTGTATGACCAGCGAGTGGTGCTGTGCACCCTTCACAGTCCCGAAGCCGCCGCCTGCAGACCAGAACACTATTGATGGTTGGCGAATGGTTGTTGATTTTCGCAACCTCAACGCCGAAACCAAGGCGGATTCACACCCCCTGCCCCTCATTGAGGAGGAAATCGCCAAGAGGGCAAGAGGTCGTTTGTTTTCTGTGCTGGATCTCCGTCACGGCTTTCACCCAATGCCGTTGAGGAAGGACAGCCGACCTCTCACCTGTATGTGCACGCCATGTGGCCCAGTCCAGTGGATGGTCATGCCCATGGGCCTGAAGAACGCCCCTTCGTTTTTTCAAAGAATGATGGAGGATGTGCTTTTTACAGCCCATCCTGAGCTTCGTGCCTTCGTGAGTGTGTACATAGATGACATAATCATCGCAACAGAGGGGGAGGGACTGACCGAAGCCGAGCTGGTGGCCTTACATGAAAAGCAGCTGAACCAGGTTTTGGACATTCTTGATGCCAATCAGCTGATTTGTGGGCCAAAGAAGGGAAAACTATTTTTAAAATCAGTCGAATTTTGTGGTTCTCTCCTTGAGAATGGCACCCGACGACCCAGTCCAGGGAAGCTCGTCGCTATTCAGAAGTGGAAGCGCCCTGAGACGATCACGGAATTGAGAGGATTCCTGGGTTGTTGCAATTTTTACCACACTTTTGTGCCGAATTATGCCAAATTTGCTGCCCCCCTCACTGAACTATTGAAGGTGGGGAGAGATGCGGGCAAGGCAGGTTCAAAGGTTCGTGTCAAGTGGACTGACGAGTGCGAGGAGGCCTTCCATCAATTGAAGGCGGCCCTCTGCGAAGTCGCCACGTTGCATGTGCCGAAATTCGACCGACCCTTCTACATAAGAACCGACGCTTCTAGGTACGCGATCGGAGCTGTCCTTGAACAGGTTGATGAAGCCACAGGTGATCATTACCCTCTTGCATTTTGGTCTCGGAAGCTAGCTCCACGCCAAATGCAATGGTCGCCGCGTGAGCAAGAAACATATGCCATAATCTGCGCTCTAAAAAAGTACCAATCGTGGGTTGGCACCAATCGAGTCGAGGTCCTGACGGATCATCGATCTCTGGAGTATTGGGCCACCGAACACATTGATACTGTCGCGAGCCCAGCTGGTCGACGGGCCAGATGGCATGAATTTCTCAGTTTGTTTGACCTCCATGTGTCGTATTTGCCTGGAAAACACAACACGGTAGCGGATGCTCTGAGCCGATGGGCTTACCCCGCTTCAGAGGGGCTGCAAAGTACCAACATCCATGGTACGGAGCAGGACCGCCACGTCGTAATCGAGTGGGATCAAGAAGAAAAAAAGCTCATTCGACGTGAATGCATGCAATGCGCTGTTAAACAGCATGCATTACCGTGCCATGACATCACGGCCTTCTCAGATCCGGCGCATGCTCATGAAATCATCACCAAATCACTGAAAGTCGTGGAGAAAGTCACCGATCCCTCCTCAGGGAGTGTGAAACGGTTCGAGTATACCCGACCTGTAAGTGGATTTCGGTTGATACAGGGCATTAAGCGTCGAGATCCGGCCAAAACTCCACCCCTGCCGAAAGATTCCCTGATCATCCGTGACTGGACGAACGATTATCTGCATGATTCCATGTTTAAAGAGGTCTTTGAGAATCTCAAATCCAAAGATGCTCACAAGGATGGAATTTATGCAGAATATTCGTTGGATGGGGGGAAGCTGTGGATGGAGGGTAAATTGTGCGTACCAGACGCCCTGGCCCCCCGAGTGTTAAACTGGTGGCACAAATGGGAGTCCCCCCACGCACATGGCCGTAGATTATGGTCGATGATTGAACATAGGTTGTTTGGCTCAAGGCTATATACTCACTGTATGAAAGTAGCCGCCGGATGTGCCCAATGTGCTGTCTCGACGCCTCCCAGCGCGAAGAAGCACGGCCATCTGAGGCCACACCCTATTCCGGAGCGCCTCTTTAACAGAGTCACCAGTGATTTTTTCCATCTTGGTGAACTCGACGACGAAGAGTGCCATTGGACCAACAGAAGGGTCAATGGAGTGCTCCTTATTCGGTGCCGTCATTCCGGCTATATTCAGGTGTTGCCTTGTAACATCGAGTCGATGACTGGCAAGGCTGCCGCCAAATGGTGCGCGCAGACCTGGATGGGAGGTTGGGACGTCCCATCCGAGGTGGTTACGGACTCAGGCAAAGAGTACACCTCCGAATGGTGGAAGGAATTATGTGCTCGCCTTGGAATCCACCACCTCAGATGTGAAATCCACTCACATCGAGCGCTGCCTGGCGAAAGAGCCGGCCGCTCAATTATAAATATGCTTCGTAAGGAGCTCGCCAGTGAGAAGGACTTCCATTGGCTTGAAGTTCTCTTCGCATTGCTTCGCCGTTACCACAACACGCCTTTGTACCATGGCCTTTCTCCAAATGAAATTGTCTTTGGACGAAAGAAGTGTTGGTGGAACATGCCGTTGAATAATCCTCGCCCTTGCAAAGATGCTTCGTTGTTTTTGGACGAAATCCAACGAGCAGAAAAAACTGTCTCGAAATTAATCGATAAGCATCAAGCTGACTGGCTTTGGGTCCAGAATCAAGGCCGAAAAAACCCCCACAATTTTGAAGTCGATGATCGAGTTTGGCTTCGAAAATCCGAAACCACCCTGGGCGGAGATGATAAGCTTCTTCCCTTGTGGGAGGGGCCATTCGCTGTTACAGCGCGTCTAGGTGAGAACAGGTGGAGGATTCGTGTGGATGTCAGCAGGGAAATTGAAGTTTCGGGCGATCGCCTCAAGAGAGAGATCCCCTCCCCCAAGGATCGGGTTAAACCCCTTTTTTGGACTTCGAAATTTTTGTCCGATCGGGTCATCGAAGGGGGGAAGTACGAACTCAAGAGGATTTTAGAAGCAAGACGTAACGAAAAGGGCGAATGGGAATTTCTATGTGAGTGGAGGGGCTTTGATTCCAGTCACAACAACTGGGAACCAGCCCATTCTTTTGTCCATGGGTACACCAAGGGGTTCATCGACTTCCTCAAGAAGCACCCCGAAATCGGCGTACTCCTGACAGACTGTCTGTCGAAACCCGACAGACAGGTGGAGAGCGACGGAAAAAGACCTGTGGTGAATCGAGATCCAGCCTTTTACGGCCCTCAGCAGCCACATTCCAGGGCTGATCCGTCGATCCCCCCTCCTGCGGTCAGGCCAGCCCAGGAGCCAAATGAGGACCAAGCTTCGAGTTCGGCCGCTGATCTACAGCGCCCAAGCCGTACGAGGGCCCCACCAGACAGGTTGGTGGTCACATGTATTCGTGCTTGGCCTAATTGAGGGAGACTCGTCGTGACTTGAGTCGCCGACGCCATAATCTGGGTAACAGTCGTCTAGTCCAGGGCGTCATGGCACTCGTCGCTAGGGCTCAAGGGTGTAGGTTCGAAACCCTTGCATGTCCAACTCCTACAAAAGCTCCAGCCTCGCCCCGTCAACCACTTATTCCAATGTGAGTGTTCTGACGACTTGAAAAAACCACATTCTGCTCAATCCACTGTTCATTCTTCCTGATTACGACATGATATGGAGAACTGCGAATGTTTGACGATTTGACGTCAATCAACTTTTCTTTGGTCTCCGTTCGGCAGACAAGGCGTAGATACGCTGCCGAAAGCCACGGAGTGTGCTGCCGTGTCCAGAAAAAACCAAACTCAGGCTTAATTCAGGCAGATTCGGGGTAATCTTGTCTCTGTTGGTCTGTGCATTTTTGGAATTTGGCTACTCGTGCAGATGGAAGCAAATGTACATAGTAAAAACGCTGGCCAGCGACAGTCGCCCCTACAGCGACATTCACCCCTACAGGCACCCCCTGTAGTTCTGGCCGCACTAGTTGCGACGCCAGGAACTCAGATCTTACCTTCATTTGCCGTGATGCTGAAGCCAAAGTCCAGATTCAGATCCAGATTCCTTGAATTTACCTTGAATTCCTCAGGTTTGTCCATCATTCTGCGCAACAGTGCAAAACCCCGACGTCAATTGTTCAGACAACCTTCCTATAGGAGCTCCAGGGACTTCTAACAGCAACCTCTCGGACCTCAGAGCTTCCGTAAGCTTCGATGTATTTTTGGCACACGCCAATGTGAGCTCAATCCGACCTGAAACTGTCGAAAATGGTGAATCCAAGTGTCTTGTGGGACTAAATCGAAAGATGGGCCTTGTTCAAGTCGATTGACACCACCGCCACTGTAAATAAAGGACTATTCGGTGTCTCTCAGTCATATACTGTCAGTAAAGCGCCTTCAGCGAACCTTCGGCGCGTTACATGCCAAGGATCCAGGGCCATCATGTCCCATCATGATGCATCATCACATGATCCACATTATCATGGAATCTGTTGGATGCTCGCGAACCAACGTGCCGGAAAGCATAAGTCAGCTGAATAAACGACAATATATACCAACTCTAGTCTAAACGAAGGTGTTAGTAGTTTCAGTTCTAGACGTTCCGCTTCATTTCACCTTCATCTGAGGGAATTTGCCTCATTTTAGGACAGTTTAGGTTGATTTCCTTGTCATCTCCTCTCATTCAACGAAGTTAGCCAAGTTAGGCGAAGTTAGTTCGTTGACGCTGATGTTTTTCTGTTCACTTAGGGCCTGCAGACTACATTTGTATTTGTTTTCCCTCTCTGTGATTGTTTCATCTCCTTCATCTCTGCCCAAATTGATTCTCAATCTTGCTGAATCTTGTGATCATCCACCAAATGCGCCAAATCTGACGCACATGCTGCACTTTTCAGAACGAGAAAAGCGGGAGTAACACGATGTAGAGTACGTGGAGGACACCGTAGCGTGCCCGCGACAGCTAAACTGTGCCAGAGCGCCGAGATGTCACTCCATTTCTTGATTCTCCCACTCAATCCACCAATAATCTACCTCATTCTCAATCAGGGCATGGTTTGGTATCGATTCTCGATACGTTTACATGCTTTTTAGCCCTTAACCTAATGTTTTACTGCACGGAGGACTGTTCGTCACTCCTCATTCTGTCTCATTTCAGGTTCATCCATCCTGATTCAGTGCCAATTCAGCCCAAATCAGGTCAGATCAAGCAGATTTCGCCCCATCGAGGCTACATTTCTATTTTTTTCTGGGACTTACCCGCACTACGTTCTTCGTTGACGTAGCGACACACCCCAGTGTGTTTTTGGAGGGGGAGTGTAAGTGCGGCTAACCCCCATCTGCCCAGATTTTCACTGATCTGCCCCAGATTGGCTACATTTTGGTCATTTTCTCTGCTTCGGCGGAATCGCCGCCCCGCAGCTCAGTCTCAGGATCAGACCTATATATTCCTGATGTGCCGGATCTGATTCCGCGGTCCATTCATCGTAAATCCGCCGCGTTCCGATCATTTACCCGGAATCGCCATTTGCCGCTGACGCGCGCGCGCGAGCCAGATCGGCCAAATATTTTTTCACAATCGGATTTATATAAATCTTTTCAGATAGATATGGACACTCAAATGTACTTAGGATCATCCGCATCAATTTTCTTCATAGACTGGGATTTTTTGCCGGATAACAATCAGTATGGATCTTGCCTCCGTTGTCGCCGCTCTTGCCTCCGTTGGTGTCCGTGTATCCGGTTCTGCCCCCAACAGCAGCGTTCAGGTCGACTCCTCGCGTGCCTGCCCCCCCGGTCTTGCCGGCCCTGAGCCCTCCGGCACCATCAATGACCTAGGGCAGCACTTTCACACCACAGCCGACTACCCGCCTGGCCACGCTCCGCCAGCGATGACCCATACTTCGGGCCCTACAACATTCTATCTGTGGATGGACACCGTATAACCGTGCGGTGTTCTCCCCGTCTAGGGGGGACCCTGGTGTGCGCTGCTCAACACCTGAAGTGCTACTATGATCCTGAAGACCTCTGTGGGGAAGAGTGGGAGCTGAACGACGAGGAGACCGCCGCTCTAGACCTACAAGGGGCTGCCAGCCCTATGGAAGTTGAAGGGGAACTCCCCGACATGAACGCCAAGGAGATGGCTAAGGAGGGCTTCTACCTGGTGAAGTCTGTCCTACGCCACTGCTATCGCCAGGGTTTGCGCTTCCTCACCCTCTGGGAAGGGTTTGGAGTCGAAGAGGCCACCTGGGAGCCCTTGTCTGCGTTTGTTCTACCTGCGGGACGCCTGAACTCAGTTCTGGTAGACTACTTGTCCCAGAACAACCTTGGTGAGTTGCTGAGGCTCGCTGAGACGCTTGCCTCCAAGACTAAAGCTAGGGACTGAATCTTACCCCTAACTGTGCTACGTATGTCTGTGTGTGTCTCTCCCAGGCGTGGCTCCCGAATCAACGGGCTTCGCTGATGTCGGACTGAAGGTCCTAGTCAGTTACTAGTACCACTCCTATGGCGCCCAGTTTCTGTGCTGGCGCCTATCCTTGGGGGAAGACGGCAAAGGCCCTACCTACTAGAGGGGAGGGGTGGCCAAGTGTGCTAAGGGCATACCAAAAGCCCATTTTTGCTAAAGGCGGAAGCGAATGCACTCCCCTGCCCACGCGGAAAAGCACGCGGGACAGGAGACACTACTACACTACACGCACTAACGCCAGCACCGGCTTTTGAAGGCAGGTTGAGCACTCATCACTTGCACTCAACTCCTGCCAGGCCTGCTGACCCTAACACCTACGGACGCTACTTGGTGTTGCTGTTGAAGGTGTCACGGGTCCTACTGACCCTCCTGTGGGAAAGCAAGAAAACACAGAGCTACCAAGCGTCTCTGGCCTAACAAGGACGCCACAACGCGTTTCCCTGCTAGGGCTTGGAGGGAAGGGGTGCTCTTGTGGCGTGCACAGCGTGAATGTTGAAGATGTCGGGCTACGCTTGCCACTCCTGGCTGAGTTGTAGCTTTTTGTTTGTGTGATCAGCGCCGTATATTTCAGCACGGCTTGGGACTGCACCAGTTCACCCTGACCTTCCCACCTGAAGAGCAGAGGCGGATGAAGGAGCGTTTGCAGCGGAGGAACCAAGACCATCTCCACGTATTATACGCTTCTCAAATGGCCCTATAATACGCTGTCCACAAACGCCCCTATCAAGCAAGCAAGCTTAAGGAACTCCAACCGTTCTCTTCTAGAACGTCGGGTGGAGCCCCCGGGTAACCTAAACAAGGTTTACCGTGCCCATTTCGCGTGGCCTACCCTTTAATGCGTGTGTGAATGCACGATCATGCACGAGTTTACTGTCAACCTGTGGCAATCTCTTTCTTTTTCTCCTAATCTTACCCACAATCACGAACTCCACCAGGGGGTGGCCCCACCTGGGCCTACCTACCTTACTCACGGCTGGAGAGTGAAGCAAGAGGAGGCAGAAATGAGGCTCAAGAGAATAGCGACGCTATGCATATGTGTGTATGTCCAATCACCCTGGACTTACCTCCAATCATCTGCAATCTTTCTAATCTATCCCTCTATCGTTTGTTAGCGCTGCTACAAGGCACATTCACGGAGATGCGAGACGAGCAATGTGCCTGCTGCATACAAGACGAGCACACCTGTAGTTTATACCTGATTCATTGAAGTCCTTCTGTTGATTTTTGAAATCTTGATTCTTGAATTCTTACTGTCAATGTGGGTGCAATCTTTATGTTTGTCTATTTATGTGTGTTTCGTCATTTTTGTCATTCTGCGTAACATACGTTTGTAATCTTATTAATTCCTTATTTTCCGGCGCTTCGCTAGGAGCCGCTCTTGCGCGCCGCCTTTTTCTGCGTAAGAATTTCCTGATTTAAAAAATCAAGAGATGACTACAAATTTTTTAAAAATGTGCATCTGATGCACAATTGGATTCTGTCCAGCTGTGTGCCTTCAGAAAAATTCTAGGCCGTCATTTGACGGATTTAGGTGTTGTCGCTTCGCGTTTTCGTGGATTCGTCCCTCATCCTCCCATTCCTCTGTTGTACAGACCTCCTCGCAAAGACTCGTTGAGTAGGCTGCTGTTCCGGCTCAAAAGCAGCAGCGGGAGACTGAACCAGAATCAAGACCCCTCCAAGGGGCAATTCTAATTGAATCAGCGCACCCTCGCCCCAGTACCAGGACAGGTGTCTCCATCAGCTTCAATGAGACTTGGGTCGAGCCTCCTATGAGAGTCTGGCGTTGGGTTGTGTTACGCTGCAGCTTGCAGGGAGGGGTGCAAATGCATATGGTCTTGGCATGCCCTATTCTGACCCCACCAAGCCACAGGAACCCCGGCAGCGCCAAGAGCGCTGAGCTTTCTGTTGGAGATTGTCATCAACAATACAGCAAGAGTCGCTGGCCATGGTAAAGCGCTCTTTTCCAGTGTTAGGGAAGCTATAGGTATTTTAAAGTAGGTGTGGAAACCAAGGAAAGGCCAAGAAAAAAATCCCTTTTTCCTGAAAATGCGACAGTGGTGGCCACCACAGCACAAGGGGGGGGTAAGAAAAAGTGCTTTTCCAATGCTTTAGGGTATACTTTAGTTGTATTAGAGGTGCTCTAAGCACTCATGCATTTTTATCTTAGTATTGGCCGAACCAAAATGGGTGATAACACATTTGGACCTATGGAACCAAACACTAAATCAGGATGTTGTGTGGACCCCTTTATCCCCAAGCTATAGGCACTAAAACATCTTCTCCTGGGTTGCTGACGCACTGATATACTGAAGGCAGAGCCTATGAATTTATCTATGTTTTCTCATGAATTCTTAGATACCCTAGTGGTATGCACCCTAGGGGGCTGGGGCACCTCTTTTTGAGAGGTCCTGGGTTCAATACCCAGTCAGCCTAGCTAAGTAGGATTATCCCATGTGACATGGCAGTGACCTCAGCGCCACAAGCCATGCCACCTCAGCACCTATGGGACCCAAAAACAAAGGGTGCACATCTCAAGATGGCACTGTGGATGAGAGTGAGCCCTTGGGGCAGTTTTTCAATCAGTTTTTCTCAAACATGCAAAATATTTCATCCTGAGTTGCAATGTATGCTAATTACTGTGGTCTATTGTTGATAGTTGTCTTTATCTAACTCTTTGTGACTGCAGCACTTCATGCTTTGATCCTGATCTTCTTCTACTTGCTTATCTCTGGCTTCAGTTATTCTGGATTGGTTGTATTTCAACAATAAAACATTTTCCTCATCAAAAACAAGCAGCAGGAACCCTACACCAGCAGCAAGCAGCAGGAGAGGCACAACAAACACACAGTTTTGAAATCACTATAAAACGTTCTCTCGAGATGTGCTCTGACTGCTCCAGTGGCACATACTCTCTGCCATTGCCGTGGTCCAGGTAGAGGAGGTAGGGCGCTTGCAGCGTCAGGGATTGTATCTGGGGATGCTGCACGAAGAAGTCAGTCACCAATACAAAGTCGAAGGCCTCAGTGTCCATCACATAGAACCGATGGGCAATAGTTCGGGAGCCCATAGGTACCTCCACTTCACAGTCCCCGCAGCTGTGCACCACATGTCCATCCCCCATTCGTATAGCCGCGGTGGTCATGGTGTTCTTCAGGCTCCCACAAGGTAAGGTTTTCTTGGCCACTATAGATATGGTGGCTCCAGTATCCAATACCCCCAGGTATTCATGTCCCCCTAGTCGGATACGTACCCAGAACACGAAGTCCAGGGCCCCACCGGAGCGTCCCCATCAGAACTCCGCGGGACAGGTCACCTCGAACCCCTTGTTCCGCAATTTGCGGGCCATCCTCATGAAACGGCTTCTCTTCTTAGCCTTGCTATCATCACAACCTTCATGCTCACGTTTGGCCCCTTGTTCTCGCTGGGCCTGAGTTTGCGAGCGTGTGGTAGGACCAGACTGCCCTCCAGAGGGCTCGGAGTTCCCCCCTGGATCAGGGTTTGGATTGCCTCCGTTCTGGTCCGGGTTCTTGTTGTCCTTGTCTGGCTGGCGGTTAGTGCCTCCTCCTTGTCCACCTTGACTCTTGTCTTGTCCTTTTGCACGTCCTTTCGACTTGCCCTTGCCAGAGTCGTTGCCGTTGCCCTTGCCACCGCCCTTGCCAGAGCCTTTGCCAGGATCCGCGCCCTTCAGCTTCGCCCACAGGCGCTGCTTGTGGTAGCACTCATCCTCGTAGTGCTTCCTCTTCCCACAGAAGGCACAGGTGATAGTGCACCTGTAGTGATCCGGCATCTTGGCCTTGGCGCCGGTGTTGGTCTCCTGCCTCTCCCCTCGGACTACGAAGCAGTCTCGCTGCTCGCAGTCAGGGGCGTGCTGCAGGTGGCCCTGCTCATCTCTGGCATCACACCAGAAGAGCTCCTTGACATTGTCCATGAGAAGGCCGTGTTTGGGGGTAGTCCCCTGTCCAGGTCTGGGTCCTTGGTACCCTTTGCCATGGCTTCCAGAGCCTCCCCCTCCAGGACGGTAGGCGTTCAGGTGCTGGTCGCTTTCTTTCTCCAGCCCCAGCCCCAAGAGTAGCACACAGAAATCCTCGTAGTTGAGGGCTCTAGCCTTGCGCTCTGCCGTTGAACGGCACTCGTCCCTCAGCTCCTGAGGGAGCTTAGCCACCAACCAGAAAAGCAGGTCGTCGCTGCTGTAAGAACCGGGCGTCAATCGTCCAGCCCAGTGATCCAGGTCAGCCGGTAGCTCAGAGACCCTGCCAGGTTTGGGGTTGTTGGGCAGTACGGCCAGGTTCTGGATCTCGGCCCTGATGGAGAGGTCGGTTTCATAGGTCGGGTACTGCCTCTCCAAGGCAACCAACACGTCGGCAAAGGTGGCGGACTTAGTCACGATCTGCTTGACCTGCTTCTCCAGGTACTTGGTCTTGCAGCACTGCAGGAGTAGATTGCACTTGACCCGCCCGCTAGAATGGGTTTGGCCGGTCATTCGGAGGAACCGGCCAAAATTCTCAGCGAACTCGCTGTGATCTTTGCCTGAGTAAGAAAACGTCACAGCCATGTCTTTCTTGGAGGGCTTGATCCAGGCCAAGCCCCCCTTAAAACCCTTTTGTTGATGCTAAGACTAACTTAAGTATTTTTATCACTCTTTTCAAGCCTAAAGTACACTTTCTCAAAGTAACTAGGGTTCTAACCCTAGCCCCCCCATGAAGTTCACCCCTACCACTCAACTGAGCGGAGGTACCTTCCTTCATGGGGGATATACCGAGATAAAAAAGGCATTTCATGCTTTAGTATTGCTCCGCCCTGGCCCTTGGTCAGGATGTTTACTAAAACGCTCTTTATACAGCGATCGCCGTCCGCATCAGAGCGGTCGAGTGTACCCTAGTGGGCAAGCACATGTGCTCTAGGGAGGGAGTCCTGGGTGCAAGCCCCACTACCCCCAAAATTTTTACCAAACGTTTTCGTCGCACGCCGGCGACTTTTGAGGAATGCCCCATCGAAAGGACGTCATTCACGGTACATTACACTGTTTTTCGAGGGTACCTACAGTGTGATAGGCTTCTATGAACTGATGAGGATGTGTTTGGTAAGTTTGATGCATTTTCTGAGGTAATTTTAAAACCCTTTTGTTGATGCTAAGACTAACTTAAGTATTTTTATCTCTCTTTTGAAGCCTAAAGTACACTTTCTCAAATTAACTAGGGTTGTAACCCTAGCCCCCCCATGAAGTTCACCCCTACCACTCAACTGAGCGGAGGAACCTTCCTTCATGGAAGATATACCGAAATAAAATAGGCATTTTATGCTTTAGGCCTTGGAGGTTAAGCCTAGTGGTCTCCCACCCCAAGACCCCTATACTCGATTGTTTCTACCACTTTTTGTGGTTCTACCTTTTAACTTTTTGCACTGAACGGCGCCCCTTGTGGCTGGCCAGGCCGGGTTCTACTTTTTAACTGTTCCTGAATTCACTTGCTTGGCCAAGTCATTTTCTGTGTTGGCCTGACATCTATGCCCCACATTCCTAACAAGCACCATTTCACCCAAAAGAGTGCACATGAAGTGCTTGATGCTATCTTGGAGGCTAGAGTCAGTCCAGGTTTCATATAAAATCTTTTGTATTATCCATTTGTGATTGAAACTTTGTGTTTATACCTGCTTTGTCTATCTGCAGCCCTTCTGTGTTACACTGGATTTAAACACTATTCATTGATTCGATTCACATCCTGTTCTTGCTCTACTTGCTGCTTTGGTTTTGGTTTTCAACTGCAAAACCTGCAGGATTTCATCAAAATATCTAGGGCACTAATCAGGGACATCTTTCCGGTAGCAGAGACAGTCCCTTGTGACCTTTTGAACCGACCCTGAGAAGAAGTGCAGCACACAAAGCTCAACAACATGTTCATCATGTCCACGCCAAGCGTCAGGACCTGGCCCATAACAACTGTCCAAGTACAAATGGGCAGCATGGCCCACCCTATGAGTGAACCACCTTACCGAGCTCCACATCTCAGTGTCGCATCTGGGTCCCAAGGAGATCCAGATCGCAGAAGGGCGGAAGAAAATACAATCCTTACCACTGAGGCCTTAGCGGCCCACGGTGGAGACAGCCTGCATCATCTCCACAGGCGCGTAGCAGCCTCAGTCTCCCGGTCCGCCTGTCCGGCATCATCCTGAACAGCGATTGGAGGCCCTGAGGAATACGAGGAACTGAGGAAGAAAATGGATGAATACATCCTCCATGAGGAGTACTACAAATCCATTCGTGGACAAGGCGGGGAGGAGCCATTGGCAGTACACGGATCTAGACCACGTATAGACCTAGGGTCCTACACGCACTCTGGCCCGCCGTCCGACAAGGTCGAGACAGCATCCCTGCCAAGACGACCGAGACCTGAGTATCCAAGAGCATGTTGTCCAACCCCAAGGTCTCCTGAAGTAGGCCCGACTTGAGTTGAGGGACAACATCATCCCAGGCCAACCTACGGTGCCCTGGATCATACGGCCGAACTGCTGGCCAAACTTCTGTCTGGATCAGAAGATCCAGATGTGACGGCCCTATCGGAGGCCATTAAGGCAAAACTGGGTATTGCAGAACCCTTACCCAAGCCAGAGTTGTCCTCCCCCTCCCCCGGACTGAGTACCCTGGCCGATGATCTTAAGAGATCAAGGGTCTCAAGGCTGTTGCCTAAGGTCACCTGCCCCAGCCCCTTTCACCCCCGTGGCAGGACAGTCCCTATCGCTGAACTACAGGACGTGCCTGTGACAGAGACTGAGAAGAGAGGGCTGTCAGCCCTGGCACCTCTTGCCGGCGTATCACCTTCTGGCCTAGCTCCGGGGGGTTGGAAGACGGGCAGACCTATTGCCCAGGCGAACATTCAGCTGGAACTGCCGGAGTTCGACCCCAAAAATCTGCCCAAATGGGCAGAAGAATTTGCTGAGTTTCTTTTGCTGACTGGCCAATCCCATGTGGATGTGGCCACCAAATGCTCTCTGTTGAAACGCTCATGCAAAAAGAAATTTTTGGAAAAACAGGTGAAACAGATTGTGAAAACCTGTTCCACCTGGGCAGAGGTACTCCAGAGGTTGAAGAAAACGTTCCCAGTCTATGAGACTGACCTCAGTGTGCGCACACAGATAGAGGAGCTACCTATATGCTCCTTTATGCTCCCTGAGTTTCCTTCCGCTGCGCGAATCTCTGAATACGTGTGCGACTTGGAGTATCTGTTTTCGCGGATGAACTTGGGCTCCTACGGAGCCACTGAGCCCCACCTGTGGCTCATGAGTAAGATCCCCTGATGTACGTGGGATGATTGCCGCTCTACCTCTCTGAGGAAAAGTGGGACCCACTCCTATGATGAACTCATGGACCTCCTGATTGAGCTAGCTCTTGAGAGGGAGAATGACTCCCACATGGAGAAATTCCTCAAGAAACATTTGGGTCCAGCGGGTAACCCTACCCCCGAACGTGGCGAAGGGAAAGGGCCTGAAAATCCCACTAACGCCAACCAGAGAGGTGGTAAAGGAAGGGGTAACCTACGTGCCATGAATGAGGTTAAACCTGAGGCAGGTACACCCCCTTTGTTCTACTGCAAACCTGTTAATGACAAGGGGGGTTCTTGTCATGCCCCTGACTGCGATCAACGCGGTAGCTGTATGCTGCAGATGAAACGACAGCAGCATCCCAAGGATGGGAAACCTGTGACCCATCAGGATCATTTCAGGTGTACCATCACCTGTGGCTATTGTGGCAAACGTCGTCACTATGAAGACGAATGTCACATAAGGAAACGCGAGAGTGATAAACTCAAGCGTCAGGAGGCCGAACGCCAGAAGACCCAAACACCCACCAAATACCCTCAGAATGGGGATAAAGGTGGTAAAGGAGGTGGCAAGGGGGGTGGCAAAAATGGACCCCCTAACCCCCAGAGGCGCTCATCAGCGCCCGTTGCTACACCCTCTCCTGCTGCTACACCCCCTCCTGCCGCAGGTGATCCCAAGAAGCGCCCCCAGGGGGATAACGCTACCCCTGAGGGAAATAACTCCAAGGAGAGGTGCTTGGCCTGGATGGCCAGGTCCCTCATAGCTGCAGGGGTGGATGTCAAGTTCCCTGATGAGGAGTAGGGGGGCGGCTCCGAAGAGGAGGACTTGGTTTTCTGGATCCTCGTGAAAATCGGGGATCAACTTTTTCGAGCGGTGCTTGACACCGGTGCAACACTTTCCATAGTGGCCCGGCGCCTGCTAAAGACTTTCAAGAACACTAACACCGTGGCCATAAGAGTAGGGGATGGGCGTACCATCCATTCCTTGGGGGGGGTCGATGTGACTATATGCCTGGGCGACGAAACCGTGACCCAACACTGCAGAGTGCTGGACACCGACGCCTTTGACATCGTCATTGGTACAGACTTCCTACGAAGAAACCCCCAGGTAAAAATGCTGTCTCTCCAGCGCCCCTATTCTTTGCAGTAAGAAAAAGTGCTTTTCCATTGCTTTGGGACATACTCTAGTTGTATTAGAGATGCACTGAGCATCCATGCATTTTTATCTTAGTATTGGTCCAGCCAAAAGTGGTGAGAACACATTTTGACCTATGGAACCAAACACCCAATCAGGATATTGAGTGGACCCTTTAATCCCCTTTCAATCAGAAGTAAAACATCTTTTCCTGAGTTGACTGAGCACTGACATACCTAAGGTAGAGCCTATGAATTTATCTATGTTTTTCCATGAATACTTATCTGCCCTAGTGGTATGCACCATAGGGGGTTAGGCACCTCTTTTTGAGAGGTCCTGGGTTCAATTCCCGGTCAGCCTAACTAAGTAGGAAGATCCCAACTAAGTAGGAAGATCCCATGTGACATGGCAGTGACCTCATCGCCACATACCATGCCACCTCAGCACATATGGGACCCAAAACAAAGAGTGCACATCTCCTAAGATGGCACTATGGAGAGAGAGTGATCCTGAGGCAGTTTTCTAACTCTTTTCCCAAAACATTTCAGCTATCTCTGTGAATATGCATTCATTTGTTTCCTGAGTTGCAGTATCTGTGAATATCTAATCATCTTTCACTGTTTACACTGCAGCCCTTCATGCTTTGATCCTGAATTACCTTCTCCTTGCATACTATTGGCTTGGGCTATCCTGGATTGAGTTGGCTTTACTGTATTTCAACAAACAAAAGCTTTTCATCATCCAAAACCAGCAGCAGGACACCCTACAGCAACAACAAGCAGCAGGAGAAGCAAAAACACAGTGCTGAAAACACTATAAACTTTTCTGGTAGCAAGAGGCAGCCTGTCTCTGTGCACCGGCAGCGACCCCGCGCCGTACAACCAGTGCTCCGAGCAGGCAAACATAAGCAGAAGGGTGGATTAAGATGGATCCAGGAAGAGTGGACGCCGAGGTGAACACAGCGCCAGCGCCAGAGACACCGGCAAGGCCGGCGCCTGACGCTGTACCTTCGGTGGAGCCCTTACATGGGCCAATGGATACGGCGGAGGACTCCTTGGATGGCCTCCAGACGGCCTTTGGGGCCCTGTCGGTGAAGGAAATGGTCTCTCAGCCTCAGCCTGTGAAGAGGAAGAGAGGAAACGAGAGCGAGAAGGATGCTGGAGAAGGAGCAGACGAAGGAGAGGAGCAAGGGCAAGACCCGACGGATATCCCTACCTTCGAAGGCGCACCAAGCGCTTCTGGCCTCCAAGCATCACCCTCTCCCATACCCACCACACACCCAGCCGCCGCTAAATCCACTTCCACAACCAACCAGCCTATGGCAGAGGGCACAGGCTTTACTGGCATGCCTCACTACCCCGCCTATGGCATGGGCCCACCTACCACTGCGCTCCTTGAGGCAACTACTGCCAGTGAGCCGGTGGCTTCCAGCTCTGCGCCGCGTTGGTATGCGGCTGACCATCCCCATCCACTTCACTCCACTGGAACCTACATGGAAGTTCCTGGGTATGCTCCTGGGTATGCACCTGGGTATGCACCCCTGAGTGGGTTGAGGAGAGGACCAGAGTCTCTGGGAGGCAGGAGTAGAGGATCGGGAAGATCCTCCAACAGGTCCCTGACGCGGTCGGAGATCAACGAGGTGCTCCAAGGAGCCACTTCGAAAATCGTGAGCGACCTCACGCAAGAGATCAGGGAGAAATTGCAGCCCCTGATGATCCCGTCCCATGCGTCACCTACGACAGTGGGGATGTCACCCCACCGAGTACAGGCTAACCACCTGGCGGCAGGGTTGACGAATACCCTGGGGAGCCTGAGGAGCCGACCGATGCCGACTCCTGCAGCAGTACCAAGAAGCCCATTCGTCCCGAGGACAGCCCAGCCGCCCTACAGTCACGTGACGAACTCGACGAGGGCCGAGCTGGACCAGCTGGGGCTGACAGCCCTAAGGGCTATGGTGGACGTGGAGCCTTATGGCTCCAGTGATCTAGGCGGAGACCCCTCCGATGATGGGCCGCCTTCGATGACTTCTTCTTCGCCATCGGATGACGAAGACCCTGAGGACCCCGAGGACTCCAAGGGTAAGAAGAAGAAGAAGAAGAAGAAGAAGAAGACCCGACGCCCTGAAGGACGCCGAGCTCAGGAGGCGAAGGCTATTGCCACCTCCAAGATAGTGGTGAACCTGCCTGAATTGACAGGCAAGGACCTCAGCGAGTTCGCTGAGAACTTTGGCCGGTTCCTACGACTGACCGGCCAAACCCACGCGAGTGGGCGAGTGAAGTGCGACCTGCTCCTGCAGTGCTGCAAGACGAAGTACCTGGAGAAGCAGGTCAGGCAGATCGTCACCAACTCCGCCACCTTTGCCGACGTGTTGGTTGCCCTGGAGAGGCAGTACCCAACCTACGAGACCGACCTCTCCATCAGGGCCGAGATCCAGAACCTGCCCGTCCTGCCCAACAACCCCAAACCCGGCAGGGTCTCCGAGCTGTTGGCGGACCTGGACCACTGGGCTGGACGACTGACGCCCGGTTCCTACAGCAGCGACGACCTGCTGTTTTGGTTGTGCTCCAAGCTCCCCCGTGAGCTATGGGACGAGTGCCGTCTGACGGCTGAGCGCAAGGCTAGATCCCTCCGCTACGAGGATCTATGCGTGCTGCTCCTGGAGATGGCGCTGGAGAAGGAGAGCGACCAACACCTGAACCACTACCGTCCTGGTGGTGGAGGTTCTGGAGGCAAAGGGTACCAAGGGTCCCGACCTGGGCAGGGGACTACCCCCAAACACGCCCACGCCCGCCTAATGGAGAACGTGAAGGAGCTATTCTGGTGTGATGCCAGAGATGAACAGGGCCACCTGCAGCATGCCTCCGACTGCGAGCAGCGAGACTGCTTTGTTGTCCAGGGGAAGCAGCAGGAAAAGATCACCGGCGCCAAGGTGAAGATGCCGGATCATTACCGCTGCACCATCACGTGTGCATTCTGCGGTAAGCGGAAGCACTATGAGGACGAGTGCTACCATAAGCAACGCCTATCGGCGAAGCTTAAGGGGGAAGATCCTGGCAAAAGCTCAGGCAAAGGTGGAGGCAAGGCCAAAGGCAACGACTCCGGCAAGGGCAAGTCGAAAGGACGTGGTCAAGGTGGTCAAGACAAGGGTCAAGGCGGACGAGGAGGAGGCGCTAATCGCCAGAACGACAACAAGAACAAGGACAAGAACGGAGGTAACCCCAACCCTAATCCAGGGGGGAACTCCGAGCCCTCTGGAGGGCAGTCTGGACCTACCACACGCTCACAGACGCAGGCCCAGCAAGAACAAGGAGCCAAGCGTGAGCATGAAGGTGGTGACGACGGCAACGCCAAGAAGAGAAGCCGTTTCATGAGGATGGCCCGCAAATTGCGGAACAAGGGGTTCGAGGTGACCTGTCCCGCGGAGTTCTGACGGGGACGCTCTGGTGGCACCCAAGACCTGGTGTTTTGGGTACGTATCCGACTAGGGGGACGTGAATACCTGGGGGTACTGGATACTGGAGCCACAATATCGATAGTGGCCAAGAAAATTTTACCTTCTGGGAGCCTGAAGAACACCATGACCACCGCCGCTATACGGATGGGGGATGGACATGTGGTGCACAGCTGCGGGGACTGCGAAGTGGAGGTACCTATGGGCTCCAAGACTATCGCCCATCGGTTCTATGTGATGGACACTGATGCCTTCGACTTTGTACTGGGTACTGACTTCTTCGTGCAGCACTCCCAGATACAATCCCTGACGCTGCAAGCGCCCTACCTCCTATACGTGGACCACGGCAGTGGCAGAGAGTCTGTGCCACTGGAGCAGTCGGAACATACCTCGAGTTACCTGAGACTATCGAAGGAGGAGCCCTCGAACATGATGGCGGCCTCCAAAACTGAGGACTATCAACTATTGGGGGAAGTCCTAGACCAAGGTCTGAAGGAGTTGGGTTACTCTCGAGAAGACCTAAGTGTGGAACTGTTCGCCAGCGACAAGCAGCATGTGCTGGACCTATACTGCAGCAAGGGGAAGAACTGCAGCTACAAATTTTACTGGCCTTCTTTCGGGATGGCCTACGGGAACCCCAGATTCAGTGAACTGGGGAAGATGCTGACCAAGGTGGCCTTGGAACGTTCCCGTATGGTCCTGTGTTCCCCCGATTGGGGAGCCCATGGGGGCAACGAGTACTGGCGAACCCTCCTTGACAAGCTGACTATCAGCTCTGTGCGGTTACCTGATGAGGCCATCTACGTGCCTCTGGGACGCAAGACGCCCATTGGGAAGCCCGGATGGGGGAGTATGCTCAGCGTGGTGGACGGAAGTCTTACCACCATCCCCTGGGAAGACCTGGACCCTACTCTGGTCCAGGCTATACAACGAGAAAGCGATGGACTCGCCTTGGGTGACTTGAAGGATCGTCTACGACCACAAGATGCTGTTGAAACTACACCCGGAGGAGATGAGTACGTCGTGACTGACACCAACGCCCCCAACTCTCCCTGTCATGTACCTTTTCCTGATGGAGTCTCTGAGTGTGGACTATCTGAGCTACCTAGCTCTATCCACTCACACGACGAAACTGAGCACGACGCCTTCTTCGTGCAGACTGCGGTGGAAGAAGTGGAGAACGCCGAGTACGTCGCCCCACTAAAACCCCTACTCTCCATGAGGGTGGAAGACCCCGTGGATGAAGAGCTGGACCCTCGATCCAGGCTCAGGGAGTACGTGGATTCCAAGAGGAAGTTGGTGGCGAAAAAGCTATGCTACGCGAAGCCTACCCGCAGCTCGTGGCCACTGAAGCAAGGACGTATGGGAGACCTATCCCAACTGAAGGAGGACCTCGAACAGAAGATCACCACCTGGCAAAGGGAGGTGGATCTCAAGCTCATGAAGAGCGTATGGGGTGCCCATGTGAGGACCCCAGATGAGGACGACCTCTCGGAGGAATGTGTATGTGAACCCCCTAAAGCGTGCCTATGTTGCCATCGTCCACCGGAGATGGTTGAGCAAGACCTTCTGTATGCCTACCAAGGGCTGAAGGATGCTACCGCGGGCGAAGAATCGGTGGAGGACCACCTCCCGACTTCTATTCAAGGGGCAAGCAACTTACACTCCGACGAGGATATGGAGGACAAGATGAAGGTACTGGACCCGCGGGTACAAAAGCTGATAAGGACCTATCTGGAGGTGTTCGGAGAACTACCCCCTCCAGCCTCATGCGACAAGCTGGTACAGATGGACCTCAAGCTGAAACCCGAGTTCGTGGGTCACAAGATCCGGAGGAGACCCTATCCAGCTCCTAAAGAGCAGGCCGACGAGATTGAGCGACAGATACAAGAATGTATCGACGCTGGCCTAGTCCTGGAGTACAAGGATGGGGACTACCCCCTACACTGCAGCCCCTGTTTCCTGGTGGCTAAACCTGGGTCTACAGCCAAACGGCTGGTAGTGGACTATGGAGAGCTGAACAAGAAGACGCTGAACCACTCAGGGTCCATTCCCAATATGGAGTCTACCCTGGAGAAGATAGCCTCCTGTCGCTACAAGACCAAGATGGACAAGCGAAGTGGATTCTGGCAAGTGGACCTGACGCCCAACGCGCAGGAACTACTGGCCTTCATCACCCCTCAGGGGAGGGTATTCAAGTGGAAGGTCATGCCATTCGGCGTGGCTAACGCCCCCGCTCTGTTCCAAGAGCTGATGAACAAGATCTTGTCCATCCTACGACGGAGACCTAAGGTGCAGGAGCTCATATCCCGTGGGGCCCAGATGGAGGCTCACATCGACGATGTATGCCTCGGGACCAATACCCAGGAGGATCACCTAATCCTCTTGGGTGAGTTCTTTGCGGTCTGCCAGGAGAACCACACACGACTCAAGCTGGAGAAGTGTGAGTTCATGCAGGAGACCATGCAGTACCTGGGGTTTGACGTTGGCTATGGGTGGTGGACCCCAGCGGCCTCTAAGGCCAAACCCCTGATGGATGCCAAGGTACGACACGAAGACCCCAAGAAAGGACTTCATGATGTACGCAGTTTCATTGGGGCGTGCAACTTCTATCGCCGCCACATCAAAAACTTCACCTACACCAGCGCGGTACTGACTGACTTGATCAAGAAGAGTACTACTTGGCGCTGGGGCCCACAAGAGCAACAAGCGTTTGACGAGCTCAAAGACAAGGTAGCCAACGCTAAGTGCTTGGGCGTGCCTAGGGCACAAGGGGAGATTATCCTGGTGACCGACGCCAGCAACGTGGGCGGTGGTGGAACGTTGTTCCAATGGCAAGCACTAGAGAAGGAGGAGTTCGACTCGGCCATTTCCCAATGGGGGACGGAAGGTCTCAACCGAGATGGAACCCTCAAGCACAGCTACCCTGACGACAAGTGGGTCCTAGTACCTCTTGGCCACTGGAACTGGAAGTGGAACCAGGCCAGGGGGAACTACTCCACCTATGAGCAGGAACTGCTCGCGGGTATGCTGGTGCTATCCTCACAAGCACGACTGTTGGGGAGTAACCCTGTGGTCTGGCTATGCGACCAAAAACCGGTCCGCAGTTTCCAGAAGGGCCCCCCACCTGAGAAGGCCAAGCTACGTCGCTGGTGGACCTACCTCAGTCAACTACGGCTGACGGTACACCATATCCAGGGAGTGAAGAACGAGTGTGCCGACTACATCAGCCGCAACAACTTCGACGCCCTGATTGGTGCCCGGTCTGAAGCGCTGGCTAAGGAAGCGTTCAGCCGTATGGACGTACACCTGGACCTGAACATGACCATGATACGCCCGCTGGATGGACTCCAACAATCGGAGTACCTACAGGAGTTTGGGGATATCTACCGGCGCCTGGAGAAACGCCTTGAACCCCTCCTGGTCAACCAAGACCAGTGGAAGCGGGACAAGAGCTACCTCTGGCACGAGGACCGCATCGTGGTGCCTAGTGACCGAGTCCCAGCGCTGCTGAAGTGGACCCATGAGTCCAGTGGTCATGTGGGTGCTGACCGTACCCTGAGGCTGTTCAAGCAGTGGTTCCACACTACGTGGACTGACGACCAGCTGCGGAAGACGCTCCCGCCTATCGTGGACAAGTGCCCGTGCAGGTCCTGTAAACCAGGGGATATCAGGGACAGAGGTCTCTACTCGACCCTGCCCATCCCTCACTGTGCTAACAGTGTTCTATACGTGGACTACACGGAAATGCCGAAGTTCGGGGGCTATGACTTCGCCCTCGTGGTAACCTGTGGGTTGACCAGGTTTACCAGGGTGTTCCCATGTACCAAGCACATTACCGGAGAGGAGACTATCAAGATACTCCTGGAGGAGTGGTTTTGTGTCTATGGGGCGCCCAAGGAGATCAACTCCGATGAGGACGTACGAGTACGCTCAGATACTGGCTGGTACAAGAGGGTCCTGAGGTCCCTCAATGTCCAGGTGTCTACGGGGATTCCCTACTCTCACACGAGCAACCCCCTATGTGAGCGACAGATTCGTGTCCTGAAGGAGAACGTCAGGATATGGTGCAAAACTGAACGCACCAGAGACTGGGTGAGACTACTCCCCGTCATATCCTTGATGATGAACTCCCAAGAGAGTTCAGCTACTGGCTACTCGCCACATGAGCTATTCATGGGGCGCCCGGCGTGGTTCCTACATGCCCCCTATCCAGAGGACACCCATTCTTCTGTGGGTGAATGGGTCCAAGAGCAACAAGCGAAGGTGGACAAGGCCAAGGCTATGCTCCAGAGAGTGAGGGAGCGTCAGTGGAACAAGAAGAACAAGCACCGTGTACCGGCCACCTACCAAGAAGGGGACTGGGTGCTGGTGCACCACAGTCGACTACCCGCCTGGCCACGCTCTACCAGCGATGACCCATACTTCGGGCCGTACAAGATCCTATCTGTGGATGGACACCGTATCACCGTGCGGTGTTCTCCCCGTCTAGGGGGGACCCTGGTGTGCGCCGCTCAACACCTGAAGCGCTACCATGATCCTGAAGACCTCTGTGGGGAGGAGTGGGAGCTGAACGACGAGGAAATCGCCGCTCTGGACCTACAAGGGGCTGCCAGCCCTATGGAAGTTGAAGGTGAACTCCCCGACATGAACGCCGAGGAGATGGCTAAGGAGGGCTTCTACCTGGTGAAGTCTGTCCTACGCCACCGCTATCGCCAGGGTTGGCGCTTCCTCACCCTCTGGGAAGGGTTTGGAGTCGAAGAGGCCACCTGGGAGCCCTTCTCTGCATTTGTTCTACCTGAGGGACGCCTAAACTCAGTTCTGGTTGACTACTTGTCCCAGAACAACCTTGGTGAGTTGTTGAGGCTCGCTGAGATGCTTGCCTCCAAGAATAAAGCTAGAGACTGAACCTTACCCTTACCTGCCAAAGCGTATGTGTGAGTGTGCTAGTCCTAAGGTCCTGAGAGCAAGCCGCAGAGGTGGTGTCCTAATTATACCCAAGTCTGCGCCCTTGCTGAACCTGGAGGGTTGGCTTATTGATGCCACGGGGTACGCCCCGGGTCTCCCCTCCCCTATGCGCCCAATTTCTGTGCTGGCGCAAAACCTTGGGGGAATACCCAGAGTGTCAATCCAGGTATTGTTTTCCCTACCTACCTGTCTACTACAGGGAGGGGTGGCCAAAAGCTATGAAGGCATGCAAAACGCCTGTTTGCTATGTGGCCAAAAACACTAGCCTAACCCACTGTCACAGCCCACCAACCCAGCTAAAATTGCAGGAAAAGGGTGGGACAGTGACACGCCCCCTACAGGTCCTACACACCCTACAGTGGCACCATCCTGGTGGGCGAGCGCTGGGCAACTGGCTCTAGCCCCCACGCAGGACTACCACTCCTACACGCACACTCTACTTGGCGTTGCGAAGAGGAAGTTCTCGAGGGTCCTAGCGACCCACCTGTGAAATGACAAGAGAACACAGCGCTGCTAAGCAACTGTGGCCTCACAGGGGACGCCACAACGCGTTTCCCCTGCAAGGGCTTGGAGGGAAGGAGTGCTCTCGTGTGCAAGGCGCAGATGTCGATGAAGTCGGACTCCCTGCTCTGCCACAGGCGGAGCGGAGTTACTTGTTTGTGTGATCTGCGCCCCTGTTTAGCAGGGCATAAAAAAATGCTGCTGCACCACTCACCCTACCTGCCCACCTGTAAAACAAAGGCAAATGAAAGGGCGTTTGCGGCGGAGGAACCAAGGCACACTCCAGGTATTATACCCTTCTCAGTGTGCCCTATAATAAGCTGTCCGCAAACACGCTGCATGGAGCAGCTACCCTTATCAAGCAAGCAAGCGTTAAGGGACTCCTCAGGTTCTCTTAAAGAACGTACCGAGGAGCCCCTGGGTAGCCTAAACAAGGTTTACCGTGCGCACTTCGCGTGGCCTACCCTTTAATGCGTGTGTGCATGCACGAGTATGCACGATCACGTGGGCAAACCTGCCCATCTCCACAACAATCTTGACTCCACCAGGGGGTGGCCCCGCCTGGGCGTACCTACCTTACCTACCGCTGGGAAGTGAAGCAAGGAGAGGAAACAAAAGGGGCGCACGCGAAGAACGTTGCTATGCACTTGTGTGTATGACTAATCACCCTGATCTGACCGCTAATCATCTGCAATCTTTCTAATCAATCCCTCTACCGCGTTCTATCGTGGTTATCGTTGTTAACGCTGCTACACGACTCGGTCACGGAGACTCGAGACGAGCAATGTGTATGCGGCATGCAAGACGAGCATACCTGTAGTTTATACCTGATTCATTGAAGTCTTTTCAATTTATTTTCGAATTCTTGAAATTTTGAAGCTTCTATTAGTGTGGGTGGAATCTGTATGTTTGTTTATTAATGTGTGTCTCGTCATTTTCAAGACTACGTGATACATACGTTTATAATTCCATTATTTTTCCATTTTCCGGCGCTTCGCTAGGAGCCGCTCCCGCGCGCCGCCATTTTATGCGTATGAATTTCTGGACTTAAAAAATCCAGAGATGACTATAATTTCTATAAAAATGTGCTGAAGATGCACAATTGGATTCTGCTCAGGTGTGTCGTTTCAGAAAAATTCTGCGCCGTCATTTGACGGATTTTGGTGTCGTCGCTTCGTTTTTGCGTGGATTCGTCCATAATTCTCCCATTCCTGCCTCTGCAGATACCCACGCGCAGCCTCGCTGAGTAGGCCGTGTTCGGGCCGAAACGCAGGTGCCTGGAGAGACTGAGCAGAACCAAGACCCCACCAAGGGGCAAATTAATTTCTTTTCGACTCCCTGCGCCCTAAGACAGGTCACAGGTCGCCAGCAGGTTTACGAGAACCCATGCGAGTGTGTATAATGTGTCTTGCGTTTGGGTTGTGTCGACGCTGCGTCTTGGAGGAAGGGATGCATATGCACATGTTTGGCATGCTCCCAATCTAACCCAACCAAGCCACAGGAGCCCCGGCAGCGCCAAGAGCGCTGAGTCTTCTATAGGAAACTGTACAATCAGAGCAGCAAAAGGACGCCAGCCATGGTGAGCGCCCATTTTTCGGTGTGAGGGAGACTATAGGTATTTTAAAGTAGATGTGGAAACCAAGGAAAGGCCAAGAAAAATTCCCTTTTTCCTAACATGCGACAGTGGTGGCCACCACAGCACAAGGGGGGAGTAAGAAAAAGTGCTTTTCCATTGCTTTGGGACATACTCTAGTTGTATTAGAGATGCACTGAGCATCCATGCATTTTTATCTTAGTATTGGTCCAGCCAAAAGTGGTGAGAACACATTTTGACCTATGGAACCAAACACCCAATCAGGATATTGAGTGGACCCTTTAATCCCCTTTCAATCAGAAGTAAAACATCTTTTCCTGAGTTGACTGAGCACTGACATACCTAAGGTAGAGCCTATGAATTTATCTATGTTTTTCCATGAATACTTATCTGCCCTAGTGGTATGCACCATAGGGGGTTAGGCACCTCTTTTTGAGAGGTCCTGGGTTCAATTCCCGGTCAGCCTAACTAAGTAGGAAGATCCCAACTAAGTAGGAAGATCCCATGTGACATGGCAGTGACCTCATCGCCACATACCATGCCACCTCAGCACATATGGGACCCAAAACAAAGAGTGCACATCTCCTAAGATGGCACTATGGAGAGAGAGTGATCCTGAGGCAGTTTTCTAACTCTTTTCCCAAAACATTTCAGCTATCTCTGTGAATATGCATTCATTTGTTTCCTGAGTTGCAGTATCTGTGAATATCTAATCATCTTTCACTGTTTACACTGCAGCCCTTCATGCTTTGATCCTGAATTACCTTCTCCTTGCATACTATTGGCTTGGGCTATCCTGGATTGAGTTGGCTTTACTGTATTTCAACAAACAAAAGCTTTTCATCATCCAAAACCAGCAGCAGGACACCCTACAGCAACAACAAGCAGCAGGAGAAGCAAAAACACAGTGCTGAAAACACTATAAACTTTTCTTTTGCACTGCGACTTTGGCAGTGGGCTCTTCTCCGTACCTTTGGAGCTGTCAGGACGAAAAGAGTCTGGACTGCGCTACGCATCCAAGACTAATTATCGTACTGAAAACTACCAATTGGCCCGTCACGTTCTTGAAAATGGACTGGCGGCCCTTCAGGTAAACCTGGATGAGATCCAGGTGGAATTGTTTGCGAGCCAACAACAGCACATCATGCAGTTGTACTGCTCAAAACAATTGAACAATGCTTTCCGTTTCTTCTGGAAAGCAATGGGCCTAGCGTATGCTAACCCTCCCTTCTCCCTGCTCGACAAGGTTCTAACCAAAATCGCTTATGAGGCAGGAAGGGTTGTTATGTGCACCCCTGACTGCTCTGGTGAACATGCTTACTGGCGCCGTATGCTAGATTGAATGACCGTGGGAAGAGTGCAACTCCCCGACGGTCCCATCTATGTGCCTGACGACTCAGACACAGCTATGCAGGCCCCCTGAGTGGGCCAGTTTCCTGTCCATGGTCGATGGATCTCTCAATCCTGTACCCCTGCGTGACCTAGACCACGTGCTACTGAAAGAGGTTCTGATCTCAAAAGTCGATCTCCTGAGCACCTATCTGCCACACTTACAGGGTGTGAGTCCCCCGATGACTATCTGGAACCTGCAGCTGTAAAGGAGGATGCTGACGACCAGCTGTCTGAGATCGCCAGCACTATCCCTCCTGTTGATCCCAGCTGTGTTGACCTAAAACACAGTGCCTTCCTAGCCCAGCTGTTGCTAGAGGAGGTAGATCTAGAGTCAACCCCTGAGCCCGCTTCCCCTGTTGGGAAGCCAGTGCTACACATGCAGCCTATGCACACAGGTGAACCCGTGGCCCGGGGTGCTGATGCT
This sequence comes from Eutreptiella sp. 'Long Island Sound 2002', assembly GCA_964036045.1. Classification (NCBI taxonomy): domain Eukaryota; phylum Euglenozoa; class Euglenophyceae; order Eutreptiales; family Eutreptiaceae; genus Eutreptiella; species Eutreptiella sp. 'Long Island Sound 2002'. The sequence goes on along the minus strand of OZ038382.1, from coordinate 58,432,868 downwards.
CTGGCGCGACCTGCTTCTAATAACATGCCATTGTCTGAGCATGACACTCAGGAACTCCGGCGGCTGTTGTACCTGAAGGCCGAAGGTATTGAGCGCCAAGAGCGGCTGCAATACCTCAGACAGACCTGGAAATCCTCCATCTGGTCTGAGGAGGACGATGATTCCTATACGCTGCCTGATCCTGAGATACCGCTAGTGTATTCTCTGCACTATGGGCAGCAATGTTCCCCTGAGTGGGACGATGGTTCGGTGCCTGCCGAAACTGCTGATCGGCAGAAAAAGAAAGAACCTGGAAAGAGCAACCTCCATGCTGAGGAGGATTTCCTGCAGAAACTCAGGAGTCTTAACCTTGACCCCCGACTGAAGAAACTGCTGATAACCTGTGAGGAGGTGTTCGGCGCCTTGCCGCCTCCCCTCTCTTGTGAAAAACTCGTCCAGATGGACCTGAAACACAAACCTGAATTTGACAAGACGCGAGTGACGCGTTGTCCCTATCCCGCTCCACAGGAACAGGCTGTAGAAATCGAGCGCCAGATCCAGGAATGTATAGATGCTGGCCTCGTTGAAGAATATAAGAAGGGAGACTACCCCCATTACTGTAGTCCCTGTTTCCTGGTTGCCAAACCCGGGTCGACTGCCCTACGACTGGTTGTAGACTATGGTGAGGTCAACAAGAAAGGCCAGAACCACTCAGGGAGTATTCCTAACATGGATAAGACCCTGGAGCGTATTGCCAAATGCAGGTACAAGACCAAAATGGACAAACGCTCTGGTTTCTGGCAGGTGGACCTAACCGCCGCAGCTCAGGAGCTGCTTGCTTTTATAACCCCTAAGGGCCGTGTCTTTAAGTGGAAGGTTATGCCTTTCGGGGTGGCTAATGCCCCAGCGCTCTTCCAGGAGCTAATGAACAAAATTTTGTACATACTGAGGCGCAGGCCTCTAGTACAGGAGTTGATTTCTCGGGGTGCAGAAATGGAGGCTCACATCGACGACGTGAGTTTGGGTACTAATACCCAAGAGGACCATGTCCTTCTCCTCCGTGAATTTTTCATTATTTGTCAAGAAAACCATCTCCGAATCAAACTCGAAAAATGTGAGTTTATGAAAGAGGAGATGGAATATTTGGGTTTCGATGTGGGGTATGGTTGGTGGAAACCAGCCGCGTCTAAGATGCAGCCCCTTCAGGACATGCAGATTCGCGATGACCCTAAGAAGGGGTCTGCACGACGTGAGGAGTTTTCTGGGCGCCTGTAATTTCTATCGGCGTCACATCCACAATTTTACTTACTCCTCTGCCCCCCTCACTGACCCAATCAAGAAAACTACTCCCTGGAGGTGGACCGCCAGAAAGGAAGAGTGTTTCCAGGAGTTGAAGAAGAAGATTGCCTCCTCGAACTGCCTGGGAGTACCCCGCCCTAAGGGCGAGATAGTCCTGATCACTGATGCCAGTGATGTAGGGGGGGGTGGTACCATCTACCAATGGCAGGAGCTTAACCCCGCTGAACTAACCCACTGCCATTATCGTACTAGTGGACTGAACCGTGATGGTTCGTTGAAACATGACTATGCTACCAGTGAGTGACGACTGGTGTTACTGGGACACTGGAATTGGAAATGGAACCAAGCGCGTTCCAATTACAGCACCTATGACCAGGAACTCCTGGCCGGTATGTTGGTGCTATCGTCACAATCCCGACTCCTGGGATCTAACCCTATTGGCTGGCTGTGTGACCAGGAGCCTGTAAAGTAATTTCAGAAGGGCCCACCACCAGAGAAAGCAAAGCTAAAACGGTGGTGGACTTACCTGAGCCAGTTGAGGCTGACAGTGCATCATATTCCCGGAATAAAGAATCAACTGTCTGACTATATATCGCGCAACAACTTCGATGCGCTTATAGGTGAGAGCTCTGAGGCGCTCGCCAGAGAGGCTTTCCAGCGTATGGATGTCCAGCTTGAGCTGTCCATGCGCACTGCTGGAATCCTGGAGGGTTGGAGTCTAACCGACTATCAGTCAGAGTACAAAGAAATTCTCGGAACCCTCAGCACTGGTCTCGAACCCCGTGTCATTGACGGGCACCAGTGGTATAAAAACAGTCAGTACCTCCTCTACGAGGACCGAATTGTGGTGCCTGAGGCACGACTGGATGGGTTCCTACAGTGGTCCCACCTCAGTTCTGGTCACACTGGTGCTAATCGCTCAGTGGACTTCTTCCGTGAGTGTTTCTACTCTAGTCTAACCCTGACTGAACTGAGGTCGCGTATGCATACTAGTAAATATGTGAAAATGTGAAATGTTGCATTTTTGTTTCCCGGATAGTCATCCTTTGTGTATGGTATATGCCAGAGCTATTTTTTTAACAATTTCTGTGGTGAAAACAACAATGAAAGGAGAAATGATAGGCAATGCACCATTAAAAGTAGAACAAAGTTTCTTTTGGGTAGATTTTAGAGGCATTCAGATAGATTGTGTGGATTTGGGAAAAGTCGGTCGTTAAATTACTAGGTGTGCAGACCATTGTGGATGCTTGTGGCTGTCATGCCAGCAAGCAGAGCGACAGTAGGGATAGGTGCCTGATCTCCAGCTTACCGATACCCTATTGCGCTAACTCTCTTCTCTACATAGATTTCATCCACGGCCTACCACACTTCGGCGGCTATCATAGTTGTCTAGTGGTCACCTGTGGCCTATCTCGCTTCACCCGTGTGTTCCCTTGCAATAAGAAAATCACAGGTGAGCAGACTGTGAAAATGTTGGTCCAACAATGCTTCGAACCCTATGGAGCACCTAAGCAGGTGCACTCTGATGAGGATGTACGCATCCGCAGTGACACTGGGTGGTACAAACGAGTGCTAAATGCCCTCAACGTGGAGGTAACCACAGGTGTGCCCTATACCCACACGTCTAACCCTCTCTGTGAGAGACAGAACCGTGTGGTGGAGCAAAACTTAAGAATCCTGATGAAACAGGAGCGTACCAAGGACTGGGTACGCCTAGTGCCCTGGGCAGTGCTGACCATGAACTCACAGCGGAGCTCCTCTACGGGTTTCACCCCCCACGAACTGTTTCATGGAGGACGACCTGCTTGGTTCTTCAAAACCCCCTTCCCTGAGGACTTCAAGAGCCCTGTGGGCGATTGGCTCGAACACAAGCAGTCTCTGGCTAACCAGGCTGGGACTAACCTGAGACACATTCGTGACCGTGAACTGAGCCGACGGAACCGCCTACGGCGACCTGCCAGCTTCAAGGTTGGTGACCTTGTTTTGGTACACCATTCACGCCTACCCTCCTGGCCATGTAACTGCCTACAAGAGCCTTATTTTGGACCCTATCGTATCATCAGGATAGATGGATCCAGGATCCATGTCAGGTGCAGTCCACGTCTAGGTGGTGAACTGCTGTGTGCACCTAAACAGTTGAGGCACTATCACTCCCCTGATGATTTGTCTTGGGATGAGTCGGCGCCTCAGCGACAGTGAGGTCAAGCGTATAGACCTAGAGAACGCTGCCAGTCCAGAGGAGGCAGACGAACTCGAAGAGATGCCTGCCGATGAGATGGCAGTCGATGGTTACTACGAGGTTGCAGGTATTGCTCGCCACGAGTATAAACAGGGCTGGAAATTCCTAACCCTGTGGGATGGCTATGGGTTATCTGAGGCGACCTGGGAACCTATGTCAGCCTTCATACAACCAGACAGGAGTATCAACCCCATCTTCCGCACCTACCTCGTTGAGGACAACGAGGGGCAGCTCCTGACCCGTGCTGAGACTATGTCCCAGCGTAAAAAGTGAAACTAATTTCCCTGTGTCAGTCTACTGACAGGTGCAGTGAGCACTCTTCTGCAGACGTGCCTGTGTATGGGTGTAAGAGCAGTTGTCACAGTTGCCCCGCATTGCATCGCAGGACAGGACCGTTAGCCCCCCGTGACAACCACTCCCTGGCCGAAGGCCATTGGTCTTTCACAGACTACTGCTTACTGAGCACTGCACTGACCCTGTCTGTGCCCTGCAGACCCATGCCTATGGTTTTCAGCGTGGGCCAGGTGGCCGCTTATCAGGATTGCAGCCACCCGGCGAGTGTATGCCTTGTTGACCATGTGTTGCATGGCGACTGCCCTGATGTAATGACCTTGGGGAGCCAACGAAGAACGGTGGCTTACTACACCAGGGGGGAATGATAAGCAAGGTGTTATGAGGCAAGGTGTGTCTTCCCTCCTTGGGGACAAGCGAGCCCACAGTTAGGACCCCTGACTGGTCCAGACCCATGGGGTTCTACCCTTCCTTACAGGCTTTACCATACCTCTATGTGTGCTACTAATGTCTGTGTGTGTCTCACTTCTCTCCCCGGCGTGGCTCCCGGAGACCGGGCTTCGCTGACGTCGGACCGAAGGTCCTAATCAGGTACTATTACCACTCCTATGGCACCCAATTTCTGTGCTGGCGCCTATCCTTGGGGGAAGACGGCAAAAGCCCTTCCTACTAGAGGGGAGGGGTGGCCAAGTGTGCTAAGGGCATACAAAACGCCCATTTTTGCTAAGGGGCAAAAGCTAACGCACTCCCCTGCCCACGAGGAAAAGCACGCGGGACAGGAGACACCACTACACTACACTCACTAACGCCAGCACCGGCCTTCGAAGGCAGGGTGAGCACTCATCACCTGCACTCACCTCCTGCCAGGCCTGCTGACCCTAACTCCTACACACGCTACTTGGTGTTGCTGTCAATGAGGTCTCGGGTCCTAATGACCCTCCTGTGAAGAAGACAAGAGAACACAGCGCTGCTAAGCAACTGTGGCCTAACAGGGACGTCACAACACGTTTCCCTGCTAGGGCTTGGGCAAAAGGGGTGCTCTTGTTGCGTGCACAGCGCGGATGTCGATGGAGTCGAACTGCTCTCGTCACTCCTGGCTGAGGCGCGGTCAATTGATTGTGTGATTAGCGCCCCTGTTTAGCTGGGGCAGAAAAATGGGATAGCCGCCGAAGGCAGCTGCTGCGGGCACCAATCACCCTGAACCTCTCCCACCTGTACAACAGAGGCCAATGAACTGGTTTCAAGACGGAGGAACCAAGACACCCTCCACGTATTATACGCTTCTTAGTGTGCCCTATAATACACTGTTCCTGAACCCAGTTGCAAGCAAGCAAGCTTAAGGACTTCGCCCGTTCCCTTATTGAACGTAGGGCGAAGCCCTGGGTAACCTGGCAAGGGTTCATAGCACGTGCACAGCGCGTGGCCTACTGTCAAATCCCTTTAATGCATCGTGTGCACGCATGCAGGGAAGGGAGGCGGAACCATAACCACAATGACTCAACCAGGAGGTGAGCTCCTCCTGGGCTTACCTACCTTACTCACCATGCATCGTGTGAATGCCGAAGTGAAGCGAACGCAAAACAACCCTATTGTGAGTTTTAAACAAGCCTAAGCGTTTTAAGCAACCCTACTTTAACGCTATGGCTACACAGGAGCAAACACTTTGTTTTCTCACCTGTGAAGAGAGAACAAGGATGAATTGGGGTACAGGGAAAGCATCACAGCGTGTGAATGCCTCAGTTAGGCACATGCATCGCAAGCACAGCGCATATTCTAACCCTACGTGCGCGCTGCGCGCTCCATTCGCATCGCATACCTTTCATTCCTGTTTTGACCTGTGCAGAGCAAGAGAGAGGAGCACCAGAACCCCCAACGAACACAGCGTTGACAACCCTAACGTTTTCACGAAGCAACCAACACAAACGCAATGCATGCGTGTGAGATGACACTGGCATACCTGAGAGGTGGGTTGTCCACCTGCTCTGTGGTGTGGGTTGAGTTTTGAATACTTTTCTCTAAAGTTTATAAAATTTTTGATGCAACTGTGCAAAAATTTCCTTTAGAACTTTAAAAACTACGGCTCATACCTTCTTTTTCAAACGCTGTTTACGCTTGCGCAACCTTGTTCTTGGAGTCCGCTTCCTTTGGGCTTGTCTGCGACTTTGAGTTTGGTGTAAAAATGACGATTTCTCGCGTGATTTCGTCAATTTTTAGCGATTTGACTTGTTAAATCGCTAGCTCTTTCGCTAAACCGCAGGAATCACTCCCTGTTGGTTACATTTTCTATTTTTTTCAGCTCCTGGAGATTTGTGTCCTCCATTGGGAGTATTGCTCCGCCCTGGCCCTTGGTCAGGACGTTTACTAAAACGCTCTTTATACAGCGATCGCCGTCCGCATCAGAGCGGTCGACTGTACCCTAGTGGGCAAGCACATGTGCTCTAGGGAGGGAGTCCTGGGTTCAAACCCCACTACCCCCAAATTTGTACCAAACGTTTTCGTCGCACGCCGGCGACTTTTGAGGAATGCCCCATCGAAGGGACATCATTCACGGTACATTACACTGTTTTTCGAGGGTACCTACAGTGTGATAGGCTTCTATGAACTGATGGGGATGTTTTTGGTAAGTGTGATGCATTTTCTGAGGTAATTTTCCGAATATTTAAGCCTTTTTCCTTGGTCCTACTAGCTTAGCTAACTAGGTAGGTAGGTAGGTATCTTCAGGAGCTCGGGATGCCTCCTTTGACGATGCAGGAAGAAGGTCTTACCAAGGGGACGTCCTGTCCCTCCCACTGCCCTATGTCAGTTGCCTCTTGAGCCGCTCCCGCATGTGCTTGGGAAGGCATTGTCGCGGCCACCCGGTCCATGTGTCCCAGGTGGGAGGGTGTCCCCACATGTGTCCATGGGTAGGGCCACATGCCCCCTCCTTTGGGCTGCACCTCTGGGGGCTGCCCAGCCGTGTGGAGTATCTCTCACCACAAGGGGTATTGCTCCCCCTAGTCTACGGTACGACCGCCTCACCCTTGTGGCTTGAGTTGCGGGGCCACTCTGCTTGGCAGGCCACCCCCTCCTGGACTGTGTACCGGCTCGCCTGTCCCCGGTTGCTTCCATGGCTCCGGGTGACGTTTGCCATGGTCCCCGATTCAGCCTGGTCGGGCTCGGATCAGTGGCCTTGGAGTACCGCTCCTGCCACTGGCCCGGTGGGTCGGCTGGGTCGCCCCAGTGTGTCCGACCCATGGGGTGTTGGTTCTTTCCTGTCCCTCGGCCGCGCTATGTGTGTGCAGTGTCCTGGGCCACTTGGCTCCTGTTCACCGGTGTGCCTGTGTGGTTTGTGGTGTTGCGTCTGCGGTGTCCTGGGCCACTTGGCTCCTGTTCACCAGTGTGCTCGCTCGGTGTGTTGTGTTGCGTGTGCGGTGTCCTGGGCCATTTGGCTCCCGTTCACCGGTGCGCCTGCTGGGTGTGTTGTGTTGCGTATGCGATGTCCTGGGCCACTTGGCTCCTTTTCACCGGTGCGCCCGCTCGGTGTGTTGCTTTGCGTGTGCGCTGTCCTGGGCCTCTTGGCTCCTGTTCACCAGTGTGCTCGCTCGGTGTGTTGTGTTGCGTGTGCGGTGTCCTGGGCCACTTGGCTCCTGTTCACCGGTGCGCCCGCTCGGTGTGTTGTGTTGCGTTTGCGGTGTCCCGGGCCTCGTGGCTCCTTTTCACCTGTGTGCGCACTCGAAGTGTTGTGTTGCGTGTGCGGTGTCCTGGGCCACTTGGCTCCTGTTCACCGGTGTGCTCGCTCGGTCTGTTGTGTTGCGTGTGCGGTGTCCTGGGCCACTTAGCTCCCGTTCACCGGTGCGCCCGCTGGGTGTGTTGTGTTGCGTATGCGATGTCCTGGGCCACTTGGCTCCTTTTCACCGGTGCGCCCGCTCGGTGTGTTGCTTTGCGTGTGCGCTGTCCTGGGGCCCTTGGCTCCTGTTCACCAGTGTGCTCGCTCGGTGTGTTGTGTTGCGTGTGCGGTGTCCTGGGCCACTTGCCTCCTGTTCACCGGTGCGCCCGCTCGGTGTGTTGTGTTGCGTGTGCGGTGTCCCGGGCCTCGTGGCTCCTTTTCACCTGTGTGCGCACTCGAAGTGTTGTGTTGCGTGTGCGGTGTCCTGGGCCACTTGGCTCCTGTTCACCGGTGTGCTCGCTCGGTCTGTTGTGTTGCGTGTGCGGTGTCCTGGGCCACTTAGCTCCCGTTCACCGGTGCGCCCGCTGGGTGTGTTGTGTTGCGTATGCGATGTCATGGGCCACTTGGCTCCTTTTCACCGGTGCGCCCGCTCGGTGTGTTGCTTTGCGTGTGCGCTGTCCTGGGCCTCTTGGCTCCTGTTCACCGGTGTGCTCGCTCGGTGTGTTGTGTTGCGTGTGCGGTGTCCTGGGCCACTTGGCTCCTGTTCACCGGTGCGCCCGCTCGGTGTGTTGTGTTGCGTGTGCGGTGTCCCGGGCCTCGTGGCTCCTTTTCACCTGTGTGCCCACTCGAAGTGTTGTGTTGCGTGTGCGGTGTCCTGGGCCACTTGGCTCCTGTTCACCGGTGCGCCCGCTGGGTGTGTTGTGTTGCACGGGCGGTGTCCTGGGCCACTTGGCTCCTTTTCACCGGTGTGCTCGGTCCGTGTGTTGTGTTGCGTGTGCGGTGTCCTGGGCCACTTGGCTCCCGTTCACCGGTGCGCCCGCTGGGTGTGTTGTGTTGCGTGGGCGGTGTCCTGGGCCACTTGGCTACTGTTCACCGGTGTGCCCGCTCGGTGTGTTGCTTTGCGTGTGCGGTGTCCTGGGGCCCTTGGCTCCCGTTCACCGGTGTGCTCGCTCGGTGTGTTGTGTTGCGTGTGCGGTGTCCTGGGCCACTTGGCTCCTGTTCACTGGTGTGCCCGCTCGGTGTGTTGTGTTGCGTGTGCGGGTCCTGGGCCACTTGGCTCCCGTTCACCGGTGCGCCCGCTGGGTGTGTTGTGTTGCAAGGGCGGTGTCCTGGGACACTTGGCTCCTGTTCACCGGTGTGCCCGCTCGGTGTGTTGTGTTGCGTGTGCGGTGTCCTGGGCCACTTGGCTCCTGTACACTGGTGCGCCCGCTCGGTGTGTTGTGTTGCGTGTGCCGTGTCCTGGGCCACTTGGCTCCTGTTCACCGGTGTGCCCGCTCGGTGTGTTGTGTTGCGAGTGCGGTGTCCTGGGCCACTTGGCTCCCGTTCACCGGTGCTTAGCTAACTAGTACTCCAGGGGGGAGTAAGAACAAGTCACAGCCATGTCTTTCTTGGAGGGCTTGATCCAGGCCAAGCCCCCCTTAAAACCCTTTTGTTGATGCTAAGACTAACTTAAGTATTTTTATCTCTCTTTTGAAGCCTAAAGTACACTTTCTCAAAGTAACTTGGGTTGTAACCCTAGCCCCCCCATGAAGTTCACCCCTACCACTCAACTGAGCGGAGGTACCTTCCTTCATGGAGGATATACCGAAATAAAATAGGCATTTCATGCTTTAGGCCTTGGAGGTTAAGCCTAGTGAACTCCCACCCAAAGACCCCTATACTCAATCGTTTCTACCACTTATTGTGGTTCTACTTCTTAACTGTTTCTGAATTCAGTTGCTTGGCCAAGTCATTTTCTGTGTTGGCCTGACATCTATGCCCCACATTCCTAACCAGCACCATTGAAGCGGTACCCAGAACCTATGGCCCATGGCCCGGAGGCCTGTGAGCCGTCACACCCGTTATGGCCCATGGCCCGGAGGCCTGCGAGCCGTCACACCCGTGAGGAAGCCGTTGACACCGGCTATTCCTGTTCTCTAACCTGCGAAATCTGGAATCCGATTTCTAACCAATAAATCGATGTAGAATTACCGTAATTTTATTGTCTTAGGCGGTCTTCAGTCGGAAATCGGTGGAATACCCGATTTCTACCGCGATTTCAAATTGTCGTGAAATCGCCGCCTGATGTCGCCTGTTCGCGCGCCTTCGTCGCCTCTCCGTGGCGAGTTTTGTTCTGGACTTTTCTCGAGTACCTTTGAGGTTCTAAGGGAACTTAGGGGCTGAATCTAGAGGATTTTCTCTGTACTTTCATCTGGTGTGTTCACCAGAATTTTTCGCCGTTGCGTCTTCGAGAAAATCAACGCGCAAGCTTTTCCGTCGATCGCTCGAACTCATGGTTCTCAATGACCATGAGTTCGGGCGGAACCCTACATTCCCCCCCTATGCCTTTCATCCATGCCCCTTTCACGCGGGCATATCATTTTGTATAGGGAAGCGGGCAATGGCGCTGTTTTAGGCAGCCTATGGGTCTCGCAAACCCAAGTCGTTTGCGTGCGCAAACGCTAACTTTGTGGCCTTGTGAGCATGAACGTTAATAACCGAACACAATGCTCACAAGACCAAAAGCCCTAGGCCATTTTCGTTTTTCGAGCCAACTCAACGATGGCTCCACGCAATTCAATGCGTACCAAAACTCCATTTTCGAAAGATGGCAAGTTTTGATCGAAAATTAGGCCAAAATGGCCAGACCCCCGAGGCTCGTACTCGAAGCCTATGGGGAGTTGAGCCTCGAACCAAGGCAATATGTAAAGTAGAGACCACGAAGGACATCGTGGATGGCTTGGTTGATTTTTACAACCTTGTCTTCTATTTTATATAATTTCGCCTTGTGAGCACGCGTGCCAAACTGCCTCTTTGCACACGCGCTCATATGCAAGCACTAACGACACGAGTGGGCGGAGACAATCTAACCATAGTGTGCATATTTGAGCACACCTACTACGGGCCTACTCCAAAAGTGTTTACTCATATTTTTGTTCCTCAATGACCCAAAGATATGTTCATGCCTATATCGCCGATATATGCACTTTTTCCCATAAATAGTGTGCTTCAAGGATTGAGGTGTTAAAAATGTTTTCATTATGCTTTGAACCTCAACCCTTGTTGCAAAAGGGAAGAAAAGCTTCGGTTTGCATCCATGCAAAGGCCCGAGGCTCCTTTCTCTTGTGACACGGAGATACGATATTTGGAGGGACCACTTTTGGGTGAAATTTGGCCGTTTTGCCCAGAATGGCCACAAACCCCATCTCCCCCTGATTTCACCGCCGAGGTTGTGTGCGCCACTTGACCAAGGGTAAGGGCGATTCGGAGAGGGCACATAAACCCGCATCGAATGGGGTCTTTCCCCATGTGGCCTCTCCTCTCGATGGGAGAGTTGTGAGTCACCCAATTTGGGGTATGTTGCCATTCTGCCCCATTTGTGTGTCACTTTCCTTCCAATGGGGAAAATAGCTAGAGGCGACCATGAGGGTTGGCAAGTGGCATATGTTGGGACCTAAGTCCCATATGTCTAAAGCATCTTTGGTTGAAAGGATCCTCGGCGTGGCCATGGAGATATGGAATCATGAGTGCGGGCCATTTTGGCCAAATTTCGCTGTTTTTGCCATTGTGTACCATATTGGAATTACCATATCTCCATGGGGCACGGGATCTAGCCCGGAGGGAAGTGCGATTATTGTAGCAAATGACCAAGGGTTGAACGCCATTGAGTTTCGTATTTGCTCCTCCGGCTCATCCGGAGTTATTCAACTTTTGGTGCGATCCATGATCTCCCCCTTTGCACCGCATGCTGCTTTCTGCCCCATCCGCGTGTTCATCCCCTCGATGAACAGCAAGCAGCCAGTGTGACAGCAAGCCATAACCCAGGGCATCAGACCAAAGGGGAGATCAAGGGTTGTGAATCAAGGCTTGGCGCGTCAATATCGCCAAGGTTTCCTACCCTGGACGGTCGCCCGAGACGGCCGATTTTGCCATTTTGGCAATCATGACCCCACTTGACGAACCCGTGGTGCCCTGATGCCGGGACCTCAGAGGGAACCAGGTTGGGTGAGGACTCCAGAGAGTTTGTACTCGAAGGGCGTAGGGTCAGTTGCCTCGTCCCTACCTCTGGCGGGTCCAGACGAGGGGTCAACTTTGGAGTTTTCGGAGCTAATATCAGTTTGGGCTGAAACAGCCCATTTTCAGCTACCAACTCCTAGGGGATAATGGCGGGGCCATATCTCTGGCTCAGAGGTGAGTTAGGACCTGCGCTTAAGGGAGCATGGGAAGCCACTGTCAGTTGGGCTTGGAGCTTCTGGGTTCCCAGGAACTCGCCTGTGGCTGGGCGGGACACCCCCCCTTTTGGCAGCGTCTTGGGGTCGGGACTGAGCAGGGCATGGGTTGTGTTTGAGCCCCCGCCCCCACCAGCCACTGATAGGGTCGGACCTGGGATTGGGATACGAGTTGGGACTGAGTGTGTATTGTCCTGTGATGCCCTTACCCCAGTCCAGTCTTAACCCCATGTGTACATATCCTGATGTGGTGCTGTACATACTTTTGTTCCCTTGTTTCAGAGTGGCAAGGATCCTGAAACGCTTTGTCACATGACACGAGCGTATTGATGCCCCTGTGAGCGCAGTGCTTTGCCTGCCTGCTTGCTTGTGCGTGTCACCGCAGCGTCCCGTGGCCAGGCCCCCCCACGGGAACGCGTCAAAAGCGTTTCACCGCCGCGGGCTTACCCCTCCCTCGCGTGCCACTCGGGGCCACCAACCCCGAGCAGCGCGGCGCAGCAGCTCGCAGCTCGCAGCTCGCAGCGCAGCGCAGCGGCTCGCAGCGCCGCCCAGCGACAGCGCCGAGTCCGTGAAGGAAGTGCGGGGGCCGGAACTCCGACATCAACGAGTTCCTTCGGCCGACCAGCAAGGCCGCACGCCCAGCTACAGCAACCACTTCCACAACCACCGGCCGACCAGCACCGGCCGCACTCCCAGTCCAGTGGTACATCACCCACCTCAACAACCACCCCAGGACCACTCCATCGAGGGCACCGATGGTGAACTGGGACGAGGCGGGCAAGACGTGGCCGCAGCCCCACCGCCATGCGGCGCGCCTACTGCGTGGTTTGCTGTGGGGGCAGCACTACCGCCACAGCAAACCCCAGTGCGAAGGCGGCATGCCCAGGAGCTTCGAGCTCCGTGAGGACATGGGCGAGGACCGCCTGCGGGCAGTGGAGGAATGGCTGCGGGCGGAAGGGTATGCGTACCGCTTCCGCCGCAAGCGCTGGAGGGTCTGGACCCGCCCAGACAGGCCCGGCGAAGGGCTGCGCCCCGACGGGATTGAGGAGGACGAGAAGCCCAACAAGTACCCGTCGGGCGCCTCGATCAACGTCTCCATGTGGGATATGATCGAGAAGGAGTTCCCGGAGCTGGGAAACGAGCGCAGGCTGCAGGGCAGCAGCAGCAGCGCGTCTCCTGGGAAGGAGAAGCGTTCCGCCGGGGACGGGAGGCGGGACAGGAAGTGGCGGGAGAACCAGGAATCCCTGGCCGCCGAAGCCGCCCAAGGCGCCAGGGGCGGAACCCCAGCCCACAGCCCCCAACGGGCCAATGGCGGTCACCACCCCGGCCACACCACCCTTGGCGACTTCCTGGAAGTCGCCAAGCAGGCCAAGGCCAAGCCGCGTCCGCTGCTCCTGAGGAAGTCAGGCCCCAGCAGCGACGTGGAGTCGGCCCACCGCGGGAGGATACCGGCCAACCAGGCCAGCTCCAGCAGCAGCGTCGCTCCCGACCAAGGAGACGTGGCGCGTGCCTGTGAGCGCGCCTGTGGGGTGCCCTGCAACCTTCGGGTTGCCCGGCAACGGGCCACGCAGCACAACGCTGCCATGGAGGGCGCCGTCGGCATCGTCCAGCAGGAGGCTGCGGACTGGGAGCATGGCATGGCGATCCACGCCTCGACCGTGGCGGCCATTGCGGCCGGACTCACGGCCGGAGCCGCCCATGAGGCAGCGACAGCCCGGGTCAAGGGTGAGGTGGCGGCAGCCGCCGAGGAAGCCCGCCTGACGCAGGAGGCCATCGCCTGCAAGGAGGCCGAGGTGAAGGCGCTGGAAGAGGCGCTTGCCCAAGAGAGGGCAAAGAAGGAGGCGGAGGAAAGGGCCCACGCCGAAGCAACGGCTAAGGCCCAGGCCGACGCCGCCAGGAAGGACGCCATGGAGGCCGCGCGACAGAAGGTTGCTGAGGAGAGGGCCAAGACGGAGGCGGAGCTGGCAGCGTTGGAAGCGGAGAAGGCGCGGCTGCAGCAGGCCCGGGAAGCCGAGGCGGCTCATGCCCGGGAGGAGGCCGAAAGGCGAGCTGCTGCAGCCACGGCCGCCGCAATGGAGGAGGCGGAGGCCAAGCTCCGCCGCGAGACTCCCCCGGGAGGATCCCGAGTGGAGACCCTTCGAAAGCTTTTCGAAGGGGACGCCTCCTCGAAGATGGCGCTGGATCCGGAGGAGGTGGACACGGGCAGCAGTGGGAGCAGTGGCCCCACTGCCTACCGACAGAGGAAGGGTAAGGGGAAGACCCCCGAGAGGGCACGGAGGCCAGCGGGCGGACACCCCCACGACAGTGACCCCTTCTTCACCGCCAGCGACGGGGATGAACGAGGCCGCCGACATCGCCGAGGATTGGCTGGCGGAGGAGGCGGAGACGTCCCCATGCGGCCGGTGGGTGAGGATGAGGATCCCCCTCCTCCCTACCGGAGCTCGGAGTCTTCCGAGGCCGAGACGCCCAGGTGGGGCGACATGGACGAGGATGATGACATGGACTTCGACTACACGAAGAAGCACCCATCCTCGGACCCACCGAGGCGACCTGGCGGAGACCCACCGGGACCCCCTGGAGGCGGACCACCGGGCGGGGGAGGACCCCCTGGACCGGGCGGACCCGGCGGAGGCCCTCCTGGAGGACCCCCTGGGATCCCCGACGACCCACCAGGGGACGGCGACCCGGATGCCACCCGGCGGTGGATTGTCTACCTCCGCAGGAGGGTCCAGTCCCTGTAGCGCGAGGTAGACACGGGCAAGGGCGAGATGACTCGCATCGCCAGGGTCGCCGCGCGCGCACAGAGAGAGCTGAACATCGCCAAGATCGAGCTGGTCAAGAGCGCCAACGTCGCCACCGCCACCCAGAGGCAGCTGGACATCGCCAGGAGCGAGACCAGGCAGCTGAACAAGCTCATCAGCGGCGTGCAGCAGAGGTTGGACGCGCTGGAAGCCCGTGGGAGCGTCGGGAGCGACCACCCACCCCTGGAGTCTGGCTCGTCGGACGACGGCTGGGGACCCGGACCAGGTCCAGGCGGACCCCACGCCCCCGGCAGAGCCCCCAGGAGTTGCCCCAGCGCCAGTGCCCCCTCTCTCAGCGCCCCCTCTCACCACAGCGCGGGCCGCCGCAACGAGCGCGTGCCGCCCGGCAGTGGCAGTGAGGATTGGCGTGATAAGTGGCTCAGCGCGGAGTACCACAACCGCCGTGCTCCACCGCGGACACCGGTACGCCCCCGACGCCCCGCGCCAGCCCCGGAGCCAATCCCAATGGCTGGTGGACGTTATGGTGGACTCAGGGATGAGGTCCCCAGAGGAGACGTGGAGTGGGATGTCGGCGGAGGTGAGGACCTGGACCTGGACCTGGAGGAGTTCGACATTTCCCCGCTGCGTGGTGTACGACGGGAGGCCGCTGAACGCAGCCGCCGGCGCCGTGATGAGGAGGCGTACATGGAAGGAGTACGGCGTGAACATCTGGGTTCAGCCTACATGGAGGAACCACGGCGTGGCCACGCAGATACCGGGGAGGAGATGGAAGTGGCAGCCGTGGGAGTCCGTGGGAGAGGCCGATGGGAACCTCGGTCGACCTCGCGGCCGGCGTTCATGGTCTCTAAGGCCGCGGATGCCGCCGTGTGGGAAGACTTGAAGGACATCAAGCCCCCCATGTACGATGGCAACCCCCTCAACCTCGACAGCTTCTTGGAGAAGCTGGACGATTGGGGGGTGACCGTTACTGAGGACATGGATCCCGCAGATGCGGAGAAATATGCCTTCAGACGGTTCAGGTACCGCCTGCCGGAATTGCTCCAAGAGCTATACTTCTTGGCGACCAAGGAGGGGAAGATCAAGACCCTCAAAGAAGCCAAGAAGGGGCTCAACGAGCAGGAGCGGGTGGACGCTCCGCAGGTGGCTGCCAAGCGGTGGAAGTCCATCAAGCTTCAGCATGATGGACGGGAGATCCGCCTACGAGATTGGCTGGACTTCTGGGGGCAATAGACCCTCTTCCGCCGCAACGTGCAGGACTGGAACGAGGGTGACGAGCAGGCTCGCCTGCTCTCCATGCTGCCGGAAGCATGGATCAAGGGAGTCACCAAGGAGGAAGCCAAAAGGGCCAAGTCCAACCACACGGTCAAGATGATGCTCCCCAAAGAGTATCACACGAACGTGGTGGCTTGGACGAGGAAGAACATGGCCCGGGATGTCAAACGGCACTCCCTGCGGAACGCTCTCCTCATCACCGTCTCGGGCGATCGCGAGAAGACCGCGATGTGGCGCCTTGACGAGTGTGACGTGAGCGGCCAGACCATCCGTCTGCAGGCCATCCCGGCGCGGATGAGCTGCGACGAGATCCTGGAGTGGGTTGGAGAGGAAGTACTCAAGGAGTACCGGAACCTCCACCACACCCGCGGGTTGAGGCCCGGCGACCGCGACGTCAACTACGTTGGCGAGGGGCCTGGCGGGGAAGCTGCCATGGACCCAGCGGGAGCTGATGGCGATGAAGCTCTCGTCGACGATGACAACGACGATGAGCCCGCCGAGATGGCCGTTTATGCCTTCGTGGCCCACAACAACGCGGGGAGCAACCGGGGAAGCTGGAAGCCCCTGCAGCCGGGTTGGAAGAAGAAGGAGAAGAGGAACCCCCGCCAAATTGGCGACCCTCCGCTGTCCTTTGGAGAGTTCATACGAGCTCACCCGCAGTGCTGTTTCGTGTGTTATGGGAGGAAGAAGGGCTTCAACCATGACCACCGAACATGCCCCATCCACCAGGCCGACACAGAGGCCTACAAGAAGGTGCACGGGTCGAAGAAGCGTGCACCCGCGGGTATCCGGGAGGCCAAAGTGGAGGTCCACAAGGACGAGCTCTCCAAGCTGATGTCGGTGGGGACCGAGTTGGCCAAGGAGATTCAGGAGATCAAGAGGAACTGGGTCCCCAGGTCGGACAACAAGAACAAGGAGAACAACGAGAACGACAAGAACAAGGACAAGGATAAGAAGCCTAGGAATAGGGGAAGGAAGAAGGGTGTCAACGAGGTTGATGCGGAGGAGAATACCCCTACTTCCACAACCCATGCCCCCTAGCGGAGCCCCTGCAGCCAAGGGCCCCAGCTAGGGCGGTCGCAGGATGGTGTCGTGGGAAGCGCCACACCATCCCTGTCGGGAGTCAGTAAGCACAAAGGGACTGCCGCGGGCGGAAGGCCCGGTCCGGCACCCGACAGTCGCGGTGGCGGGGTGAGGGCAAGTGAAGGCACGAACCCTTGCACCCGTCCATCCTTCGCGACCAAGAACGTGTTTGATGTACTTCAAGATCTATCCGAGAGTATCGGAGGATCACCCGGACCACAGCTGGATGCTGCAGATGGGCAGCCTGAGCCCATTGTCCACGACCTGCACCAGTCGCTTGTCGAGCTTCTGGAAAGGCCGGAGAACCTGACCTTGCACGCCGTGCTCCGAGTGGGGCATGAGCGGCAGTTGCACCTTAAGGTCCGTGCCTTATGCGGGGAAGTGGAAAAGGTCTTCGACGTGTTGGTCGACACGGGAGCACAGGTCAGCTTGGTCAAGGCTGGCCTGCTTCCACCAGAGTGTTTGACCGACAGTCGGAAACCTGTCAGGCTGAAGGTGGCAAACGGCCAGTACATGGTGGGAGGCACGAAGGAAGCGGCCATCGGGCTGCAGTTCGTGAACCATTGTGAGCTGAGCCGCCCAGACCTCGGCAAGGAAATTCTCCTGCAACGTCGCTTCTACGAGGCCGAGATGGACTGGGACATGATCGTTGGGTACGACTTCATGATGGAGACGGACTCCGGCGTTCTCCCGGCCCAGGCCTCAATGACCCTGTACCAGGACGACCAGCTCTCGTGGCTTTCGTCACCTGAGCACCATGTGGAATGCCAATGGATCCACCCGGAACGCAATCAGCTCAAAGTAGCTGCGCTGGGCACTGAGCCAACTGGGCCAGCGAACCAGGAGTACGGCGTAATGCCGGAAGTGGCGAGCCGAGTGGTTGCGGACCTCGGAGCTTCGGATCTGGCCCTGGATGCGTTCTCTTCAGGAACCTCCGCCCATCTTCGGGTTTGTGACAAGTACTGGAGCGCCCAGGACTCCGCGTGGAAGAAGCACTGGGGTCCGCATCAGGGATTGATGTGGATCCATTGCCCCCGATGGGACATTCCAAGAGCGATAGCGAAGATTCGCAAGGACCGCTCCAAGGCAGTGCTGGTTGTTCCTATGGGATGCACCGAGGAGGAAAGTACCCGACATTGGGGGGTCTCATTGACCAACATGACCTTAAAGAAGGTCATCCTACCGGCTGGAGAGAGTGTCTATCAGGACGCTAAGAGACAGCCCATGCCACCCCAGAGATGGCCAACGGAATTCCAGTATGTGGATGGGGGCCTTGATCAGGCCGACACCACAGACTTCGTGTGTGCCAACCGCATCATAGCGGAGCCCTGGCGGCAATGCTTTGCGGTTTCCCCTGTTGACATCGGAGAATCGGAAGACCCCCTCACAGAAGAGGAGTTGCATCTGGTTCAGGGGTATATGGATCAGCCCTTTCACGACTCGGGAAGCCAGCGTGAGGGCAAAGGCCAGGACAAAGCCTGGTGAGAAGTGGACTCGATCGTCTCCGGTTCCTATGATGGGAATACCTTCGTACAGAGGGTGCTGGATCACATGTCCAGCCAGGACGAGCCGCCTGGCGGTAACCCACCCACCTACGGCGATCTGTTCCGAGGCAAGACCAGAGATGGCCCTTTGGGCCACCTGGGAAGACCACCTGAGCCGAAACCGAGTGGGGTCGCTACCCCTCAAGGAAGCTCAGTGGTCCAAGTGCCCGGAAAAGCCAAGGCGGAATCCGATGATTGCCCCAAGATCCAGGCATTAAGGGCCAGGCTGAAGCAGAAGTATGGTGATACCTTCTTCAGCGGAAAACCTGTGTTTCCCCCACCGGTGCGTGGACCGTATGGCGAGGCCAAGATACGACTGAAGCAGGACCCCCGTGTGTATCCGCACCGGGAGTTTGCCCTGAGGGGCGAGAGGAAGGAGGCCATGGAGAAGATCCTCCGTGACTTCATCGAGAGGGGCTGGCTTGAACCGTGCCACTCCGAATGGGCCTCTCGATGCTTCGTCGTCCCGAAGAAGGTGGCCGGTGAGTGGCTCCTCGTGGTCGACTACCGCGGCCTAAACGCCCAAACGCAGCACGACAGCTATACGCTGCCCCTCATTGAGGACATGCTGCAAAAACAACACCGGCGGAGGATCTTCACGGTGATTGACCTGAAACCTGGTTATCATCAGATGCCTCTCGCCGAGGAGTCCCGTGGCTGCACAGCCATGAGCACCCCACTTGGACCTCTCGGTTGGAAGGTGATGCCCATGGGCGTTACCAACGGCAGTGCGGCTTTTCAGCGGATGCTGGAGAACCTGCTTGAGCCGGTGCGTGACTGTGCGGACCCCTTCGTGGACGACGTGATCATCGCGTCCGGGGACCCCAGTATGAGCTACGAGGAGCTCCTGGAGGCAAATGAGAGGGACGTTACTCAAGTGCTGGACCTTCTGGTTCGGCACAAACTCACGGGCAGCAGTGACAAGGCCACCATTGCGGTAAGCGAGGTGGTCTTCCCTGGCCACGTAGTTGGGAACGGGCAGCAAAAGCCCATACCTGGCAAGGTGGCTGCGATTGAGCACTGGGAAAAGCCCAAAACGGTCTCTGAGCTACGGGCGTATCTGGGGTTCTGCAACTACTACTCGGGGTATATCAAAATGTATGCCGAGTATGCAGCCCCCATGACGACCATGCTCAAGGGCAACCGAGAGGAGACCAAGAAAGGGTCCAAGAAGGCTCTGGTCTGGACTGCTGAGTCCGACCGTGCCTTTGAGAGGATGAAGCAGGCGCTGCTATCCGCAGTGGGTCTGCACCTCGTGGATCCCGACCGAGGGTTCGTCCTGCGCACTGATGCTTCCAACTACGCCGTTGGCGCTGTGTTCGAGCAAGTGCTTGACGATGGGAGGCACGTGCCCGTGGCCTTCTGGAGCCGAGTCCTGGCGGAAGGCCAGAGACGGACGTGGACGCCCCGAGAAAAGGAGGCAAATGCCATCGTCATGGCTCTCAGGAAATGGGCTGGGTACATAGCCCTCCATCCCGTCACCGTCTGCACCGACCATCAGAGTCTGCAGTCGTGGCACAAGGAGCACGTGGACACCCCCTCTGGTCCCGCCTCCCGACGGGCAAGATGGCATGAGACCTTGGCCAAGTTCGACCTCACGGTTGTGTATGTTCCTGGCAAGGACAACACCGTGGCGGACTGTCTCAGTAGGTGGGCCTATCCCGCCAGCAAGGGCATGACGGATGTCTCTGCCCATGGCGATGAGGCCCAGACCGCTGAAGCCAAGAGGATCATAGAAATGGAGCGCCTGATGGAGGAGGAGGGTGTCAAATGCTTCGTCGTCATGGCTGCGGATGCCCCCCTCGGAACGAGGATAGGCAGAGCGGTCAGAGTACTCGCCCCTGATGGAGCTGAGTCCGACAAGCACCTCTTCCCTGAATCTTGCCTCCAGGACGACTGGACCGACGACTACGCTAATTCCGAGGCCTTTGCGGCCGAGTATAGGGCTGTGACCGACCCTGATGACGGGCAGAAGTGGCCAAAGGGGCTGACTGAGGAAGATGGCAAGCTCTACCGGAATGGTAAGCTGCTAGTCCCAGAGTCCCGGGTGCTCGAGCTGTGCGAGGCTTGGCATCACCACATGATGCACCCAGGGGTCAAGAAGCAAGCCCTGGACATGCAGCGCCGGTTTGAGATCGACCAGATCAATCTCTACACCGCCATCAAGAAGGTCAGGAAGGGTTGCTCGGTCTGTCAGGCCTGCAATCCCGACAACCGGAACGTCAAGGGGGAAGCCCAATGGACTCCGGTGCCTGACCAGCCCATGGAGAGCGTGGCCATGGACGTCTTCTCCATGCCCGAAGTTCACATTGGCAAGGAGACCTTTGACTGTGTGGTTCTTTGTGTGAATCGCCACAGTGGCTACGTAGTAGCCGTTCCGGCACGCAAAAAGGGGTTGCTTGCCAAGGAAGTGGCAGTCATGATGATTTGTCATTGGCTGACCGTCTTTGACATCCCCCGCACCATTTGCAGTGACCGAGGGCCCCAGTTTACTGGTGGCTGGTTCAAGGCCATGTGTTCCCTCATGGGAATACGTCATGCCAAGAGCGTCGCCTATCCCAGCCGGTCTAACGGCCGAGCTGAAGTGGCTGGACGGCAGCTGTTCGAGAAGCTGCGCAAGATTCACATCACCAATCCAGGTCGGAACTGGTTTGAGGAGATGTGGCCCGCTCTGAAGGCCCATCATGACACCCCCACTCCGGGTGGTTTGTCCCCTCACCAGATTCTGTTCGGCAGGGACCCCCTGGGTCGGGGACTTCCCTTGTCTGGTGATGGTATGGCTATGGACGCCAAGGAATTCTTCGCGCGGCAAGAGGCGACGGCGCGGGACATCTGCAAGCAGCTCGAGAAGGAGCATGCTGAGCGTCAGAAGTCCGCCCCGAGCTCGACAGCGCAGAAGTTCAGGGTGGGAGACCCGGTGTGGGTGATCAGACCCCGCCCCATGGGCACCCACCGCACCAAAACCTCGTTGACACCCGGAGAGGTGGTCCGCAGGATTGGTGAGGACACCTACCGCATCAAGGTGGGTCACGGACAGTTCCAGGAGCGCCACGAGAGTCAACTCCGTGTGCGGGAACCCGACCTCCGTGGCCAACATGTGTCCCTGAACTATGCCGCACATGAGGCCGATTCGGACGACGACTATGCTAAGCAGGACGACTATACAGTCGAGAAGATCCTGGCCCAGCGTCCGAACGCCTCGGCACCCGGAGGCCTGGAGTTCAAGGTTCGTTGGCGAGGCTATGGGCCGTCCCACGACACCTGGGAAGCCGTCTCCTCACTCCCTTCATGGACTACATCCGCAAGCACAAGACCAAGATCCACGTCTCGGACTTGGCAGCACTGAAGCATTTTGGGGGAGGGCAACCTCGGCAACCTCCAAGCTTCCCTTGGCATGCACGACCTCAATCCCATGAAATCCAAGACTTGAACTCGAATTTGGGTTTCTCCAAAGAGTTCTGGGATCCTTGCCTCGGCCATGACACAATCTGGCGTCCTGGGCAAGAGATGAAGGTATATGTAGACAATAATAAACATGTAGACAAGTAATATGTATATGTAACAATTCTATACTATAAAATAGCATAAAAAAGAAGACGAAATGAAGGCGACGGCGTCGCCGCCATCAGAAAATCTGACGGCTACGAGGCGTCGCCATCAGGATCTCCACTGAGATCCTGCCCAAACTGGGCCAAACAGTGGTTTTGGGGCGAAAAACAATGAAATATAGTGATTTTTGAGCCAAAAACACTCATTACGCGTGGCTCTTCCCAACGCGTCGCGTAGCCGACACGACGCGTTTCTGCGCCAATTCAAACTACATATGAAAAGGCCCACTGTTGGGCCACACTATGGGTGCCTGGGCGATTCCTGGGATCGCCTCAGGATTTTTTGAAAAATGCGTGAACGTGCCACTTTTCGCAAAAATGGACCTTCGCGGAACGCCGCGAAAAAGGTCACGCTATATTCTCTTATTTCTAAAAACGATAAATCTAGAATAGAATAGATTAAAATCTTCAGAAATCGAAGAATAAAACTTCGATCTGGAGCTGCGTCGCGCAGGCGACGACTGTCGTCGCCAGCCCAAAAATGACGAAAAAAGACGATTTCTGGGGTGTTTTACAGAAATCCCACAGAAATCAGGATGCCGTAACATCAACAGGAAAATTCCTGAGCTGGCCTGGCGAAGAGCGCCACAGGCTGGGCAGCGGGTATGGGTGAGGCATCCCATACCGCTTCACCCCCCTCCTTAGAAGCCTTGCCTATATCCAAAGGAAGGCAAGGCCAAGGAGGCGCTCTGACCCCTGCACTGCCCTGGTTTCAACCTGATTCAGCAGGACAGTGGGGGGGGGGGGGCTTCGTGAGTAATATACATGCCACATACATGTATTTTTTTTTGATCTTGATATATTCATAGGGCAATTGCCCCCCAGGCGACCATACTGGTCCCTGGCACTCCTGAAGCGGTACCCAGAACCCCATGGCCAGGTTACGGCATACAACCGGTCTCCGGTCCACTAACCCCATGCACGGCGTGTTCCGTGCCGTGAAGCCCCGCATCGGCAACCGATGCACCGCCAGCGGAGATTTGTGTATCAGAATATCAGGAATCAACAGGGTTTTATTTTCATATTGTTTCCGTCAATTTTTACGCTTCCGTTCTGATACTCACTGTTTTGACTGCTGGCGGTTGGTTCGCGACTTTACCGTAACCGCCAGTTTAACTGTTTATAATGGAAATTTTAACGTTATCCGTCACGAAGGCTCCAAAGTCGCCAGGAACTGCATGGATGCTTCCGCCATTTTCATAATTAATACTCGCAACCTTAATCCGAATTTTTCAGGATGTCGAAATCGGATTTTCGACTTCGACATCCCCGCACTTGATTTGACCTCTTTCGAGTGGACCTACGTGCTTCCGTATGCACGAATCAACTTCCCTTTTATCCTGCCCTCCATTTGTCTTAAAGATATGGGCAAAACAAAGTTGATTCGTGAGGCCACTTGTGAAGGTCATATCTCGTGTTGCTTGCGAGTATTGACGGAAAGGAAACGTGGGATGTATTCACAATACTCCCGACGTAATTTAGGAAGCTTCATATGCCTTGCGTTTCTACACATGCGCGCTAGTGTAATGGATCATGGTCAAGAGGGTAGAGTTTGCGTTATAACTCTATGACCATGATATTGCGTGCGTTAAGATAACTTTCGAGTGTAGCGCGCAAGTGTGGGTGTTGCATAGGAACTCTCCTTGAGTTCCTATGAACGATTGACACAAAGTTATGCCCTTGGAGGGGCATGACATATCGTGGTGGGAGCTACATTTTTGGGCAATATTTGGTATGTGCCATGTGTTGTGTTGCGTGCCCATTTGGCGGGCCCATTGCTCCAAGACAAGCCCGCCAATGGACCTCATATTGTGCAAGCCCCTTCTCCGTACTCCCTACGGTCAATTGCAAGCCTAACCTTCGTGAAGGGAAGCTTGTGTGGTGATCCCGAAGCGATGCGTTGGGAGCAAGGTGTGTATTTTACATTTTTCCATATTTTCATGTGCCCACTTGGGAAGCAGCGCTCGTAACCTTTCAAGGCGCCCCAAGTGGAGCACATACGTGGGATCGAAGGTCATTGGTGTCAAGTCATTGTGTGTAGAAGGATTAGTTGATTGCACGAACCAAGCCAAAGATATTATAATATAATTGTGTGCCTTTCAAGGCACTTTGGTTTGTCTTTGTGCCAATTTTGCCATTTTTGGCTCGTCATGATGTCAAGTGGCGAACGTATATCTCAACGTTGCGCTCAATTGACATCATGACCCAAGTATGTTATGAGGGTACATACTTCGGTAGCCAACATATCTTGGACCCGGCGAATAACTCCTCTTAGGCTTGGCATACCGTGGCCGCCATGTTGGCGATTTGGGACTATCCCAAATCATGGGCTCACATGGCGACCCTGCCATTCCCAATACCGGAGGAGTTGGGCGACGCCCCGAAGATATGTTGGACATATATGACTTGATACCAATCCTATGGCACACTCCGGTCCGAGTCGGGCATGTGCCTCATTTGCCCTAACCATGAGTGTGCGCAATTTTGGCCATTTTGAGCATTTTTCCACTTTTGCTGCCCGCCGTGCACTATGTTCTAACCCTCGTGCACGCCGGACGCATGGACCAATGGACCATATATGACATGGGTGTTATGGGTAATGGTCCCCATGGTCCACACACCACGTGGGCGAAGCGGAGCCGCCTTCGTCAAGGCGCTAGGCCAAGTTGAGTATGGGCAATTTTGCCATTTTTGCATTTGTGGACCCAATTGGGATCGTCACCACGCCGAGTGGCATGGAGATCTTTGAGAGCCAAGGGCATGGGAGTCTCCGTTGGACTCCCGGTGGATCACGTATGGAATGCCGGATCCGATCTCCAAGCCGGCGTGGAGATATACTATTGGGAGCACACTGAATTTTGGCTCATTTCAAGCAGCCAAAATGACCCAATTTTGGGACCCCAATTTCCCCCCTCCGTGTGGTCAATTGGCGGCCCCATTTCTCTAAGCCCATAGGGAGCCCGGACCCAATTTGAAGTTGTGCACTCAGATATAAGTCCTAGGTCCTGCCTCCTACCCTGTGAGCCATTGGCCTTACCTTGGCCGGGCGAGCCACGCGTGGGAATGACGCCAATTTTGGTGATTTTGGCATCATGACCCCACTTGACTCATCCGTGTTGCCCTGATGCCGGGACCTCAGAGGGAACCAGGTTGGGTGGAGGCTCCAGGGAGTTCGTACTCGAAGGGCATAGGGTCAGTTGCCTCGTCCCTACCTCTGGCGGGTCCGAACGAGGGGTCAATTTTGGAGTTTTTCAAGCTAATTTCAGTTTGGGCTGAAACAGCCCATTTTCAGCTACCAACTCCTGGGTAATAATGGCGGGGCCATATCTCTGGCTCAGAGTGGAGTTGGGACCTGCCGTTAAGGGAGCATAGGGAGCCACTGTCGGTTGACCTTGGAGCCCATTGGTTCCCAGGAACTCGCCTGTGGCTGTGCGGGACACCTCTCCCATTGGCAGGGTTTCAGGGTCCGGACTGAGCAGGGCATGGGTTGTGTTTGAGCCCCCGCCCCCATCAGCCACTGAGAGGGTCGGACCTGGGATTGGGATATGAGTCGGGACTGAGTGTCTATTGTCCCTTGATGCCCTTACCCCAGTCCAGTCTTAACCCCATGTGTACATATCCTGATGTGTTGCTGTACATACTTTCGTTCCCTCTTTGCAGAGTGGCAAGGATTCTGAAACGCTTTGTCACATGACACAGGCGTATTGATGCCCTTGTGAGCGTAGTGCCTTGCCTGCCTGCTCACTTGTGCGTGTCACCGCAGCGTCCCGTGGCCGGCCCCCCACGGGAACGCGTCAAAAGCGTTTCACCGCCGCGGGGTTACCCAACCCTCGCGTGCCACTCGGGGCCACAGACCCCGAGCAGCGCGTCGCAGCAGCGCGGCGCAGCTCGCAGCTCGCAGCGCAGCGCAGCGTCTCGCAGCGCAGCGCAGCAGCTCGCAGCGCCACTCAGCGACAGCGCCGAGTTCGTCACGGAGCCCGCAGCGCCGTCCAGAACATCGTCCTGACCGCGCAGCGCCCGTGGAAGAGGTGCACAGACCAGGACTCCTGCATCAGCCCCATCGGCCGACCCGGAGTCCCAACGGCCGACCAGTAAGGCCGCGTCAACCACCTCCACAACCACCGGCTGACCAGCACCAGCCGCACTTCCAATCCAGTGCTGCAGCACCCTCCGCAACAACCACAACCAGTTCGTTGAGGTGAACGAGTGCACATCAAGGACTTCAAGACCATCTACGCCCCCGCTGCCATGGTGAATTGGCAGGAAGCGGGCAGGACGTGGCCGCGGCCCCACCCCCATGCAGCACGCCTGCTGCGTGGGTTGGTTTGGGACCAGCATTACCGCCACAGCAACCCCCAGTGCGAAGGGGGCATGCCCAGGAGCTTCGAGCTCCGCACGGACATCGCCCCCGACCGCCTGCAGGCCGTGGAGGACTGGCTGCGGGCGGAGGGGTACGAGTACCGCCACCAGCAGAGGCGCTGGAGGGCGTGGACCCGGCCGGACAGGCCCGGGGAAGGGCTGCGCCCCGACGGGATTGAGGAGGACGAGGACCCCAACGCCTACCCGTCGGGCGCCTCGATCAACGTCTCCCTGTGGGACGTGATCGAGAGGAAGTTCCCGGAACCGGGGAGCGAGCGCGGGCTGCAGGGCAGCAGCAGCGCATCTCCGGGGACGGAGAAGCGGTCCGCCGGGGACAGGAAGAGGGACCGGAGGTGGCGGGAGTACCAGGAGTCCCTGGCTGCCGAAGCCGCCCAAGGCGCCAAGGGCGGAACCCCAGCCCCCAGTCCCCAACGGCCCAATGGTGGACGCCACCCCGGCTCCACCAACCTTGGCGACTACATCCAAGTCGCCAAGCAGACCCAGGCCAAGCCCCGTTCGCTGCTCCTGAAGGCCCGGCAGGCCTCAGCAGGCCCCAGCAGCGACATCGAGTCGGCCCACCGCGGGAGGACGCCGGCCGACCAGGCCAGCTCCAGCAGCAGCGTCGCTCCCGAAAGGGACGTGGCGCGCGCCTGTGAGCGCGCCTGTGGGGTGCCCTGCAACCGTCGGGTTGCCCGGCAACGGGCCAAGCAGTACAGCGCTGCTGTGGAGGGCGCCGCCGGCATCGCCCAGGAGGAAGCTGCGCAGTGGGCACATGGCATGGCCATCCACACCCAGACCGTGGCGGCCATCGCGGCTGGTCTCACGGCCGTAGCCGCCCACAGCGCAGCAACTGCCCAGGTCAACGGTGAGTTGGCGGCAGCCGACGAGGAAGCCCGCCTGACGCAGGAGGCCATTTCCTGCAAGGAGGCCGAGGTGAAGGCGCTGGGGGAGGCGCTTGCCCAAGAGAGGGCAAAGAAGGAGGCGGAGGAAAGGGCCCATGCCGCAGCGACGGCTAAGGCCCAGGAGGACGCCGCCAAGAAGGAAGCCATCGAAGCCGCGCGACGGAAGGTCGCTGAGGAGAAGGCCAAGACGGAGGCGGAGCTGGCGGCGTTGGAGGCGCAGAAGGCGCAGCTGCTGCAGGCCCGGGAAGCCGAGGCGGCTCGTGCTCGGGAAGAGGCCGAAGCGCGAGCTGCCGCAGCCACCGCCGCCGCAATGGAGGAGGCAGAGGCCAAACTCCGCCACGAGACTCCCCCGGGAGGATCGCGAGTGGAGACCCTTCGAAGGCTTTTCGAAGGGGACGCCTCCTCCAGGATGAAGCTGGATGAGGCGGACACGGGCAGCAGTGGGAGCGGTAGCACCACCGCCCGTCGACGGAGGAGGGGCAAGGGGAAGACCCCCGAGAGGCCGCGGAGGCCAGCGGGTGGGCACCCCCACGACAGTGACCCCTTCTTCACCGCCAGTGACAGGGATGAACGAGGCCGTCGACATCGCCAAGTGGTGGCTTGGACGGGCGAAGGTGGCGGAGACGTCCCCATGGAAGGTGAGGATGAGGATCCCCCTCCTCCCTACCGGAGCTCCGAGTCCTCCGTGACCGAGACGCCCAGGTGGGGCGACATGGACGAAGATGACGACATGGAGTTCGGCATCACGCGCCCATCCTCGGACCCACCGAGGCGACCGGGCGGAGACCCACCGGGACCCCCTGGCGGAGGACCTTCAGGACCCCCTGGAGGACGCCCACCAGGTGGACCCCCTGGAGGCGGACCACCGGGCGGGGGAGGACCCCCTGGACCGGGCGGACCCGGCGGAGACCCTCCTGGAGGACCCCCTGGGGACCCCGACGACCCACCGGGGAACGGCGACCCGGATGCCACCTGGTGGTGGATTGTCTACCTCCGCAGGAGAGTCCAGTTGCTCGAGCTGGAGGTAGACACGGGCAAGAGCGAGATGGCTCGCATCTCCACGGTCGCCGCGCGCGCGCAGAAGGACCTGGACATCGCCAGAGCCGAGACCAAGTCGCTGACCAACGTCGTCAGCGGCCTGCAGGAGAGGCTGGATGCGCTGGAAGCCCGTGGGAGAGTCAGCAGCGACCACCCACCCCTGGAGTCAGGCTCGTCGGACGACGACTGGGGACCCGGACCAGGTCCAGGCAGACCCCACGCCCCCGGCGGAGCCCCCAGGAGTCGCCCCAGCGCCAGTGCCCCCTCTCTCTCCGCCCCCTCTCACCACAGCGCGGGCCGCCGCAACGAACGCGTGCCGCCCGGCAGTGGCAGTGAGGAATGGCGCGATGAGTGGCTCAGCGCGGACTACCACAACCGCCGTGCCCCACCGCGGACGCCTGTACGCCCCCGACGCCCGCCACCAGCCCCGGCGCCAATCCCCAGGGCTGGAGGACATTATGGTGGACTCAGGGATGAGGTCCCCAGAGGAGACGTGGATTGGGATGTCGGCGAAGGTGAGGACCTGGACCTGGACCTGGACCTGGAGGAGTTCGACATCAGCCCGCCGCGTGGTGTACGACGGGAGGCCGCTGAACGCAGCCGCCGGCGCCGTGATGAGGATGCGTACATGGATGCAGTACGGCGTGAACACTTCGGTTCAGCGTACGTGGAGGAACCGCGGCGTAGCCACAGGGATTCCATGGAGGAGATGGACGTGGCGGCCGTGGGAGTCCGTGGGCGAGGCCGATGGGAACCTCGGTCGACCTCGCGGCCGGCGTTCATGATCTCTAAGGCCGCGGACGCCGCCGTGTGGGAAGACTTGAAGGACATCAAGCCCCCCATGTACGACGGCAACCCCCTCAACCTCGACCGCTTCTTGGAGAAGCTGGACGATTGGGGGCTGGCCGTCACTGAAGACCAACCTCCCGCGGATGCGGAGAGATATGTCTTCAAACGGTTCAGGTACCGCCTGCCGGAAGTGCTCGGCGAGCTATACTTCGTGGCGACCAAGGAGGGGAAAATCAAGACCCTCAAGGAAGCCAAGAAGTGGCTCAACGAGCAGGAGCGGGTGGACGCTCCGCAGGTGGCTGCCAAGCGCTGGAAGTCCATCAAGCTTGAGCATGATGGACGGGAGATCCGCCTACGGGAATGGCGTGACTTCCGAGGGAAATACACCCTCTTCCGCCGCAACGTGGAGGATTGGAACGAGGGTGACGAGCAGGCTCGCCTGCTCTCCATGCTACCGGAAGCATGGATCAAGAGGGTCACCAAGGAGGAATCCAAGAGGGCCAAGTCCAACCACACGGTCAAGATGATGCTCCCCAAGGAGTATCATACGAACGTGGTGAGTTGGGCGAAGAAGAACGTGGCCCGGGATGTCAAACGGCACTCCCTGCGGAACGCTCTTCTCATCACCGTCTCGGGCGATCGCGAGAAGACCGCGATTTGGCGCCTTGACGACTGTGAGTTGAGCGGCCAGACCATCCGTCTGCAGCCCATCCCGGCGCGGATGAGCTGCGACGAGATCCTGGAGTGGGTTGGCGAGGAAGTACTCAAGGAGTACCGAAACCTCCACCACACCCGCGGGTTGAGGCCCGGCGACCGCGACGTCAACTACGTTGGCGAAGGGCCTGGCGGGGAATCTGCCATGGACCCAGCGGGAGCCGGCGGCGATAAGACTCTCGTCGACGATGACGACGACGATGAGCCCGCCGAAATGGCCGTGTGTGCCTTCGTGGCCAAGAACCTGAGCGCGGGGACCAAGCCAGCAAACTGGAAGCCCCTGCAGCCAGGTTGGAAGAAGCAGGAGAAGAGGGACCCTCGCCGTATTGGCGACCCTCCGCTGTCCTTTGGGGAGTTCGTACGAGCTCACCCGCAGGGCTGCTTCGTGTGTTATGGGAGGAAGAAAGGCTTCAACCATGACCACCGAACATGCCCCGTCCACAAGGCCGACACGGAGGCTTACAAGAAGGCGCACGGGTCGAAGAAGCGTGCGCCCGCGGGTATCCGGGAAACCAAGATGGAGGTGGACAAGGACGAGCTGGCCAAGCTGATGTCGTCGGTGGGAACCGAGTTGGCCAAGGAGATCCAGGAGATCAAGAGGAACTGGGTCCCCAGATCGGACAACAAGAACAAGGAGAACAACCAGAATGACCAGAACAAGGACAAGGACAAGAACAAGGGTAAAGGAGGAGGTAAAGGGGGAAGAAGGAAGGGCGTCAACGACGTTGAGGCCGAGGAGAACACCCCCTCTTCCACAACCGACGCCCCCTAGCGGAGCCCCTGCAGCCAAGGGCCCCAGCTAGGGCGGTCGCAGGATGGTGACGTGGGAAGCGCCGATCCATCTCTGTCGGGAGTCGGTAAGCACAAGGGGACTGCCGCGGGCGGAAGGCCCGGTCTGGCGCCCAGTCGCGGTGGCGGGGTGAGGGCAAGTGAAGGCACGAACCCTTGCACCCGTCCGTCCTTCGCGACCAAGAACGTGTTTGATGTACTACAGGATCTATCCGAGAGTATCGGAGGATCACCCGGACCGCAGCTGGATGCTGCAGATGGGCAGCCTGAGCCCATTGTCCACGACCTGCACCAGTCGCTTGTGGAGCTTCTGGAACGGCCGGAGATCCTGAGTTTGCACGCCGTGCGCCGTGTCGGTCGCGAGCGGCAGTTGCATCTTAAGGTCCGTGCCTTATGCGGGGAAGTGGAAAAGGTTTTCGACGTGTTGGTCGACACGGGAGCTCAAGTCAGCTTGGTCAAGGCTGGCCTGCTTCCGCCAGAGTGTCTTACCGACAGTCGGAAACCTGTCAGGCTGAAGGTGGCGAACGGCCAGTACATGGTGGGAGGCACGAAGGAAGCGGCCATTGGGCTGCAGTTCGTGAACCATCGTGAGCTGAGCCGCCCAGACCTTGGCAAGGAAATCCTCCTGCACGGTAGCTTCTACGAGGCCGAGATGGACTGGGACATGATCGTCGGGTACGACTTCATGATGGAGACGGACTCCGGCGTCCTCCCGGCCCAGGCTTCCATGACCCTGTACCAGGACGACCAACTCTCGTGGCTTTCGTCACCTGAACACCATGTGGAATGCCAATGGATCCACCCCGAACGCAATCAGCTCGAAGTGGCTGCGCTGGACACTGAGCCCACTGGGCCAGCGAATCAGGAGTACGGCGTAAGGCCGGAAGTGGCGAACCGAGTGGTTGCGGACCTGGGAGCGTCGGATCTGGCCCTGGATGCGTTCTCTTCAGGAACCTCCGCCCATCTTCGGGTATGTGAGAAGTACTGGAGCGCACAGGACTCTGCGTGGAAGAAGCACTGGGGTCCGCATCAGGGCTTGATGTGGATCCATTGCCCCCGTTGGGACATTCCAAGAGCGATAGCGAAGATTCGCAAGGACCGCTCCAAGGCAGTGCTGGTTGTTCCTATGGGATGCACCGAGGAGGAAAGTACCCGACATTGGGTAGCCTCATTGACCAACATGACCTTAAACAAGGTCGTCCTACCGGCTGGAGAGAGCGTCTATCAAGACGCTAAGGGACAGCCCATGCCACCCCAGAGATGGCCAACAGAATTCCACTATGTGGATGGGGGCCTTGATCAGGCCGACACCACGGACTTCGTGTGTGTCAACCGCATCATAGCAGAGCCTTGGAGGCAATGCTTTGCGGTTCCCCCTGTTGACATCGAAGAATCGGACTCCGAAGACCCCCTCACTGAAGAGGAGTGGGATCTGGTTCAGGGGTATATGGATCAGCCCTTTCACGACTGGGGAAACCAGCGTGAGGGCAAGGGCCAGGACAAAGCCTGGTGGGAAGTGGACTCAATCGTCTCCGGTTCCTATGACGGGAATACCTTCGTGCAGAGGGTGCTGGATCACATGTCCAGCCAAGACGAGCCGCCTGGCGGTAACCCACCCACCTACGGCGATCTGTTCCGAGGCAAGACCAGAGATGGCCCGTTGGGCCACCTGGGAAGACCACCTGAGCCGAAAGCGAGCGGGGTCGCTACCCCTCAAGTAAGCTCCGTGGTTCAAGTGCCCGGAAAAGCCAAGGCGGAGTCCGATGACTGCCCCAAGATCCAGGCGCTGAGGGCCAGGCTGAAGCAGAAGTATGGCGAGACCTTCTTCAGCGGAAAGCCTGTGTTCCCCCCACCGGTGCGTGGACCGTATGGCGAGGCCAAGATACGACTGAAGCAGGACCCCCGTGTGTATCGACACCGGGAGTTTGCCCTGAGGGGCGAGAGGAAAGAGGCCATGGAGAAGATCCTCCGTGACTTCCTCCAGAGAGGCTGGCTTGAGCCGTGCCACTCCGAGTGGGCCTCTCCCTGCTTCGTCGTCCCCAAGAAGGTTGCCGGTGAGTGGCGGCTCGTGGTCGACTACCGCGGCCTGAACGCCCAAACGCAGCACGACAGCTATACGCTGCCCCTCATTGAGGATATGCTGCAAAAACAACACCGGCGGAGGATCTTCACGGTGATTGACCTGAAACATGGTTATCATCAGATGCCTCTCGCCGAAGAGTCCCGTGCCTGCACAGCCATGAGCACCCCACTTGGACCTCTCCAGTGGAAGGTGATGCCTATGGGCGTTACCAACGGCAATGCGGCTTTTCAGCGGATGCTGGAGAACCTGCTTGAGCCGGTGCGCGACTGTGCGGACCCCTTCGTGGACGACGTGATCATCGCGTCCGGGGACCCCAGCATGAGCTACGAGGAGCTCCTGGAGGCACACGAGAGGGACGTCACTCGAGTGCTGGACCTTCTGGTTCGGCACAAACTCACGGGCAGCAGTGACAAGGCCACCATTGCGGTAAGCGAGGTGGTCTTCGCTGGCCACGTAGTTGGGAACGGGCAGCGAAAGCCCATACCTGGCAAGGTGGCTGCGATTGAGCACTGGGAAAAGCCCAAAACGGTCTCTGAGCTACGGGCGTACTTGGGGTTCTGCAATTACTACTCGGGGTATATCAAAATGTATGCCGAGTATGCAGCCCCCATGACGACCATGCTCAAGGGCAACCGAGAGGAGACCAAGAAGGGGTCCAAGAAGGCTCTGGTCTGGACTGAAGAGTCTGACCGTGCCTTTGAGGGGATGAAGCAGGCGCTGCTATCCGCAGTGGGTCTGCACCTCGTGGATCCCGACCGAGGGTTCGTCCTGCGCACCGACGCTTCCGACTACGCCATTGGGGCTGTGTTGGAGCAAGTGCTTGACGATGGGAGGCACGTGCCCGTGGCCTTCTGGAGCCGAGTCCTGGCGGAAGGCCAGAGACGGACGTGGACGCCCCGTGAAAAGGAGGCGTATGCCATCGTCATGGCTCTCAGGAAATGGGCTGGGTACATAGCCCTCCATCCCGTCACCGTCTGCACCGACCATCAGAGTCTGCAGTCGTGGCACAAGGAGCACGTGGACACCCCCTCAGGTCCCGCCTCCCGACGGGCAAGATGGCATGAGACCTTGGCCAAGTTCGACCTTACGGTTGTTTATATTCCTGGAAAGGATAACACCGTGGCGGACTGTCTCAGTAGGTGGGCCTATCCAGCCAGTAAGGGCATGCAGGATATCTCTGCCCATGGCGATGAGGCTGAGACCGCTGAAGCCAAGAGAATCATCGAAATGGAGCGCCTGATGGAGGAGGAGGGTGCTAAATGCTTCGTCGTCATGGCCGCAGATGCCCCCCTCGCTTCGAGGGTGAGCAGAACGGTCAGTGTACTCGCCCCTGTGGGCGCCGCGGGCGGAAGGCCCGGTCCGGCACCCCCTGTGGGAGTGGAGTCCGACAAGCACCTCTTCCCAGAGTCTTGCCTCCAGGACGACTGGACCGACGATTACGCCAAGTCTGAGGCCTTTGCGGCCGAGTATAGGGCTGTGACCGACCCTGACGACGGGCAGAAGTGGCCAAAGGGGCTGACTGAGGAAGATGGCAAGCTCTACCGGAATGGTAAGCTGCTAGTCCCAGAGTCCCGGGTGCTCGAGCTGTGTGAAGCTTGGCACCACCACATGCTGCACCCAGGGGTCAAGAAGCAAGCTCTTGACATGCAGCGTCGGTTCGAGATCGACCATATCGTTCTCTACACTGCCATCAAGAAGGTCAGGAAGGGTTGCTCGGTCTGTCAGGCCTGCAATCCCGATAACCGGAACGTCAAGGGGGAACCCCAATGGACCCCGGTTCCTGACCAGCCCATGGAGAGCGTGGCCATGGACGTCTTCTCCATGCCCGAAGTGCACATTGGCAAGGAGACCTTTGACTGTGTGGTTCTCTGTGTGGACCGCCACAGCGGCTACGTTGTAGCCGTTCCGGCACGCAAAAAGGGGTTGCTTGCCAAGGAGGTGGCAGTCATGATGATTCGTCATTGGCTGACCGTCTTTGACATCCCCCGCACCATTTGCAGTGACCGAGGGCCCCAGTTTACTGGTGGCTGGTTCAAGGCTATGTGTTCCCTCATGGGAATACGACATGCCAAGAGCGTTGCCTATCTCAGCCGGTCTAACGGCCGTGCTGAAGTGGCTGGACGGCAGCTGTTCGAGAAGCTGCGCAAGATCCACATCACCAATCCACGGCGAAACTGGTTCGAGGAGATGTGGCCTGCTCTGAAGGCCCATCATGACACCCCCACTCCGGGCGGTTTGTCCCCTCACCAGATTCTGTTTGGCAGGGACCCCCTGGGTAGGGGACTCCCCTTGTCTGGTGATGGCATGGCTATGGATGCCAAGGAGTTCTTCGCGCGGCAAGAGCAAACGGCGCGGGACATCCGCCAGCAGCTTGAGAAGGAGCATGCTGAGCGTCAGAAGTCCGCCCCGAGCTCGACAGCGCAGAAGTTCAGGGTGGGAGACCCGGTGTGGGTGATCAGACCCCGCCCCATGGGCACCCACCGCACCAAGACCTGGTTCACACCCGGCGAGGTGGTCCGCAGGATTGGTGAGGACACCTACCGCATCAAGGTGGGTCACGGACAGTTCCGGGAGCGCCACGAGAGTCAACTCCGTGTGCGGGAACCCGACCTCCGTGGCCGACATGTGTCCCTGGACTACGCCAGGCATGAGGCCGATTCGGACGACGACTATGCTGAGCAGGACGACTATACGGTCGAGAAGATCCTGGCTCAGCGTCCGAGAGCCTCGGCACCCGGAGGTCTGGAGTTCAAGGTTCGTTGGCGAGACTATGGGCCGTCCCACGACACCTGGGAACCCGTCTCCTCGTTTGTGCCGCGGGTCAATACTCCCTTCATGGAGTACATCCGCAAGCACAAGACCAAGATCCATGTCTCGGACTTGGCAGCACTCACCCGGGCGATTGCAGCCAGGGGTGCCTGATCAGCGCCCTGCGCTCTCCCCTGATGTGTTATGAGCGCTTGTGAGGCCGACGAACCGTCCCTTACTTGCTTGCTCTCTTCCATCTTTTGGTGACAGAGTGGCCATGTACCCCCCCCTGCTGAATCCAGAGGAGGATGGCCCCTCTTTTCTTCTATTCGTCACTCCCCCCCCTGCTGAATCCATGGGAAACCAGGTAGGGCGACTGACCTTCATATTTTTGAGCTCTTGGGGCCTTGAAGCCCATACGACGTTGCGCAACGGATGCCGCTGTCATCGGCATTGCGATTTTTTGGTGTGTGGTCTGGTTCCATGGCATTTGCGGAATCCAGACCAGTCGACGTGTGTCTCGAGACTATATATGCCTGAACTCAGGCGTCATCCTGTCCATCCTCCTGCATTTGCCTTATCCTGACCGTGGCGTGGTTTGGCACTCTGTTCTGAGTGTGTTTACACGCCTATTTACCCAAATTGTTGCTTGTTTTTCTGCCCTCCAGGATATGTGCATCTGTATGTTAAGTGTCATCAGCCCATCGCTGAGGGATGGACTGTTTTTCACCACGAATCGGGATACAGAGGCGCATTGAGTCGCCGTGTACATATCCTTACTGCCTGGTCCAGCCTGGACCAGTACTTGATTACAGATTCTACTGTTTGAGTGCCCGTGATACCGTGTTGCCCTATTCGCTGTGATGTGTGGAGATCCTGATGGCGCCAGGCGGGAAGCCCAGTTGCCTGACTACACTCCCAGCGGTCCGCCACTGTCAGTCCCAGTGTGAGCCTACCGATTTGCAGACGCACTTGCATTCGGATGGCGGCCTCCGGTGCTCCTGACCTCGGTCAGTCTGCCTGGGAAACTGGTGGTTTGAGGAGTCGACGCCTCCGCCCACACTGCATGAGGACTCCCTCATGTATGGCCACGCTTCGTGGTAGTAGGGCGAGGGAAAAGACGGCCTTGATGCCCGATCCCTTCAGGAGGAGTTCCCTTACGATTTGGGGTTCGTAAGGAGTTCGACTATGGCACTCTGGACTCGCGTCGTATGGATATGGACATGGTGCGCCCGAGGAAGGACCCGTGGGGACTCTCCCCAGTCGGCGGGCCTTGGGAAGCTTGGGGTAGCCTGATGGATCTTTGTGGTCGCTCTCGACTTGTAAGGCCACCTCGGCCGTCGTGTGACGCCTATGTTGGCCGTGTATGCCACTGCCACTGTGGTGGTGACCGTAGCAGCCGGCACCCGGTGCGCCTGGTATGGGTTAACGGGTCCTTTGGATGCCGAACAATCGCCGCCAGGACCCGGGACTTGATACTTGATACTATACATGTGCTACGAGCTGTTACAGCAGCATACCTATCCCACTGTGGGATACCTATTTTACTGTGACTTACTGAAGTGAGGATGTGACACCCCCCCCCTTCAGGAAGTGGTCCTGGGTACCCGCTGCCATGCGTGGGTGTTATCGAGCCCCCCCAGGGTTTGCTCTAAGGAGGGGGGTGAAGCGGTACCCAGAACCCCATGGCCAGGTTACGGCATACAACCGGTCTCCGGTCCACTAACCCCATGCACGGCGTGTTCCGTGCCGTGAAGCCCCGCATCGGCAACCGATGCACCGCCAGCGGAGATTTGTGTATCAGAATATCAGGAATCAACAGGGTTTTATTTTCATATTGTTTCCGTCAATTTTTACGCTTCCGTTCTGATACTCACTGTTTTGACTGCTGGCGGTTGGTTCGCGACTTTACCGTAACCGCCAGTTTAACTGTTTATAATGGAAATTTTAACGTTATCCGTCACGAAGGCTCCAAAGTCGCCAGGAACTGCATGGATGCTTCCGCCATTTTCATAATTAATACTCGCAACCTTAATCCGAATTTTTCAGGATGTCGAAATCGGATTTTCGACTTCGACATCCCCGCACTTGATTTGACCTCTTTCGAGTGGACCTACGTGCTTCCGTATGCACGAATCAACTTCCCTTTTATCCTGCCCTCCATTTGTCTTAAAGATATGGGCAAAACAAAGTTGATTCGTGAGGCCACTTGTGAAGGTCATATCTCGTGTTGCTTGCGAGTATTGACGGAAAGGAAACGTGGGATGTATTCACAATACTCCCGACGTAATTTAGGAAGCTTCATATGCCTTGCGTTTCTACACATGCGCGCTAGTGTAATGGATCATGGTCAAGAGGGTAGAGTTTGCGTTATAACTCTATGACCATGATATTGCGTGCGTTAAGATAACTTTCGAGTGTAGCGCGCAAGTGTGGATGTTGCATAGGAACTCTCCTTGAGTTCCTATGAACGATTGACACAAAGTTATGCCCTTGGAGGGGCATGACATATCGTGGTGGGAGCTACATTTTTGGGCAATATTTGGTATGTGCCATGTGTTGTGTTGCGTGCCCATTTGGCGGGCCCATTGCTCCAAGACAAGCCCGCCAATGGACCTCATATTGTGCAAGCCCCTTCTCCGTACTCCCTACGGTCAATTGCAAGCCTAACCTTCGTGAAGGGAAGCTTGTGTGGTGATCCCGAAGCGATGCGTTGGGAGCAAGGTGTGTATTTTACATTTTTCCATATTTTCATGTGCCCACTTGGGAAGCAGCGCTCGTAACCTTTCAAGGCGCCCCAAGTGGAGCACATACGTCTTAGCCTCTGGTGACCAAACCAGGGGCGCTGCAGGGCCTTCTGCCCTGACTGATGGCGCTGAGGCGCACATATGGGCCCTTTTTCTCAATGGGCATGGAAACATAATAATTCAATAAATTCAAAAAAATTATTTAGGGTCAAACCCAAGGCAACGACTTCCTCGCGCCTGAATTTAGGGCCATTTCCTGCCCAAGGCAACCCGTGCCTGTTTAGGGTCGATTCCCAACCCAGGGCGACGAATTAACGCGCCTAATTTGGGGGATTTAGGGTCATTTCCTACCCAAGGCGCCCCACGCCTATTTAGGGTGGGACCTCCGGAGGGTCAACCAACCCAAGGCGACGAATTAACGCGCCTGCTTGTGCGGTTCGGTATCTGGCGTCGTCGTCGCTGTGGTCGTCGCCCAGTGATGATGATAGACTTGGGGGCTCCATAGGGTCCATGGGGAAGCCATGGTCTTATCCATCGTAGGAGTCAAGGAATTCCTCCTTCATCATGTTGATGCCCTGGACCTTAGCTCCTGCAGTTTCCCAGCGATCAGCGATCAGCGATCAGCGTACTCCTGCAGTCTGGGCGTCGTCGCCGTCCGCAGGCCGTCACACCGCCTTGGTGGCCTTGGCGTCGGCAGAATTCTTTTGAAGCATTTTGGGGGAGGGCAACCTCGGCAACCTCCAAGCTTCCCTTGGCATGCACGACCCTAATCCCATGAAATCCAAGACTTGAACTCGAATTTGGGTTTCTCCAAAGAATTCTGGGATCCTTGCCTCGGCCATGACACAATCTGGCGTCCTGGGCAAGAGATGAAGGTATATGTAGACAATAATAAACATGTAGACAAGTAATATGTATATGTAACAATTCTATACTATAAAATACCATAAAAAAGAAGACGAAATGAAGGCGACGGCGTCGCCGCCATCAGAAAATCTGACGGCTACGAGGCGTCGCCATCAGGATCTCCACTAAGATCCTGCCCAAACTGGGCCAAACAGTGGTTTTGGGGCGAAAAACAATGAAATATAGTGATTTTTGAGCCAAAAACACTCATTTCGCGTGTCTCCCCCCAACGCGTCGCGTAGCCGACACGATGCGTTTCTGCGCCAATTCAAACTACATATGAAAAGGCCCACTGTTGGGCCACACCATGGGCGCCTTGGCGATTCCTGGGATCGCCTCAGGATTTTTTGAAAAATGCGTGAACGTGCCACTTTTCGCAAAAATGGACCTTCGCGGAACGCCGCGAAAAAGGTCACGCTATATTTTCTTATTTCTAAAAACGATAAATCTATAATAGAATAGATTCAAATCTTCAGAAATCGAAGAATAAAACTTCGATCTGGAGCTGCGTCGCGCAGGCGACGACTGTCGTCGCCAGCCCAAAAATGACGAAAAAAGACGATTTCTGGGGTATTTTACAGAAATCCCACAGAAATCAGGATGCCGTAACATCAACAGGAAAATTCCTTAGCCGGCCTGGCGAAGAGCGCCACAGGCTGGGCAGCGGGTATGGGTGAGGCACACCATACCGCTTCAGCACTCACCCGGGCGATTGCAGCCAGGGGCGCCTGATCATCGCCCTGAGCTCTCCCCTGATGCGTTTTGAGCGCTTGTTTGGTCGACGGATCGTCCCTCACTTGCTTGCTCTCTTCCATCTTCCGGTGACCTGCCATCAGAGTGGCCATATACCCCCCCCTGCTGAATCCAGAGGAGGATGGCCCCTCTCTTCCACTATTCGTCACTCTCCGCCTGCTGAATCCTTGGGAAACCACGCAGGGCGACTGACCTTCACATTTTTTGAGCTCTTGGGGCCTTGAAGCCCATACGTGCAACGGATGCCGCTGTCATCGGCATTGCGATTTTTTTTGGTGTGTGGTCTGGTCCCATGGCACTTGCGGAATCCAGACCAGGCGACGTGTGTCTGCAGACTATATATGGCCTGAACTCAGGCGTTTTCGTGTCCACCCTCCTGCATATGCCTTATCCTAACCAGGGCGTGGTCTGGCGCTCTTTCCAGAGTGTGTTTACACGCCTAATTACCCCGCATATTGCTTACTTTTCTGTTCCCCAGGATATGTGCATCTGTATGTTGTCAGCCCATCAGCCGATCGCCAAGATGTGGACTGTTTTTCCCCCCCGACGGGATGCGAATCGGACTACAAGGGCGCCTTGAGTCGCCGTGTACATGCTCTTACATGAGGTCCAGCCTGGACCAGTACCTAAGTACAGATTCTTCTGTTTGAGTGCCTGTGATACCGTGTGCCCTAGTGGCTGTGATGTGCTGAGATCCTGATGGCGCCAGGCGGGAAGCCCAGTTGCCTGAATGCACTCCCAGCGGTCCGCCACTGTCAGTCCAAGTGTGAGCCTACCGACTCGCAAACGCACTTGCAGTCGGGTGGCGACCTCCGGTGTCCTGACCTCGGTCAGTCTGCCTGGGAAACTGGTGGTTTGAGGAGTCGACGCCTCCGCCCACACTGCATGAGGACTCCCTCATGTATGGCCTTCGTGGTAAAAGGGCGAGGGAAAAGAGGGCCTTGATGCCCGATCCCTTAAGGAGGAGCTCGTTCGGCTGTACCACTCTGGACTCGCGTCGTGGATATGGACATGGTGCGCCCAAGGAAGGACCCGTGGGGACTCTCCCCCAGCCTGCGGCCTTGGGAAGCCTGGGGTAGCCTGATGGATCTTTGTGGTCGCTTTCGACCTGTGGGACCACCTCGGTCGTCGTGTGACGCCTATGTTGGCCGTGTATGCCACTACCACTGTGGTAGTGACCGTCGCAGCCGGCACCCGGTGCGCCTGGTATGGGTTAACGGGTCCTTTGGATGCCGAACAATCGCCGCCAGGACCCGGGACTTGATACTTGATACCATACTTGCGGTTACTAACAGCTACAGCACCGTACCTGTCTTACTGTGCAATTTGGGCAGCCTAACCTGCAAATCTGCCTGAAGTGGGATGTGACACCCCCCCCCTTCAGGGGATGGTCCTGGGTACCCGCTGCCATGCTTGGGTGTTATCGAGCCCCCCCAGGGTTTGCTCTAAGGAGGGGGGTGAAGCGGTACCCAGAACCTATGGTCCATGGCCCGGAGGCCTGTGAGCCGTCACACCCGTTATGGCCCCTGGCCCGGAGGCCTGCGAGTCGTCACACCCGTGCGGAAGCCGTTGACACCGGCTATCCCTGTTCTCTAACCTGCGAAATCTGGAATCCGATTTCTAACCAATAAATCGATGTAGAATTACCGTAATTTTATTGTCTTAGGCGGTTTTCAGTCGGAAATCGGTGAAATACCCGATTTCTACCGCGATTTCTAATTGTCGTGAAATCGCCGCCTGATGTCGCCTGTTCGCGCGCCTTCGTCGCCTCTCCGTGGCGAGTTCTGTTCTGGACTTTACTCGAGTACCTTTGAGGTTCTAAGAGAACTTAGGGGCTGAATCTAGAGGATTTTTTCTGTACTTTCATATGGTGTGTTCACCAGAATTTTTCGCCGTTGCGTCTTCGAGAAAATCAACGCGCAAGCTTTTCCGTCGATCGCTCGAACTCATGGTTCTCAATGACCATGAGTTCGGACGGAACCCTACATTCCCCCCCTATGCCTTTCATCCATGCCCCTTTCACGCGGGCATATCATTTTGTGTAGGGAAGCGGGCAATGGCGGTGTTTTAGGCAGCCTATGGGTCTCGCAAACCCAAGTCGTTTGCGTGCGCAAACGCTAACTTTGTGGCCTTGTGAGCATGAACGTTAATAACCGAACACAATGCTCACAAGACCAAAAGGCCTAGGCCATTTTCGTTTTTCGAGCCAACTCAACCATGGCTCCACGCAATTCAATGCGTACCAAAACTCCATTTTCGAAAGATGGCAAGTTTTGATCGAAAATTGGGCCAAAATGGCCAAACCCCCGAGGCTCGTACTCGAAGCCTATGGGGAGTTGAGCCTCGAACCAACGCAATATGTAAAGTAGAGACCACGAAGGACATCGTGGATGGCTTGGTTGATTTTTACAACCTTGTCTTCTATTTTATATAGTTTCGCCTTGTGAGCACGCGTGCCAAACTGCCTCTTTGCACACGCGCTCATATGCAAGCACTAACGACACGAGTGGGCGGAGACAATCTAACCATAGTGTGCATATTTGAAGGCACCTACTATGGGCCTACTCCGAAAGTGTTTACTCATATTTTTGTTCCTCAATCACCCAAAGATATGTTCATGCCAATATCGCCGATATATGCACTTTTTCCCATAAATAGTGTGTTTCAAGGATTGAGGTGTTAAAAATGTTTCATTATGCTTTGAACCTCAACCCTTGTTGCAAAAGGGAAGCAAAGCTTCGGTTTGCATCCATGCAAAGACCCGAGGCTCCTTTCTCTTGTGACCCGGAGATACGATATTTGGAGGGACCACTTTTGGGTGAATTTTGGCCGTTTTGCCCAGAATGGCCACAAACCCCATCTCCCCCTGATTTCACCGCCGAGGTTGTGTGCGCCACTTGACCAAGGGTAAGGGGGATTCGGAGAGGGCACATAAACCCGCATCGAATGGGGTCTTTCCCCATGTGGCCTCTCCTCTCGATGGGAGAGTTGTGAGTCACCCAATTTGGGGTATGTTGCCATTCTGCCCCATTTGTGTGTCACTTTCCTTCCAATGGGGAAAATAGCTAGAGGCGACCGTGAGGATTGGCAAGTGGCATATGTTGGGACCTAAGTCCCATATGTCTATAGCATCTTTGGTTGAAAGGATCCTCGCCGTGGCCATGGAGATATGGAATCATGAGTGCGGGCCATTTTGGCCAAATTTCGCTGTTTTTGCCATTGTGTACCATATTGGAATTACCATATCTCCATGGGGCACGGGATCTAGCCAGGAAGAAAGGGCGATTATTGTAGCATATTACCAAGGGTTGAACGCCATTGAGTTTCGTATTTGCTCCTCCGGCTCATCCGGAGTTATTCAACTTTTGGTGCGATCCATGATCTCCCCCTTTGCACCGCATGCTGCTTTCTGCCCCATCCGCGTGTTCATCCCCTCGATGAACAGCAAGCAGCCAGTGTGACAGCAAGCCATAACCCAGGGCATCGGACCAAAGGGGATATCAGGGGTTGTGAATCAAGGCTTGGCGCGTCAATATCGCCAAGGTTTCCTACCCTGGACGGTCGCCCGAGACGGCCGATTTTGCCATTTTGGCAATCATGACCCCACTTGACGAACCCGTGGTGCCCTGATGCTGGGACCTCAGAGGGAACCAGGTTGGGTGAGGACTCCAGGGAGTTTGTACTCGAAGGGCGTAGGGTCAGTTGCCTCGTCCCTACCTCTGGCAGGTCCGGACGAGGGGTCAATTTTGGAGTTTTCAGAGCTAATATCAGTTTGGGCTGAAACAGCCCATTTTCAGCTACCAACTCCTAGGGGATAATGGCGGGGCCATATCTCTGGCTCAGAGAGGAGTTGGTACCTGCCGTTAAGGGAGCATAGGGAGCCACTGTCGGTTGGCCTTGGAGCTTCTTGATTCCCAGGAACTCGCCTGTGGCTGGGCGGGACAACCCCCCTATTGGCAGGGTTTCGGGGTCCGGACTGAGCAGGGCATGGGTTGTGTTTGAGCCCCCGCCCCCACCAGCCA
This sequence comes from Eutreptiella sp. 'Long Island Sound 2002', assembly GCA_964036045.1. Classification (NCBI taxonomy): domain Eukaryota; phylum Euglenozoa; class Euglenophyceae; order Eutreptiales; family Eutreptiaceae; genus Eutreptiella; species Eutreptiella sp. 'Long Island Sound 2002'. The sequence goes on along the minus strand of OZ038382.1, from coordinate 58,388,868 downwards.
CTGAGAGGGTCGGACCTGGGATTGGGATACGAGTTGGGACTGAGTGTCTATTGTCCTGTGATGCCCTTACCCCAGTCCAGTCTTAACCCCATGTATACATATCCTGATGTGTTGCTGTACATACTTTTGTTCCCTCGTTTCAGAGTGGCAAGGATCCTGAAACGCTTTGTCACATGACACGAGCGTATTGATGCCCCTGTGAGCGCAGTGCTTTGCCTGCCTGCTTGCTTGTGCGTGTCACCGCAGCGTCCCGTGGCCAGGCCCCCCCACGGGAACGCGTCACCATTTCACCCAAAAGAGTGCACATGAAGTGCTTGATGCTATCTTGGAGGCTAGAGTCAGTCCAGCTTTCATATAAAATCTTTTGTATTATCCAATTGTGATTGAATCTTTGTGTTTATACCTGCTTTGTCTATCTGCAGCCCTTCTGTGTTACACTGGATTTCAAAACTACTCATTGATTCGATCCACATCCTGTTCTTGCTCTACTTGCTGCTTTGGTTTGGGTTTTCAACTTTAAAACCTGCAGGATTTCATCAAAATATCTAGGGCACTAATCAAGGACATCTTTCTGCCTGTGAACTCAGGCAAGTTCACCACGATCTTGGAGGTGGCAATGGCCTTGGCCTCCTCAGACCTGCGTCCCTCAGGGCGCCGGGTCTTCCTCTTCTTCTTGTTCTTCCGCCCACTTGCGATCTCGGGGTCCCCAAGGTCATCGTCCTCCGAGGGCGAAGCAGAAGTCATGGACGGCGGCTCATCATCATAGGGGTCTCCGCCTAGGTCACTAGAGCCATAGGGCTCCACGTCAACCATTGCCCTCAGGGCTGTCAGCCCCAGCCGGTCCAGCTCGGCTCTCGTGGAATTCTACACGTGGCTGTAGGGTGGCTGGGTCGTTCTCGGTATGAAAGGGCTTCTCGGTATCACTGCAGGGGTCGGCATCGGTCGGCTCCTCAGACTCCCCAGGGTGTTTGTCAACCCTGCCACCAGGTGGTTAGCCTGTACTCGATAGGGCGAAACTCGCACGATGGTAGGTGACGCTTGGGGTGGAATCAGGGGCTCTAGTTTAGCCCGAATCTCTTAAGTGAGATCTCCAACAAGTTCAGAGGTGGCTCCTCGGAGAGCCTCTTTTATCTCCGACCGCGTCAGGGACCTGTTGGAGGATCTCCCCGATCCTCTACTCCTGCTCCCGCATGACTCAGGGCCTCTCCTCAGCCCACTCAGGGTTGCATACCCAGGAACATCCACATAGGCTCCCGTAGCGGGTAGAGGATGGTGATAGTCAGCCGCATACCATCGCGGCGCAGAACTGGAGGCCACTGGCTCACTGGTAGTAGTTGCCTCTGGAAACGGAGTGGTAGATGGGTCCACACCATAGGCAGGGTAGGTAGGCATACCAGTAAGGCCTGTGCCCTCAGCCATAGGCGGGGTGGTTATGGGTGTGGATGTTGTAGCGGCTGGGTCTGGAGTTGGGAGTGTGGTGGTTGTAGGAGAGGGTGATGTGTGGAGGCCAGAGGCGCTTGGTGCGCCCTCGAAGGTCGACTCACTCGTCGGGTCGTGCTCATGGTCTACTCCTTCGTCTGCGATGCTTTCTCCTGCATCCTTCTCTCCCTCCCTCTTTCTCTTCACAGGGTTGGTGTCCACCTCCTCGACTGAGAGGGCCCGGAAGGCCGACTGAAGTCCCTCCAGCGAGTCATGAACCACGTCCACTGGCCCATGTAAGGGCACCGAAGGTACAGCGCTAGGTCCAGGTCCAGGTTCACCAGCAGCTGGCATTGCTGGTGCCTCAGGCGCCGTCCTCACGTCGGTGTCCTCCTTCTTTGTGTCCATTTTCGCCCTTCTTGCTTATGACAGTTCTCGGCGCACTGGATGTACGGCACGGGGTTGCTGCCGGTACGCAGAGACTGTCTGCCTCTTGCTACCAGAAATTTTCATAGTGTTTACAGCATTGTGTGTTTGTTGTGCCTCTCCTGCTGCTTGCTGCTGGTGTAGGGTTCCTGCTGCTTGTTTTTGATGAGGAAAATGTTTTATTGTTGAAATACAACCAATCCAGGATAACCTAAGCCAGAGATAAGCAAGTAGAAGATAAACAGGATCAAAGCATTAAGGGCTGCAGTCACAAAGAGTTAGATAAAGACAACTATCAACAATAGACTACAGCAATTAGCATACATTGCAACTCAGGATGAAATATTTTACATGTTTGAGAAAAACTGATTGAAAAACTGCCCCAAGGGCTCACTCCTATCCATAGTGCCATCTTGAGATGTGCACTCTTTGTTATTGGGTCCCATAGGTGCTAAGGTGGCATGGCTTGTGGCGCTGAGGTCACTGCCATGTCACATGGGATAATCCTACTTAGCTAGGCTGACTGGGTATTGAACCCAGGACCTCTCAAAAAGAGGTGACCCAGCCCCCTAGGGTGCGTACCACTAGGATAGCTAAGATTTCATGAGAAAACATAGATAAATTCATAGGGCTTGCCTTCAGTATATCAGTGCCTCAGTCACCCAAGAAAAGACGTTTTAGTGCATATAGCTTGGGGATAAAGGGGTCCACACAACATTCTGATTTAGCGTTTGGTTCCATAGGTCAAAATGTGTTATCACCCATTTTGGTTGGGCCAATACTAAGATAAAAATGCATGAGTGCTTAGAGCACCTCTAATACAACTAAAGTATACCCTAAAGCATTGGAAAAGCACTTTTTCTTACTCCGAGGACACCGCGCGCGAAACACAACACGCCGAGCGAGCACAGCGGTGCGCAGGATCCAAGAGGCCGGTGACACCGCACACACAACACAACACACCGAGTGTGCACACCGGTGAACAGGAGCCAGCTGGCCCAGGACACCGCACACGCAGCACAAATAACCGAGCGAGTACAGCGGTGAACAGGAGCCAAGTGGCCCAGGACACCGCAAACGCAACACAGCGTACCGAGCGAGCACACCGTTGAATAGGAGCCAAGTGGCCGAGGACACCGCGCGCGCAACACAACACGCCGAGCGAGCACACCGGTGCGCAGGATCCAAGAGGCCCGTGACACCGCACACACAACACAACACACCGAGTGTGCAGACCGGTGAACAGGAGCCAAGTGGCCCAGGACACCGCACACGCAACGCAACGCACCAAGCGGGCACACCGGTGAACAGGAGCCAAGTGGCCCAGGACACCGCACACGCAGCACAAAGCACCAAGCGAGCACAGCGGTGAGCAGGAGCCAAGTGGCCCAGGACACCGCACACGCAGCACAAACCACACAGCGAGCACACCGGTGAACAGGAGCCAAGCCGCCCAGGACACCGCACACGCAAGACAACGCACCGAGCGAGCACACCGGTGAACAGGAGCCAAGTGGCCAAGGACACCGCACACGCAGCAAGAAGCAACGAGCGACCACACCGGTGAACGGGAGCCAAGTGGCCCAAGACACCGCACACACAGCATAGAGCACCGAGCGAGCACACCGGTGAAGGAGGAGCCAAGTGGCCCAGGACACCGCACACACAACAGAGCACACGGAGACGGCACACCGGAGAACAGGAGCCGAGTGGCCAAGGACACCGCACACACGCAACGCAACTCACCGAGCGAGCACACCGGTAAACGGGAGCCAGGAGGCCCAGGACACCGCACACGCGCCACGCAATGCACGGAGCAAGCACACCGGTGAACAAAAGCCAAGAGGCCCAGGACACGGCACACGCAACGCAACGCAGCGGGCCAGCACACCGGTGAATAGGAGCCAAGTGGCCCAGGACACCGCACACGTGACACAACACACCGAGCGGGCACACCGGTGAACGGGAGCCAAGTGGCCCAAGACACCGAGAGCGCAACACAACCACCTGACACAACACACCGAGCGGGCACACAGGTGAACAGGAGCCAAGGGGCCCGGGACACCGCACACACAACACAAAGCACCGAGCCAACACACCGGGGGACAAGAGCCAAGTGGCTCAGAACACTGCGCGCGCAACACACTACACCGAGCGAGCACACCGGTGAACAGGAGCCAAGTGGCCCAGGACACCGCACACGCGACACAAAGCACCGAGCCAACACACCGGTGAACAGGAGCCAAGTGGCTCAGGACACCGCACACGCAACACAGCCCACCGAGCCAACACACCGCTGAACACGAGGCCCATGACACCGCACACACGAAACAACCCACCGAGCGGGCACACAGGTGAACAGGAGCCAAGTGGCCCAGGACACCGCACACACAACACAAAACACCGAGCCAACACACCGGAGAATAGGGGCCAAGTGGCCCAGGACACCGCACACGCGACACAACCCACCGAGCGGGCAAACAGGTGAGGAGGAGCCAAGTGGCCCAGGACACCGCACACACAACACAAAAAACCGAGCCAACACACCGGTGAACAGGAGCCAAGTGGCCCAAGACACCGCACACGCAACACAACACGACGAGCGGGCACACCGGTGAACAGGAGCCAAGTGGCGCAAGACAACGCACACGCAACACAACACACCGAGCGGGCACACAGGTGAACAGGAGCCAAGTGGCCCGGGACACCGCACACACAACACAAAGCACCGAGCGAGCACACCGGTGAACAAGAGCCAAGTGGCCCGGGACACCGCACACGCAAGACAACGCACCGAGCGGGCACACCGGTGAACAGGAGCCAAATGACCCAGGACACCGCACACGCGACACAACACACCGAGCGGGCACACCGGTGAACATGAGCCAAGTGGCTCAAGACACCGCACACGCAACACAACACACCGAGCGGGCACACAGGTGAACAGGAGCCAAGTGGCCCAGGACACCGCACACACAACACAAAGCACCGAGCGAGCACACCGGTGAACAACAGCCAAGTGGCCCGGGACACCGCACACGCAAGACAACGCACCGAGCGAGCACACCGGTGAACAGGAGCCAAGTGGCCCAGGACACCGCACACGCGACACAACACACCGAGCGGGCACACCGGTGAACATGAGCCAAGTGGCTCAAGACACCGCACACGCAACACAACACACCGAGCGGGCACAAAGGTGAACAGGAGCCAAGTGGCCCACGACACCGCACACACAACAGAAAGCACCGAGCGAGCACACCGGTGAACAACAGCCAAGTGGCCCGGGACACCGCACACGCAAGACAACGCACCGAGCGAGCACACTGGTGAACAGGAGCCAAGTGGCCCAGGACACCGCACACGCGACACAACACACCGAGCGGGCACACCGGTGAACAGGGGCCAAGTGGCCCAAGACACCCCACACACGTGCGTACCAAGGGCGACCGAGGAACGGGCAACCACAAGCCAAACCCCATGGGTCAGGCACGGTGGGGCGACCCAGCCGACCCACCGGGCCAGCAACAGGGGCGGTACCCCATGGCGGCTGGTCCGAGCCCAGCCAGGCTGCATCAGGGACCATGGCAAACGTCACCCGGAGCCATGGAAGCAACCGGTGACAGGCAAGCCGGTACACAGTCCAGGAGGGGGTCGCCTGCCAAGCAGCGGGGCCCTGCAACTCGAGCCACAGGGGTGAGGCAGTCCTACCGTAGACCCGCGGGAGCAATACACCCTGTGGTGAGAGATATTCCACACGGCCGGGCAGCATCAAGAGCTGCCGCCCAAAGGAGGGGGCATGTGGCCCTACCCATGGACACATGTGGGGACACCCTCCCACCCGGGACACCTGGCCCGGGTGGCCGCGACACTGCCTTCCCAAGCACCTGCGGGAGCGGCTTAAGAGGCACCTGAACCAGGGCAGTGGGAAGGATAGGACATCCCCTTGGTAAGACCTTCTTCCTGCATTGTCAAAGGAAGCATCCCGAGCTCCCGAAGATACCTACCTACTTACCTACCTGAGCATGAAATTCCGGTCATTTTGACTACAATATTGTATTTCACCAAATTTTGCGCTAAAATGGTGGTTTTGGGTGTGTGAGCGCGTGACCAGCTTGAGTGCGCGCGTGCAAAGCCCTGACCTAGATATGGGCAGTTCCTAGTGTGTTGCTAATTCACAAATTTCAAGGGCAGTAAATACAGTAAAACTCTTTGAAGTGATTCTTGATGTTTTTCTACCTATTTTTTTGATGGGGAATCCATCTCTGCTATTTGTTTTCTTCCAAGTTGCATTATTTCAAAGATCTGCATATCTCCTATTTTGTGGCGATGAGCTGAAGTTCTACAGAGCAATACACAGCGTGGCAGGCAAAGCAACGTGCACAGGTGTTCCAGGCTAGCATGTAGTGTGCATAGGCTTTGTGCATGTCAATGGGGTGTACCAGCACTATTTTTGCTACGGCAGCCCCATCACTCTTATGTCAACTTGATTCATATTCTTCTTGCTGCACTTAGGATTAAGGTTTGGAACATGCTAGTTTTGAAAATAACCCATTTTAAATGTGCTAGTTTTGAAAATAACCGGTTTTAAACGATTATTTTTACAAAAATAACCGGTTTGGCCGATTAATAGTTTTTCAAATAACCGGTTTTTCCGATTAATTGCCCTTTACTAACCTAAATCTTGCAATCGGCAAGAGAGAGCCCATACAAGTCACGGTGACCAAAACTACGTCTGAAATTGTAATTCACCATCTTCCATCGCTTATTGCTACCAAAGCCTCTGTTTAGTGCAAAAATTGGACAAAATGTACTGCCGAAAAGAACCCAAAAAATTTGGAACCATTCCAATTAATTGGTTTAAATCAGTTTTCAAAATAACCGGGTGTGCCAATTGTTTTGAAAATAATCTCGGATTATAGCCGATAACCGGTTTTCCGATTAATTGGTAAAACCGGTTCCGAACCCTACTTGGGATCGCTCGTAGTTGAGTTCTGGACTTTCTACATATTCTTGTTTTTACGCAGCATTTTGGTCTAGAGGCAAGATGACGAAGTTGACATCACATTTAGCAGCCAAGACGTGGTCCAAATGCAGGGAGGGGGGCACAATGCGGATGGCAAGGTTGCAGACATGCGTGGTGAGTTGTGACGCCCAAAAGTGTGGAAAAAACGGACATTCCTTCGCCAGTCGGTGGCTTGCCTGGCGCGCCCATGTGACATATGTGTCTTTAGAGCCCACTACAGCATTGCCAAGGCATAGGGTCAAAACAGGCACCTATTGAGGTTGCGCAGGCCATGCAGGGTGCGTACCACAATGCAACCCGAAACACGGGGCAGGCGAGGAGGGAGCAAAGAGCAATGCGGTGGGACATGTGGTGGAGCTCGGCCCACGACAATTTGGTTCCCTTGACACATTGGGGCTTGCCTAGTTTGTGTGCACATTTTGCCACCGGTCGTATTATTGACCGTAGGTACTTCTCCACACAGGCCAAGATGGGTATGTCCTGGTAAATCGCATGCACAAAAGACAGGAGGGGCCGCGCAATGACATTAGCGTCATTGGACGAGGGAGGGGGGGTAGGAGTAAGTAATAGCTTTGGGTAGACGTGTACCCGTGCAAGAGGGAAGAAAAATGGTCGGCAAAGAAGTATAAAAGGAGGATTTGCGACTTACAATGGGGGATAGCTGGATAGCTTGTTAAAATTGCTGGTTTTGGTGATTTTCGATGGAAATTTGGAAGGATGTCATGAACCAAGTATTCCAAGTAAATGCTTTCCATTCCATTCTTCACACCTACAGGAAGTCGCACCTGGGAGGTCACGTGAACTCTGAGGGGAACAAGTGAAAAAATTTCCTGAAACTTCATTGAAAAGACATGCAGTCCGTAAGCGTTTGTAAGTGTCCCATTGTGAGGATCTTGGTTCACCTCCAGGCTCCGGGATAGGGGTTCCTGCGCAATTTCTGCGAAGGTGGGCAGTGGATCTGTTGTTTTGGAGGAAGGACTGAACTTCCACGTTGTAAAGTGCAATTCCCTGCGGCAAATTCGTGAAATTGCAAGTTGATGGGGAGGAAAAGTGCATACGGCAGACGGGGATTGTGAGCAGGGACTTGGACAGGAAAGCAACGTAACTGTAGGTCGATACCAGGTGCCGTACTGAAGGGCATGCCTCGGAGTTGCCGACGTTGGTCCACCCAAGCGCATTGTTATACACAGTGGTATCAAGGGGGGGGGGGGGGGGCAGAGGCTTTTCAGCCAGGTGCACCCGGGTGGACGGTTGGATTCTTTGGTGCAAATTCTGGTCCACCCTGCGCTTTCTCAAGACCGAAGGGACTTTTGGTTGGCGCTGTGCAACCCTATAAATACACCGCCGCTGCAAAAATAACTCAGTGAAGCCTCAGCTGGCGTTGCTTCTTCCAGATTGCACCAGCCGCTTGTGCCCAAAAAACTCGGAGCCTTGAGGATGTTGCGGCCTGGGCACACCCTACAAGCAGCATTTTTTTTTTTGGCCCGAGCATGGAGAGAACCTGGAGGGGCCAATAAAACTGCACACTGGAAAGGGTGCAGACATTCACCTTCGCTTCCTCGAGGTTCTGCTGCGGTTATTGCCTACGGTACCACGTTTGAGTGACTGCTGCAACCTACAGCAGGGCTGCAACCTACAGCAGGGAATTATTTTATGTGGGCTCTTGGCAGATGCACAAAATATGCTTTTTGCCAAATACTGTTGTTTGTTACTGCCGATCTACCTTTATTTCAGCTTACCTTTACAATGGCTTCCATCAGAGGGTCTAATTTGTACGGGGACTCATGCTATGCCGAAGCCACACACGGTGGCATCAAGTATCGGGCCCAGGCGTATGATCAATATGAAGTTTGCTCCCACAAAGATTGCCTCGACCTAGTGCAGAAGGCCGCTAGTGAAGACGGTCTGGTGTCACACATCCCTCCCAGTGCATGGAAAAAATCTGGCGATAGAAGGGGCTGGTCATCATTTCGCTACGACACCTACGCCACAGAGGGGGTGTGGAAAGGCCGTGTTGGGCCAAGATAATGTTCATGAAAAATGTCACGGAGCGGCGACCAAGATGACTCTACATGGCAATTGTGCCTGCTGCCTCGAAGTCCGACTTTTTCACTGGAATATACACTGGAATTCCCTCTGCTCAGATAATGGGAGTCCAAACTGCTGCAAAGGGTGCAGTTCAATGCGTTCGTCGGCATATTGCCACCCCTTACCTTCAGTGTTGAACACGACGGAGAGAGCCTAGGTATCACTTTTGCAAATTCACAATATCCACAAACTTTTACCACTACTGCACAGATGCTGCGCTACAGCGCCCATCATTCATAACATCCATATACAACTGGCAAGTCGATCAGCAAATCCTACACTCACCCAGTTGCCTTTTGGTGCATCTCGGTACTCTGATGCGAGGGGAGCCGGCCCCGTTGTTGAGGGCCGACCTTTGTGGCTGCTTGGCTACTTTTCGTGGTCCTGTTCGATAAGGCTGACGAAGATCGGGTGGGCGACAAAAGATCACGTGGCTGACAAAAGATTGGTTGAGCTGCCAAAAGATCGGTTGGACTGACAAAAGAACCGATCTTTCGTCAGACCAACCCATCTTTGCTCAACCCAACCGATCTTTTCTTAGCCGAACCAATCTTTCCTTCGTCAGTCCAGCCAGTGTCTTGTTTTGTCAGCCCCATCAATCTTTCTGGAACAGGAAACGCAAAAACATCAACTACCGTGAACAACAGTTTGTGGTTGATGCAGGGCTCAGGAAAGGTAAAACGCCAACCCAGGGAGGTGTATGATACTTGCCTCACCTGCTATCGCCTTATTATTACGTCGGGGAGGGGCCTTGATGACTCACAAACAAAGTATCAGAAACCCTCCTCAAATGCTGTTGGTATGCGCAAACCTCTGCAAGCTCAAACGTCATAAATTCTTCCGCCACTTTGTTCCTCGACAGTTGCAATGGCCCCTTCAGTGAGCGAGCTGAAGTCAACCAATTGGCTGAGGGACGTTCCCTTGGCTGCATTGGAAGATAAGCCACGCAAAGACCTGTTGACCGCTCTCATAGAAACCCAGCGCATCAACCCTGCGGTGGAGGTTCGAACCAACACGGTGTTCTCCCGATACGTCAAGGAAGGTGGGATCATGCAACCAGAAGAGGTGCAGGAGTTGCGTGAAGCCATGCGGAAGTTGAAGGAGCTTCGTGGCAAAGCAGAGGAGGACAGGCTGGCCATCCGACTCATCAACGCCACTGAACTGGGGGGTGGTGTGGCTGAGATGCGCCCCGACAGTGTGGCTCTCCTCCGTGACCTGAAGTGCGATGCGGAATGGCTCGTGATCGACGGATGTGGCCCTTACTACGACGTCACGGTGCACATTCACGAAGGCATTCAGAATCCTGATTACAGTCCACTGAGCCAGGCAGAAGTGGAAATCATGCACCTGGTGGCCATCCACAACTTCACACGGCTTTGGAATTTCTTTGCCAGTGCCGATGCTATTTGGGTGGATGATCCACAGCCTTTGGGCATGATCCCTTTAATCCGCGCGTTCTTTCCAGACGTGCTGGTTCAGTGGAGGTGCCACGTCCATGTGGACCCGGAGGCTAGCATCCGTTCGTACATTGCTGACATGGTGGAGGGCCGTTTGGATAAGACTAGAGATGCTCTGATGCTCAAGTTCCTTGAGTTCAACGGAATTACGGATGGGCTGAAGCCTGCCAACCTTCGTGCGCACATCTCCATCTTCCACCGTGACAATTTCGGTGCAGGGTTGAAGCTGCAGACAGTGCCTGTGCACATCATGGGACCAGCCATCAATCCTCTCTCGTTCAAGAACATGCCCATCAACAAAGAGCTCGTCAAAGCGACGCTGGCAAAGTACGGCATCATCGCCAATCTCGCCGACCCCATTCCACCCATTGTGACCGAGGTCTCCCGTTACGACCCATACAAGGGGCCCTTTGAGGTGGTGACATCTTTCATCGAGGGCTTGAAGGACTGCAAGGACCCCAATATTCGCAGATCCGCAAGATTCATCTATGCAGCCTCCACACCAGGAGACAATCCCTCTGGTGCCCGTCTCCTGAGGCTGCTGCAGGAGTACCTTGACCAGTATCCTCTCACTGGGCTTCCGCAAGAGATGCAGAATATCAGGCACCGCGTGTTCTTGCTGGTGCTCAGCGATACCAGCCGTGAGGAGAGTCTAATGGCCCGTATCACGAAGGCGCAGCCCATGACTGATCACCAGCGCTCGCGGATTTACGATGAAATCATGCAGATGGTCACATATTCCACGCGGCAGATGATTCAAGAGCTGCTGTATTTCGATATGATTACTGAATCCACTGCAGACACCCTTTTGGCGCAGGAGGACTACAATGCGGAGTTCATCAATTTCAGTGAGGCGCAGTGGGATGCAACATACAAGCTGATGCGCGATGCGAAGCGGACTCTGGTTACACAAAACCGAGCCAAGAACAAGTGTTACACTGGCAGAGAGATGAACCATCTGGAGGTCAACGCTTTTGTGACTGCATCGCCAGTGCGGGTGCAGTTCAGCAGCAAAGAGGGGTTTGGTTTGACCGTGTCTGAGGCGATGTACAAATGTGTGGAGGGTTCGTTCGGTGTGACCATTGGCACAAAGGTTGGAGGCATCGTGTCGCAAGTTTGCACGGGTGCAGTAGGCATTGAATACCCTGATGATGAGGTGTCTGCGTCGCTGAAGATGTACCGTACTCTTCCAGACGATCTTGACCAGGTAACCGTTGCCAGAATGCGGGACGACATTATGCACCGGTCCAGCGTTCGCAAGGTCACAGGGGAGGTTACCCGCTGGCTGGAGGCATCCACCGAGGAGAAGAAAGCCATCAACGAGGCAGCTCGGGATCACGTGCTGAAGAATTTTGCAACCCATGCCAATCTGAAGAATATTGTGGCAGGGCTCCACATGTCAGCTCTGCAGGCAGGTGAAATGCCATCGACGAAGGACGTCTCACGTGCTATCGTATCACACGCTGGCGAGAGGTCCGTGCCGTCGTTCCCAGTGTACAATTAAGGAACGCGGCACAAAATTTACCACATCCAGCGAATGGAGTCAGCCATTGTCTGTTGGTGCACTGGCTTGTTGAGCAAGCGGTTAGCCAAGTCGCATATATTTGTTGTGCTTGCGGGGGTGGGGATCTGTTCAAGCATGCGATTCCCCATTGCGTGTTGTTTGGCTGCGCTACATTTCCTGGCCCTTTTGCTGTACCATATGACGCGGACCACATCACCTGCGGGTCCTGAATAAGCATAGCGAATCGGTGGATGTTTTCTGGTCACACCATGGAATGGATTGATCCAGCATATTCATTTTTTCATTGGCAGGCAACCCGCCCCACAATATTGGAGAATGTGCAAGTGGTGGGCAATGCTCATTCAATTTATACGCGGTTTGCTGGTATGTCCCGTGGTTGTGTTTCAAGATACGCGTCACATCTCACAATAGCAAGTTGCCAGGATCTGCAGTCCTGGGCATCAGTCCAGCAGGTTTCAGCAATTTGCTGTTCATTCAATTTTTTGTCGAGGCACAGCCCGGGCCCCCATTGTTGCCCCTTGTCTTGCCAGTCCCTGCGCTACCAGCTGGCTGGACACCAGAATATTCATTGGACATGCATGGACAAGGACCAGACATTTTGTGCATGAATGTGGCTTGTGTGCCTTGTGAGGGTGGGCACTAGAAGATGCTGTGGCTCTTTTTCCTGTCATGCAGACACACAACTCAAGGATGCAGTGCGAGACGTCATCTGTGCATATCTGGTAAAACTGGTACTACATTGTCATGCAGATACACACACTCTCTCTAACGCTGCACTTGGGCCTCCCTGCATTAAAAGCCAGATGCCCTCGTAAATAGTAAGTCCAGGACTACAAAAGGCGCCTACCCTCGTAAAAATTGTTGCAGCATTGCGGGGTGGGATCTGCTGCAGGAGGAGGAGTGCACCTGCGGTGTTTAAGCTGCTGATGGAGGATTTTCAGGAGGGGGGGGGTTGCGCTTTTCTGCCCCCCCCCTCCCCTGTTTCTGTCCGGGGATGCCCCCCCTTGCCCAGCCCCCACCCCCCCTGCCCCCCAGACCACAGGGGCAAGGGAGGGGTGGCGATGCGGCGCCACCGCCTTTATTGAGGGGGGCACTAGCCCAACCCACCAGTCATGGGAATGGAGGGGCCCTGCCAGCCATGAGAGCTGCCGGGCTTGCGGCACATTGTGGAGCTCAGCCAGCTTCAGCATCCGCCAGCCGAGCGTATTACAGGCAGGGGAGCCGGGGCATCACAATCACCCTTTCTGCACCACGGGGGGAGGGGGGGCAGATGCAATCCCTGACCTCCCCCCCCCCCCACCCTCTCCCGGGGGGCCAAAATGTTTAAAAAGTCCCGACCATAGTACAAGCCAATATGGAGAAGTTGGCAGGTGCCACAGGCGCTGGAAAATTTTGGAGCCCAATTTGAAGGGGTTGGTAAAACCCGTCACCCCATGTTTTTATACTCAAAATGCTCAGTTTTTTTTGTTTGAGCATTTTCTGGGACCCCCCAAGATGGCAGGGTTTATGTAGCCATTTCTGATTTCTTCCCCTTGTTGGGGACCCCCAAGAGGGCGGGGGTTATGTAGCCCATTCTGATTTCATCCCACTGTTGGGGCCCCCGAGAAGGCAGGGGTTATGTAGCCACTACGCCCACTTTTGGGCCTTCACATTCGCTCAACCTTCCGGTTCTATTGAGGAAACTGGGCCAAGTATGGTTAACACAGTGGTGCTATTGAGGATAACCGGTCCGTAGTTCTCTCCTCCACGTTGGAGGCCCCTTGAGTTGGGGATACGGACTCCCACACTTCGGTGTGGCCCCTCAAGTTGGGGATATGGACTCCCAAGCTTCGGTGTGGCCCCTTGAGTTGGGACACAACCCTCATAACCCTCATGGTTGGCCAAAAGGTGCACACGACATGCCCATACAGATATACTAATTTGTGTGTCACCAGTGCCGCAAAGGGCTCAACAAGCAACCCTTGCACGAATGTCCCTATGTAGTGCCCTGTTGTAACGTGCCGTAGGTGGATGTGTACGTATGTGATTGAAAGTCACATGCGGGAGCAACACCCCAACAGTGAGGAGGTGGTGTTTGTATTTGCCAACCGCTGGACATGCTGCAGTGCTTGCACATGGTGAACGAAAGACAAAGAAGGTGGATGCTTCGAACGTGGAGTTCAAGGCGGCTGAATCTGTACGTCTGCCGGTTGCCTCTGCATTGGCTCTTGGAAGTGCTTGCCGCATTGGGAGCAATAGCAGTAGCAATAGCAGTAGCAATCCCTGCCAGGGGCAATGTTGAGGAACACCCCAGCACCAAAGCAGTGGAAGGTTGTGCAAAGGGCTCATCCTACGCAGGTGCACAATGGGGTGGGTGCACGAGTTAGCAACCTGCGACGGCGGCACCGCTCGCCAAAGCACAAGGAGGTAGAGTGCGTGCAATGGATCTTACATCCTATGCGGTTTCAAGCACTCAACGCCACGGGGGCGAAGTTGGAGGACGAGGGGGGAGACAAAAAAAGCTAGTGTGACTTGAGCAGACCGCTGTTTTAGAATGGGTGAAAATTGAGGGGTGGGATGTGATTGCGGACCATCTTCAGGAGGATGGTTTATTTAGCACGACGTTGACACGAGGCAAGTACATGTATTATGGACGGATAGCTTTCGTCAATGGGGGGAATCCTTGTTGGCGACAGAGACATTGCATGGAAATCTGGTCCTTTGTTGTAGGGGGATTTTAAATTTTCATCTTCAGAATTGAAACAGATGGGGCATGATGCCCCTGTGGGCACACCTGTAGATTGACCACATGTTGGGGTGGTCAAGGAAACGGGGGCACAGTGGAATTTTCTCAGCTTTTAAGGGGGAAGGGCGGCAGAAAGCTTTGGAGACTGAGATTTCAAAGAGAAGCTTTTGAGCTAGAGCTAAAGGCGCCCACGTGTCAAGATTGCCAGGGGCGAGACGGGCGAGGGTCAGTAAGGGTGATCGCAAGCGGAAGGGGTGGGGTGAGGTGATAACTCAGGGATTCACGGTAGGGAATCGCCAGATTTCCCATGCATGTGCATATCTGATTTCAGAATATTTTTATGTTTGGGTGAGACCAGGATCAAGGGAGGGAAATCTAGACTCGGGGTTTTCTAACAAAAAGTTTTTGTTATGGGAATAGTCATGGACCAAACGAAGGGGGTTCATTGAGAACACGGAGTTCTTCAAGTCGCTAGAAAAATGACCTCATTCACTAGTATGTGTTGCCAAGAACCTGGCCCCTGGACAGGGCTATCCATCTTTTGTAAATTCTTCTTCCTTGCTTTGCCAAGGTGACCTGGATCCGTAGCCAACACCCTTGGCCTCCAGCACGGTTATAGTCTTCAAACTTTCATGGTGTTTGCAAACTTGAACGAAACAAGGGGGGTTCATTGAGAACAGGGAGTTTGTCAATTTTGTGAAAGAATGAGACCATTGACCCCAATTATTTGCAGTTGCGAGAGAACCGGGATGTGTTGCCAAGACCCTGGCTATCCAAGTTTTTTGAATTTTTCCTTACTTCCGCAAGATGACTAGGACATGTAGCCAAGACCCTGGGTCTTCAGCAGGGGACCCGGTGAAATGGGAGATCCTGTACTTGAGGTGACGCTGGCTGCTAATCTATGACGGGTCTCCCAGGCGCTATGCATACGACACGCACATGAAATACAAGCATGCCCGTACTTTGTATGCGTGATCCTACACAGGGTTTCTTGGTCTTTGATGGTCGTAGTGGACTTAGATGGGATGCAATGGCTGGATCAGCTGTGGGCGGGGTCATCCAGCGGCTCATTTTCCGACCCTTGTGAGTCTTTTGATGGCTGCATCGTACTCCTGAACTAATCCCTAGTTCTCTCTCTCTCTCTCTCTCTCTCTCTCTCTCTCTCTCTCTCTCTCTCTCTCTCTCTCTCTCTCTCTCTCTCTCTCTCTCTCTCTCTCTCTCTCTCTCTCTCTCACTCTCTCTTGATGTGCTTCGGTCTATTGGAGATAGTGCCAGTGTCAGTGCCATGTACAGCCGCGCAGAAGGGGGGGGTGGGCAGAGTATAGGCGTTAGGCGATAGGAGGTACTCCAAGAGCACCGCGTCCTTTCCCTTCCCTAGCGACCCATGGCCATTCATCACAGCATTTGGAGGACCCCCGCCCACCGAGTGGACGTGCGCAAAGCCACAACATGCAGGGCCATGCCGCCGGGTTGGCCCTTAGCGTCCCAGAGCCGCCTCTAGGCCTACCGGTACCATCTGCCAACCAAATCTCATCCACCCAGAAAGCTGCCCATGGTACGTGCCCCTTTTCATGCCATTTCCTTTGAGGTCTGCAGGCACGCAATTCAAAGAAATCAATTGGCAAATGGGCTCATGTTGAAAGTATACACAAAGACCTATGCAACAAAGAAGAATATGTACAATTTCAGTGCAAAACATACTTGGAGGAGCAGCAAAGTGCTAAAACATCGTAAATCTGGGCTGACCATCATAAAGTCAGATTCGCGAGTGACTTGTTAGGGAGTTACTAATTGGTTGGGGAATGGGTAGGTCTACCGGCAAGGTGGAATCACCCATCTATTGAAATAAAATCATAAATCCCCATTTGAACTCCCAAATACCTCCATTATTAAAATAGAAAAGTGGTGGAGGTAAATGATGGATGTAAATCATCCCAAATCAGGTTTACCTCATTTACCTCACACCCCCCGTAGACCCTGCATGAAGGGTCTAAATCTCACCACTTTTCGGTAGCCATCTAAAGGGCTAAAAGTGGCGTTCAAAATAAAAATGATTGGGGGGGAAGGAACTAAGAAGCAAACCAAAGTCACAAGGAACAAAGTATTCCTGAGTCTTCCCCTTAGGCCCAAAGGGTCTCAAGGAAAGGTATGTTCATGAACCAGGACGATGCACAAAGTGTCCCTTATTCCCTAGGAATCTTTTGCTATACATCAATTGAAAAGAAAAAGGTAACTCATTTAAAGACCCTGTGGATCTTAAACTCTACCTCATCGAAACAATTGATTTCAAAGACCCACGGGAACGTGACGTGGTATGTAAGTGAAACCCATATTGCTACTTGTTGCAAACTACTAAACGACTTAAAACCAAAAGGTTTTGAAAACTTAGAACACCGAAATTCAATCACCATCCAACCAGGGGGGATTCCGCAAATTCAAGGCCTTTAAATCCTGGCTAATTCCTCCACAAAAAAAACCAAAGCGCAAAACTAGCCAGGTTAATATCACCCCCGGGCTCGGTGCTGAAGCAAAACAAAACCAACATTTCCTTTATGGTCACTAAGAACAACAACAAAAAAAAATTTCAGCTACTCTGAAAAAGAATGGAAACACATGGTGAAAAGTCTTACGTACTCATCTAAATTCCTACTAAACTTAGGTCTTTGGAGTTGTGCCACCCATATACCACCCCCTTTTCCTGCCCTTGCACATACCTCCTGGACTAAAGCCTAGGAACAGCAGTGCAAAAACCAAATTATGAGAAACACTGAAAGCAATGGAATCAGTCTCGAATTAAAATCAGAGACAAAACAACAAAAAAAAACAAATGTGGACACATGGGCATATATATAGACATATGTATATAGACAACAAGACAACAAAAAGGAGGAACAAATGTTGTCAGGGAGTCACAAACTAAACTACCTACGGGAAACTTATGGATGTGTTCATCAAAACCGGGAGTTGAGGGAAGTGTTGCTTACCTAACAAAAATCTTTGGACTAAAGCCAAAAGGTAAGAGGAGGAAAGGAGAATATATATATATAGCATACATCAAAATTCAAAGCAATCATACAGACTGGCTATTTTTACAAAGCACGTGGCCCATGTTGGCATTGGCCTCAGGGCGACCGGTGCTGCAACACTGAGAAACCTTGCCTGGCCCTGGAGGGAAGAAGTTGCCCTGGATACAATCATCTTAACACTGCAATGGCAGATTTCCCATAAGGGGGTTATATCACCCAGAAACTGTCATCTGGGGGACGCCAGGATGACAAAATTCCCATCAGGGGGGGGTATAACACCCTGAAACTGTCATCTGGGGGACGCCAGAATGACAGATTTTCCATTGGGGGTGGTAAACCACCCAGAAACTGCCATCTGGGGATCCCAGAATGGCAAAATTCCCGTCAGGGGGGGTATAACACCCTGAAACTGTCATCTGGGAGACGTCAGAATGACAGAAATCTCATCAGGGGGGGGTAAAACACCCTGAAACTGTCATCTGGGGATCCCAGAATGACAGAAATCCCATCTGGGGGGGGGGGTAAAACACCCAGAAACTGTCATCTAGGGATCCCAGAATGACAGAAATCCCATCTGGGGGGGGGTAAAACACCCAGAAACTGTCATCTGGGGATCCCAGAATGACAGATTTCCCATCAGGGGGGGGGTAAAACACCCAGAAACTGTCATCTGGGGATCCCAGAATGACAGATTTCCTATCTGGGGTCCCAGAAGTGGCAAAAAAGTCTGAGAAACTCTGCCCCCCCCCCCCCACAGACATATCCAGATATCTGCAGCCCCCCCCCCCCCCCCCCGCCCCCATGAGTATGCACAGGACACGCCGGACACACAATGGTATATGAATCAAGAAATTGAGTGAGGAATGCCTTCAGCCCTGCTCTACCTGATGGGAGCACTTGACTCGGAAGCGTGGCATAGGAATGGGCTGTCCGGCTGCAGGCTGGGCAGCATGCCCCCTGGGCAGCATGTTTAAAGGCCAAATTGAGGCTGTCCTGAGACAGTCTTGAGAGTATCCTACAAGGCGCCTTGGGGCCCCTACATACCTTGTTCATCATTTGTCAATGCCAATACACTCGCCCACACCCTGTGAACACATGGGGACGCTTGGAGACAGGCGCGGATGCATGGTGGGTGCTTGGGAACCCGCGGGGACATGTGGGAACACTTGGGAACACCCTCAGACACGTGGGAGCAAGTGGGGGACGTCCGAGGGCCCATGGGGACGTGAGGGGACGATCCCTCAAGTCAATCAGATCAATATTCATGGCTGAAATTGCGAAAAACTTCTCTTGCCTTGAGGAAACAATGTTAGAGGTCTGAGGAGGGCAAGGGATATGTACAAAGGAGGTGCACAAGCAACGACGACCCCCCCCCCCTCTCCCCAGGGAAAAGGAAACAAGGGGAGGTCGGACATGGGGGGGGGTATGGTGAAATGGTGGGAATCCCTGGCACCCAGGTGTTTACCAACCAGCCCCCCCCCCCCCGTACTCAGATGCATTCACACTCAAGCAAAAGCGTTCATTGGGCTCTGGCCATGTCTGGTTATGGCTGAATACCCTATATACAATCACCGTAGGACGACGGTCAGAATCACTTACGCACACAGCCCTGGGCGGATCCTAGTCTTGAAATAGGCCAACTGCCAGTGCCGCAGGAACGTGCCACAGCTCAGAGCTTCCATGCCTTAGCCACCCAATTGAGGTGAGTATCCGGACCGATACCTCAGGGGACCATGAGAGCCCCAAGCAATCAGTGCACAGTTATCAGACTGTCGCCGGTGTAATGAGCCATTCACAGATTCACTCTCAATCCCAGGTATTCTGACGCTTGCATAGCTTGGTCCTTGAGAGTAGCATATGGCAGGATCAACCAGAACGCTTGTCTTGATATTAGTCAACTGCCTGTAACACAAGAAGGGCAACAGTTTAGAGTTTCCATACCTCAGCCATCCCTTGAATGGCAGTTGGCAAACACATTAGAGCTATGCCCCACCACTGACTGAGACAATGGCTGCTCCGCCGCTCTGACACACAATTAGTTGCACTGTCCGCGCATTGTCCTGGGCCCCCCCCCCATCCAATTGAAAAACGAACATGTGTGTGTGGCGGAGCGGCCATGCAGTCCGCTCAACACTGATAGACACGCAGTGAGAATAAAATGAATCTGAAACCAGGATATTCAGTGGGAAACTGCCACATCCGTCGGCATCCCAGCGTGCTCTTGATGCACCCAGACTGAAGGCCAAGAGAGACAGCATAGACAGAGAGCAGCGAGACTTAGGCTATAAGTTGGCTGTTTCTCCAAGCCAATTTTCCCACTGCTAAGCCATCAGTTACTGTCAGACCTATCGCTGTGAACCCAGCATTGGGCCACTTGCACTCACTGTGACCCCCCCCCCCCCCCTTTTGCCTGCAACTGGGAATCCTGAAATCACAAAGTGGGTCGGTAGGTGTGAGAGAGCCTGAAGGGCACAAGGGAAAAAGTGGTCCCCAGCAGGGCATGGCAGAAAGCCCTCAAATATACTCGGGGAGCACTGTCCAGGGCTCTGGCCATGGCTGTGCCTGACTGACTACCCTAATATACAAAAACAAGAAAAGGGGGAATGGTGCAGCACTGGACTTGGACACTGGTTGCACTGCCTGTGGACACCAGCAACAGTGCCAGCAACTTGAGCAGCACTGCTTTGCAGCAAGAACACACAGGGGGCAGCCGACGCGCATGCCCTGCACCTGAAGAGGTGCAGCCCCTCGATCGCTCAGGGCCCCGTCATCAGGGGGCTGATACCCCTGGTAAAGAAGTAGTGGCGCTAGCGACCGTCTCATTGGTCCCGCTGCCGGTAACGTCCTCATCGACGGAGATGTAGGAACCGTGGCTCATGGTATTGGGAGTGCTCCAAAACGCGTTGGCATACAGATTGGGACCCAGGGTACGGGCTGGATTCAGGGCAGCACCAGTCAGAGGTCCATCCACGAGGATACAGAAGGTGAGCGTTGATCCAATGGCCCAAGGAGCTATACCACCTGCGGACCCATACCCACACTCTGGTCAGAAATAGCGGCCACTCCATCCTTGATGATAGCTTGGAGCGCCACACGCTTGGCGACTTCCTTGCCAACAATCCGCATCTCATTCACAGGGGGGTACAGGCGCTTCAACTCAGGCCAGTGCTCACAGCACTACTCAGCCACTGTGTAACCACCCTCCATGACCATGTTGTCCGTGATCTTTGTAGCCCCCACACAGACAGCCCCAGCACCCAAAACAGGGAAGACGAATGTGTTGTTCCCCTGTCCAATGGGAACTGCGCCGCCATCGGGCAATGGAACGTCGTCTGTGGCTGCCACAGGCAATCAGGGCCCTATTGTCCATCCACTTGGCGACGACGGGAAAGCCTCCACATTGGCGCTGGGGTTGGACAGAGGCAAAATGGTGTGAATTTCGCAGTTTGCAGCAACTGCCTTAACAATTGCCTCAGTGAACTGCCCTGGAATACCGCCCAAGCCGACGAGGCCTGTGGCTTTTGAGCCCTTAGTTGTCTGCAGCAGGTCAGGAACACCACCATCGGGAGCTAATGGCTTGGCCAGTTCAGTGGTCTGGGCGCTGTCGTTTTGTAAGCCCCCATCTTACGGCGTCCTTCATACAAACTCCATCATTGCCATGTAAGCTTCTCCTGTCAGTCGACTCGTTTTCACTGCCAGGTACATGGGATCACTCAGCAAATCCTCACGGCCGGTACCCGCATTGAGTGTATTTGGGCACGTCTGGAAGGGGCTCACGCCTCCAGCAGCAGTGTATAAGGCGAGCTTGCCAATGGGAGTAACCCTGGTCACCAATCCCCAGAATGGCAGAACTGTCCCGCCCAACATCTGGTCAGCATTGCTGATGTTGTCCACAGAGAAGGAAAGACCACGGGGGAAGTTGGAACATGCAGCTGTACTTCCTGCAGGCCTCTCCCATGGTCGGAGTGTAGATAACCGGCCTCACCTCCGCCAGCGTAGTACAAGTGCTCATTGCGCTCCTGAAGGTGGCGGAGGTACTGGTATTTTCTCGATATTGGTCGGAATTTGGCTGTAGGCACCATAGCAGCGTTCCACTTGCTGGTCTTCACAGTGTGCCTTCCGCTCCTCCAAAGTGAATGCAGCCCCCTTGTCTTGCGGGAGACGAAGAGCAGCAACTCCCTTCACACTCACTTCACTTCACACTGCTTCAGCTACAGGAGGAACGGTGCTGCCACATGAAACGCACTGCGTCGCACTGAGTAGAACTTTCGAAATCTGGACAAAAAAGGTCTGGACTACCCCCCCCTCCAGAATTCGAAACAACTCATACAAAGCACACTGGATCTTTTGGATGGCGCCCCAGCTAGCGCAGGTGTAGGGCAGGGGGCCAGCACAGATCAGTGCACACTTGTATTTTTAGATAGCGCCCAAGTTGGCGCAGGAGTAGGACAAAGGGCCAGCTCAGTATTTGGAGGAGTATCTGCAAGGGTACTGTGTTACCTCACTGAGTCACGGCACATTGCCTACGCCGAGCAGCCCCCTTTTCACCTACCCCCCCGTGGTTTCTGGTTTGAGAGGAGCGGCGTGTCACCCTCATTCAGGTGTGTTTTTGTGACTTCTCTGTGAACCAGAGAGAGCTTGGGGAGGGGGGGGCAATTCTCCCTCCCCGCCAAAGTCCACACCCTACTCCGAGGACTCATCTTGGCTTTCCATGTTCGGGGAATGCAACCCTAAGTTCCCCTACTCGGCAAGCCAAAAATGCTATAGGCTTACCCTCAATCCGAAACGCCGAAGGCGCAAGGGGGGGGGGGGCGCTGCACTCCTACTGAGTATCTGGCTAAGATCATGGGGTGCTGTGGCACTGCCAAAGGCATATGGCTCGCATGTACTCACCAGACCACATCCACATTGTTTGTACCACGCAAAATATGAAACGATTAACCTGAAATTGTGCCCTGATTCTACAGCAAGGACACACCCAACGTGTAGAGAAATTGAAGACAGGTTCCCGCCCCTCTCTTGAATTTACCGACAGGGCAAACCCCCCCTCCCACGCTCTGCTGAAAATTCAACCTGCCTTCACATGCCAATCTGCCCTAAGACTAAAGCTACCCTGGGACTAAAGCCAAAGGTGGCTAAGGTCAAAAGGGCGATTGGCTCGTTCCGACGGACAAACTTCAGGCACCCCAATGCGGACAACTGTTCAATGGGAAACCCATTTGGCAATACGACTTTAACGACCGCAAGTCCGCAGACAGGATTACGGTGTTTGCTTTGACAGACCATAGGTCCTGAGAGCTGCACACTCCTGCCTCGAATATCCCAAACAACAGAGACGTATCACTGCAAGCAGCGATGAAATGCTTCTGTGCCTCAGCATCAAATGCAGAAATTTGTGAGTGGTGCCTGCAAGATGCAGGTCCGAGCCCGCAAACGGAGAGAGTTTCTGACCTCACTCAAGTCCAGACAATCCATACAGAGCAATCCAATTCCCCTGCAGGATAAATGCGCTGTTGACGAAAGGTCTACGCCAGTTGCTCTATCTGGGACCTATGATAATCGAGCACAGAGTGACATCTGAGAAAATCTGGAGTCTGAGAAAATCTGGAGTATCAGAGTTGCTCCATGACTGTGCCACATCTCAGGTAAGCACAGCCCAAGTGTTGTGTCTACGCCACATGCGAGGAATGTTCAGCAATTCCTGGGTCAATGGTCTCTGGGTTGTCCACTGCATGTTGCAAACTTTGCACTTCTTAAGATATTGAGTGCTGGGGGCATGCTGTCCAAGCAGAAATGACGACCATCTTTGTGTGCCAAGGGAACTTCAGGTTCAAAGAGCAAACAAAGTGAAAGTCAACTGGGGAACAAGAACAGCCCTGTTCGAAACCCAGCTTGAAAGAGAGGGATGAATTCAACCAGTTACAGAGCTGGTCCATCACTCCAATGAAGCCAGGCTTGAGGGTCACATCCCCTGACACAGGCTTTCCTGCCAGACATTCTGTAAGGGTCTGACGTCTCACAAACTTGCACAGTGGCAATGTGTTCCCCCGAGGTGTCGTCCGCCTTGAACAGGAGTCTGCAGCCAAAAACAATATGCTGACGAGATTGGATAATTGTTGGATGATACATGCCTACCAAGCATAAGCAGGCGCCATAGTCACTGCGCAGGACAGCTGGGTGTGTCACAGCAACCTGAAACCAGCAAGAGACATGTTTCAACAGTAACCTGCATTCCGAGAAAAGAGCGGCAGGCTTCAGTTTAAAGACCTTTCAAAGGCCAATGGGCTGAGGGCAATCCTGCCCCTTAGTAAGATATGTCAAATAGCAAACAGAGGCAGGATAACAATTGCTCAGCAAAACAACAGGGCCACAAGGACACAAGGCCACATAGTACTGAAAAAGAATGAAGGGCGTAGTTCCTTAGGGAGTCAGAGCCTTCCAGTTGAATGTATGGTTTTCAAATTCAAACCCCTGTCCCTCATAACGCACAGCAATTGAAATTGTGTACATTCTGTGGTGTGCTTTACAGCTGCTTGAATATATGGGGAGCATGGGGCAACCTCACAGAAGAAAAAAAAGGTTGAATACTGCCTGCAGCGTTCACAAACATTCATTGACACCCTCCATGCTGCAGACCAGTGATTTGCTTCGAGGTATCAGGCCCCTGATCCTGAATTGCTTGGGGTATCAGGAACCTCCCTATGAAGCACTTGAGAGAACCTCAGCAATATGCACCAAATGGGTAGCACAGGTTTGGCCACGGCCGCAGACCGGCCAATCTGATTCAACAGGGCAGAAGACCACGCGCAGAGACAGGGCATAGGACAGCGGGTTTGCACAAGGATTGGTTCCTGAATTTAGGCCCCAATTCACCCTGCATCAATGTGCAGCCAACACTGATGGAATTGAAGAATCTTCTCTGGAACATCGGCTCAGAATGCAGTACAGGGGGGAAATGGTACGTGGATAACTGCCCGATCCATGCTCACCTTGCAGGACAATCGGCTGTGGGCCCAACACCTGAGAATGTAGGATATAGCACCATTGGCACATCAAAACAAGGAGCACCCCCTAGTGTCGCTCAATGTGACCTCCCGGGGGAAAGATACCCCTCCCCTTCACCCCCAAGGACGAAAATTGACCCATGTGAACGAAAATTTCAACCCCCAAGAACGAAAATGTGGCCCATTGAACGAAAATTGGCCTTCCAAAAACGAATATTGGTCCCCCATGAACGAAGGTTGCCCCCCAAGAATGAAATTGGGGTCCCCCATGGGCGAAACGTGACCCCCCATGGACGAAAATTGAACCCCCCACAAATGAAATTGAGACCCTCGTAATCGCAAATTGGACCCCCATGAACGAAAATTAGTCCCCCATGAACGACAAGTGTTAGCCCAAGACTGAAATTGGACCCCCACATGGAAGAGATGTGACCCCCATCGACGAAAATTGGACTCACTTAATCGAAAATTGGACCCCCTTGAACGAAAATTCGTCCGCCATGAACGACAAGTGTTCCCCCCAAGACCGAAATCGGGGCCACCCCATGGAACCTCAAAAAAAAATTGGACCCCCCCCCCTTTTCCCTCTATGGTCAACCCCCCCCCCCCCCCTTTTCCCTCTATGGTCAAGGGGGAGCGGCGTAGGCAAAGGCGGCGGAGCAATGGTCCGCCGCCTCCTCGTTTGGAGGAAGCATAAAATAGGAGGAGGCGGGAGAGTTGGGGGTTGTGGGTGTGAGTTGGGGTGAGTGAGTTGGGCTAGAGTTGGTGTCGGAATCCATGTAGGTGTAGGTGGAAGTGTCCGAGTCAAGGAAGGAGGAGCCCCGCTCAAAGGCTTGGGTACCCCCTTGTTGCTCGAGGTCCCTTGGACCATGCTTCCCTCTCAAATACGTGAGGGCTTGGGCCCTCAAAATCCCCGCCGCAACTTTCAACCCATCGGCCCCCTTTTCAACCCTCCTCATATGCCCCTCCGCCCCCTTGAGAATGAAAAATCCCCCCAAATCCTCCCCATACATGAGGGGCTCCATACCCCTCTCCTCTCCCTCTCCCCCACTCGGTTCATCGATGAGTTCCTCCACCCTATCCAACTCATCTTCCAACTCCCCGAGTGCTTCCTTCATCCATCTTACCCTAGCCCTAATGTCCCCCCGTGTAACAAAATTTGACATGGAGGTTGGAGTTGCGGTCATTATCAACCAAACTAAACAAACGTGAAATCAACGACAAAAAAAAAAAAAAAAGGAAATGTGCGCAAAGAAGACAACCCAAATACACCACAAGACAAGAAAACAAAAAGTTTTTGAGTTCAAGCGGGTAAGTGCGAGGGGTTAATAGGTACGTGCGAGGAGGATCTTTGGGGAGGCCAATACATTGCTTCATATTGAAGGGCATACACGCACGTCATGAATTCCGGGGTGAACCTATCCGGAAAGAGTGCAAATAAAGCATTGGAGCCGGATTGATAGTGCCGAAGCACCACCTCCTTGTAGGCTTCCTCGCTTGGACTATTTAGGATGAGATCAAAGTCATCCTTTGCCCGTATTGACACTTGGTCCGGAGATAAACCCATGAAGGAATTATGGGGGTGAATGGAGTTATGGCTAGCACAATTCAAATGAAACAAAACAAAAACGGACGACGACCACAAGCGACTCAAGCCCTCAATCTCATGGGAGAAGGAGTGGACCGGTATCTTTGAGAGGACTAGTCTAAAGCCAAGCCTCTCCGGGCACTAGACTAAAGCTAAGTATCCACATCCCTTGGGAAAAGGGAGAGAAGGGATATTCGGGAGGACTAGTATAAAGCCAAGCCTCCCCGGGCACTAGACTAAATCTAAGTATCCATATCCCTTGGAGAAAATGGAAAAGTAGGGATATTCGGGAGGACTAGTCTAAAGCCAAGTCTCCCCGGGCACTAGACTATAGCTAAGTATCCATATCCCTTGGAGAAAAGGGAGAGAAGGGATATTCGGGAGGACTAGTATAAAGCCAAGCCTCCCCGGGCACTAGACTAAAGCTAAGTATCCATATCCCTTGGAGAAAATGGAAAAGTAGGGATATTCGGGAGGACTAATCTAAAGCCAAGTCTCCCCGGGCACTAGACTATAGCTAAGTATCCATATCCCTTGGAGAAAAAAAAAGGGGGGGGTTCTCGGGGAACTAAAGGGGGGGGGCGTAGATGGAGGTAATGCTCCCTATTCCATCGGATGGTTGGTGCATAGACGCTTAGTGGGCCTCTCGGAGTCGCGAGGAGCCGAGCCCTTAAGACCCAAATCAAGGGTGAGGGCATTCCTTAGGTAAATGGCATTATACTTAGTGATCTCGCCCTCAAGTTCAAAGGGCAAAGAAAGCCTCACACGAAGTTGGTGATACACGTAAAGAGCTCCGAAATTAAAAGGCCGAATTTTGGGTTCGGGACCCAATAATTCATTCCAAGTTTCGGGTTTATTCTGGCCTCGAATTTTCAGCCATACTTTAGTCCTATGAAGAACCTCCCTTAAAATTTTGGGCTCCGTTACATGAGTTTCTACGGGCGGAGCATAGTCGGGGTGAAAGGGCCTTAGAGTCTCGGTTTCCCTTGACTCATTTGAAGCATGAAGCTCCTCACGGGCATCATCCCCATCCTCGGTCCTTATGGCACCGTCAAACCCCATATCATCCGGATCTCCTAAGGGTCCTACCGGAATGGGAGGGGGGCGATGGATATGAGCTTTGGTCAAGGCATGTGTGGAGTGACGGAGGGAATAGGGGGAGATGACAACACACCCCGGGGTTAGTAATATCCCGCCTATGGCCTTTTTACCATCCCAAAAAGAAATCCACCCAAACCCTCTGATATTACGAAGGATGACAACCCTACACCACAACCCGAGGGACAATTTGACCGGTATGAACCACAAAGACGCATGGTCTACATGAGGGTTAAGGAAGTGGCCATCTTCACGAGACCCTTGGAATTGGTTAAAAATTGTGTTGGCCCAAATGGTTCGGAATGGCAATTTGGAAAGAAAGGACAACATAATTCTTGAAGTGTTTTAGGGGGTGGGGGACTCTTTGGTGTTGCTAGGACTACTTGATGAGTAACAAGGTCATATTGGTTCCCCAATTGCCATACCTTGCGATGGGGGGGTCCCCCTGGAGATTGGGAAACCAACTCCTGGGCCAACTTAAGCTCGTGCACCCCGGTTAGGAGAGAGGACTCGTCCTCCTTAAAAACGGCCACCCACTCATTATTCCCTAATATATACACCTGGAGGGAAGAACGGGAAGTACCCGAATGCACAACTCCTGGGAAAGGAGTGGCTTTTAGGAAACATTCATCAGGTAAAAGAGCAAAGGCACGATAAGAAATACTCTCTCTCACATCAACAACGGGCATCCTTAGGGAGAAGCAAACAACAAGAGACAAGCACAAGAAGAACGACAACCAATGACAAGAAACTAGCCACCCCCACCCCTACTTGCTTCGTCCAAACTAAAGGCAATAACCAACAACTTGGCTAGCCCCGGACTCATGCCATGCAATTCTAGGAGGTATTGGGGACAAGATTGGGTCAACTCCCGAAGGGCTACCCAATCAATTTCATGCCATAAAAATTGTGGCAAAAGAAAAGTCCATCCATTGTCCTCCAAAAACCGGCGAGTCCTTTCGTCCATTTTGGAGAAGGCGAAGCGTTGGTGGTTTGATCCTAAGGAGTAAGGTACTATGACTAGACGTTGGGGGTATGTGAGTCGGTGTGTGTGTGTGTGTGTGTGTGTGTGTGCGAGTGCGTGTGTGTGTTCGTGCCGAGAGACGGAAGGGCTCAGGTGAGCGTGCCGGAAGGCTATACTAGGGCTAGGCACTAACCTTGGGTCCAACATCCTAAATAGAGAGGGGCTACCTTTTAGGCGATCTGAGCCGGGAGGATGGCGAGTTGGCGTACCGCTGGAGGCACGTAGGGGAGGAGGCCCTCGACCACTGTCTTGAGCCGCTGCACCTCCTGACTCCGGAACCCCAGCTGGAGCTCCAGCTGGAATATCCGGCTCCGCAGACACGCCATTTGTTCGTCGTCATTGGTTGGGAGATAGTGTACGGGGTTCCGCTGGCGTTCTCGGGAGGCCTGCTTATACCCCCGGTTCTGTTCGCGCCGTTCCCTCCTCTGGCGCTCCTCCGGGGTCTCCTCCACCTCGTCGATCTTGCGTTTTCGGCTAGAGGACGAGGAAGAGGGCTCCTGGGGGCCCGCTGCTGAGGAGGGGCCCGACGTGGCCTCCATGGGGAAGGCTCCAGTGGGCTCCGTGCTGGCATCCTGGATGGTGAGCCAGGCCAGGTTCAAGGACTCCTCCGCCTGGGAAGGCCAGTCCCAGGCCTGCTCAAGTTCCATGGTTGACGAGAGAAAAGCCATGACGGAATTAGAAGCTGCAGTGTATCGGGAGGACTATGGGGGGGGGTGCCCTACATCTACGACAAATAAAGTGAAAAGGGGGTTATTGGTAAAAAGAGGGGGAAAGCCAAGAGAGGGGGGGGGAAGCGGGAGATGAAGGAGTGACGTGATTAGTCTTTTCTTCGGGCTGCTAGCCTCTTGGCTTCCCGGAGAGCTGATTGTAAGTCGTGCTTTTGACAATATTTCACAAATTCGCCATTAACCCTATCCTTCCCCAGTAAGAAGGCACGTACAGGTTCCCATGTGGCTTCTGTAAGGTTGAAGCCCTTCCACTTAACAAGAAACTTCCAACCTTGACCGGGGCCATCATTAGTAGTGCCTTCTCTGGGATCACGGTCAATGCTCATATTGGAAGCCGCCGGGTGAACAGTCATAGAAGATGCAGTTCCCGAGGAACTCGCAGGGGCACTAGGCCCTGCAGTAGCGGTTGCCTTCGACCCAGGGTGGACTTCACTCAAAGGGCCCACGGGGTGTTCCAACGGTGGCATCATGGGGGGTGGTGGAGGAATGTCCTCACCCGAAAGGGTAGTCGAAGACTCTTGAGCCGTACCTTTCCCTTTTCCTTGAGGACCTCGCCCACCACGCCCTTGACCTGGTTCACCCCCTTTTCCTCTTCCTTTGCCTTTTGCTTTTCCTTTGCCTTGTTCATCGTTCTGCTTCTTCCAGCACCAGGAAGTGAAGTGCCCTTTCTTGCCACAATAGCCACACATGATGCGGGCTCTGAACATATTATACTCAAGCATCTCCTCTTCTGTGGGCTTCTTCCCCGTCTTCCCTTTGCCACTCACGCTTGCGTTTATGGCCATCATGTCTTCTTCAGTAAATATAGCCTGAGTTTCTTGAACCCAGAGGGCCTCTCCTCTGTTCGGCTGCTGGCTCCAATTGAAGGTACTATAGTCTTCTCCCCAATGGGAGCCCTCTGTCCCATAGGAGGGCACATATTCAACCAAAGAATTCACCGTAGCCTCCTTTGGTGTTCTGATAGGAGGAGAGGGGTTCCGAGGGCTCTTGCCTAAAGGCGTATTGCATAACCTTTCTAGCATGCTGTCGCGAAGTCGGTCAGCATGGGCTTCTTTAGTCAACTCTTTGGCTTCGTGACGCAGCAAGGCTTGGAGGGTATCCAGCCTTTCTGTAAGATGTTTCTTCTGGTCATTATCCCGTAGGCGCTTTAAAAGCTCTTTGGGCACACGGCTTTGGAAATAAATCAGCTCTTCTTGTTGGGACATGGATCCTGGGGACATCTTAGACCGTACCTCATCCCAAGCAGTGATCAATTCCTGGACTTGGTCTGTAGTGGGTGTTGACCCTAGAGGTCGTAAAGCCAGTAGCTCCTCCCTTAAGCTAGCATCTGTATCGACACTAGGGTAGTTGGAATGGAGGGCGTCCAAGAACCTATCAAACAACTTAGGACCCGAGCTTAAACGGTTGAAGGTCTTTTCGACTGCTGTCTGGACCTTAGCCGAACAGAACTGAATGAGCCATTGGCTTTTCTTGAGGGAATTGGCGGTTGCTTGGTCAGTCAAGATCAACCACCTCTTGTAGCCCCGGCAAAAGGAAAGGAAATTGGAACCATCAAAGCAAGGCTCTTGTAGCAGGGGAACCCTTGCGGAGGGACCCCTTGGACCGCTTTCACCAGAGGCTTCTGAGGCA
The DNA here is from genome assembly GCA_964036045.1 of Eutreptiella sp. 'Long Island Sound 2002'. Lineage (NCBI taxonomy): Eukaryota > Euglenozoa > Euglenophyceae > Eutreptiales > Eutreptiaceae > Eutreptiella > Eutreptiella sp. 'Long Island Sound 2002'. The sequence continues at coordinate 58,358,105 of OZ038382.1, read as the reverse complement.
TCTTTGTAATACATGATGGCCTCCTTTTCCACCATCTTCAATTCTTCCAGCTCAGGTGGGGTACGCTCTAGAAACAAATAGGGACTCGGGGTACCCTTGTCAGGGTTCTCCATTCCCGTAGCTGTAAACTTGAGGACACGCATGGGGTCCTTCAGAGTCTTCAGATCATGCTGCATGGAGTCTAGCTGTTCTTGAACCTTAGTAGGGGCACACAGGGACTGCTCAGCCTTGGTACTGATGAGCTTTTTCATATCCTCATACAGCACCGGCAATTCCTCTGGCAAGTGCCCCATGCTCTGCACTTCACTGTACAACCCTTGTAGGCGGTACTCTAGGTGAGCCTTTGTGGTCTCCTGGTTATTTCTTAGCTCTTGCTGCTGTTCCAGGAGGCCCTGCAATTGAGCTTGAAGAGCTCCGGTCTTGGTTGGAGAGGCCAAGGCTTCTAGCCTCAAAGCCAATCTCTGGAGGGTGGCTTGTACATCCTCCTTCTCGTTGAGCATTTCAAGCCTCAATTGGTTCATTTGGGCAGCCTGCTTGTTGAGAGTGTCTACCACAGTCTTCACCTTCACCTTTCCGCCTAAGGGTCGTGCTAATTCCTTGGGATCACCATGGGAGTCAACATTGTCCCCTACAGCCATGGAGAAGTCAGCACCAGGGGAATGGCTTCTTTCGTAGCCAGTCGCTTGGGGCTCCTCTTCAGGCAAACCAGACGTATTAGAGGTGCCCCTAAGTTCTTGGGTAGCTGACGAGTCAAGTGTTACGGGAAGTGCTAAGCTCTCCCGATGCCCGCCTTGGCTAACTAATGTAGGGGAAGTGCTATTTCTTCTAGCGTACCCACAAGTGTCAGACATGTTGTCTGGCGGAGGGACGGGCAACGTCCCCCCTAGGATGTGGTGGCCCACTCCTCCAGAGTCTTCTGTGAGGTGGTCACTAACATCCTTCACGTCCAAGGATCCCACAGGTAGTTCCTGCTGACCCTCTCCCCCGTACGATCCTGGGGCCATAAGTAGAGCGGGAACATGCCCCTTTGCAGGGACATTCGCAGTAACCACGGTAGGAGTAGTATGGGATCCCATAGTAGCACTTAGAATAGAAGGTAACCCGTACTTCCGCACACGTCGTGGCGAAAGGTCTTGCAGTTCGCCAATTTCACTAGGTTCCACTCTTTCTTCTTGCTCCGGAGTGGGGGTCTCTAAGACTCTCTCCACTGTAAGTGGCTCTTTACCACGTTGAGAAGAATGTACAAACTCCTTAATAAAGGAGATGTCTTGAGCTTCGCCTGGAGAACTTGACTCACCTTGAGTTGGAGGATCCATCACCTCCTGACTCCTTTTCACCCTAGTAGTGGGCAACTCCTCGCTTGTTCTAACACCCGTGAGGTGCTTTTCCGAGTCCATGGATTCCATGAGAACAGGAGTTGGCGTGGGGGAGAGGGAAGAAATTGCCGAGAGGGGAGGGGGTGATCTGAAACCCAACTCTTCTTCTTGGGTCTCTAAACCGAGTGGTGTAGGCGATGGATTCACCCCAAAATCTCCTTCCCTCTCCACGGGAATGGCGTGCGCATGTTCGGGGGGGAGTGTGGTTCTCTGAGGTGTTGGAGTCTTTTGGCTCTGAGTATCCATTTTCTTTCGGTCTTTGTATGAAGATACGAGAGCCTTCGGAAGCCTCTAGGCAACTTGGCTCACGTAAGAAAAAGGGAAAAACTGAAGTCAAGGACTCAATGAAGAGAGCCTGTTTTTCAGGCTAGATCTAGAGGATCTGAGAAAACCAAGACCCGTCAGATTTTATCACGTTCGGGCCTAAAATGCTACAAACAAAAGCCGACTGGGGTTCTGAATGCCTTGTAAGCGCTCAGCAAGTCAAGACCCAGGAAGTCTCCTTTGAAAACTTGATGGGACGGATCTGCGGGATTTGCTGAGCCGTCAGTTTTTGGCGCCACACTCGAGGGCACTAAAGCTACGAGTTGGCTTAGGACACGTTAAAAGCGTCCTCTGAGAGTCAAAAACCCAAAAGGTAGATTTCAGCGCTTCAATGTGCCGGATCTCAGGATTTCACGGATCCGTCAGGACTTTAAGTTTTCTTGCCAAACTTGGAGCAAACGAAAGCTAGCTGCTGGCCTGGGACACGTTACAAGTGTCCTGAAAGAGAAAAAAGAGAAAAGGGTCCCTTTTTTGACACAGATGGGGCGGATCTCAGGATTTTGAGGATCCGTCGGGATGGAGAGTTTTCGGGCCGACCTGGGTGCAAACAATAGCTAGCCCTTGTCCCTGAACACCTGGGTGGAGCCCGTTGAGTTTCAAAAAGGCGAAAACTCGAGTTCTGGAGGTCGATCTGGCGGATCTCGAGATTGTTGGATCCTGCAAGATTCTGGGGTGTTGGGGACTTTTGGAGCGAAACCAAGGCCCAGATCTTAGGGCAGGCGAGTGTATGAGTGCCCAGCACGCTCGCAAAAGCAAAAGCGCGCTTTAGGAAGGCGAGATGCGTCGGATTTCGAGATTTTGAGGATCCGGCGGATCCTTGGGTTTTTGGCCCAAAAAAGAGCCAAACTGGGTTTTCAAAGTGTGGAAGGGGTGGTAGGGGTGGGGTACCTCTGTTGGCAACCGTCGGCTAAGAGTTTACCAAGCCTGATGCGGCCGTAGATGACCGAATGGAGGCTCAGGGGAAGGCTCAAGGAGAGCCTTACAATACCCTCAAAACAGGCCTACGGGGCCTGGAGGACGAAGGAAAGGAAGCGCAAATACCTTGGTAGTTGCCTGGGGTGCGCCGAATCTGGACGCGGTTGGGGAAGGGGCCTAGAAGCAACCAAAGACGGCGACAGCAAGCAAGACGCAACGAAACAAGAAAAAGGAGGAAGAAGAAACACACTGTCCAGAATTCTGTAGGATTTGGGCCCTCCGTTGTGCCTGTTACTGTCCTGGAAGATTGAAAATCACAGAGAGCGGACACGCGCGCACAGCAGGAAACGGCGAAACGGCGAAACAGAACCACCAGCGACTGTAGATTGAGGGGCACGATCGGCACCCTCTGCTTACCAGTTTGAGGTCTGCAGGCACGCAATTCAAAGAAATCAATTGGCAAATGGGCTCATGTTGAAAGTATACATAAAGACCTATCCAACAAAGAAGAATATGTACAATTTCAGTGCAAAACATACTTGGAGGAGCAGCAAAGTGCTAAAACATCGTAAATCTGGGCTGACCATCATAAAGTCAGATTCGCGAGTGACTTGTTAGGGAGTTACTAATTGGTTGGGGAATGGGTAGGTCTACCGGCAAGGTGGAATCACCCATCTATTGAAATAAAATCATAAATCCCCATTTGAACTCCCAAATACCTCCATTATTAAAATAGAAAAGTGGTGGAGCTAAATGATGGATGTGAATCATCCCAAATCAGGTTTACCTCATTTACTTCACATTTCCATGTTTTTTGGTTGGCCCTAGGGTTGGAATTGTCTGTGGGCACTTCCATCCGGCTGCCCACTGCTCTGGAGAGTTAAGGATCAGGAGTGGTTCAGCAGTCTTCCACTGCATAGGGGGTGCCTTGTGCGCTGTGCACAGCTTTGGCGGTGCATTGAGCGCTGGAGAGTTCAATATGGCCAGGAGTTATGTTGCCCATTTCTACCCCCAGTGGGGGGGGGGGGGATTGAGGTCCGCAATTTTCGGGAATTTTTCGCAATTTCCGCAATTTATCGCAAATTTTCAGCAATTTTTCTGCTTTTCCCTTCTTACGTGCCTGCAGGTGAGCCTTGTTGACAATGCTGAACCATACTGGTGTACACAATTTTGCAGAACAATGAGACTCCTTTTTGCCCACGCTTGAAGATGACAACATCCGCAGCCTTCGGTTCATGCTTCAATTTGATGGTGATACTGAGGGGCGCCTCATGTAATTGTGCTGCCCATGTATGACTGCAAAAAATCTGAGCCACCTGTCCAGAACTGTTGCACCTTGAAGGTTATGGAGGGATGCTTACAATGTCGCATTTTTTCCGCAATTTTCTGCAATTTTTCGCAACTGGTTTCGACCCTTCCCCCCGACCGCAAGCCCCCCCCCCCCTTCCTACCTCTCTTTTGTGGATAGGAGTGTTCATATGCTCAAAGACTGTCTTCTGAGGTTGCATTGGATTCGGTTGTTTCTATTTCAGCTTTTGTCCCATGGCATGTGGTGGTTTTGGCGGCTGGTGTTTTTGGGGCTATATGCAGTAAAGTTGTTGATTGCTGCGCCTCCTGCTCTACTCACCAAAATATGTTTCAAAAATAATTCAAGAACTCAACTTGAAGGTGGAGACATCGAAGCAACGAATAAGGATCCTGACAACCAGAAGAATGAGATACAATAACATGTGTGACTGCAGTACAAAGACAGTGCTGTGTATTGACATTGCATTGCCTTTATCATGTGCTTGCATGCTTCGGTATCAACGATCATAGGGCAGAAAATGGCTTAACTTGAAAACCATGCCAAATGAAAACATAGTAAAACAGACGATCAAAAATCAGATTCCCCATATCAAAAATAGGTGGAAAGTCACATTTTATATCTTGAAATAAATTTCTGTGCCGCAGCATAAATCAAACTCGTGACTGCAGAACTCAGTAGGAACTGCCTTGACGATGTCAGAACTCAGTAGGAACTGCCATAATCTGGTCTCATGCACCCCTCCACCAAAATGACCAAAAATGGGCCCCGACACCAAAATTGAGTATGATAGATCAATATATGCGGAATTTTATGGCAGTTTCGAATTTGCAAACAGTTTTTGGTGATTCAGCAATATGTGTGGGAAATTGAGCTTTTTCTGATCAGGCTTAGCGCCCTCATGCATAACAATAGAGCATAACCAAAATAGGTGTTCACCATGCCTCCACCTAACTTATCTTCATACCTAGACCAAGTATCATAGCCTCAAGCTGAAAGATAATCAAACAAACAAGCTATCAGTCTCATCCTGAGAAAGTTTTTTTGAGTCTTTCAGCTCTTGTTGTGCCTCTCTTGCTGCTTGCTGCTGGTGTAGGGTTCCTGCTGCTTGTTTTTGGATGGAGAAAATGTTTTGCTGATGAAATACAACCAATACAGGAGGAGCCAAGCCAGAGATGAGCAAGTAGAAGCCAAACAGAATCAAAGCATGAAGGGCTGCAGTCAGAAAAGAGTTAGATAGTAAAGATATCAACAATACACTATAGCAATCAATGCAACTTGGATCAAAATGACTGAGAAAAACTGATTGGAAAAACTGCCCCAAGGGCTCACACTCCATATAGTGCCATCCTGAGATGTGCACTCTTTGTTTTGGGTCCCATAGGTGCTGAGGTGGCATGGCTTGTGGCGCTGAGGTCACTGCCATGTCACATGGGAGAATCCTACTTAGCTAGGCTGACTGAGATTTGAACCCAGGACCTCTCAAAAAGAGGTGCCACAGCCCCCTAGGGTGCATACCACTAGGATAGCTAAGCGTTCATGAGAAAACACAGAAGAATGTATAGGCGCTGGATCAATGTCAGCGCCTCAGTCAGTCCAGGAAATGGTGTAAAAGCTCAATCAGTTGGGGGGTCAAGGGTCCACACAACCTCCAAAGTTTAATGCTTGGTTTTATAGGTCAAAATGTCTTGTCACCCCTTTTTGGATAGGCCAATACTAAGATGAAAATGTGTTATGCCTTTAGGCCTCTTTATAACAACTAAAGCTAACCTTTTGGCAAGGAAATACACTTTTTCTTACTCCCCCCTTGTGCTGTGGTGGCCACCACTCTCGCATTTTAAAGGAAAAAGGGAATTTTTCTTGGCCTCCCCATGGCTTCAACATTTATTTAAAATTTCCTATAACATCCCTAACATTGGAAAGAAGGCGCTGCATCAGGGCAGTCGCCAGGTGCTGCTGAGTCAAAAAAGACAGCTACAGCTCCTACTGCGCTCTTTGGCGTCGCTGGGGCAGCTGTGGCTTGGTAGGGGGTTAGAATGGGCATGCCAATTCATGTGTGCACAATCCTCTCCCTCCAAATAGCAAAACACAGTGCAATACGCAAAACCCGACGCTGGATATGATCAGGGCACGCTGTCTGGGTGTCGATGAACCTGCTGTAAGACCTGATCTGTCCTTAGTGCGTACAAAATTAATTTACCCTCATGGGGTTTTGGGATTCAGGACGGTGGTCCAGGAGTAAGGTTTTCGGCGGGAACACGGCCTACTCCACCGTTTGCGCTCCAGGATATCTGCAGAGAAAGGAGGAAGGGGTCAGGGACTGACAAACACGCAACGATCGACGCAAACACTAAAATCCGTCCAATGACGGCCTACAATTTTTCTGACGGCACACACCTGTCCAGAATCTCCATGTGCATTAAATGCACATTTTTGCGAAATTTAGTTTCATCACAGGAATTTTTAAATTCCTGGATTTACACGCGGAGAAAAGCGGCGCGCCGGAGAGCATCTTAACTGGGCCCCGAAGAGAACAAAATTAATAAGATTATAAAAGTATGTCACGTAAAAATAAGAAAATTACGAGACACACATTAAATAATAAACGTAGGAATTCCAAGTTTGCTTCTAGGAGCAATGAAGAAGAATGAATTCAAGAAAGTCAAAATGAATTCAAAGAACAAGGTATAAACATACAGGTCTTGTTTGCTTCGTATGCAGCATGCACATTGCTTCTCTCGTGTTATCGTACACATGCAGTGTAGCAAACGCAACCATAGCATAGAGGGACAGATTAGAAGATTGCAAGATGATTAGAGGTGAGATCGGGTGATTAGACAATACACACGCGTGCAGAAACGGTTGCCTCGCTTGTGACTCGTTTTCTTTCTCCCCTGCCTCGCTCTCCAGCGGTAGGTAAGGTAGGTAAGCCAAGGAGGGGCCGCCCCCTGGTACAGTTCGTGATCTTGGTATGGATTGAGGAAAAAGGAGAGATTGGTTAGAGTAGGAGATTGCCGTCCTCGTGCATACCTGTGCATGCATATGATGCATTAAAGGGTAGGCCACACGTGGTGCACACGGTAAAACCCTTGTTTAGGTTACCCGGGGGCTCCATCCTACGTTCTTTAAGAGAACGGGTGGAGTTCCTTAAGCTTGCTTGCTTGTACTGGGGTTCAGAAACATCGTATTGTAGGGCAGCCTGAGAAGCGTATAATAGGTGGAGGCTGTCTTGGTTGCTCCGTCTTGAACCCCAGTCATTGGCCTTTGCTTTACAGGTGGGAAGGTCAGGGTGAATTGGTGCAGCTGCAGTTGCCTTCGGCGACTTTTGAATTTTTCGCCCAAGCCAAAACGGGCGCTGATCACACATTCAACAAACTGCCCCTCAGCCAGGGGTGGCGAGCGCAGTCAGACCTCTTCAACATCCACTCTGTGCACGCAGGTTGAGCACTCCTTCCCTCTAAACCCTGAAAGGGAAATGCGTTGTGGCGTCCCTGCTAGGCCACAGTCGCTTAGTAGCCCTATGTTCTCTCGTCCCTTTCACAGGCAGGCCTTTAGGGCCTTTGACATCGTCGTCAACAACCCCAAGTAGCGTGTGGGTGTAGGAGTGGCAAGCCAGGGTGAGGGCTGGGGCCTCAGAGCCCGCTCATCCCTCGATGGCTGGTGCCACTATAGGGAGTGTAGGACCGGTAGGGAGTAAGAAAAAGTCACTGCCATGTCTTTCTTGGAGGGCTTGATCAAGGCCAAGCCCCCCTTAAAACCCTTTTGTTGATGCTAAGACAAACTTAAGTGTTTTTATCTCTCTTTTGTTGCCTAAAGTACACTTACTCAAATTAACTAGGGTTGTGACCCTAGCCTCCCATGAAGTTCACCCCTACCACTCAACTGAGCGGAGGTACCTTCCTTCATGGAGGATATACCGAAATAAAATAGGCATTTCATGCTTTAGGCCTTGGAGGTTAAGCCTAGTGGTCTCCCACCCCAAGACCCCTATACTCAATTGTTTCTACCACTTATTGTGGTCCTACTTTGTAACTGTTTCTGAATTCAGTTGCTTGGCCAAGTCATTTTCTGTGTGGTCCTGACATCTATGCCCCACATTCCTAACCAGCACCATTTCACCCAAAAGAGTGCACATGAAGTGCCTAATCCAATCTCTGAGGCAAGAGTCAGACCAATTTTCATATAAAATCTTTTGTATTATCCATTTGTGATTGAATCTTTGTGTATAAACCTGCTTTGTCTATCTGCAGCCCTTCTGTGTTACACTGGATTCCAAAACCAATCATTGATTCGATCCACATCCTGTTCTTGCTCTACTTGCTGCTTTGGTTTGGGTTTTCAACTATAAAACCTGCAGGATTTCATCAAAATATCCAGGGCATAAATCAAGGACATCTTTCCGGTACCAGAGACAGTCCCTTGTGACCTTTTGAACCGACCCTGAGAAGAAGTGCAGCACACAAAGCTCAACAACAAGTTCTTCATGTCCACGCCAAGCGTCAGGACCTGGCCCATCAGAACTGTCCAAGTGCAAATGGGCAGCATGGCCCACCCTATGAGTGAACCACCTTACCGAGCTCCACAACATCTCACTGGCGCATCCGGGTCCCAAGGAGATCCAGAACGCAGAAGGGCGGAAGAAAATACAATCCTTACCACCGAGGCCTTAGCGGCCCACGGTGGAGACAGCCTGCATCATCTCCACAGACGTGTAGCAGCCTCAGTATCCAGATCCAACTGTCCGGCTTCATCCTCAACAGCGATTGAAGGCCCTGAGGAGTATGAAGAACTGAGGAAGAAAATGGATGAATACATCCTCCATGAGGAGTACTACAAATCCATTCGTGGAGAAGATGGAGAGGAGCCATTGGCAGTACATGGATCCAAACCACGTACAGACCTAGGGTCCTACACGCACTCTGGCCCGCCGTCCGACAGAGCCGAGACTGCATCCCTGCCAAGACGACCAAGACCTGAGTATCCAAGAGCATGTCGTCCAATTCCAAGGGCTCCCGAAGTGGGCCCGACTTGAGTTGAGGAACAACATCATCCAAGGCCAACCTACGGTACCCTGGATCATACGGCCGAACTGTTGGCCAAACTCCTGTCTGGATCAGAAGATCCTGATGTGACGGCCCTATCGGAGGCAATTAAGGCTAAACTGGGTATTGCAGAACCCTTACCCAAGAGAGAGTTGCCCTCTCTCTCTCCAGGACTGAGTACCCTGGCCGAAGATCTTAAGAGATCAAGGGTCTCAAGGCTGTTGCCTAAGGTCAGCTGCCCAAGCCCCTTTCACCCCCGTGCCAGGACTGTGCCCATGGCTGAACTACAGGACGTGCCTGTCACAGAGAGTGAGAAAAGAGGGCTGTAAGCCCTGGCACCTCTTGCCGGCGTGTCGCCTTCAGGCCTAACTCCGGGGGGTGGGAAGACGGGCAGACCTATTGCCCAGGCGAACATTCAGCTGGAACTGCCGGAGTTCGACCCCAAAAATCTGCCCGAATGGGCAGAAGAATTTGCAGAGTTCCTTTTGCTGACTGGCCAATCCCATGTGGATGTGGCCACATGAAGCTCACTGCTGAAACGCTCATGCAAACAGAAATTTTTGCAAAAACAGGTGAAACAGATTGTGAAAACCTGTTCTACCTGGGCAGAGGTACTCCTGAGGTTGGAGAAAACATTCCCAGTGTATGAGACTGACCTCAGTGTACGCACACAGATCGAGGAGCTACCTATGCTCCCTGAGTTTCCATCCGCTGCGCGAATTTCTGAATATGTGTGCGACTTGGAGTACTTGTTTTCGAGGATGAACGTGGGCTCCTAGGGAGCCACTGAGCCCCACCTGTGGCTCATGAGTAGGATCCCCCAACGTACGTGGGATGATTGCCGCTCCACCTCTGAGAGGAAGAGCAGGACCCACTCCTACGATGAACTGGTGGACCTCTTGATTGAGCTAGGTCTTGAAAGAGAGAATGACTCCCACATGGAGAAATTCCTCAAAAAGCATTTGGGTCGAGGTGGTACCCCTACCCCCGAACGTGGCGAAGGGAAAGGGCCTAAAAATCCCACTAACACCAACCAGGGAGGTGGTAAAGGGAGGGGTAACCTACGTGCCATGACTGAGGCTAAACCTGATGCCGCTACACCCCCCCTGTTCTACTGCAAACCTGTCAATGACAAGGGGGGACCTTGTCATGCCTCTGACTGCGATCTCCGCAGTGGCTGTATGCTGCAGATGAAACGTCAGCAGCATACCAAAGATGGGAAACCTGTGACCCATCAGGACCATTTCAGGTGTACCATCACCTGTGGTTACTGTGGCAAACGTCGTCACTACGAGGACGAATGCCACATCAAGAAACGCGAGAGTGACAAACTCAAGCGTCAGGAGGCGGAACGCCAGAAGACCCAAACGCCCGCCAGAAATCCCCCAAATGGGGATAAAGGTGGTAAAGGAGTTGCCAAGGGGGGTGGCAAAAATGGACCCCCTAACCCCCAGAGGTGCTCATCAGCGCCCGTTGCTACACCCACTCCTGCTGCTACATCCGCTCCTGCCGCAGGTGACCCCAAGAAGCGCCCCCAAGGAGATAACGCTACCCCTGAGGGGAACAAATCCAAGGTGAGGCGCTTGGCCTGGATGGCCAAGTCCCTCATTGCTGCAGGGGTGGATGTCAAGTTCCCTGATGAGGAGTAGGGGGGGTGCTCCGAAGAGGAGGACTTGGTTTTCTGGATCCTCGTGAAAATCGGGGATCAGGTTTTTCGAGCGGTGCTTGACACCGGTGCAACACTTTCCATAGTGGCCCGGCGCCTGCTAAAGACTTTCAAGAAAACTAAGACAGTGGCCATAAGAGTAGGGGATGGGCGTACCATCCATTCCTTGGGGGGGTTCGGTGTGACTATATGTCTGGGCGACGAAACCGTGACCCAACACTGCAGAGTGCTGGACACCGACGCCTTTGACATCGTCATTGGCACCGACTTCCTACGAAGAAACCCCCAGGTAAAAATGCTGTCCCTCCAGCGCCCCTATTCTTTGCACTGCGACTTTGGCAGTGGGCTATTCTCCGTACCTTTGGAGCTGTCAGGACGAAAAGAGTCTGGGCTGCGCTACGCATCTAAGACTAGCTATCGTACTGAAAAGTACCAATTGGCCCGTCACGTTCTTGAAAATGGACTGGCGGCCCTTCAGGTAAACCTGGATGAGATCCAGGTGGAATTGTTTGCGAGCCAACAACAGCACATTATGCAGTTGTACTGCTCGAAACAACTGAACAATGCTTTCCGTTTCTTCTGGAAAGCAATGGGCCTAGCGTATGCTAACCCTCCCTTCTCCCTGCTCGCGAAGGTTCTAACCAAAATCGCTTATGAGGGAGTAAGGGTTGTTATGTGCACCCCTGACTGGGGCTGCTCTGGTGAACATGCTTACTGGCGCCGTATGCTAGATCGAATGACCGTGGGAAGAGTGCAACTCCCTGACGGCCCCATCTATGTGCCTGAGGACTCAGACACAGGTATGCAGGCCCCTGAGTGGGCCAGTTTCCTGTCCGTCGTCGATGGATCTCTCAATCCTGTACCCCTGTGTGACCTAGACCAGGTGCTACTGAAAGAGGTCATGGCCGAAAATCGTGGCCTGACCCTTCATGATCTCAAAAATCGATCTCCTGAGCACCTATCTGCCACACTTACAGGGTGTGAATCTCACGATGGCTATCTGGAACCTGCAGCTGTAAAAGAGGATGCTGACGACCAACTGTCTGAGATCGCCAGCACTATTCCTTCTGTTGATCCCAGCTGTGTTGACCTAAAACACAGTGCCTTCCTAGCCCAGCTGTTGCTAGAGGAGGTAGATCTAGAGTCAACCTCTGAACCCGCTTCCCCTGTTGGGAAGCCAGTGCTACACATGCAGCCTATGCACACAGGTGAACCCGTGGCCCGGAGTGCTGATGCTCTGGCGCGGCCTGCTGCTAATAACATGCCATTGTCTGAGCATGACACTCAAGAGCTCCGGCGGCCGTTGTACCTGAAGGCCGAAGGTATTGAGCGCCAAGAGCGGCTGCAATACCTCAGACAGACCTGGAAATCCTCCATCTGGTCTGAGGAGGACGATGAGTCCTATACGCTGCCTGATCCTGAGATACCTCTAGTGTATTCTCTGCACTATGGGCAGCAGTGTCCCCCTGAGTGGGACGATGGTTCTGTGCCTGCCGAAACTGCTGATCGGCAGAAAAAGAAAGAACATGGAAAAAGCAACCCCCATGCTGAGGAGGATTTCCTTCAGAAACTCGAGAGTCTTAACCTTGACCCCCGACTGAAGAAACTGCTGATAACCTATGAGGAGGTGTTCGGCGCCTTGCCGCCTCCCCTTTCTTGTAAAAAAACTGGTCCACATGGACCTGAAATTGAAACCAGAATTTGAAAAGACGCAAGTGAGGCGTCGTCCCTATCCCGCTCCACAGGAACAGGTTGAAGAAATCGAGCGCCAGATCCAGGAATGCATTGATGCTGGCCTCGTTGAAGAGTATAAGCACGGGGACTATCCCCATCACTGCAGTCCCTGTTTCCTTGTTGCCAAACCAGGGTCGACTGCCCTACGTCTGGTTGTAGACTATGGTGAGGTCAACAAGAAAACCCAGAACCACTCAGGGAGTATTCCTAACATGGAAAACACCCTGGAGCGTATTGCCAAATGCAGGTATAAGACCAAAATGGACAAACGCTCTGGTTTCTGGCAGGTGGACCTAACCGCCGCAGCTCAGGAGCTGTTGGCCTTTATAACCCCTAAGGGTCGTGTCTTCAAGTGGAAGGTTATGCCTTCTTGGGTGGCTAATGCCCCAGCGCTCTTCCAGGAGCTTATGAACAAAATTTTGTACATACTGAGGCGCAGGCCTCTAGTACAAGAGTTGATTTCTCGGGGTGCAGAAATGGAGGCTCACATCGACGACGTGAGTTTGGGTACTAATACCAAAGAGGACCATGTCCTTCTCCTCCGTGAATTTTTCATTGTCTGTCAAGAAAACCATCTCCGAATCAAACTCGAAAAATGTGAGTTTATGAAAGAGGAGATGGAGTATTTGGGTTTCGACGTGCGGTATGGCTGGTGGAAACCAGCCGCGTCTAAGATGCAGCCCCTACAGGACATGCAGATTGGCGATGACCCTAAGAAGGGTCTACACGATGTGAGGAGTTTTGTTGGCGCCTGTAATTTCTATCGGCGTCACATCCACAATTTTACGTGCTCTTCTGGCCCCTCACTGACCTAATCAAGAACACTACTCCCTGGAGGTGGACCGCCAGAGAGGAAGAGTGTTTCCAGGAGTTGAAGAAGAAGATTGCCTGCTCCAACTGCCTGGGAGTACCCCGCCCTGAGGGCGAGATAGTCCTGATCACTGATGCCAGTGATGTAGGGGGGGGTGGTACGATCTACCAATGGCAGGAGCTTAACCCCGCTGAACTAACCCACTGCCATTATCGTACTACTGGACTGAACCGTGATGGTTCGTTGAAACATGACTATCCTACCAGTGAGTGGCGACTGGTGCCACTGGGACACTGGAATTGAAAATGGAACCAAGCGCGTTCCAATTACAGCACCTATGACCAGGAACTCCTGGCCGGTATTTTGGTGCTATCGTCACAATCCCGACTCCTTGGATCTAACCCTATTGTTTGGCTGTGTGACCAGGAGCCTGTGAAGTCTTTTCAGAAGGGCCCACCACCAGAGAAAGCAAAGCTAAAACGGTGGTGGACTTACCTGAGCCAGTCCAGGCTGACAGTGCATCATATCCCCGGGATAAAGAATGAACTGTCTGACTATATATCGCGCAACAACTTCAATGCGCTTATTGGTGAGAGCTCTGAGGCGCTCGCCAGAGAGGCTTTCCAGCGTATGGATGTCCAGCTTGACCTGTCCATGCGCACTGCTGGAATCCTGGAGGGTTGGAGTCTAACCGACTATCAGTCAGAGTATGAAGAAATTCTCCAAACCCTCAGCACTGGTCTCGAACCTCGTGTCATTGACGGGCACCAGTGGTATAAAAACAGTCAGTACCTCTTTGTAAGTGCAGCTAACCCCCATCTGCTCAGATTTTCACAGATCTGCCCCAGATTGGCTACATTTTGGTCATTTTCTCTGCTTCGGCGGAATCGCCGCCCCGCAGCTCAGTCTCAGGATCAGACCTATATATTTCTGATGTGCCGGATCTGATTCCGCGGTCCATTCATCATAAATCCGCCGCGTTCCGATCATTTACTCGGAATCGCCATTTGCCGCTGACGCGCGTGCGCGAGCCAGATCGGCCAAATATTTTTTCACAATCGGATTTATATAAATCTTTTCAGATAGATATGGACACTCAGATGTACTTAGGAATATCCGCATCAATTTTCTTCATAGACTGGGATTTTTTGCCGGATAACAATCAGCATGGATCTTGCCTCCGTTGTCGCCGCTCTTGCCTCCGTTGGTGTCCGTGTATCCGGTTCTGCCCCCAACAGCAGCGTTCAGGTCGACTCCTCACGTGCCTGCCCCCCTGGTCTTGCCGGCCCTGAGCCCTCCGGCACCATCCAGGACCTAGGGCAGCACTTTCATGGTAGCAGAGGCTACCTGAATGTTGCTTCAGTGGCGTCCCATCCACAGCCCGCTCCCCAGTACGGCCCCGTAGACCCCGCCGCTTCTGGAGAAGTAACGATTACACTGCCTTGGTGCTGTGCGAACGAGGCCTTGAGAGGAATGCCTTGCGCAAGTCCAAGCTGCCCAAGAAGGGCGCACATCAGCAGCTGTGGGGACCCAGATTACCATCATCCCAGTCGAAACTGGCCATCGAGCAGCTGGAATCCGCCGGCCTACGACGATGGCAATGCTCCGGTGGACCTTACGGAGCTGGCAGGTACCAACCTTCCTTACGGATGTCGAACATTTGAGACCATGGACGCCGATCTGAACGACATTGAGATGGGCGGTCTAGGTGAGGTACCTAGCTATAATCGACCAGCCTCTTGGGCACACTGGGACGACCATTTATCCCCAGAAGTGACCCGTAACCTTGAGGCCCTTGAGGCCCTTTGTTACTTAGCCTCATCTAAGCTGATCGAACAAGAAAGAATCGCCTCTGATTTTTTAACGGAATATTTTTTCCTCCTGCAGAACGAAATTAATACCAGGATGTGGTGGCGTTCTCAAGAAGATGACTCTTTTGCCATTTTTTTGCAGATCTGGGAGGCAAGCCCCTTCCCGAAGGAGAAGGTCCGGGCACCTGTTCCCGGGCCCTCCGCCCCTCATCCCCCTGTTTCCATCCGCGACGATCTAGCCGCCGCGGTTGAGGAGGGAATTTTAGAGGCGGCCAGGCAGGCAAGCCTGGAAATCAGGGCTGAAGGAGCTCCCCAAGTGGACTCCTGGCTGCGGACCACCGAGATCAGCGGTCCGACAGCCTGCTCGGGCCCTTCAGGACACGGTATGTACTGTCCTGCCGACTGCTCCTGCAGATTCCAGCGAGATGCTGTGCTCGAACAGCTCAAAGATCAAATGCACCTCATCATTCAAACGCTGGGGATAAAAAATCTTTTCAAGACACACATGCGATCTGAGGGCGCCTCATCGGTGGGACAAGCAACAGAGCCCTCAGAGGAGGCGACAGAAATTTTTTCAATTGCTCCTTCGGTGGACTCCAGGACCTCCGATGCAAGGATCAGCAGGACCAAGCTAAAGGAAAGGGTTAAAATCTCTCGTTCTGAGAGTAGGACGGCGAAGGCTAGGACTGAGGCTCAGAATGCCGAGCGAACTGCCTCCCGTACTGCCCCTCCTGCTGCTGATTCCAATACCTTAGCCCAGCTGTTGCTCGCCCAGACCCTCGCCGGAGCTGGTGTGGCGAATGATGCCGCCAAGGTGTCTGCCATTATGGCCGGTGTTGGGCTGGATTCGCTTCTTAACCCTACTTCCTTGCGACTTCGTCAGGTTGCCAAGCAACCGAAGTATAATGGAAACCCCCGACGTTGGCCTCAGTTCCAACGGGAATTTAAACTGTGGGTTAAGACTCAAAAACTCCAAGATGATCAGTTCCTGATGGCCCTCTTGGATTGCCTTGAGGGTGCGCCGGCCAACACTTGGCTCAGGACTTGGAGTGATCGCGAGGATACAAGTTCCCCCCTTACCTTTGATGAGGTGTGGGAACAGTTGGAGGTACGTGGATCCCGGCTGCCAGAGGACCACTACCACCAAATGTTGAAGAATTTTCCTTCATTCTCGCGATTAATCTTGCACGAAGTGCAAGACAAAAAACAGCGTTTCTGGAATTCAGTGGAAGAAGCTGAACATTCAGGCGAAAAATTTTCTAGTGCCGAGCTGAAAAGTCTGATTTTTGACAAGATCCCCTCAGAAACTGCCGCCACCCTTCGGAACAAACAGTCCGAAGAAAAGGTCAAGACCTGGTGGGCGGAGGTGGAAGGCTTCGATGCCTCTGCCAACAAGTTTTCCGTCAGGGAGGCACTTCAAAAGTGCTCCCCCACGTCCTTTTCTAAGGTGAAATTCACCGAAGACACGTGGAAAATAAAGTTTCATGAGCACGAGGATCGGGACTTGTTTGTACAAGTCCTCAACAGGGGAGTCAGCTTCCATGGCCATCGCCTGAAGGCCAAAAACTGGGTGTTTTCGTACACCCCGAAGGAACTCTGGGAGGAGGTTGAGCGGCTCGCCGACGCCGCCAACCAGAATTTCCATGAGGGTCTTGGGGGAAACAAGAATACCCAGCAAAATACCCAAAATGGGGCCCAAAGGGGCAACAAAAAGGTGAATGACACCCGGAATGTTCAAGATCACTGTAGCATCTGCCTTCTTTTAGGTTCTACGAACCGAGCTAAGTCGCATTCTACTGATAATCACCGATGGTCTCCTTACGATCACAAGGTGATTGGTGAAAATATCAGTAATTCGCAGAATTCAGGCAGGAATGACAGACAGGTGCACGGTGGGAAGGCTGAGAAAGGGAATCCGACCCCCTCCGGTGGAAACAAAAATCCTGGAGGCCCTGGCGGGTCCCAAGGCACAGGAAATCGGACTCCATCCGGCTCCGGTGGGCAGCCGAACGGCCAGAAAAATCCCAATAGCAACGCCGGAGGCGGAAATCGAAATCCAGGCCAAACCCCTCAATCCGGTGCAAACAAGGGAAATGCTCTAGGATTCCAGGGTAAAGGTAAGGGAAATCCTTCGGGAACCCCTTCCTCTGGTAAGGGCAGAGGGCGTGGCGAAGGTGGAGGTCCATCATCCGGCGGCCGTGGCCGTGGACGTGGAAAGGGCAACCATCGTGTGGATCAGGTCTCAGGTGCAGATCAGGTGTCCGATGCGGACCGAGATTATGAATTAAATGCCTTGAATCCAGCAGATGATCCTCTCCAAGATGAGTGGGTCGACGAATCAGGGTGTGTCCATAATGTTAACGCAGCCACTGGAGATCAGAACGCCTAGGGGAGCCACGAAAATCGCCCCTCCCCAGGCGATTTCAGGCATGATCCCCAGATTCCTTCCCGACCACTACTTGATGTAGGGTCGCTTGTCTCCTCTCCCCTGGATCCGGCAGCGGATCCTTCTGTTGTAGTGGACGAGGTTGGTGTACAGTCCAAGCACAGGGCCCGTCAGTTTGTCACAAAGCTGTGGGTCTCTGATTGCAAGGGCAATTTCCACCTCGCCACTTGTTTGTGTGACAATGGATCGGAGGTAAATCTCCAATCCAATTCTTTTTTGCCTGACGACTGCGTGTTTGATTCGCCTCATCCTGTTACCCTCGAGGGAGTTTCTGGACATTCTCTCGCAGGTGGGCAACGCGGTTGTTATATATCAACTCATTTGGTCGCTCAAGACCTTTGGGAAGATGGTAATGTGGAGGAAGTTATCCTTAAGGATGACTACTTCTATCGTGCGAACATAAAGTATGACCTTTACTTGGGCCATCCTTGGCTTCGCAAGAGCAGGGTGGCGCCCGTAGGTCATCGGCGTTGTTTTTTGCTGGAGTCAGGTCCCTTGGAGCGTCCTGAATTTCGTTTTTTGCACGCAGGGTTTAAAAGTGCAGAAGAATTTTTGAAGCAAAAGGTTACACCAAAGTTTGGCGAAGATGTCACCATTGCAGAGGTGAATGGGAGTGCCGATTACTCCCGAGAGTTAGAATGTCTTCGTAGGGACTCCCAGCCACGACGCCCTTCGCGCTGGCACTCTTCATCCTACAGAGTTGTCGACAAATGGCGCGATACAATTTGTGAATATTTTTATGAACACCATTCCTTTTGGCCACAGTATGATGCCTTTGCTAACCGCGAGAACAAGCGCTTTGACAAGCACTTTCGCGACGCTTGGACCCATAAATGGGACAAGAAGTTATGGATTAATCCTCCGTTTCACTTAATCCAACAGGTCATCCACAAAATCAAGCAAGATAAAACCCAGGCGATTTTAGTTGTGCCCTTGTGGGACGACAAGCCTTGGTTTCAGGAATTGCAAGACATTTGTGTAGATTACATCGAACTTCCCAGGAAGATTAAGCTGTATGCCAGGGACGACACAGGTCCCCTGCCACAGCGGCCCTGGAGTTCGCTTGCATTCCTGGTGGATGGAAAGCTTTCTGACTCTGATTCTGCTGATTCTAGTACTGATTCCTGTGTTGGGTCTGAATCTCAGGTTGAGCGTGGTACTGATGATGAATCTATTTTTTCTGATTTTTGTGCGTCAGATGCCCAAGGTGATCCAACGTCAAATGGATCCGCCTCGTCTCCCTCTTCCCCAATACGATCTACATCCAAAAGAATCTACGGCGCACGGACGACAAAAAAATTTTCTTCGCGCCGCAAATTCAGAGTTTTTTATGAAAAACCCCGTGTGGAAGCTTTCATAGATCCTTTCGAGGAGCTGGATCACGAAGAGAATCTCTGGAATGTCGACACTCCACCCACCTATCTTCAAGAGGCAGTTGATACGGACCTTTTTAGGGACATCCGTAAGAAGATTCTTCCTGCCAAGGCCGAAGAAATCGCCAAAGTTTTTTCGACAGTAATTCCTGGCGATCAGGTGGACACTGAGTTGTGTTCCAAGAAAAGAGACAAGATTTTTGAGGAACGGAAGGACACAACCCTTTCGGGGAAGTTGATCAAAGACCCCCCTGTCCGTGGGCAGTTCGGTGAAGCCTTCATCGAGCTTCGTGAAGGGTACAAGGCGAAGAAACAGCGTCCTTATGAGAACCATGGACAGAAACATGAGATAGTCAGAAAAATAATCGAGAGAAATCTCAGGGAATTTGGTTGGCTTGAGGGTTGTATGACCAGCGAGTGGTGCTGTGCACCCTTCACAGTCCCGAAGCCGCCGCCTGCAGACAAGAACACTATTGATGGTTGGCGAATGGTTGTTGATTTTCGCAACCTCAACGCCGAAACCAAGGCGGATTCACACCCCCTGCCCCTCATTGAGGAGGAAATCGCCAAGAGGGCAAGAGGTCGTTTGTTTTCTGTGCTGGATCTCCGTCACGGCTTTCACCAAATGCCGTTGAGGAAGGACAGCCGACCTCTCACCTGTATGTGCACGCCATGTGGCCCAGTCCAGTGGACGGTCATGCCCATGGGCCTGAAGAACGCCCCTTCGTTTTTTCAAAGAATGATGGAGGATGTGCTTTTTACAGCTCATCCTGAACTTCGTGCCTTCGTGAGTGTGTACATAGATGACATAATCATCGCGACAGAGGGGGAGGGACTGACCGAAGCCGAGCTGGTGGCCCTACATGAAAAGCAGCTGAACCAGGTTTTGGACATTCTTGATGCCAATCAGCTGATTTGTGGGCCAAAGAAGGGAAAACTATTTTTAAAATCAGTCGAATTTTGTGGTTCTCTCCTTGAGAATGGCACCCGACGACCCAGTCCAGGGAAGCTCGTCGCTATTCAGAAGTGGAAGCGCCCTGAGACGATCATGGAATTGAGAGGATTCCTGGGTTGTTGCAATTTTTACCACACTTTTGTGCCGAATTATGCCAAATTTGCTGCCCCCCTCACTGAACTATTGAAGGTAGGGAGAGATGCGGGCAAGGCAGGTTCAAAGGTTCGTGTCAAGTGGACTGACGAGTGCGAGGAGGCCTTCCATCACTTGAAGGCGGCCCTCTGCGAAGTCGCCACGTTGCATGTGCCGAAATTCGACCGACCCTTCTACATAAGAACCGACGCTTCTAGGTACGCGATCGGAGCTGTCCTTGAACAGGTTGATGAAGCCACAGGTGATCATTACCCTCTTGCATTTTGGTCTCGGAAGCTAGCTCCACGCCAGATGCAATGGTCACCTCGTGAGCAAGAGACTTATGCCATAATCTGCGCTCTGAAGAAGTACCAATCGTGGGTTGGCACCAATCGAGTCGAGATCCTGACGGATCATCGATCTCTGGAGTATTGGGCCACCGAACACATTGATACTATCGGGAGCCCAGCTGGTCGACGGGCCAGATGGCATGAATTTCTCAGTTTGTTTGACCTCCATGTGTCGTATTTGCCTGGAAAACACAACACGGTAGCGGATGCTCTGAGCCGATGGGCTTACCCCGCTTCAGAGGGGCTGCAAAGTACCAACATCCATGGTACGGAGCAGGACCGCCACGTCGTAATCGAGTGGGATCAAGAAGAAAAAAAGCTCATTCGACGTGAATGCATGCAATGCTCTGTTAAACAGCACGCATTACCGTGTCACGATATCACGGCCTTCTCAGATCCGGCGCATGCCCATGAGATTATCACCAAATCACTGAAAGTCGTGGAGAAAGTCACCGATCCCTCCTCAGGGAGTGTGAAACGGTTCGAGTATACCCGACCAGTAAGTGGATTTCGGTTGATTCAGGGCATTAAGCGTCGAGATCCGGCCAAAACTCCACCCCTGCCGAAAGATTCCCTTATCATCCGTGACTGGACGAACGATTATCTGCATGATTCCATGTTTAAAGAGGTCTTTGAGAATCTCAAATCCAAAGATGCTCACAAGGATGGAATCTATGCTGAATATTCGTTGGATGGGGGGAAGCTGTGGATGGAGGGTAAATTGTGCGTACCAGACGCCCTGGCCCCCCGAGTGTTAAACTGGTGGCACAAATGGGAGTCCCCCCACGCACATGGCCATAGATTATGGTCGATGATTAAACATAGGTTGTTCGGCTCAAGGCTATATACTCATTGTATGAAAGTAGCCGCCGGATGTGCCCAATGTGCTGTCTCGACGCCCCCCAGCGCGAAGAAGCACGGCCATCTGAGGCCACACCCTCTTCCGGAGCGCCTCTTTAACAGAGTCACCAGTGATTTTTTCCATCTTGGTGAACTCGACGACGAAGAGTGCCATTGGACCAACAAAAAGGTCAATGGAGTGCTCCTTATACAATGCCGTCATTCTGGCTACATTCAGGTGTTGCCTTGCAACATCGAGTCAATGACTGGCAAGGCTGCCGCCAAATGGTGCGCGCAGACCTGGATGGGAGGTTGGGACGTCCCATCCGAGGTGGTTACGGACTCAGGCAAAGAGTACACCTCCGAATGGTGGAAAGAATTATGTGCTCGCCTTGGAATCCACCACCTGAGATGTGAAATCCACTCACATCGAGCGCTGCCTGGCGAAAGAGCCGGCCGCTCTATTATAAATATGCTTCGTAAGGAGCTCGCCAGTGAGAAAGACTTCCATTGGCTTGAAGTTCTCTTCGCATTGCTTCGCCGTTACCACAACACGCCGTTGTACCATGGCCTTTCTCCAAATGAAATTGTCTTTGGACGAAAGAAGTGTTGGTGGAACATGCCGTTGAATAATCCTCGCCCTTGGGAAGATGCTTCGTTGTTTTTGGACGAAATCCAACGAGCAGAAAAAACTGTCTCGAAATTAATCGATAAGCATCAAGCTGACTGGCTTTGGGTCCAGAATCAAGGCCGAAAAAACCCCGACAATTTTGAAGTCGATGATCGAGTTTGGCTTCGAAAATCCGAAACCACCCTGGACGGAGATGATAAGCTTCTTCCCTTGTGGGAGGGGCCATTCGCTGTTACAGCGCGTCTAGGTGAGAACAGGTGGAGGATTCGTGTGGATGTCAGCAGGGAAATTGAAGTTTCGGGCGATCGCCTCAAGAGAGAGATCCCCTCCCCCAAGGATCGGGTTAAACCCCTTTTTTGGACTTCGAATTTTTTGTCCGATCGGGTCATCGAAGGGGGGAAGTACGAACTCAAGAGGATTTTAGAAGCAAGGCGTGACGAAAAGGGCGAATGGGAATTTCTTTGTGAGTGGAGGGGCTTTGATTCCAGTCACAACAACTGGGAACCAGCCCATTCTTTTGTCCATGGGTACACCAAGGGGTTCATCGACTTCCTCAAGAAGCACCCCGAAATTGGTGTACTCCTGACAGACTGTCTGTCGAAACCCGACAGACAGGTGGAGAGCGACGGAAAAAGACCTGTGGTGAATCGAGATCCAGCCTTTTACGGCCCTCAGCAGCCACCTTCCAGGGCTGATCCATCGATCCCCCCTCCTGCGGTCAGGCCAGCCCAGGAGCCAAATGAGGACCAAGCTTCGAGTTCGGCCGCTGATTTACAGCGCCCAAGCCGTACGAGGGCCCCACCAGACAGGTTGGTGGTCACATGTATTCGTGCTTGGTCGAATTGAGGGAGACCCGTCGTGACTTGAGTCGCCGACGCCATAATCTGGGTAACAGTCGTCTAGTCCAGGGCGTCATGGCACTCGTCGCTAGGGCTCAAGGGTGTAGGTTCGAAACCCTTGCATGTCCAACTCCTACAAAAGCTCCAGCCTCGCCCCGTCAACCAGTTATTCCAATGTGAGTGTTCTGACGACTTGAAAAAACCACATTCTGCTCAATCCACTGTTCATCCTTCCTGATTACGACATGATGTGGAGAACTGCGAATGTTTGATAATTTGACGTCAATCAACTTTTCTTTGGTCTCCGTTCGGCAGACAAGGCGTAGATACGCTGCCGAAAGCCACGGAGTGTGCTGCCGTGTCCAGAAAAAACCAAACTCAGGCTTAATTCAGGCAGATCCGGGGTAATCTTGTCTCTGTTGGTCTGTGCATCTTTGGAATTTGGCTACTCGTGCAGATGGAAGCAAATGTACATAGTAAAAACGCTGGCCAGCGACATTCACCCCTACAGGCACCCCCTGTAGTACTGGCGGCACTAGATGCGACGCCAGGAACTCAGATCTTACCTTCATTTGCCGTGATGCTTGAGCCAAAGTCCAGATTCAGATCCAGATTCCTTGAATTTACCTTGAATTCCTCAGGTTTGTCCATCATTCTGCGCAACAGTGCAAAACCCCGACGTCAATTGTTCAGACAACCTTCATATAGGAGCTCCAGGGACTTCTAACAGCAACCTCTCGGACCTCAGAGCTTCCGTAAGCTTCGGTGTATTTTTGGGACACGCCAATGTGAGCTCAATCCGACCTGAAACTGTCGAAAATGGTGAATCCAAGTGTCTTGTGGGACTCAATCGAAAGATGGGCCTTGTCCAAGTCGATTGACACCGCCGCCACTGTAAATAAAGGACTATTCGGTGTCTCTCAGTTATATACTGTCAGTAAAGCGCCTTCAGCGAACCTTCGGCGCGTTACATGCCAAGGATCCAGGGCCATCATGTCCCCTCATGATGCATCATCACATGATCCACATTTTCATGGAATCTGTTGGATGCTCGCGAACCAACGTGCCGGAAAGCTCAATTCAGCTGAATAAACGACAATATATATTAACTCTAGTCTAAACGAAAGTGTTAGTAGTTTCAGTTCTAAACATTCCGCTTCATTTCACCTTCATCTTAGGAAAATGAGCAAATTCCCTCATTTTAGGACAGTTTAGGTTGATTTCCTTGTCATCTCCTCTCATTCCTCGAAGATCTGTTTACGGCTTTGCCTAACTTCGTTGACGCTGATGTTTTTCTGTTCACTTAGGGCCTGCAGACTACATTGTATTTGTTTTCCCTCTCTGTGATGGTTTCATCTCCTTCATCTCTGCTCAAATTGATTCTCAATCTTGCTGAATCTTGTGATCATCCACCAGATGCGCCAAATCTGATGCACATGCTGCACTTTTCAGAACGAGAAAAGCGGGAGTAACACGATGTAGAGTACGTGGAGGACACCGTAGCGTGCCCGCGACAGCTAAACTGTGCCAGAGCGCCGAGATGTCACTCCATTTCTTGATTCTCCCACTCAATCCACCAATAATCTACCTCATTCTCAACCAGGGCATGGTTTGGTATCGATTCTCGATACATTTACATGCTTTTTAGCCCTTAACCTAATGTTTTACTGCCCGGAGGACTGTTCGTCACTCCTCATTCTGTCTCATTTCAGGTTCATCCATCCTGATTCAGTGCCAATTCAGCCCAAATCAGGTCAGATCAAGCAGATTTCGCCCCATCGAGGCTACATTTCTATTTTTTTCTGGGACTTACCCGCACTACGTTCTTCGTTGACGTGGAGACACACCCCAGTGTGTTTTTGGAGGGGGAGTGTAAGTGCAGCTAACCCCCATCTGCTCAGATTTTCACAGATCTGCCCCAGATTGGCTACATTTTGGTCATTTTCTCTGCTTCGGCGGAATCGCCGCCCCGCAGCTCAGTCTCAGGATCAGACCTATATATTTCTGATGTGCCGGATCTGATTCCACGGTCCATTCATCGTAAATCCGCCGCGTTCCGATCATTTACCCGGAATCGCCATTTGCCGCTGACGCGCGTGCGACCCAGATCGGCTAAATATTTTTTCACAATCGGATTTATATAAATCTTTTCAGATAGATATGGACACTCAGATGTACTTAGGAATATCCGCATCAATTTTCTTCATAGACTGGGATTTTTTGCCGGATAACAATCAGCATGGATCTTGCCTCCGTTGTCGCCGCTCTTGCCTCCGTTGGTGTCCGTGTATCCGGTTCTGCCCCCAACAGCAGCGTTCAGGTCGACTCCTCGCGTGCCTGCCCCCCTGGTCTTGCCGGCCCTGAGCCCTCCGGCACCATCCACGACCTAGGGCAGCACTTTCACTCTTCTACGAGGACCAAATTGTGGTGCCTGAGGCACGACTGGATGGGTGCCTACAGTGGTTACAATAGTTACTTGTGATACATTTTGAAACGCTAAGTTGTGCTTCAATTAATTGAAACGCACGTTGAAACGCCAAGTAGCAGTTCATTTCAAAAGTGACTATTTTCATGACTGAAGGCCAGCTTTCCTCAAGAAACTACACCTGCTGGTTAGGACAGGGTGACATGAGAAAAAATTGATGAAAATTCAAAGCATCAGTAACAGAACAATACCTCCGGTGTGCAAAACAAAGGTTGAGCCGCACATTGAAAGTCGAATTGTAGTTCATCTCGCGGTTCAACCAGTTCTGGGAAAAGTGGACGTCATAAAATCCTATGTGTTGAGCGTATAGACCTAGAGAACCCTGCCAGTCCAGAGGAGGCAGACGAACTCGAAGACATGACTGCCGATGAGATGGCAGTCGATGGTTACTACGAGGTTGCAGGTATTGCTCGCCACGAGTATAAACAGGGCTGGAAATTCCTAACCCTGTGGGATTGCTTTGGGTTATCTGAGGCGACCTGGGAACCTATGTCAGCCTTCATACAACCAGATGGGAGTATCGACCCCATCTTCCGCACTTACCTCGTTGAGAACAACGAGGGGCAGCTCCTAACCCGTGCTGAGACTATGTCCCAGCGTAAGAAGCGAAACTAATTTCCCTGTGTCAGTCTACTGACAGGTGCAGTGAGCACTCTTCTGCAGACGTGCCTGTGTATGGGTGTAAGAGCAGTTGTCACAGTTGCCCCGCATTACATCGCAGGACAGGACCGTTAGCCCCCCGTGACAACCACTCCCTGGCCGAAGGTCATTGGTTTTTTCACAGACTACTGCTTACTGAGCACTGCACTGACCCTGTCTGTGCCCTGCAGACCCATGCCTATGGTTTCCAGCGTGAGCCAGGTGGCCGCTTATCAGGATTGCAGCCACCCAGCGAGTGTATGCCTTGTTGACCATGTGTTGCATGGGAACTGCCCTGATGTAATGACCTTGGGGAGCCAACGAAGAACGGTGGCTTACTACACCAGGGGGGAATGACAAGCAAGGTGTTATGAGGCAAGGTGTGTCTTCCCTCCTTGGGGACAAGCGAGCCCACAGTTAGGACCCCTGACTGGTCCAGACCCATGGGGTTCTACCCTTCCTTACAGGCTTTACCATACCCCTATGTGTGCTACGTATGTCTGTGTGTATCTCACTTCTCTCCCCAGCGTGGCTCCCGGAGACCAGGTTTCGCTGACGTCGGACCGAAGGTCCTAATCAGGTACTATTACCACTCTTATGGCGCCCAATTTCTGTGCTGGCGCCTATCCTTGGGGGAAGACGGCAAAAGCCCTACCTACTAGAGGGGAGAGGTGGCCAAGTGTGCTAAGGGCATACAAAACGCCCATTTTTGCTACAGGCCAAAAGCTAATGCACTCCCCTGCCCACGAGGAAAAGCACCCGGGACAGGAGACACCACTACACTACACGCACTAACGCCAGCACCGGCCTTCGAAGGCAGGGTGAGCACTCATCACTTGCACTCAACTCCTGCCAGGCCTGCTGACCCTAACCCCTACACACGCTACTGGGTGCTGCTGTCGAAGATGTCTCGGGTCCTAATGACCCTCCTGTGAAGAAGACAAGAGAACACAGCGCTGCTAAGCAACTGTGGCCTAACAGGGGACGCCACAACGCGTTTCCCCTGCTAGGGCTTGAAGGGAAGGGGTGCTCTTGTTGGTTGCACAGCGCGGATGTCGATGAAGTCGAACTGCCCTCGCCACTCCTGGCTGAGGCACAGTCAATTGATTTGTGATCAGCGCCCCTGTGTAAGTGCGGCTAACCCCAATCTGCTCAGATTTTCGCAGATCTGCCCCAGATTGGCTACATTTTGGTCATTTTCTCTGCTTCGGCGGAATCGCCGCCCCGCAGCTCAGTCTCAGGATCAGACCTATATATTTCTGATGTGCCGGATCTGATTCCGCGGTCCATTCATCGTAAATCCGCCGCGTTCCGATCATTTACCCGGAATCGCCAATTGCCGCTGACGCGCGCGCGCGAGCCAGATCGGCCAAATACTTTTTCACAATCGGATTTTTATAAATCTTTTCAGATAGATATGGACACTCAGATGTACTTAGGAATATCCGCATCAATTTTCTTCATAGACTGGGATTTTTTGCCGGTTAACAATCAGCATGGATCTTGCCTCCGTTGTCGCCGCTCTTGCCTCCGTTGGTGTCCGTGTATCCGGTTCTGCCCCCAACAGCAGCGTTCAGGTCGACTCCTCGCGTGCCTGCCCCCCTGGTCTTGCCGGCCCTGAGCCCTCCGGCACCATCCACGACCTAGGGCAGCACTTTCATGGTAGCAGAGGCTACCTGAATGTTGCTTCAGTGGCATCCCATCCACAGCCCGCTCCCCAGTACGGCCCCGTAGACCCCGCCGCTTCTGGAGAAGTAACGATTACACTGCCTTGGTGCTGTGCGAACGAGGCCTTGAGAGGAATGCCTTGCGCAAGTCCAAGCTGCCCAAGAAGGGCGCACATCAGCAGCTGTGGGGACCCAAATTACCATCATCCCAGTCGAAACTGGCCATCGAGCAGCTGGAATCCGCCGGCCTACGACGATGGCAATGCTCCGGTGGATCTTACGGAGCTGGCAGGTACCAACATTCCTTACGGATGTCCAACATTTGAGACCATAGACGCCGATCTGAACGACATTGAGATGGGTGGTCCAGGTGAGGTACCTAGCTATAATCGACCAGCCTCTTGGGCACACTGGGGCGACCATTTGTCCCCAGAAGTGACCCGTAACCTTGAGACCCTTTGAGTGCCCTCGCTGATGGTCAGTATGTACATCAACACCTCGGTCGACTCCAAGAAGAAGGTTCTCGAACCGACATGCTTGAGGTCATAGACCGATATGCCCTCGGCCCTGAAGTCGATGACGTCAGTGCCATCATCGTTGTTCGACGAGTTTCCATTGCTGACACTCCATGGTGGCGAGTCGATACGCGAAGTGGTCAGTTCTACCACAGCATGGCCGCTGCTACTGGTTCGAAGGAAACCTATCGATGGTCCACTGGTTGACATGACGCATTCTCCTTCGAAGTCACCAATCGGACGGATTTGTGGAGCGAGGACGTTTGGAAACCATCGAACCTTTGGGATTTCCATTCCGCCAAGGCACAAACATTGGAACCGGGACAATTTCGAGCGCCTGCCCGTGAACATGTCTTCGTATTCCAGTAGAAGTGCCCTGTCGACGGTCGACCTGGTGATCGTAACCTTTGATTGCTCAACCATCGATCTGGTATCCTGATTCAGAAGAGTGCCCTCGAAAGTGACAGTCGTCAACATTACACGGGTCATGACACCTTCAAGTTCATGGCTGGCGTCGAGACGCTGAAGGAAGTGCACGAAGTGTGTCGACTCCAGGTGGATCGCTCATCCACGTTCGAGTAGGGCACGGACTGCTGATTCGACAGTCTGGATGCCAAGTAATGGCTGATTCGACAGTCTGGATGCCAAGTAATGGCTGATTCGACAGTCTGGATGCTATTAATGGTGTCGACTGCCTTAATACGTCCTGTCCAATTGACAGATGTATAGGCCTGTTGGTTGTTTGTCTGCTGGGCACCCAGCTTCGATAGCTGTGCCCAATGTTATGGTATGTTATGGTTCGACTTGCCCACAGCCTTGCTGTGGGTACAGCGCCCGTGCAGTGTGCCTGGCGAACTTGTCTTCTGCAGCTTCCGCCAAGACACAGCGGTGGCAGAGTCGAACACGACGTATGAATGAGGCGCTGACGACAGGTATACCATGAACTGCACCTCAGTGTGTGAGTTTCGACCACTATTATGCTTCTGTAACCTGCACATGTCGAGGTCCAAAATTTTTTTCGGGGCCTGCCCTTCGGATGCGACCATGTGACGCCCACCCAGAGGAATGAGACCCCTTTGAGGTCTTAAGGGGGGGGGTGGGTAGTGTTATGGCTTCGAACAGCAGCAGCGCAGCGAGCGCGCAAGTCACAGTCGCAACCGCACTGCAGCCTGTGAATACTTAAGAAGCATCGAATGCCAGTTGTGTGAATGAAGTGCTGTAAGATACTTCGATCTCTGGACAGGGTTTTTGTCTTCGAATGTGTGAAGTGTCTATGTATTGGTGCCCCGTTTAAAGATCCTGCGAGGTTTGTTGATTTGGGATTTTGAATTTTCGAGAAAAAAGAGGCACAGGAGTACAAGAGAGGTGCCAAGAAACAACCCACAACACAAGCATGTGTGCTCTAGCGAGGGAGTGCTGGGTTCAAACCCCACTACCCCCAAAATTTTACCGAAAGCTTTCGCCTCACGCTGGCGACTTATGAGGAATGCCCCATCGAAGGGACATCATTAACCGTACATTACACTGTTTTTCAAGGGTACCTACAGCATGATAGGCTTCTACCAACTGAGTGACTGATGGGAAAGTCTTTTGCTGGTTGAATGCATTTTCTGAGGTAGCTTTGGGGAAATTTGAGCCTTTTTCCTTGGTCCTACTAGCTTGATCAACTAGTACTCCATGCGGGGAGTAAGATGGAGTCACTGCCATGTCTTTCTTGGAGGTCTTGATCCAGGCCAAGCCCCCCCTAAAACCCTTTTGTTGGTGCTGAGACGTACTTAAGCATTCTTCTCTCTCTTTTAAAGCTTAAAGTTCACCCCCAGAGTAACTAGGGTTACAACCCTAGCCCCCCCATGAAGTTCACCCCTACCACTCAGCATAGCGGAGGTATCTTCGTTCATCGAGGTAATACCAAAATAAAGTAGGCATTTCATGCCTAAGGCCTTGCAGGTTAAGCCTAGTGGTCCCCCACCTCAGGACCCCTATACTCAACTGATTCTACCACTTATTGTGTTTCTACTGTTTAACTGTTTCTGAATTCAGTTGCTTGGCCAAGTCATATTCTGTGTCTGGCCTAACTCCTTTGCCCCACATTCCTAACCAACTCCATTTCATCCAAAAGAGTGCACATGAAGTGCTTGATGCTAACTTTGAGGCTAGAGTCATGCCAGTTTTTATATAAAATCATATGTTTTATCCATTTGTGATTGAATCTTTGTACTTATGCCTGCTTTGTCTATCTGCAGCGCTTCTGTGATACACTGGATTTCAAAACTATTCACTGATTCGATCCACATTCTGTTCTTGCTCTACTTGCTGTTTTGGTTCTGTTTTCCAACACCAAAACCTGCAGGAGTTCATCAAAACTATCAGGGCACTAATCAAGGAGATCTTTCTGAGAAACACCTAACCAGTGCTGAGACAGAAGCAAGGCTTGTGTCATCGGAGCCCTACAATTTTTCAGGGCGCTAGTCCGAAGTCAGGGTCCTGTGATAGAGAGGGTTGTTGCATGGCTCAAAATGGGCAGCACGCTCTGAGGACCATTTTTTGCACTGTGCATCCCCTCAATCCCCGGGCTGCTAGGGCTCTGAGGACAATTTTGAGTCACATGTTGGTGGGCCTTTGCCTCCCCGTGTTGGACCGTTGCAGGCTGGTTCGGGGGCTTGGTGATCGAAAACGTTGAATCCGGGATCCGGGGCTTCAATGAACCCCACAAAGCAATGTTTCATATTTGATCTTTTTACGCAAAGGTTTGTGCAGGCACCTCATTCATTGCGTCAAGGTAGCACACTTTGCACCATGTCATCTCAGTGGACCTGAAGTATTTGGATGCTCTCAAATTGCCCAATTTTGCATTTGCAATTCATTGGATCCTTTTTGTCTATTCTCTGTGTGCCCATTGACCTGTATGTTGTCATGTCATGTAATGTTCTTTTTGCAATAAATGTGGCCAAGAAAAAAATTGTACCGTCGTATAACTTGACGGGGGCTATCAATGCCTAAACTTCAGTGTTGCCCCTCCTGTTGCCGCTAAGGCTAAGGACTGCAACGCTTCAGCATGGCCTCTCGGGTTGGGGCTAAGGACTCTCATGCTTCGGTCTGGAGTTCGGGTCAAGGACTCCGACGGTTCGGTGTGTCTCTTCGAGCCGGTTTCTTTATGAGGATGTGCTTCACTCCAACGCCTTCGGGTTGTGTGGGCGATGTGTTGTTCATCCTTGTTGTCAATTACGATGTGCAGGTCAAACTAGCGCCTGGTGATGCTTTGGAAGCGTTTATTCAGCTTCTTTGCCGTCTTGTGTCACCCTCCAAGCACCGGAGTTCAAGGTGCACTTTCGAGGCCTTAGGATAGTGTTCAAGCCACTTCCACCACACTCATAGGCAAGGAGGCCTCCTCTAAGCGAAGCCCGGAAGGCCTAGAGTCCAGGGTGCCATCCCCCATGGCCAAAGTTGCGACGGAGGAAGACACCTGTATGAAGGAGGTGATTTTAGGCCTTTCGGGGGGGGCGTCTGGTTGGAGCACCCTTTTTGCCACCAGTGACCACCCAAACGGATCCCAAGGGGGACTGCGAAATTACAGAGAAGTCAAAACCCAAATGCTTCTACCGGTCGGGAATCTACCCTCAGCACTGAACCCCAGGTGCCTAATGTTACAATCATTGATTAGAACCATCAGCATCATGGTTTCCCATGGCTTTCTACGTACTCCTATTATCACCAAGTCCCCGGAGGCGCCCAGAAATTGCACCAGGCATCCATCCTTGTGTGATACAAATGGGCGCGATGGCAGTGGCGAGGGTGTCTTATATCCCTCCAAGACGGCTTTTGCCCTGAAAGAATGGTATTCTGTCCCTCCACACTTTTTAGGCATGGGTGTGAGCCCTGAGTGGTATTTAGGTGATCTCTAAACTAGTGACAAAATCCAACTAAAGAAACAATACACCTTCATGCACAAACCTACAAACATTAAAACGGCCCTTTGTAACCAAACCAGCAGCTTGGCTTGGCCGAAATTCAAAAATTAGATCTAAAATCTAAATCTGAAATCTAAAAATTGAAATCTGACGCAACTACTATGCAGAAGAAGAATATACAACCACGTGGTTCTGTATAGACAGCTCCAAGCGGCACGGGCGAGCACGAGGGAGAACGTAATATGAAGACTACGAGGCAGCATTCCGGGACATATAGCACCAACTAGGCCCTCTCAGCGGAGCTTATTGGCGCCCAAAAGTGCCATTTGGGGCTTGTTTGCACTCCTGGAGGCAAACATTGAATGGCATATAGACTCCACTTTGCGTGCCGTCAGACCGTGGCCTCAGCCCACCATTTTTTTCTATTTGGACCTTCTAAGCTGTTCCACGCGTAGCCACCTCCTATAGGGCCACATGGGTGAAGATGGAAAATTGCACGGAGTAGGTTGCACGGGAGCAAGAGCTCGCAAGAGACTTAGTCCCAACCAGCTCATCTATTTTGGATGCTGCACAAGATACGCGGTGGGCATGACCGTAAGGTAGGGCGCCAGAACTAGCATTAGCACACCTTCTTGCCTTCCAAACTATGCACATAGCTACATGTAGCCCGGGCCATGGGTCCCCAAAAGCCTCCAAATTGCTATTGCTCAGGGTGCCGGCACCCGAAAATCTACAAAATTGAACTTTTTGTAAAACCTTTCTATCAGCTATGGGATTGGTTTGGGTGATCGTTTGGTGGCAACATAGGTATTCTAGCACCCCTGGAGACCCATCTAGTGGTTGCTAGACCCATGTAGCTAGTAAGAAAAAGTGCTTTTGCACTGCTTTAGGGTATACTTTAGTTGTATTGGAGGTGCTCTAAGCACTCTTGCATTTTTATCTTAGTATTAGATTCGGGCCACCTCGCCCCCCTGTCGCCATCCTGTCGCCTCCCTGTCGCCTCCCTGTCGCTGTTTCGGCACTTTCAGCCCCCTGTCGCTCCCCTGTCGCTTGCCTGTCGCTTCCCTGTCGCTGTCCTGCCGCTCCCCTGTCGCTCCCCTGTCGCTTCCCTGTCGCTTTCCTACCGCCCTCCTGTCGCTATCCTGTCGCTTCCTGTCGCTTCCTATCGTTTCCTGTCGCCATGCTACTTTTTGCCTGGCGCTTTCCTGTCGCTCTCCTGTCGCTCTCCTGTCGTTCCCTCCTGTCGCTCTCTTGTCGCTATTTCCTGTTGCCTCCCTGTCGCCCTCCTGTCGCTTGCCTGTCGTCTTCCTGCCGCCTCCCTGTCGCCTCCCTGTCGCCTCCCTGTCGCCTCCCTGTCGCCCAACGTGGTAACCTGTCGCTCTCCTGTCGCTTGCCTGTCGCTTGCCTGTCGCTTGCCTGTCGTCTTCCTGCCGCCTCCCTGTCGCCTCCCTATCGCCTCCCCGTCGCCTCCCTGTCGCCCAACGTGGTAACCTGTCGCTCTCCTGTCGCTTGCCTGTCGCTTGCCTGTCGCTTGCCTGTCGCCTTCCCGTCGCCTCCCTGTCGCCTCCCTGTCGCCTCCTTGTCGCCCAATGTGTTACCCTATCGATGGAAAGCCATAGATACCTCAAACAGGCAGTTCGATAGTACTAAAAATGTTCTTTATTCATGCCAAATTGTGAGATCTCGCCTTAGCAAACCTCCCCAAAGGTGTGCAAAGCAATGATGCAAATTGTAGATCGATGGTTCAATCATTTGCATTGTTTGACAATCCTAAATTCCTAACACTCTTGGTGATCTACTATGCACATTTGCATGGCCGCTCAGCTGTAGGCTCGCAACCATTTTGCAAATCAAACTAAATCTGACAATTATGTAGTACACACGCCGCCAAGAAGAAGTAGGTCAACTCATTCTATTCGTACGATCCACCTCGGCTCTTAACTCGATGAAAAAGACCAAACTTCTTGATGTTCGAGAATGCGTTCTCAATAGCAATGCGCTCCTGAGGTGCAACGATGAAAGAGCAATGTACTACACGAATCAAACGTACATTTATTTGGCTTTGGGCGCACTAGTACTTGCGTTCAAGAAATAGGACGAAAACTTGATGTTCCAAGCCGGGGTGTCGTACTTCGTGTACTTTTTCAACACCTCTTCCCGTAGCTTCTTGACAGCAGCCAGCCAATCGGCCGTAATTATCCCGCAATACTTTGCCCAAATCCTCTTGCCGCGCTCCGTCCCCAACTAGCTGCCGTGCTCGCTGTTCACAATGATTGAGCCCAAGGCAGTTCGCGTGCGCCATGGGGCTGCATTGTTGACCAAAGCTGCCCATTGACCCAGGCCCATGCGCTTGCATAAAGCCAGCAGGTAGTCTACCTCACTTTCTTCATACGCTCGGTTCACTGGAACCTCTCGTGGTGGGACGTCGGACATTAGTATGTTTCTCTGAAAATGCGTTGGTAAAAGCATTGCACACCACAGTAGGTAGGTAGGTAGGTGCACTCGGTCGTGGAGAGGCGCCCCATGGTTCCCCCTGACGTCGCCCCTGTGACGAACAGGAAGAGGCTCCGCGCGTGAAGAGGGGAGGCGGCTTACATCCCGCTAGACCTGACTGTTGGCCCCCAACAAAGCGGCCCCGGGCATTGCACACCACAATTTAGATGACTTGTCATTCCTACCCCAAGTCACCCAAAACTATCATGAGCAAACAGACTGCACACCACAATTTAGGAAACTTTGGATTCCCAGCCCAAGCCCATAATGTGGCACAAAACTTGCCAAAATGTTGCTGTGGCATACATCACATGTAAAAAACACCGACGTCATTGTGTCACACATTGCTTGCCTTGTTTCCCGTCCACTGCACTTTTTGTGTCAAAAGTGGTTCATCGCAATGTCGATTGCTGCAAAGAGGGTTCTCTATCAATGATACAGAGTCTGCGCTCAGCTCTGCAACACGTGCAAACCTAATGATGTGAGTGCTGACGCTATTCATGGTGCTTGTGATGACGCTTGTGCTACAACGGAATGACCAATTTTAGCCCTTTAAATTTGGGCCCTACCTCCATGAGGCAAGTTTTGCAACCGAAATTTAACCCTTCTACTTTGCATGTAAAACATTTTGAAACGCGCTACACTTTTTTTTATCTATGCCTTGCACTGTTCTTTCCATGATTCACTTAGCGTATTTGGGAGAATAATTTCCAAACCTTGAACACTGAACTGAACACTATTTGGACTACCACCCACCCACCCCATGCTACAACGCCCCCTGGGCCTGATGAAAAATGATCTATCCAAGGGTGGAGATCCATGTTACACCTAATGTTGGTCATCAGGAATGGTGGTCAGCATTGTAACACCACCTCTTAGATTTGCTCCCCCACTGGGCAGTGTGTGGAATCCCATGCATTTAAGACAGGGTCTTGGCGGTGGGCCTGAAAAGTTACTGTAAGCGGGAGAGATTACCCACCGTTTGGAACACTGGGGCATAATCTTTACCCAAGATATTTTTACCCAAACTGTACTGTTGCACGCACAGAAATACATCAGGAACACTGGGCCCTCTTGGCAAAACAGGTACTTGCCTGGACTTGATCAACCAGTTGTGTGTTCTCAAACTGCTCCGTCAGTTGCTTCAGCGTGTCGCTGCAGGTTGAAGATTAGTGGGGTGCTGAGTTGTGCTGTGCTGTGCCGTGCGGTGCTGAATTGTGCTGTGCTGTGCCGTACGGTGCTGAATGGTGCTGCGCTCTGCTGTGCGGGCGTTGTACACACACACACACACACACACACAAGTACCTTTTCTTTCTTGTTTCTTCTTCTTGCGGCCTTGTCTGAGATAACGGAGAGCATGTTCATAACAGAAACTATAAACAGAAAATGTGAAAAGAAGAGGACAAAAACGCAATCAGAAACAATTTTTGGATTAACTCAACGAAATGCTTGCATAAATAAAAGTTCTTGGTGTCGGGACGAGTTCTTGCTGTCGGGACCTGTCGGGGTCATTTCTGATCGGGAAAGATTGCAGTTCACACTTATCTTTATCATTTAGTTCTCAGTTTCAGGCGAAATCTACCTGCGGACTGAATCGATAAAAGATGAAAATTCACCAAACGCTAAAAGTTTATCCATCTAACAATGAAATGACATCTTCATAAGAATCCAAATAAATGTAAAACATTGGTTCTCATTTTCTTTACATATATCCACCTGTAGAAAAATCCATGTACTATTTTGTCCCACTTGTTGTCTTCCACAGGCCTGTCGCTCTCCTGTCGCACCCCTGTCGCCTTCCTGTCGCCTTCCTGTCGCAAAAAAACACCCTGCCGCTCTCCTGTCGCTCTCCTGTCGCTCTCCTGTCGCTCTCCTGTCGCTTTCTCCTGTCGCTTCCCTGTCGCTTCCCTGTCGCCGCTAGCCCTGTTGCCCTCCTGTCGTCTTCCTGTCACTTTCCTGTCGCTTATCCTGTCGCTATGTCTTGTTTCCTGTCGCTTCCCTGTCGTCTCCCTGTCGCCACCCTGTCGCCGCCCTGTCGCCCTCCTGTCGCCCTCCTGTCGCACCTCCCCTGTCGACTTCCTGTCGCCTGCCTGTCGCTTCCTGTCGCTTCCCTGCCGCTTTCCTGCCGGTGGCCTGTCGTCTTCCTGTCGCCACCCTGTCGTCTTCCTGTCGCCACCCTGTCGCCTTCCTGTCGCTCCCTGCCGCATTTCACCGTCGCCTGCCTCGCGTGGCCCGAATCTATTGGCCAAACCAAAATGGGTGATAACACATTTTGACCTATGGAACCAAACACTAAATCAGGATGTTGTGTGGACCCCTTGATCCCCAAGCAATGTGAACTAAAACATCTTTTCCTGAGTTGACTGAGGGGCTGGTATACTGAGGCAGAGCCCATGAATTTATCTATGTTTTCTCATGAATACTTAGCTATCCTAGTGTTATGCACCCTAGGGGCTGGGGTACTTCTTTTTGAGAGGTCCCGGGTGCGATACCCAGTCAGCCTAGCTAATTAGGAAGTTCCCATGTGACATGGCAGTGACCTCAGCGCCACAAGCCATGCCACCTCAGCACCTATGCGACCCAAAACCAAAGAGTGCACATCTCAAGATGGCACTATGGAGAGTGTGAGCCTTTGGGGCAGTTTTCCAAGCAGTTTTTCTGAATCATGTAAAATATTTCAACCTGAGTTGCATTGAATGTCTATTGCTGTGGTCTATTGTTGATATCCTTCTTCATATAACTCTTTGTGACTGCAGCCCTTCATGCTTTCATCCTGTTTGTCTTCTACTTGCTCATCTCTGGCTTGGGTTATCCTGAATTGGTTGTATTTCATCAGCAAAACATCTTCCTCATTAAAAGCAAGCAGCAGCAACCCTACACCAGCAGCAAGCAGCAGGAGAGGCACAATAAGAGCTGAAAGACTCTCATAAAAACTTTCTGGTAGCAAGAGGCAGACAGCCCCTGCGTGCCGGCAGCAACCCCGTGCTGTACAACCAGCGCGCCGAGGACTGTCCTGAGCAAGAAGGGCGAACAGAAATATGGACACCAAGGACAGTGCCGAGACGACAGCACCCTCAGTGGCACCAGCCAAGCCAGCGCCAGCGCCCAAACCTGCTGGTGAACCTGAACCTGAGGTGCCTGTACCTTCAGTGCCCTTAAGTGGGCTGAGGGATGACTCCTTGGATGGCTTGGAAGTTGCCTTCAGTGGTCTATCCGTGAGATGACCTGAAGGCAAAGAGAAGGAGAAGTAGAAGCAAGCAGTGGACAGGAGAGTCGAAGAGGCATACACTGGAGATGGATACTGACCATTGAACTAAGCGCCCTTTGAGGACACACCTGAGGAAAGCGCTCCGAGCGCCTCTGATCTCCCTGCAGTACCCTCTCCAACAGCCACCACACTCCCAACCACACATCCAGCTGCATCCTGACCCACAACCACTCCACCTATGGCTGAGGGTCTAGGCTTTACTGGAATGCCTTACCCCACCTATGGTGTGACTCCAGCCGCGACTGTGCCACCTATGGCAGCTGCAGTCAGCAAACCAGTGGCATCCAGCTCCACCTACACCGGTGCGCCTGAGCCTATGCCGCTGTAACCGCTGCATAGTGGCGGATCTTTCTTGTAATTGCGAAGCCTGTAGCCTTGATGCCCCAGGGGTCGTAACGCCCGACACTGCCCCTGATATCTCCGAACCCAACTGACCCTCTTCAGACCCATATCCAGCCTCTGGGAGCGACATATGCGAAGCACTTGGGAGCCCATTGAACTCCATGGTGGAATATGAATAGTCAGAAAACCCGGTCTACAAAAATGGAGCAGACATAGAATCTCATTGTGCATCCATCGCACATAATGACTCAACGTGAAATCATTCGAAAAAATTTAAATTAAATCCGATTGGGAAATCACAAAAGACAAATGCGACTCGACGCGCGCTCACAGGCGACATCTGGCGGCGAACGGAAAACATGAAAACAAGCGGAAATTTACTGCACTAATGTACATCTGAGAATCATTGAAATTCTGATCACATTGATGTATAAATTGAGTGCTGTCACTGCTGCCGTTACGCTCCCCCTCTGAAAACATACGCCAGTATGTCAGGCTGGGTCAAGTGAAGTGAAGGAAACGGCAAAAGTGACGAAACCCACTAATCTATGACAAAATGCGAGAAATTGAGCTGAATTGGGCAAAGTTGTGCTGAGATCTGTGTTTCGCGATGGCCATCGACTTGAATGAAACGCATAGGTACCTTAGGGCACACAAAAACAGCTTCGTTCAAGCTCAAAAACTCGAAAATTGAAAGTCTGAGTGAAGAATGTACACGCATGATCAAGATCCATGATCCATGATGAAATCAGGATCTGACATCCCACTGCCAGAAAACAGAAAACGAGTGTCGCCATGTCGTCGAGCGTCCAAAAAATAGGGTATCCCTTCATGGAGTCCAAGATATGTGAAACTGGTCGGTGTCATTTGCAGTCATGAGACCAGATGCCAGATTATGGTACAAAATGTGACTGAATTGAGACCAAAATCAGTGAATTGCTCACAGATTGAAGACGGCGAAGTCTGCAGCAAGCCAATATAGGTCCGATTCATTGTCGATAGATACTGTGTGTTGTGCTGAACGGAAATCCAGTTCTCATTCATAGCCAATCCAGGTCAAATCCTCATGATGATGATGATTGCCATGACGGAAATCCAATCATCTAAAAGTAATGATAGCCAAGAAAACCCAGTGAGTGTACACCACACTGTCAGTATCGTCTCCAGGGCTTCATGTTGAATCTAGTATGAGTCACCAGCGGTAACTGACTCATTGTAGTCCCAGAATGCGTAAGCATCCAATGCTCGGTACCAGGAATTTGCCAAATGTGAGCTGATTCTGAGGGGGATTTCAACACAATCCACAGATGAACAGCGAGTCGACACAATTAAGAACACCATCGTCGTCACTTGCTCCTTATAAGCCCTTTGACAGCGGTCGATTGGAAAACAACCCAACAGTCTCAATGTCAGAGCTGATTGAAATAACATTCTCAGCAGATCCGTCAAACACATGAACTGCATCAGACTTAGTCATGTGCCAGAATCTCTGAAATGAGCACGAACTCGAACGAGTCCTTCCCAAGGCGAGTAGAGGGGCACAGTCGGCAGCAAAACACGAGAGTGTCGTCGTGGTTGAGTAGGTAGGTAGGTCGACTCGGGACTGGGGTTGCCCCGCAGGGGGGACTTACCAAGGGGCTTTTGCTCAGCCACCCACGGCCCTACTTCACGTGCCCCCACCAAGCGGCTCCCCCACATGGGGGAAGGGCGCGGTCGCCGCGAGCAGTACCCTACAGCGGGTTCTGCCCAGAGAGGTAACCCATGTTCGACCAAAGTCTCACATTCCTCTCTTTCGGGCGGATGATACGTGGGGGAGGGTCCCACCGCACATCCTCATCAACCTCCGGATTCTGGGGCCCAGGGGCCCGCAGCCAGGCCAAAGGCCCTGTCCTGCAGGCACCCCCACCTGGGTTGGTTTTCAGTAGGTGTGAGGCGACTTGAAGAAGGACGTGCTACGGGACTCGCATGCCATGGCGCACACTCACACCTCCCGACTCGGTCGAGGTTGCGCTCTCCCGGGGGGCCGGGGGTTCAAAGTAGGTCGTTGTGGCCGGTTGGTCGGTCGTATGGTACGGTTGCGGTGTAGTTTGTTAATGTAGGTTGGTCGGTTGCGTGATGGTAGAGCCAAGTTTTGTTCGTGGGCATGGTCGTCGGCGAGCGCGGCGCACCACTGTGTCACCAACCCTTTGGACGCCGTTCCCGTTTCGACCCGTGCACGCCTGGCTGGTTTGGCGTTGGCCGGCTTGCGTGTGGTCTGTTTACGGTCAAGTGGCGGCTGCAGCTGCGGTGTTGTTGGTTCACGGTCGTCTTGGCCGCCTCATGGTCGGCTTGGTTTGCGTGGGTTCCATTGCGCTGCTGCCGGTGGTCGTTCCGCCGCATGTTGTGTATGCAGCTGGCATGTCGGTGTCGGTGCTGGTCAGTGGCGTCGTGGTTTGTCCAAGTGTAGTGTTGTGTAGTTTGTTACCGTTGGTTGGTCGTGTTTGTATTGGCAGCGTTGTGGTGTTCTGCTGTGTTCGTGGGTACGATCTTCGGTGGGCGTGGCGCACCACTGTGTCACCAACCCGTTGGGCGCCGTTTCCGTTTCGACCCGTGCACGCCTGGCTGGTTTGGTGTTGGCCGGCTTGCGTGTGGTCTGTTTACGGTCAAGTGACGGCTGCAGCTGCGGTGTTGTTGGTTTGCGGTTGTCTTGGCCGCCTCATGGTCGGCTTGGTTTGCGTGGGTTCCATTGCGCTGCTGCCGGTGGTCGTTCTGCCGCATGTTGTTTATGCAGCTGGCATGTCCGTGTCGGTGTTGGTCAGTGGCGTCGTGGTTTGTCCAAGTGTAGTGTTGTGTAGTTTGTTACCGTTGGTTGGTCGCGTTTGTATTGGTAGCGTTCTGGTGTTCTGCTGTGTTGGTGGGTACGATCGTCGGTGGGCGTGGCGCACCACGATGTTGCCAACCCGTTGGGCGCCGTTTCCGTTTCGACCCGTGCACGCCCGGCTGGTTCGGCGTTGGCCGGCTTGCGTGTGGTCTGTTTACGGTCAAGTGGTGGCTGCAGCTGTGGTGTGGCTGGTGCGCGGTTGTCTTGGCCACCTCATGGTCGGCCGGGTTCGTGTGGGTTCTGTTGCGCTGCTGCCGGTGGTCTTATCGTCGAATCCTGCCCGTTTAGCCAGCACGTTTGTGTCCGCGTCGGTTTGTGGCGTCTTGGTTTGTACAAGTGTCGTGTAGTGTAGTTTGGGAACGTTCGTGGGCCGCGTCCGCAGCTGTAGAGTCGCAGTGTTCCTCTGTGCTTGTGGCCATGGTGGTCGGGGGGCGCGGCTCGCTACGGTGTCGCTAGCTCGTTGGTCGTCGCTCTCGCACCGGCCCATGCACGCCCGGCCAGCTCGGCGCTGGTCGGTGCGCGCGCGGTCTGTTCACGGTCACGTTGCGTCCGCTGTAGTGGTTCTGGCGGTGTGTGGTCGTGTTAGTCGCCTCTTGGTTGGTTTGTTCGGCGTTCGTTCCTTGTCGTCGCAGCGGGCGTTCGCGCAGTCGGATTTGTTGTGTGCAGGTGTGCCGCTTGTTGCGATGTTGGTCGGTGCCAGGTGTGTGGGGCCGGCACGGTACGTTTGTACTGTGCGCCGCCTGCCCGCCGCAAGGGAGGAATGCCATGACAAGTGGTCGGACCGCTGTAAAATAATTTTTTTCCCCTGTCGGTGCCCTGTTCCCTGCCCCGCCCTGGCAGTGTTGCATGCACAAACCATTATCCGGTATTTCGTGGTGCTCCGTAGCCGTACTTCCAGTTTCGCTTGTGCCACTCATATGTACACCCCCCGTCAGTGGCAAGGCCCCGCCGGTCCCCCTTGGTGTGTCCCTGTGCTCCCCATGGGAGCCCCAGGGCGTTGCTCAAGCTCGGTGGTGCTGTGCTCGTGCTGGTGCCTGTCTGTCTGCCGCGCGCCTTCTCGTGTCGTGCGTTGCGGGTCATTCGGGTGGCATGTCTGTGTCACGGTGCCGGGTGTGGTGGCTAGGATGGTTAGGGTGGTTCGGCTTGTGCTGTGGTGTCGGGACGCTCCGTCCGACGTGGCGGGTTGGGCTCAGCGTAACACACCCGTGCCTGTTAGCAGGGGGGTCGGCGCGGCCCCGTGCCGTGAGCTTGTGGCCCCCCGCATGCCCCGGGTAGGGTTGTGGAGGACAAGAGTACCGGGTAGTGTTGCAGCCCCCCTCCCTCTCTTGGACGCTGTTAACTGTCTGCGGGGGGTGTGCCCCTCGTACCATTCGCATAGGTTATACGTGTCGTAACCTTACGCGTCCCAGGCGCTCAACTCCCAGGCGGAGGTGCACGCTGGGCCCTGCAGTGCACTTATCTCCGGATGCTCGCCCTGGACGGTAATACTCTGGCCGGTGGTTCGTTAACATTCTTGTGGTTATCGGCCCGGCCGCGGGTTCCGCGTATCTGGTCGGGCCCTTTGCCCGGCCCCTTGTGGATTTCGGCTCGCGGGAGAGGAGGGTGAGGCGGGAGGACGGGTCCGGGCGTGGCGCCGCCCCGTTCCCTGCTGCAGGTGGGTCGCGGGGTCCGAGAAGCGTGGCCCTCGCCCGGGGGGTTGTAGGAGGAAGTCGTGCGGTTTCCGTGCGTGCTTGACACCACGGGTTGCGAAGGCTGGCCTCCACTCTCCGGGCATCTGTTGCATGTGTCGGGCATGTTGACGTCCATCTCGTTGGTTTGTCGGACCGTCAGGTGTTGCTGCGGTGTGTTGCGCGGCTGTGTGCCACCGGGTCGTCGCGGTAGGACCTGTCGCCAGGCGCGGCTCAGGGTCCTGGGGGGGCGTCCCATGCGTCGCACCAGGGCGCCGTGGAGGTTACTGAAGTTTCCGTGCACAAGGGGCTGGGCGTGCCGCCCGGGTCTCCGCCTCAGTGCGGACGGCGGGTTGCCGTCAATCGCCCAGCGCCAGTGCCCGGATCCGGTGGCGTGCGCTGTTCGACAACGTCCCCTTGGTCATTGGTTCGGCCGCGGGCTCCGCGTGTTTGGCTGGCCCCTTTGCCCGGCCCCTCACGGACCCGTTACGTGGGAGAGGAGGGTTAGGTGGGATGGCGGTCCCGGGTGTGGCGCTGCCCCCTTTCCTTGTTGCAGGCGGGTCGCTGAGGTCCGGGAAGTGCGGCCCTCGTCCGGGGGATGTGGGAAGAGGTTGCCGGGGTCGTACTTGTGTCCGACACCGTGGGCTGCTAAGGCTAGCCTCCACTCCTTGGGTGTCCGTTGTGCGTGCTGGGCAGGTGGACAGCGTCCCCGCTGGTGTGTCCGGTCGACGGGTGGTGCCGTAGCATGTTGCGCGACCGCGCGTTGCTGGGTTGTACGAGGGGTCGTGTTGGGCGAGGTCTGCCCGGTCGGGGTCGTTGTGGTTCGTGGCCGACCCCGCTGCCGCTGGCGTGACGGTCATCGTTCGGTCCTCTGGTGGGAGGAGGCGGTCCCGGGTCCGCCGCGCCGTTTCTTCCCTGCGCGTGGCTGGTGTTGGACTCGTGCCGTGCGCGTGCGGCCGTGCGTCGTCGCTGCAGGTCCTGTGGTTGGTCGCGGGTCAGGGCCCTGGGGGGTTACCCGCACGCCGTACAAGGGCGCTGCGGAGGGCACTGAAGATTTCGTGCACCAGGGCCGCGTGCGCCGCCCGGGCCTCCGTCTCAGTGCAGATGGCAGGCTGCAGCTGCCCACCCAGCGCCAGCGTCCGGATCTGGTGGATCGCGAAGACGGGGCATAGGTTGAGCTCAGTGGGGGTTTCCGCCGTCGGTTCCGGGATGGCCTCCATCTGCTGCCGGCTGTCGAGGTAGAATCTCCACGCCGCTGACCACGCCCTGGTGTGCGGCCAGCGGCGCCGCGCCCACCGCCAGAGGCAGTAGAGGGCGTGGCCTGGGTGCCAGGTGCCTGCCGCCCCCGACACAATGGCCGTCAGGGGGTCCGGGGGTTGGTTTGGGAGCAGGGGGGTAGGGTTGTCCGGCAGGCCCGTGGTCGCCCGGAGCATGGAGTCGACAGCCTCCAGGCTCCAATGGTTGTCCTGCGGGTGCGGGATGATCCGCACCTGGTAGTAGTGGCCATTCTCCAACACGATCATGGCGATGGTACCGTGGTCACGTTCGCGCGGCGGGGGTGCTGCGCGCGTCGTCTCCGGGTAGTGCGCCGTCAGGTTCGTGAGGTTGTGCCCCCTGCTACGGGCGGTCCCGCTTTCCCATGCCTCCAGGCCCTCGTGCGGTGGAATACGGAGGTTGTCGGGTCTCGGTGATGGGGCGGCCCGCTCCCGGCCTCCGGTGGTGGGTGCGGGCCTGGGGTCCGTCGGTGGCGCTATGAGCGTGTGTACCCAGCCCAGGTGTGGGACCCACACGCCCCCTTGGGCCGGTTGGTGGGTGTTGAACCACCAGATCCACGCTTCAATGAGGTCGTCAGAGACCTGTGTCCCGGGGGTGACGAGCGCCTGGAGCTGTCGCACAAAGATTTGGGTT
The DNA here is from genome assembly GCA_964036045.1 of Eutreptiella sp. 'Long Island Sound 2002'. Taxonomy (NCBI): domain Eukaryota; phylum Euglenozoa; class Euglenophyceae; order Eutreptiales; family Eutreptiaceae; genus Eutreptiella; species Eutreptiella sp. 'Long Island Sound 2002'. Next base: position 58,313,802 of record OZ038382.1, on the reverse strand, counting down.
GTCGGGGCATGTGGCAGGGAGACTACGGCGAAAAGCCTGTTCGGGTCGACGTTACGGAGGTGTTCCCGGAGGGTGGCCACCAGCTCGCTCGAGGGCGTGGAAGCGTGGATGTCGTAGAGCGCCTTCAGTTCCGCGTCGTCAAAGGTATCCGTGCCCCGTTGCTGTGGCGGTCGGGGGGGCGGGGGGGGTATGGCCACCCGGTCTTGGTCCAGTGCCGCGGCACCCGGGGAGGGGTGCCGTGAGGTGGCGCCCGGTTGTCCCCCAGGCATGTACTCCGTGGGGGGTTCCCGTTGCCGGGGGATCGAGCAGGGCGTGGCGGTGGGCAGCGGGCCAGCGGGCTCCTGGGGGCTGGAGGTCCCTGTCATCTCTGTGTCCGCCCTTGGTCCGCTCGCGTCATGTCCCGGCTGCCGCGATGTGCCCTCCGTGGCCTGGCGGCTTCTGGACTGCGGGGAGGGCTGCCCCCCCGCCCCTTGCGTAGGGCTGGGGTCGGGCGCGGGCTCCCTTGGTCGCGTGTCCGTGGCGGGTGGTCCTCTCGGTAGCGGATCGGCCGCTGATCCCGGGAGGGAGGCGGCAGATGAGCTGGACGTTTCGCCCGCCGTCTGGCAAGAGTCCGCTTGAAGCGTTGCTTGCCGCTCGCGCTCGGCCGGCGTGAGAATGGTGGGGATGTGCATCCGCTCGGTGCGGGGACTCTTGGACCGGCGTCTGGGGTCGGAGGTCGATGATGTTCGCCGAGCTTGGGGGTCGCGGGGGCCCCCGTGGTCCCTGTCCATATCCTCATTGAAGACGACTCGTCGCGCTGCGGGGGGCGGCGTGCGGCTGCAGCGACGGCATCGGCCAGGGTGCCTCGTTTCTTGGCGCTGCTCCGGCGTGTCGCCCTGCACCCTCGAGGCGTGGGGACTGCCCGGGCTCCTCCGTGGGGCGAACGGCCGCAGGGGGCTGCTGTATGTGCCAGAGGGGGAACCCCTACCGGGTGGTGGACCCCGTGGGTGTTCCGGTGAGTTTCGGCGCGCCGCCTGTCTGGGGGGCTCCGGGACGTCTTGGGACCGCGGCCGCCGGTGGCCTGAGGCGTGTCCCTGGTGGCCCGGTGATCCAGGGATGTTCCAGATATTATGGTCCTGCATGGCCGCACGGATGCGCAGGGCGGCGCGCTGGTGCCACCGCCAGTGCAGTCCGTTCATTTCATCTGGGCTGTAGGCTCCCTTATGCGGGATGAGCCGGGTGGCCACATAGCGCCATTGGTCGGGGCGGTCCATGGTGGCGGGGGGCGTGTGCCCTGTCCGATGACCAAACGTGACGTCTGCCATGGTGCGTGTTCCCTCCGCGAGGTGGCGGGACCACGAAGAAAGTACCCATCGTATGCGGACCGCCAGTTCGGACTGCTCCCCTGTGACAAGCCTGGGGATCCAGAAGCTTAGGTCTTCGGTCGCTTCTTGCTCTGCTTGTTCGCTGGGGTGGCCGGTGTCACCCTCCAAGCGTGCATAGTCCAGGTGTCCCCGGCCCCCGGGCGGGGCGGCCCCCGGCGGTGGGGCGACAGGCTCACTCGCGGTGTTGGTGGCCGCTTCCACGCGCGTGCCCTCACCTGGGGCGTTTCGCTCGTCCGTATTCCGGTCCGCCGCGCCGCTCGTGGTCGTCTGCCCCTCGCCCGTAGCGGCAACCTGCCCAAGGGTGGTGTAGTCGCGCTGGAGGTGCGCTTGTCGCGGCACCATGAGGGGTGTATCGTCCGCCTGGTCGCGTTGCAGTTCCGGGTGGAGGCGTGGCATCTCCGGGCCTGGGACCGCCCGGGGGTCATCCCTGCAGGAGTCCATGAAGGCATCGAAGGAGTCGTCGTCGCGGTTGTGCCCGCTGGGTGAAGTTCCTCCTTCGTCCGCGCGCTGGGGCGTGTCGGGTGTGGTACCTTAGGGCACACAGAAACAGCTTCGTTCAAGCTCGAAAACTCGAAAATTGAAAGTCTGAGTGAAGAATGTACACGCATGATCAAGATCCATGATCCATGATGAAATCAGGATCTGACATCCCACTGCCAGAAAGCAGAAAACGAGTGTCGCCATGTTGTCGAGCGTCCAAAAAATAGGGTATCTCTTCATGGAGTCCAAGATATGTGAAACTGGTCGGTGTCATTTGCAGTCATGAGACCAGATGCCAGATTATGGTACAAAATGTGACTGAATTGAGACCAAAATCAGTGAATTTCTCACAGATTGAAGACGGCGAAGTCTGCAGCAAGCCAATATAGGTACAATTCATTGTCGATAGATACTGTGTGTTGTGCTGAACGGAAATCCAGTTCTCATTCATAGCCAATCCAGGTCAAATCCTCATGATGATGATGATTGCCATGATGGAAATCCAATCATGTAAAAGTAATGATAGCCAAGAAAACTCAGTGAGTGTACACCACACTGTCAGTATCGTCTCCAGGGCTTCATGTTGAATCTAGTACGAGTCACCAGGGGTAACTGACTCATTGTAGTCCCTGAATGTGTAAGCATCCAATGCTCGGTACCAGGAATTTGCCAAATGTGAGCTGATTCTGAGGGGGATTCCAACACAATCCACAGATGAACAGCGAGTCGACACAAGTAAGAACACCATCCTCGTCACTTGGTCCTTATAAGCCCTTTGACAGCGGTCGATTGGAAAACAACCCAGCAGTCTCAATGTCAGAGCTGATTGAAATAGCATTGTCAGCAGATCCGTCAAACACATGAACTGCATCAGACTTAGTCATGTGCCAGAATCTCTGAAATGAGCACGAACTCGAACGAGTCCTTCCCAAGGCGAGTAGAGGGGCACAGTCGACAGCACAACACGAGAGTGTCGTCGTGGTTGAGGATAAAGGCCTTTCGGAGCTTCCGATGGGAATCATCCACGATGAAGCACATGATTCACATGATGACCATGATGAGAATGATGGACAGAATGACCAGGATGATCCCAGAATGTCCCATCATCTGTTCATCGAACCACATAGACGATGCGCCAGGACTGTTTCGTCTCAATGCCAAGGGTATATGTAGACCGTAAACCCTTTGGAGAGTTTCGGCGATTTAAATTCTGATCAGACCTTGTCTCGAATGGATTCTGCCACGATTAGAGCTTCTTCTTGTGCTTGTAAGTCTTCCTTGGTGACACAATCCTTGATCAGCGAGAGCTCACGGTCAATCTCAGGGTGCTTCTTCAGCAACTTGATGAAAGTGTCCGTATACCCATGGATAAAGCTTGAAGCTGGCTCCCATTTGTCTTCTTCTGGACCGAATCCTTTCCATCTGCACAGAAAGTACCACTTGTTTCGAGCATTTTTCTTGTAATCAAGGATCTTCTCCAACTCGAAACTGCTGGTGACCATCTTCCTGTTGCTCAGGTACTTCGAAGTCCAATAGAGCGGCTTGAACCTTCCTTTGGGGCAGGGTACTTCGGCCTTCAAACGGTCCCGATGTACTTCTTGATGTCTGCCCCGTTCAACTTCAATGTTGAATGTAGTCTCACTTAGTTGACCACTGACTTGGAATGGGCCTTCCCACAAAGGTAATAACTTGTTGTCGTCCTTCAGGGTCTCGTCTGACTTACGAAGCCAAACTTGCTGGCCTTTCTCGAAGGGTTTTCCTTGTGTTCTCGACTGATTTTTGAATTTCAACCAATCTGCTTGACTCTCCACTTTGGCTTGGATCCACTTTGACTCTAAATCTTTGATCCTCTCAAACCATTGTGAGGCGTCGTAGCACTGCCTTGGATGATACATCACTGGTTCTGGACCCATCTTCTCACGACCAAAGAAAAGCTCATTTGGACTTAATCCAGTGTAGTTCTTGGTCCGATGATATCTCCTCAAGACACAGTAAATTGTCTCCAACCAATTGTAGTCTTTTTCAGTCGCCAGGAATTTTCTCAGAATGTTGATAAGAATTCTTCCAGCGCGTTCAGCAGGGAGGGCTCGATGGTCGTAGACTCGGGCACGAAGATGATGAACTCCCAATAGAGCACACATGTTCTCCCACCAGGTCCCAATGAACTCCTTCCCACCGTCCGTCAGAATTTCACTGGGAACATCCCAGTTACTCATCCACTGACTGCAGTCCACTTGGCAGCCATTTCAGAGGTGAGATGCTTCGTGTTGCAAGGGAGGACCTGGATGTAGCCACTGTGGCGGTCTTGAATTAACAGAACCCCATCGATTGGCTTCCTCGTGTAGAGACATTCCTCTTGGATTTGTCCCAACTCGAAGACATCCGCCGTCACCTTGTCGAACAACCTCTCAGGAATTGGCAGTCCCTTCAATAATCCTTCTGCCTTTTGATTCTCGGGGATGTTCGTCTGACATTGCTTGCATCCTTTGGCAACTCGCTCACAGGCACTCTTGAGGTCCCGTGTGTACACTCTGTGTCGTAGCTCCTGCTCCAGAACACGGGAGTATCCGTGGGATGTCTCATTCCGATGCCAATGTTTGACATATTGGTCAATTAGACAATCAGGAACACAAATCCGTCCTTGCCAAAATAACTTGTCGCCTTGGATCTTGAAATCAGACGTCTCTTCAGAGTCGTAAGGCTTGTCCCCTTTCAACTTGTGGTATACAGACCCAAAGAACCTGTCCTCCTTGTACCTCTTTGTCCAATCCACATAGAGGAAGGAAGTTTCTTTGTCCTTTTGTTGTGGAGGGGGCGTGGATTTCGCCTTGGATCTTTTCACTGGAAACAAATTAAGGAGTAGCAGCGAAGACTCAGAGTCAGTGTTAGCTCTTTCAATCTGATCTGCCTTGGTAATCTCCTTGCATCTGACCAATTCAACCTTCATACGATTCTCAATCGAACATTGGAAACAATGTTTCTTGATCAGTGCTTGTTCCTCCTTATCAAACCCGATCACTTCGGCTTTATCCGTCGCTGTCCCATGCAAACTCACTTCAGAGTAAGCCTCTGAGGCTGGGTAGGCCCAGCGACTCAGGGCGTCCGCCACTGTATTGTAGCGCCCTGGAATGTAAGTCACGTGGAGGTCAAATCTGCTGAGAGTTTCATGCCAACGGCCTCTCCTCCCAGCTGGTCCACCAGGGGTATCCACATGTTCTGTCCTCCAGCTCTCCAGTGACTTGTGGTCAGTCAGTACCTCAACGCGATGGCCCAAGATCCAACCTTCATAACGCCGTAAGGCACAAAGGATTGCGTAGGCTTCTTGTTCCCTTGGACTCCAATTTTGCTGTCTTGTTGTAAGCTTGCGAGACCAGAAAGCCAGAGGATGATGGTGACCTTCGTCATCGACTTGCTTGATCGTAGCACCAATGGCGTAACGACTGGCGTCTGTACGAATATAAAAAGGTCTTCCATCCAACCACGGAGTCTTTAATGTAACCACATTTGCCAGTGCTTCCTTGAGACCAGTAAAGGCCTCTTCACATTCTGGCGTCCACTTGAGCTTGACTTGAGATCCCTTCTTTCCTTCTATTTTGCCAACCTTGAGTAACTCTGTCAATGGACCAGAGAACTTGGCGTAGAGGGGAAGGAACTCGTGGTAATAATTGCAGCAGCCTAAAAAGGCACGAAGCTGCGTGATGGTTTTAGGCCTTTCCCATAGCTGCAGGGCAGCCATTTTCCCTGGGGCCGGTCTTCTTGTCCCATCTTCCAAGACAGAGCCACAAAATTCCACGCTCTGGAGCCACATTTTGCCCTTCTTGGCTCCACACACGAGCTTCTCCTGTCGAAGGACTTCGAGAACTTTGCGGACTTGTTCTTCGTGCAACTTCAGGCACTCATCAAAGTTTTCTCCCAACGGCGTGGCAATCAGAAGGTCGTCAATGTAGATGCTGCAGAATTCTTGTAAATCCAGAGACTTGTGCTTGTGAAATAAAATAGTCTCCATCATCTTCTGGAACATCCACGGCGCATTCTTCAGACCCATCGGCAAAACAGTCCACTGGACAGTGCCACAGGGCGTGCACATTGCTGTCAAATGCCTATCCTCCTTTGGAAGTGGCATTTGGTGAAAGCCATGGCGCAAATCCAGCACAGTAAAGAGCTTACCTTTGGCTCTCGCGGCGATCTCCTTCTCGATTAAAGGAAGGGGATGCGCGTCAGGTACCGTGGCGGCATTCAGAGCTCTGTAATCCACCACTAGACGCCAAGCATCTATGCTGGATTGGTCAGCAGGTGGGGGTTTTTGGCACAGTAAATGGTGCTGAACACCACTCAGAACTCATGCAGCCCTCCAACCAACCGAACTCATAGAGATTGCGCTCAATAATCTTTCGCAGGGCATCTGCTTTGGTGCCGTGAAGGTAGAATGGACGTTGTTTGTGCACCTTTGAGCCTTGGATTATCTCAATCTTGGCTTCCCCATTTTCACATCGAATTGGGGGGTTTTTCCACAACTTCCCACTCAGCACGTCATCCTTATAATCTTCGAACACTGCATCCCTTCTTGCAGCTATCCTGTCCCCGTCGACCTGATTCCCACATTTAATCACCGACATGATGTCCACCAATTTGCGAATTGTTGGTCGTGGTCTCATATTCTTGGCCACTTCATTCCAAACTTCTTTGTCGCATTGTTGGCGGATGAAGCTCACCTAAGCTCGCCCCTCCGTGGGATCCCACCAATTAAGGGGGTCCACAAATGTCTTGAAGGGATGGTCGGACGAATTCAGCTGCATTCCTGTCAATTCAGGTGAAAATCTTGGAAATTTGTCGTCATTCTTGCTTGAAATCTTGACATTTTTGGCTTGATTCTTGTCTGATCGGGATGAATTGGAATGGATGGAGGCGTTCTCTTGAGGGACCTCGATTGTCCTTCCCTCCTTCTGCGACGATATGTCGGGATTTTGCTCTCGATCGTCTCGATCCACCTCAATTTCGTCCATTCCTGAGGAATTTGAAATGACCTCTTCTGTTCCCATTTCACTGTCATCTTGCCAATCATCTCCCAGATTCCCGTCAACTAAGCACGCCAACGTGCTCCACGAACGCTGTGGCAAAGGCTTTCCATTGTCTTCGCAATACAGCTTCACTCCCTTGTGAGGTAGCTCGACAATGTCGATTGAAATGTCCATAATGTCCTTGAACCAAGATTGTTTTGGCCAGTGGGGGACAATTAAAATCGCTTTTTCGCCGGATTGCTTCAGCTTCTGCACCACACCAGGAAAAACGTCGAAGGGCGGATTGATCCATAAAGGTTCAGACCAGTGCTCACTCCAGGCATCGTTGTAGAACTTTGGAAATCTTTTATTTCTGTTGTTTGCAAAGGCATCAACTTGCGGACGAAAATTGTGGTTCTTTTCGAAGTAATCCACCAGAATGTCCCTCCATTTGTTGACTACACGATAGCAAACTGACTTCCACTTCTTGCAGTTCAATGATTCCACCTTTCCTTCGGCGAATCCTTCTTGATTCCCTGTCCATTCCTGCCCATCTCGCTGAATATGCAGCTTATTTCGCTCCTTGAATTGGTGTATACTCTTGGTGTATGGGTGCAGATAATACAGGTCGGACGGGTCGCTGGTCGACGGATCCTGGAGGAAGCATGTCCTGTGTCCCATGTGCGACACACGGTGAGCGTGAAGCCATGGTTGACCCAAGAATAAATCGTACTTTATGGTGGCTTCATAGAATTTTCCGGAAAACCACTCCTCCGTCACCGTCTCCTCCACGCTCCAGACAGATTGTTTCACCAATCAGACCGCCAATTCTGCCTCTCTGTCGCCACCTTCAAGGCGATGTCCGCTCACTCCCTCCAGCTGGACAGGTGTCGAGGACATCTTCGCCTCGTCCTCCTGCAGAAAGCCTCTCCTCACCAGATTGACCTCTGAACCATTGTCAATTAGACATTTGGCAAGTTTAACCTTACCATCTGTCGTCCTGACCTGGATCCAGCAGACAAACTGGCGCTGCTTGCCCCGCCGGACAGCGCTGAGGACCCAGGCGGGGTAGAGGAGGCCGGAGGAACGCGCCAGCCGATCCCAGCAGCGTCCATTCACCGCCCCAACTACCCTGATGGGCTTTGTCTCCTGCCACTCAACACCAATGTTGGGAATTGGGTCAAGTTGGCTTCCCTATTGCCATTCTTCTTTGACGTTCGGCTGCACGTCCTGTATTTGTCCTTCATCAACCCATTCTTCTCCTGCTTCAACGGCATTGACTCCTTTTCCACGTCCACGACCACCAAATGACTTTCCACCACCACCTTTCTTACCTCCTTGGCCTTTGTTGTTGGAGGTGTTGGAATTGGGGTTGGATTCGTTGGATCTGCCCTTGCCTCGACCTCCAGTATCCTTGTTGCTGCCGAAGGTCTTGTTTGCTGGCGTCTCCGTATACGGGGGGTTGCCATTCACCTTGGAATCATCTTGATTCCCGGACTTTCCTTGTCCCTTTCCACTCTTTTCGCCAGATTTTCCACCAGATTTTCCACCAGCTCCGCTCTCTCTTGAGCCACCTGGATCTCCGTTCTTCTGCGAGTAATCCTTTGGTGCCCAATCTCTGTTCTGTCCTTTGGACTGCCCTTTACCTCTTCCCCGTCCATTTTGGTCAACATCTCGTGCTCCATCCTGCTGGGGATTTTTGGGAGAATTTCCCTTTCCATCCATTTTGGACTGAATTGTCTTGATATCTGAGGGCGTTCACCTGTGATCTGCGGTCGTGCGAGTCGCCGCCCGACCTTCCTTTCCAAGGGCAATGCACACGGAGCATCCCTTCTCACCAACGGCACTGACCTTGCCTCCGAAGCCTTGTGCATCCTGTGACTTCTGGCGTTCTAAGTTTGCATACTTTTCAAGTTGGTCCCAGATCTGCTCGACTCCATACGAGAAGATCCACGGCCGCACCTTCAAAACTGTCCCCTTGTACTTCACCTTTCCATCCACCATGCTACAGAAAAGCTCCGACTGTTCAGAATCATGGAAACCAACTCTCCATCTGCCCTCACGAATGGTGATGTCTTTCAATCCCGTAGCACTGATAGAGTGTAGCAACTCACGAACTGCCATTTTTTCCCATAGTCTCCGGCAATCCTCGGACTTCAACCCAGTTGCCGAGGACTTTTTGGTCCGCCTGGGAGTCCCTGATCTTCTGCTTGGTCTCCGGCGTGAGCTTGCTCAGGAGAATCTCTTCATCTCGCCTTCAGAAAGGCCTTCTCCCGAGTTCTTCGCCTCCTGCACCAAAAACTCCCAATCCTGCCTTGCTATTTGGATCTCTTCAAGAAACAATTTCTTGGTCGCCCTGAAGTTCTCAAGGCGGTTCCTGTAATGATCCTCAGGGAGTCGAGAGCCTTTCTTTTTGAGACTTCGCCACAGCTCTTCATAAGTCAGGGGATCTCCTTGATTCTGCCTTTCCACATAAAGATTATATGTACTTTCCCTGAGTTTGCCAGTCAAACGGTCCATCAACCCGAGAATCCAGAGTTCCTTGTCGAGTTTCTCCGTCTGCAACCAGACCATGATTTGTCTTTCGAAAGAAGCCCAATAATTTGGATGCCCTGAGAACTTAGGCTGCTTCATTACTGAACCTCTAAGCCTCATGTGCAAAGGATTGAGCAGGTGGTTCAGGTTGAAACCTGTGGATATGCCAACAGGATTGACAAAAACTGGGTTTACGGCGGCACCTCCCATTGCCTGTGCTTGAGCAATTGCGGCCGCCAGCAACGCCTGATCCACAGTAGGCTGTACAAACGGCGTTGATTGTCCTTGATGATACCTCATCTCCTTCAATTTCTTCTGTTTTTCCTTGATTTTGGCTTCGTTTTCTTTCTTTTCCTTGTCCTTCTTCTTCAAGGCCATTGATCTCTCTTTCACGGTGGTCTTTGCTCTTCCATCAATATCACCAACGGTACTTACAGACAGTACAGACCTTCCTGACGAAGACTCTCCTCCTTCTGTACCCGGATTAAACCCAATAAGACTTGTAAATCCAGTAGGGGGAATACCAGAATTTCCAGTAAAAGCTGGGAGTGGGCCAGTAAAAGCTGGGGGTGCCGGAGAATGTGGAACGTCGTAAGGCGTAGATGCAGGTGCAGCTGAGGAGGTAGGTGCTGGGTGACTTGCCATTGTAGGCGCTGGTCCAGTGAGCCCAGTAGTGCTCAGATTTTGTACCAGATTGGTCAATTTTTCAAGCTTCTGCTCCATCTCCCTCCACTTGCTGTCTTCATCCCGCTTTTTCTCCTTGGCAGCCCTCTTCAGCTCCTTCACCCTGTCTTCCAGCGACGAAATCTGGCGCCGACAGGAGCAGTCCTTGGCACACTCACCACAGGATGGGCATCTAGTACCTTTTCCTTTGCTTCTTACCTCATCAACCCAAGTATCAACACTAGAGTTGGAGTTGGGAAGCTTGGACAATTGCTCCCTGGAGAGGTGAGAATGTGTCGAATCACACCTCATTTCGTTGACCTCTTTGTCGTTCGGACCCCAGGCGCCCGACGGACCAGCGTGCTGATACAGATTCTGGCGTCTCTTCTCTGCAATGATGGCCATTTGAACCATCACGGCAGCCTGGTGGTCAAAATGGTCCATCAGCTCCTCCTAATCCTCTTGTTCCTGCAATGTGGCGTCGAATTGCAGGCGGCCACTGTCCCTGATGAACTGGCACGACGCTCTGAACCAGTCTCTCAGACGGCCTCGATAGCCTGCCTCCGCCAGTAGCCAATTTTGGCGGTGCAAGAACTCCTGATTCGAGATTTCCTGGAAGTGGTTTTCCCAGTATTCACCAGAAATCTCACTAATTCCAGTATTAGACGGCTCTCCTTCGCTGCTGCTGTCTTCAAGATCAGGTAGAGCGTGAGAGTTGGAACCAGATTCACTTGAGGAGGGAGATTCTCGACCGGGTTGAAGGTTAGGTGGGGCGTTCATACAACAATCAGCACAAGTGTGAACTCCAGGCCAATGTCTATGGCCACAGTAAGGACACTCTGAAGGTTGATCCTCGGTCTGCTGGGGAGAAGCCACGAATGGAACCTCAGGGGGAACACGAAGTGACCCAGGACGAGTGATAGCCCCGCTAAAGTCCGATGATCTCAGGGTGTCCGTGGAGATTCCAGAAGCAGAGTCATGATTTCCTCTGCTACCATGTAACCGCTGCGTAGTGGCGGATCTTTCTTGTAAATGCGAAGCCTGTAGCCTTGATGCCCCAGGGGTCGTAACGCCCGACACTGCCCCTGATATCTCCGAACCCAACTGACCCTCTTCAGACCCATATCCAGCCTCTGGGAGCGACATATGCGAAGCACTTGTGAGCCCATTGAACTCCATGGTGGAATATGAATAGTCAGAAAACCCGGCCTACAAAAATGGAGCAGACATAGAATCTCATTGTGCATTCATCGCACATAATGACTCAACGTGAAATTCATTCGAAATAATTTAAAAAAATCCGATTGGGAAATCACCAAAGACAAATGCGACTCGACACGCGCTCACAGGCGACATCTGGCGGCGAACGGAAAACATGAAAACAAGCGGAAAATTTACTGCACTAATGTACATCTGAGAATCATTGAAATTCTGATCACATTGATGTATAAATTGAGTGCTGTCACTGCTGCCGTTACAGCCGCGCTGCCATGAGGATGTCTATCACAGGCCCGCGGTGGGCGTGCATATCACTGGGATACCCGGCTATGCGGCACCCGAACCTGGCTATACCATGCCAGAACCTGGTTTCACTTCCCTGAGTGGCCTACGTGGCCCTGAGTCCCTTGGTGCAAGGAGTAGAGGATCGGGGAGATCCTCCAACAGGTCCCTGATGCGGTCGGAGATTAAAGAGGCCCTCCGGTAAGCCACCTCCGAACTTGTTGGTGATTTCACTCAAGAGATTCGGGCTAAACTAGAGCCCCTGATTCCTCCCCAAGCGTCACCTACCATCCTGGGAGCTTCACCTCACCGAGTACAAGCCAATCACCTGGTGGCGGGGTTGACAAACACCTTGGGAAGCCTGAGGACCCGACCGATGCCGACCCCTGCTGTGATACCCAGAAGCCCTTTCATACCAAGAACGGCCCAGCCCCCCTACAGCCACGTGGAGAATTCCACGAGAGCCCCGCTGGACCCGCTGGGGCTAATAGCCCTGAGGGCAATGGTTGACGTGGAGCCCTACATCTCTAGTGACCTAGGCGGAGACCCCTCTGACGATGAGCCACCGTCCATGACTTCTGCTTCACCCTCGGAGGACGACGACCCTGAAGACGCTGAGAACCCGAGCGGGCGGAAGAAGAAGAAGAAGAGGAAGACCAAGCGCCCTGAGGTACGCAGGTCCCAGGAGGCTAAGGCAATTGCCGCCTCCAAAATTGTGGTGAACTTGCCTGAGTTTACAGGCAAGGATCTCAGCGAGTTTGCTGAGAACTTTGGCCGGTTCCTCCGGATGAGCAGCCAAACCCGTGCTAGTGGGCGAGTCAAGTGCGATCTGCTCCTGCAGTGCTGCAAGACCAAGTACCTGGAGAAGCCGGTCAAGCAGATAGTGACGAAGTCCGCCACCTTCGCCGACGTGTTGGTTGCCTTGGAGAGGCAGTACCCGGCCTACGAAACCGACCTCTCCATCAGGGCCGAGATCCAGAACCTGGCCGTGCTACCCAACAACCCCAAACCAGCCAGGATCTCCGAGCTACTGGCTGACCTGGACCACTGGGTGGGTCAACTGACGCCCGGTTCCTACGGCAGCAACAATCTGCTCTTCTGGTTGGTAGCTAAGCTCCCACGGGAGCTGTGGGACGAGTGCCGGTCAACGGCGGAGTGCAAGGCGAGAGCCCTCAACTACGAGGATTTGTCTGTGCTACTCTTGGAGCTGGCGCTGGAGAAAAAAAGCGACCAGCACCTGAACGCCTACCGTCCTGGAGGAGGAGGCTCTGGGAGCCATGGCCGTGGGTATCAAGGACACCGACCTGGACAGGGGACAACCCCCAAAAATGCTCGTATCATGGACAACGTACAAGATCTCTTCTGGTGTGATGCCAGAGACGAGCAGGGCTCCCTGCTTCACGCCCCAGACTGCGATCAGCATGATTGCTTCGTGGTCCAGGGTAAGAAGCAGGAGACCAACACCGGCGGCAAGGGAAAGCTGCCGGACCACTACAGGTGTACCATCAGCTGTGCGTTCTGCGGGAAGAGGAAGAACTACGAGGATGAGTGCTACCATAAGCAACGCCTATCGGCGAAGCTTAAGACCGAGAACGGTAGTGGCAAGGGCGGTGGCAAGGGCAATGCCAACAAGGACAATGGCCAAGGCAAGTCCAAGGGAAATGGCAAAGGCCAAGGTGGCAAAGGCAAAGGTGGACAAGGAGGCGGCGACCGCAAGCCTGACAAGGACATGAACGTGAACCCGTCCGGAGGAAACCCGAATTCTACGCCAGGGGGGAACCCTGAGCTCTCTGGTGGGCAACCCAATACGGTACCTACGACCCGTTCCCAGACGCAAGGCCAACAAGAACAAGGGACCAAGCGTGCTAACGAAGATGGGGGCCAGTCCAATGCCCGCAAGCTCTCCCGCTTCATGTGCATGGCGCGCAAAATCCAGAAGAAGGGGTTCGAAGTGACCTGCCCCGCAGAGTGCTGACAGGGACGCTCCGGGGGGCCTACAGACCTGGTGTTCTGGGTACGTATCGGTCTTGGAGGACGCGAATACCCGGGGTTATTGGATACAGGGGCCACCATATCTATCGTGGCCAAGAAAACTTTACCTTGTGGGGACCTGAAGAACATCATGCCGACCGCAGCCATCCGCATGGGAGATGGGCATGTGGTGCACAGTTGTGGGGACTGTGAGGTCGAAGTGCCTATGGGTTCTAGAAGTATTGCCCATTGATTCTACGTGATGGACACCGAAGCCTTCGACTTTGTACTGGGTACTGACTTCTTCGTCGAGCACTCCCAGGTTCTATCCCTCACCCTGCAAGCACCCTACGTCCTCCAGGTGGACCATGGTGACGGCTGGGAATCTGTATCTCTGGAGCAGTCCGAGCATACGTCTAGCTACCTGAGGGTATACAAGAGGGAGCCCTCGACCATGATGGTCGCCTCCAAGACTGAGGACTTTCAGCTCCTTGGCAATGTCCTAGACCAAGGTCTGAGGGAATTGGGATACTCCCGGGAAGATCTGAACGTGGAGCTATTCGCCAGCGACAAGCAACATGTCCTGGACCTCTACTGCAGCAAGGGGAAAAAATGCTGCTATAAATTTTACTGGCCCTCTTTCGGGATGGCCTACGGGAATCCAAGATTCAGTGAGCTGGGGAAGGTCCTGACCAAGGTGGCCCTGGAACGTTCCTGTATGGTCCTGTGCTCTCCCGATCGGGGAGCCCATGGGGGAAATGAGTACTGGCGTACTCTATTGGACAAGCTGACACTCAGGTCCATCCAGCTGCCGGATGACGCCATCTACGTGCCTCTGGGCCGCAAGACGCCCATCGGGAAACCTGGATGGGGTAGTATGCTAAGCGTGGTGGATGGGAGTCTAGCCCCAGTGCCCTGGGAAGATCTGGACTCTGCTGTGGTCCAGGAAATCCAACGTGAGAGCAGCGGCTTCACCTTGGACGTTCTGAAAAATCACCAACGACGTCGAGACGCCGTGGAGACTATTCCCGGGGGAGACGAGTACGTCGTTGCGGACGCTGTCACCCCCAACTCCCCCTGCCGTGCATCTAATCCTGAAGTAGTCTCAGAGTGTGGGCTATCCGAGCTACCCAGCTCTATACACTCTGGTGACGAGACTGAGCATGACGCCTTCTTCGTGCAGACGTGCGTGGAGGAAATGGAGAACGCCGAGTACCCCGCCCCACTGAAACCCCTACTCTCCATGAGGCGAGAGGAACCCCTGGACGAGGAGTTGGACCCCCGATCCAGGCTAAGAGAGTATGTGGAGTCCAAGAGGAGATTGGTGGCGAAAAAGCTATGCTACGCTAGGCCTACACGCCGCTCTTGGCCGTTGAAGCAAGGCTCTATGGGGGATATCTCCCAACTGAAGGAAGACCTAGAACAAAAGATTACCACCTGGCAACGAGAGGTGGACCTGAAGCTCATGAAGAGCATATGGGGTGCCCATGTGAGGACCCCAGATGAGGATGAACTCTCAGAGAAATGCGTGTGCGAACCCCCTCGAGTGTGCCTATGTTGTCATCAACCACCTGAGACTGTGGAACGAGACCTTCTCTACGCCTATCAAGGGCTGAAGGATACGACCAAGGACACCGAGCCGGTTGAGGATCACCTCCCTGCTTCTATACACCAAGGGGCAAGAAACCTACACTCTGACGAGGACATGGAGGCCAAGATCAAACTCTTGGACCCTAGAGTACAGAAGCTGATCAGGACCTACCTGGAGGTATTTGGAAAACTACCCCCTCCAGCGTCCTGTGACAAGCTGGTACAGATGGACCTCAAGCTGAAGCCCGAGTTCGTGGGTCACAAGATAAGAAGGAGACCCTACCCTGCTCCTAAAGAGCAGGCCGATGAGATAGAGCGACAGATACAAGAGTGTATCGACGCTGGCCTGGTACTGGAGTACAAGGATGGGGAGTATCCTCAACACTGCAGCCCCTGCTTCCTGGTGGCTAAGCGTGGGTCAACAGCCAAACGGCTGGTAGTGGACTACGGAGAGCTGAACAAGAAGACGTTGAACCACTCAGGGTCCATTCCTAACATGGAGTCAACCCTAGAAAAGATAGCCTCCTGTCGCTACAAGACAAAGATGGACAAGCGCAGTGGATTCTGGCAAGTGGACCTGACGCCCAACGCCCAGGAACTCCTTGACTTCATCACCCCTCAGGGGAGGGTGTTCAAGTGGAAGGTCATGCCCTTTGGCGTGGCCAACGCACCCGCTCTATATCAAGAGCTGATGAAGAAGATCCTGTCCATCCTACGACGAAGACCCAAGGTGCAAGAACTCATATCCCGTGGTGCCCAGATGGAAGCACGCATCGACGATGTATGCCTCGGGACCAATACCCAGGAGGATCAGCTAATCCTTTTGGGTGAGTTGTTTGCGGTCTGCCAGGAGAACCACACACGACTCAAGCTGGAGAAGTGTGAGTTCATGCAGGAGACCATGCGGTACCTGGGGTTTGACGTTGGCTATGGGTGGTGGACCCCAGCGGCCTCTAAGGCCAAACCACTGATGGATGCTAAGGTACGACATGAAGACCCCAAGAAAGGACTCCATGATGTACGCAGTTTCATTGGGGCGTGCAACTTCTACCGCCGCCATATCAAGAACTTCACCTACACCAGCGCCATTCTGACGGACTTGATCAAGAAGAGTACTACTTGGCGCTGGGGCCCACAAGAGCAACAAGCGTTTGACGAGCTCAAAGACAAGGTGGCCAACCCTAAGTGCTTGGGCGTGCCTAGAGCACAAGGTGAGATTATCCTGGTGACCGACGCCAGGATTGTGGGCGGTGGTGGAACGTTGTTCCAATGGCAAGCACTAGAGAAGGAGGAGTTCGACTCGGCTATTACCCAATGGGGGACGGAAGGTCTCAACCGAGATGGAAGTCTCAAGCACAGCTACCCTGACGACAAGTGGGTCGTAGTACCCCTGGGCCACTCAAACTGGAAATGGAACCAGGCCAGGGGGAACTACTCCACCTATGAGCAGGAGTTGCTCGCGGGTATGCTGGTGCTATCCTCTCAGGCACGACTGTTGGGGAGTAACCCTGTGGTCTGGCTGTGCGACCAAGAGCCGGTCCGCACTTTCCAGAAGCGCCCCCCCCCCTGAGAAGGCCAAGCTACGGCGCTGGTGGACCTACCTCAGCCAACTACGGCTGACGGTACACCATATCCAGGGAGTGAAGAACGAGTGTGCGGACTACATTAGCCGCAACAACTTCGAAGCCCTGATTGGTGCCCGGTCTGAAGCGCTGCCTAAGGACAAAGGAGGCGTTCAGCCGTATGGACGTACACCTGGGCCTCAACATGACTATGATACGACCCCTAGATGGACTCCAACAAGCGGAATACCTGAAGGAGTTTGGGGATATCTATAAGCGCCTGGAGAAGCGCCTTGAACCCCTCCTGGTCAACCAAGAGCAGTGGAAGAGGGACAAGAGCTACCTCTGGCACAAGGACCGCATCGTGGTACCCAGTGACAGAGTCCCAGCGCTACTGAAGTGGACCCATGAGTCCAGCGGTCATGTGGGTGCTGACCGTACCCTGACGCTATTCAAGCAGTGATTCCACACTACGTGGACTGATGACCAACTGCGGAAGACCTTCCAGCCTATCGTGGACAAGTGCCCGTGTAGGTCCTGCAAACCTGGGGATATCAGGGACAGGGGTCTCTACTCGACCCTGCCCATTCCCCACTGTGCTAACAGTGTTCTCTATGTGGACTACACGGAGATGCCGAAGTTTAGGGGCTACGACTTTGCCCTCGTGGTGACCTGTGGGTTGACCAGGTTTACCAGGGTGTTCCCATGTACCAAGCACATTACCGGAGAGGAGACTATCAAGATACTCCTGGAGGAGTGGTTTTGTGTCTATGGGGCGCCCAAGGAGATCAACTCCGATGAGGACGTACGAGTACGCTCAGATACCGGCTGGTATAAAAGGGTCCGGAGATCCCTCAATGTCCAGGTGTCTACGGGGATCCCCGACTCTCACACGAGCAACCCCGTATGTGAGCGACAGATTCGTGTCCTCAAGGAGAATGTAAGGATATGTTGCAAAACTGAACGCACCAGAGACTGGGTGAGACTACTCCCCGTCATATCCTTGATGATGAACTCCCAAGAGAGTTCGGCGACTGGCTACTCGCGCCATGAGCTATTCCTAGAACGCCCGGCGTGGTTCCGACATGCTCCCTATCCAGAGGATACCCATTCTTCTTTGGGTAACTGGGTTCAGGAGCAACAAGCGAAGGTGGACAAGGCCAAGGCTATGCTCCAGAGAGTGAGGGAGCGTCAGTGGAACAAGAAGAACAAGCACCGGGTGCCTGCTTCCTACCAAGAGGGGGACTGCGTGCTGGTGCACAACAGCCGACTACCCGCCTGGCCACGCTCTACCAGCGATGACCCCTACTTCGGGCCCTACAAGATTCTATCTGTGGATGGACACCGTATCACAGTGCGGTGTTCTCCCCGACTAGGGGGGACCCTTGTGTGCGCTGCTCAACACCTGAAGCGCTACCATGATCCTGAAGACCTATGTGGGGAGGAGTCGGAGCTGAACAACGAGAAGATCGCCGCTCTGGACCTACAGGGGGCTGCCAGCCCTATGGAAGTTGAAGGGGACCTCCCCGACATGAACGGGGAAGAGATGGCTAAAGAAGGCTTCTACCTGGTGAAGTCTGTACTACGCCACCGCTATCGCCAGGGTTGGCGCTTTCTCATCCTCTCGGAAGGGTTTGGAGTCGAAGAGGCCACCTGGGAGCCCTTCTCGGCGTTTGTCCTACCCGAGGGACACCTAAACTTAGTTCTGGTAGACTACTTGTCCCAAAACAACCTTGGTGAGTTGCTGAGGCTCGCTGAGACGCTTGCCTCCAAGACTAAAGCTAGGGACTGAACCTTACCCTTACCTGCCTAAGCGTATGTGTGAGTGTGCTATTCCTAAGATCCTGAGAGCAAGCCGCAGAAATGGTGTCCTAATTATACCCAGGTCTGCACGCTTGCTAAGCCCGGCGGATGTCTTACCGGTGCCACGGGGTACGCCCCGGGTCTCTCCGCCCCTAAGCGCCCAGTTTCTGTGCTGGCGCAAAACCTTGGAGGAATACCCAGCATACGAGTCCAGGTATTGTTTTTCCTAGCTACCTGCCTACTACAGGAGAGGGGTGGCCAAAAGCTATGAAGGCATGAAAACGCCTGTTTGCTATGCAGGCCAATACCTAGACTAACCACTGTTGTGGTTTGTTTCTTGGGAACTCAACTGTGCCTCTTGTTTCTCGAAAATCCCAAAATACGACAAACCTCTTCTGCGCAGGATCTTTAGACGGGGCACCAATAATAACACAATCTCGAAGACATAAACCCTGTTCAAAGATCGAAGTATCTTACAGCGCTCATTCACAGTTGGCATTCGATGCTTCTTTATTATTCACAGACTGTCAGCGCGATTGCGACTGCGACTTGCGATTTGCGCGCTGCTGCGCTGCTGCTGTTCGAAGCCATAACACTACCCCCCCGTTGAGACCTCGAAGAGGTCTCACTCACCTGGGCGGGCGTCACAATGTCGAAAGCAGAGCAGGCCCAGAAAAAAACAATTTTGGACCTCGACATGTGTTGGCTACAGAAGCATAACAGTGGACCAATCCTGGTCGAAACTCACACACTGAGGTGCAGTCACGGTACACCCGTCGTCAGCGCCCCATTCATACGCCGTGTTCGACTCTGCCACGGCTGTGGCTCTTGGCGGAAGCTACAGAAGACAACCTCGCCAGGCACACTGCATGGGCGCTGTACCCGCAGCAGAGCTGTGGGCACGTCGAACCATAACACACCATAACATTGGGCACAGCTATCGAAGCTGGATGCTCAGCAGACCAACAGGCCTAAACATCTGTCAGCTCGACAGGACATATGAAGGCAGTCGATACCATTAATGGCATCCAGACTGTCGAATAAGCCATTACTTGGCATCCAGACATGTCGAATCAGCACAGACATGTCGAATCAGCAGTCCGTGCCCCACGTAAACGTGAATAAACGATCCACCGGGAGTCGACATACTTCATGCACTTCCTTCAGTGTCTCGACGCCAGCCATGAACTTGAAGGTGTCATGACCCGTGTAGTGTCGACGGATATAACTGTCGAGGGCACGCTTCTGAATCAGGATACCAGATCGATGGTTCAGCAATCGAAGTTTGGGATCACCACGTCGGTCGTCGACGGGGCACTTGTACTGGAATACGAAGACATGTTCACGGGCAAGCGCTCGAAATTGTTCAGGTCCCAGTGTTTGGGCCCTGGTCGAATAGAAGTCCCAGAGGCTCGACGGTTTCCAAACGTCCTCACGCCACAGATCGGTCCGATTGGTGGCCTCGAAGGAGCATCCGTCATGTCGACCAGTAGTCCATCGATAGGTTTCTCTCGATCCAGTACCAGCGGCCATGCTGTGGTAGAACTGACCAGTTCGCGTATCGACTCGCCACCACGGCGTGTCGGCAATCGAAAGTCGTCGTACGACAATGACGGCGCTGATGTCGTCCACTTCAGGGCCGAGGGCATATCGGTCGATGATTTCAAGCATGTCGGTTCGAGAACCTTCTTCTTGGAGTCGACCGAGGTGTTGATGTACATACTGACCATCAGCGAGGGAACTCTGCAGAGCGAATCGAACCGCTTCTGCAGTCACAAGGCTCGAAGCCGTGTCAACAATGACCGCTTCGAAGACTTGGTCTCGGCAGCTGACCTTGCGTCGATGTGCAGCCTTAAAGTCATCGTGGATCGGCGTGAGGTACTTGAAGAACGGGATGTCGAAGTGGTGTTGATAGGCGTTGGACTCCATCGACAAAAACCGGTGATCGAGGGGGTCCGGGTGGAACGGGTCGCTCGCAGGCGAGTCGGTTTTCCCGATCTCCTCCCGTTCGTCAGTATAGACGTCCCTTCGAAACTTGACCGCTGGACGCCAATGTTGTCCATCTTCGTATCCGGCCTCGAAGGGGGACATGAGGTATGTCAAGGTACCCAGGCGTCGAACCAATTCGGGGGCATCCACGAAAGGGAAAAGGTTGGCATACTCTTCATTCGATGAGTGAAGGGCAGCAACTCGTCGGATCGCCTTATCGAAGTCGTGGTACCCGAGCCGTCCGGGTCCAGTCTGGTAGATCGTCGCCAACTGGACAAGGTCGATGGGGGCGCCTGGTGCGACGGCGTTGTACGCATAGGGTTCGATCTGTTCTCCGAGTCGAAAGTACTCCTGGAGATGGACCGCAAGGTCCTGTGTTCGATGTGGAGCGCACCCATACCGCTTATACCCAAGTCGAGAGGTGCCTCGAAGGCCGCGCAGTTGGTGTCGGCGAAGAAGCAAATCGACTTTGTACGCAAGGAAGGGGGCTCGATCTTCGAAGAGCCAGTCGTTCGCCTGGCAAACCTTTTGAGGATCACGGATAACTCCCATGATGGAAACGGCAACGGGAGCTTCTCGTCTCATCCTTTCGTGGGTCCAGAAGCGTCGATATTTGAAGATCAGGTCGATTCCATGGGCAACGTTTATCAGGTCGTCGATTCCCGAGATCTCCCGATGCATGCGGTTGAGTCGAGCAATTTGACTCGGCAGGGTATGTTCGGTGAGGCCTTGTCAGAATCCCCAATCGAGCTCTTCATCATAACGTCGCCATGCGAGGAGGGCCGATCGAAAGTTCTGACAAGCCACTTCGATTCTTGTATACCACTGGTATCCCGGCTTACCACCAAGATTTCCACGCTCATCGAAAGACGTGTCAGGGGCGCTTCGAGCCAGTTCGTAAGGGAATGGTGCGGTTCGTCCCCAACTGTCGATGCAGATGGTCTTGCCTAACTCGGAAATGGCGGCATTTGCCTTCGACACGGCTGCAGCATGTTTCTCGCTCAGGAACGTGTGCGGTCTTCTCAAACCAGCCATGGTACTCGAGGCAATAGTGAGTACCGATGGTTCGAGCTTAGTGTATTGCGTCTTCATCGGATCAACCTCATGTGTCCCAAATCGATAGGGTGGCTTCAATCCGAACGTGCCCAAGTGTCGGAGTTCGTCGATGGTTTCCATTTCATGATTGTACTGCGGCATGTTATAGGGCTGCCACTTCGACTCTGGCACCGGCACAGAATCGTAGCTGGGTGGTGCTGTCCACCACGCGGGCTCGTAAAGATATTCTTCTTCGTCGTTGGACTCGAGTGGCCAGGGTTCAGCGTCGTAGTTGTGGTCATCGTCGTGGTAATAGGAGTCGGATTGGTTCGTTCGAGTAGAAGCTTGTGTTTTCGGGGCATTCGAATGCCAGGATTGGTCGACCCAGTCGTCTTCGACTTTCGGTTCTCCGGTACCCGGGTCGTCCCAGGATGACCTTGATGTACAGGTGTTCGGCCTCGATGTCCAAGAACTGTCGACCCATCCAGGCGCTGAACAGAGGAGGAAGATCAGTTGTCGTACCCCGTGTAGCAAGCAAGATCTTCATCAGAATAGAACCAGTTAGGGCTTGAGCACCGCTCTCGAAAGTATGCCACAGCGACCGGGGGAGGGGGCCCGTACAGCTTACAGAGTTCTGGCTGCATGTCGGGTGGGGTCCCTCCCTTCGTCGGTTCCAGAACAGGCCAGTTGGCCAGGGCTATCTCGAGCACTTCCAAGCCTGTGGCGCCTCCTGATACGACGGGCCGTCCACTCGGCGCTATTCCTGCAAATTCCCCGCGAGGGAACACACCTCCCTTGCCTCCTTTCGACGGGCCTCCTTTTCCTTTCGAGCTCCCAGTATATGCCGACTGGCTGTAGTTCGGCGGTTCGAATGGATCGAGAGGTCGACTCGGACGAGTTGGCGCTGATGCTACAGACAAACAGCGGCCAGTTGAAGTCGTCCTCGCTGGGGGTTCGATCGCGTCAACATCGATGACGTTCGACGGTGTTGCTCGAGAAGGCGGAGGTTGAGAGGAAGTTCGGGGCGTCCGGGATGTAGTACCATAGGCGGAGGCTCCGGTGATCGACCCGGAACCTCGCATGAGTTTTTCGAAAAACCACGCTGCAGAGAAGAGTAAGGGTGTTACTCAGTTACTCAGGGTGGAGTCGAAGGAACTCAAGGTACACAGGATCGTCCTCTAGAGCCTTGCTCGACTCCCAAGACCATGTGTCGTCATCCCATTCACAACGGTACAGGAATGTGCGGCGCTTTTTAGATCCCACTCGACGTCTAGCCACAATCTTGACAAGTCGAGGAGATTCTCCAGTTTTGACAGGGGGCATCGGAAACTCCCACACCGGCTGTCCCTCTCGATGGACGTAGGGTTTTATGCTGTCTCGATTGAAAACTCGCAACCCATCGAAGGGGGCAGGGATGTCCAGTTTGACATTCTCGCCCTTGTTCAGTACCTCGAGTATTTTGTAAGGGCCGCACCAGACAACATCGAGTTCCCCTTTATGTCGATATTCCGGCACCAACACCCACCATCGTGCACCAACTTCAGGCACTCGAACGTGTCGGTCCATTCGCAGGACCACATGCATCTGGCGTCGACGTTCCTCGGCAAGCATTGCACGCACAGAATCGAAGGTACGTTCCGCTCGTTGCATGTAATCATTCACGGTCGATGGTTCATGTGCATGAGAAGTCATTCGGGGGAACCCAATGGAAAATGGGGTGTTCGTCCTTCATCTAGCTCGAACGGGGATAGTCGAAGACTATTGGATGTCAGGTTGTTGGTGTGGATTTCGGCGAACAGGAGGTCCACATCCCACTCGTTGTTGCCGAAGATGCCGTGTGTACGCAGGCGCTGGAGGATGGACTGATTGCTGCGCTCCGCCAGGCCATTGCCTCGAGGGCGGTTGGCCACTGTTTGATGCATCTCAATCTTGAAGCGCTGGGCCAACTCCTTCCACGCCTGAGACTCGAACAGCTTGTCTCGGTCAGAAACAATTTGTCGAGGGCATCCTTTCAATCGAATAACCTCACGTAGGAACACATAGATAAGGTCGTCGGCTGTCATATCCTTGCGACAAGGGATGAACATTCCACGCTTGGAGAATCGGTCGACTACAGTCATGATGGCGTCATGGCCCCTTGTGGTCGGCGGCAATCCCGAAACCCAATCGATGGACACACTGTGCCATTTGGTGTCGGGCACCGGGAATGGTCTTGGCACTCTGGCGGTGTCGACTCGTCTTGATTTCGCCGCTTGACAGACATGGCAACTTAGTATGTATCGCTCGACATAGTGTCGAAGGTGTGAACATACGTAGTCGCGCTTAACCAGGGCCATGGTTCGAAGGACTCCTGAGTGGCCATAGAACTCCGACTCGTGATACATAGCCACAATCGACGTAACCAGCGTTCGGGGGACAAGCACACGTTTGCCCATCGTCGACAAATGGAAGAATTTGCCATCATCGAAGGACAACTTGGCATCTCAAAGCTGGTGTCGTGCCGCAGGGCTTCAAATCGCGACTTCGTAGATGTGTTTCGTCCGGGGGTCCTCCCGATAGGCTGCCCCCCACACAGCTGTCGAAGTCAAGTCTTTGCACTGATAATGTCGATGTACTCGGCGGTGTGTACCCTTAAGACTCGAAGGGTACGGCGTGTTCGGCCCAACCTTCGGCAAGGGAACTGATTGCAACGTGCCGTCACGGTGACGTCGACAGCGAATCAGTTCCGCCATGGTCGGAGCGTATCGAAGTTCATTGCCAAAGGTGACTCGAAGGTGGCGATCAATGCTTACATCGGGGAGGTCGTCGGTGTCGGTAGACGTGTCTGGCTCATTGCCAGCCTCATCGAGATGCATGTCTGGTTGGTGTGAATTCTCAGCCATGATCTCGTCCGATGGTGCTGGATCCAGTCTCAGGTCCTCCGGCTCAGCAGTTATCGCGCTCGACGGTAGCGGCTCCAGGTCCTCCGGCTCGACGGCGGGTTCGGTGTCCAATTGGAGGGCTGGCTCCGCAAGCTCATCTGCGGCAAGTTCCTTCCCCACGGAGCGTCCGCTTCGCAGTGAAACGTACAGGTAGTCGTACGGCTGGGGTCACACCTCGTCATGAGAGAATGAGTCTTCGAGTACATGTAGGAACTCATCGACAGATTCTCCTTCCGGTGAAGCCCAATCTTCGACCAGGGGAATTGCGAAAGCCCGTGTACGTGTGGCATTTTCGATATCCATCAACTGCCGCGAAGTTAGACGGAAGCAGGCGTCTGCCGCAGGGTTCTCGAGGCCCGGCACGTACCACAACGTCAGGTTGTATTCCTCGAGGAATTGGGACCATCGTGCCTGCCGTGGTGTCAGCGGTCGAGGACAGGTCTTGAGATATCGAAGACTTTCGTGGTCAGTGTGCACGTGCACCTGCTGCGGTCCTCGAAGTAGGTGAAACCATTGTTTCAAGGCTAATACGATGGCCAACAACTCCTGTTCTCGAATCGGGTATCGAGTTTCGGCAGGCTGCATTTTCCGCGACATGAAGGCAATAGGTCGAAGATGTCCCTTGTACTTCCCATGCGCACATCGTTGCGCCAGCGTAGCACCGACGCAGTCTTTCGAAGCGTCTGTGTACAGGTGATACGGCTGTCGGGGGTCGATAGCACTGAGATGTGTCGCACTGATCATCGCCTGCTTCAGCTTGTCGAAGGAAGCCTGGTGGACGGCTGTCCATTCCCACTCGAAGTCTGCCTTAAACATTGCAGTCAGAGGGGCTGCGACAGCTTGGAACCCTTCGACAAACTGCTGGTAAAATCCACACAATCCAATGAACTGTCGAACTTCATGGACCGTAGTTGGTGGAGGCCAACCTCGAATGACCTTGATCTTTTCGGGGTCCATGTGTACTCCATCTTGGTCGATGATGTATCCACAGAAGGGCACTCGACTCTGAAAGAATGTGGATTTATCGATGCAGGGGAAGAGCTGGTGCTTACGGAGTAGTTCATGTACCAGGTCGAGGTGTCGTTGGTGTTCGTCCGCATCCTTCCAGAAGACGAGGATGTCGTCAATGTACACCCATACAAAGATCCCCAAGTGGTCTCGAAGGACATCGTTCACGACGCGTCGGAACGTCGATGGCGCATTACAGAGGCCAAAGGGCATAATAACCCACTCGAAGGCGCCAAATTGTGTGTTGAAGGCGGTTTTCTCGATATCTTCGTCTTGAATTCGGATCTGGTGGAACCCACTAACAAGGTCAATCTTTGAGAATACGGTGGAACCCCCCAGTGTACTCAAGATGGATTGGATCGATGGCAAGGGATATCGATCTCGTACAGTTCGTGTATTCAACGCTCGGTAGTCGACGCACATACGCCATTTACCATTCGCTTTCTTCACCAGTAGGCAACCCGCTCCGTATGGACTCGAGGATGGTCTGATGCGACCAGATCGATGCAACTTGTCCAATTGTCGTCGAAGTTCATCTAGTTGGCTCGGATCCATTTTGTAAGGGTGTACCCACGGTGGATTGTCTTCTGAATCGAGGCGTATTCGATGATCTCTTCCAGGTCGATGCGGAGGCAGGTCTCCATACTCCGCTTTCTCCCGGTCGTAGAGGTCCGCCCACTTGTGTAATCGATTCGGTAGTTTGCGTCGAACAGGGTCAAGCCCGTCATCATTGCCATCACTGGCTTGCATCTTATACATTTCATCGACCGGCACTGCTGGTCGAGGCATGCAACACAGAAATACTTGATCTCCCGTGAGATCAGATCGACGGATCTCTCTTTTGAGTTTCGGCAACGAAATGTACTCAATCTCCATATCGCTGCACTCCTCATCGGTGATACCATCGTCCGTTTCGGACTCATCGTACATGTCAGTACCGCGCTGAACGTGTGTTGACGAGTGTAGGTCAGGGTGTTCGTTGGCATGTGGGGTAGGATTCCCAACCGGACTCGCTTTCGAGGAACTGGATGAAAGTATCGAAAGAAGGTCCAGCTTCGAAGCTGCTTGAAACTGCAGCTGGGTGAAATGTCTTGATTCGCCAAAAGACAACCGGTACGAAATCGAACCATGTTGGATGTCGGCGTATCGCTCCTTCCAGCTGACAGTTGGATTGTAGCTTGGAAGCCATGGTAGTCCAATTAATTAAGCACTACATCCGGCAAAATCTCCAAGACCTTGAAGTGATGACGAAATACAAGCTCTCCAACTCGAACATAAGCTCGCGTGTAGTACCGTACTTCGACTTGGACACCTCCGGCTGTCAAGACATGTCCAGGGTTTCTCAGTTTATAGAGGGGAAGTCGCGCCCTCTTTGCTGTTTGCATCGACATAAAGTCACTGGTCGCTCAACAGTTGACCAACAGTTCCACGCTGGAGTCAAAGGATGTTTGATGTTTGATGTTTGATGTTTGATTTTGCGGGTACTAGACGCCTTTCGGCCCCGGGGGGCCACCTGGTCGGGCCAGGTGATATCCTCCCCACCGGGTCCTAGTGGGGGGCCCTCCAAGACGCACCTCCTGCCTGGTGGCGGAGTCCCCCGGGTTCACAGAGCTCGGAGCCCCGTCCTTCCCCGGCTTCCCCGTTTCGCCACTCCCCGGTCAGTGCATCAATTCGCAGCCGTGGCTGCGGGCGCTTACCCACTGCGTTGCCCCCCTAATGCGTGGTCGCCCGGGGCGCCGGCGCCGCCGGGCCCGTGCTACTGGCTTGTCGCCAGTGGGACCCCCTTGGGCTGTTGCGGAGGCTGCCTAGCCTAGGGGTTGGGGCGTGGCGCTGTGCGCCACTACTGCCTTGGCGGGTGCAGTGTCCCGTCTGTGTGTGCGCGGCGCTCGCGGCCGGTTCGGGGGGGTTCGGGCCGGTACCTGGTGTTGTGTCTCTCCTGTTTCCCACTTCCCGCCCCGCGTGTTCCGCGCTGCGTGTGGCGGGCCGTCCCGTCCGGGTGTCCCTTACCCTCGCTCGCTGGTACGCCATTCCATGCGGTCTGTGCGTTCCGCGCGCTCGGTCCCGTTGCCCTTCCGGTAGTCCCCGCGTGTCCCTTTCGTGTGTGTGCGCTCGCGCTCTCGCGGTGTCCGCTCCCCCCCCCGCTGGGTGGTGTGGCGCGCGCATCTCGCGTGGTCCCGGCACTGGGCGCTGGTAGGGCCGTTCCACGTGGTCCGTGCCCCTCCGCGTGTCCTGCCCCGGTCCCGTGCTCCGTCTGGCGTGCTTGGGGGGGGGGCGGTCCGGTCCCGGTTCCCCCCTACTTGGCTTGGGGTTGTGGGGGCGGCGGCAGGGCGTCCCCGGGGGGGTGCCTTCGACCGTTGCGTGGGGCGTCTGGGGTCTTGCGCTCCTCCTCCCCCGACTGCCCGTCCACTGGGTGGGCTGTCGGGGTCCGCGTTGTGGGCGCGGGCGTGCGGTTGTGGGGGCCCTGCTCTGTTCCTGTGGGGGCTGCTCGCCGCGGGGCGGGTCCATGGCGTTCTTGTGCTGGGGGGCGGGCTGGGAGGGGGGGGGGGTGCGCCGTTTCCTCCGGCTGTGCGGCCGGGGCGGGGCCTGTAGGGCGGGGGGTCGCTCTGCCTCTTTCCGTCCCTCTGCCTTCCCTGGGCAGGCAACAAAGCGGGCGTCACTGGCGTTGTGCTGTCCATGGGGGGCGTGGCCCCCCATACCACTCCGGTTCGTGCTCACCCAGCTTCTCTAGGTGCGATCTGTGCGGCGTCCCGGTGCGCAGGCGTGGGCCCGCTTGTTCTTCGCGGCCCCCATGTGAGCCGGCGGCTGGAGCGGGGGGGCGGGTCACACTCCGGCTCCCCTCTCGGGCGGGGGGGGCCCATCCCCCCTGCTTCGGGGGGTGGGGGCCGGGGCCCCCGCGGCTGGCGGGCTGGTGGGGGGGCGGGGGGGGGGGTGTCGCGCCGCGGCCTCCCTGCTCTCGTTCCGGGCGGCGGCCTGCAGTACTCCTTTCTGGCTCTCTCCGTGTCGCCGGCGCGCTCCCTTCCGGCGCGCGCGTGCGGTCGGGGCTGAAGTGCCGCCCCGGGGTGGGGGGGGGTGAGGGGCGGCCCGTGGACCGCTCCCCCGGGGGCCCCAGCTGACCTGAAACCCCCCCTCTGTCACCTCGGAGTGGGCTGTGGTTACAGGAGGGTCATGTGGGGCGCGGCCTCCTTCCTGTTCCGTTGTGCGCGTTGCTCCGGCACGCCGGTGTGGGTTCGCGGGAGCAGGTCCAGCCCCCGTTGCCCTTACCGCGTCGCCGTTCCTCCTGTGGGGGGGGGCGCCCCCCCGGCCCTGGGGGGGCGGAGGCCCGCGCCTGTGGCTCCCCAGCTGAGGTGGGTGCGGGGGGGGGGGGGGTGGGGGGGCCGCCCCCCCGCCCGCTCTCGGGCCTGTGTGGGAGGGGGGGGGGGGAGTGGGGGGGGGCCTTTGGTCCCCTGGCGATGCCTCCTGTCGGCCGGGGGGGGGGGCGGCATGGCAGTCCTGGCCCCGGGGGCCAGCCATCGGCCGGGGGGTCGCGCCCTTCCCCCGCCCCCCTCTACCGAGAGCCGGATTCTCGCGCAGGCCCTCTCTGGGGCCCCTCATCCCCCGGCCGTTGTCGCGCGGCGTTGGCCGGCCGGGGGTGGCCGTGAGGGTTAGCGGTCAGTGGTTAGCGGGCTGCGGGGCAGCAGGTTCCCCCCCGCGCTCGTTGTCTCCGCACTCCCTCCCGCGGGAGGTGGCGCGCCGCTTTCCCTGGGCAGGCAACAAAGCGGGCGTCACTGGCGTTGTGCGTTGTCCGCCCACTTGTGTAATGGATTCGGTAGTTTGCGTCGAACAGGGTCAAGCCCGTCATCATTGCCATCACTGGCTTGCATCTTATACATTTCATCAACCGGCACTGCTGGTCGATGCATGCAACACAGAAATACTTGATCTCCCGTGAGATCAGATCGACGGATCTCTCTTTTGAGTTTCGGCAACGAAATGTACTCAATCTCCATATCGCTGCACTCCTCATCGGTGATACCATCGTCCGTTTCGGACTCATCGTACATGTCAGTACCGCGCTGAACGTGTGTCGACGAGTGTAGGTCAGGGTGTTCGTTGGCATGTGGGGTAGGATTCCCAACCAGACTCGCTTTCGAGGAACTGGATGAAAGTATCGAAAGAAGGTCCAGCTTCGAAGCTGCTTGAAACTGCAGCTGGGTGGAATGTCTTGATTCGCCAAAAGACAACCGGTACGAAATCGAACCATGTTGGATGTCGGCGTATCGCTCCTTCCAGTTCACAGGGGGATTGTGATGAAGCGGTACCCAGAACCCCATGGCTAGGTTAGGGCATACAACCGGTCTCCGGTCCACTAACCCCATGTACGGAAGGAAAGACCGGTCTCCGGTCCACTAACCCCATGTACGGAAGGCGCCCGTTGACGCCCGGTGCGAGCCCGGCGGGAGCGTGTTCCGTGCCGTAAAGCCCCGCATCGGCAACCGATGCACCGCCAGCGGAGATTCGTGTATCAGAATATCAGGAATCAACAGGGTTTTATTTTCATATTGTTTCCGTCAAGTTTTACGCTTCCGTTCTGATATTCACTGTTTTGACTGCTGGCGGTTGGATCGCGACTTTACCGTAACCGCCAGTTTAACTGTTTATAATGGAAATTTTAACGCAATCCGTCACGAAGGCTCCAAAGTCTTCAGCAACTGCATGGATGCTTCCGCAATTTTCACATCTTACACTCGCAACCTTAATCCGAATTTTTCAGGATGTCGAAATCGGATTTTCGACTTCGACATCCCCGCACTTGATTTGACCTCTTTCGAGTGGACCTACGTGCTTCCCTATGCACGAATCAACTTTCCTTTTATCCTGCCCTCCATTTGTCTTAAAGATATGGGCAAAACAAAGTTGATTCGTGAGGCCACTTGTGAAGGTCACATCTCGTGTTGCTTGCGAGGAATGACAATAAGGAAACGTGGGATGTATTCACAATACTCCCGACGTAATTTAGGAAGCATCATATGCCTTGCGTCTCCACACGTGCGCGCTGGTGTAATGGATCATGGTCAAGAGGGTAGAGTTTGCGTTGTAACTCTATGGCCATGATATTGCGTGCGTTAAGATAACTTTCGAGTGTAGCGCGCGAGTGTTGGTGTTGCATAGGAACTCTCCTTGAGTTCCTATGAGCGATTGACACAAAGTTATGCCCTTGGAGGGGCATGACATATCGTGGGGGGAGCTACCTTTTTGGGCAATATGTGGTATGTGCCATGTGTTGTATTGCGTGCCCATTTGGCGGGTTTGGCTAAGAGCGATGGCCCTGCCAATGGACCTCATATTGTGTAAGCCCCTTCTCCATACTCCCCACGATCAATTGCAAGCCTAACCTTCGTGAAGGGAAGCTTGTGTGGCGATCCCAAAGCGATGCGTTGGGAACAAGGTGTGTGTTTTGCAATTTTCCATATTTTCATGTGCCCACTTGGGAAGTAGCGCTCGTAACCTTTCAAGGCGCCCCAAGTGGAGCACATATGTGGAATCGAAGGTCATTGGTGTCAAGTCATTATGTTTAGAAGGATTAGTTGATTGCACGATCCAAGCCGAAGATATTATAATATAATTGTGCACCTTTCAAAGCACTTTTGTGTGTCTTTGTGCCAATTTTGCCGTTTTTGGCCCGTCATGATGTCAAGTGGCGACCGTGTATCTCAGCGTTGCGCTCAATTGACATCATGACCCAAGTATGTTTTGAGGGTACATACTTCGGTGCCCAACATATCTTGGACCCGGCGAATAACTCCTCGTGGACTTGGCATACCGTGGCCGCCATGTTGGCGATTTGGGACCATCCCAAATCATGGGCTCACTTGGCGACCCTGCCATTCCCAAAACCGGAGGATTTGGGCGACGCCCAAAAGATATGTTGGACACACATGACTTGATACCAATCCTATGGCACACTCCGGTCCAAGTCGGGCATGTGCCTTATTTGCCCCAACCATGAGTGTGCGCATTTTTGGCCATTTTGAGCAATTTTCCACTTTCGCTGCCCGCCGTGCACTATGTTCTAACCCTCGTGCACGCCGGACGCATGGACCAATGGACCATATATGACATGGGTGTTATGTATGTTGGTCCCCATGGTTCACACACCACGTGAACGAAGCGGAGCAACCTTCGTTAAGGCGCTAGCCCAAAGTGAGTGTGGGCAATTTTGCCATTTTGGCATTTGTGGACCCAATTGGGATCGTCACCACGCCAAATGGCATGAAGATCTCCGAGAGCCAAGTGCATGGGAGTCTTTGTTGGACTCCAGGTGTATCGCGTATGGAATGGCGGATCCGATCTCCAAGCCGGTGTGGAGATATACTATTGGGAGCACACCGAATTTTGGCTCATTTCAGGCAGCCAAAATGACCCCATTTTGGGACCCCAATTTTCCCCTTCCGTGTGGTCAATTGGCGGCCCCATTTCTCTATGCCCACAGGGAACCCGGACCTAAATTCAAGTTGTAGACTCAGATATAAGTCCTAGGTCCTGCCTCCTATCCTGTGAGCCATTGGCCTTGCCCTGGCCGGGCGAGCCACGCGTGGGAATGACGCCAATTTTGGTGATTTTGGCCTCATGACCCCACTTGACGAACACGTGGTGCCCTGATGCCGGGACCTCAGAGGGAGCCAGGTTGGGTGAGGGTTCCAAGGAGTTCGTACTCGGAGGGCATAGGGTCAGTTGCCTCGTCCCTACCTCTGGCGGGTCCGGACGAGGGGTCAATTTTGGGGATTTTTGAGTTAATTTCAGTTTGGGCTGAAACAGCCCATTTTCAGCTACCAACTCCTTGGTGATAATGGCGGGGCCATTTCTCTGGCTCAGAGTGGAGTTGGGACCTGCCGTTAATGGAGCATAGGGAGCCACTGTCGGTTGGCCTTGGAGACTCTTGGTTCCCAGGAACTCGCCTGTGGCTGGGCGGGACACCTCCCCCATTGGCAGGGTTTCAGGGTCCGGACTGAGCAGGGCATGGGTTGTGTTTGAGCCCCCGCCCCCACCAGCCACTGAGAGGGTCGGACCTGGGATTGGGATATGAGTTAGGACTGAGTGTCTATTGTCCTGTGATGCCCTTACCCCAGTCCAGTCTTAACCCCATGTGTACATATCCTGATGTGTTGCTGTACATACTTTCGTTCCCTCATTTCAGAGTGGCAAGGATTCTGAAACGCTTTGTCACATGACATGAGCGCATTGATGCCCCTGTGAGCGTAGTGCTTTGCCTGCCTGCTCACTTGCGCGTGTCCACCGCAGCGTCCCGTGGCCGGCCCCCCACGGGAACGCGTCAAAAGTGTTTCACCGCCGCGGGGTTACCCAGCCCTCGTGTGCCACTCGGGGCCACCAACCCCGAGCAGCGCGGCGCAGCTCGCAGCTCGCAGCGCAGCGCAGCGGCTCGCAGCGCCACCCAGCAACAGCGCCGAGTTCGTCACGGAGCCAGCAGCGCCGTCCAGAGCATCGCCCTGACCGCGCCGCGACCGTGAAGGAAGTGGACAGACCAGACCCATCGGCCGACCAGCAAGGCCGCGTCAACCACTTCCACAACCACCGGCTGACCAGCACCAGCCGCACGCCCAGTCCAGTGCTGCAGCACCCGCCTCAACAACCACCACCAGTTCGTTGAGTTGAACAAGTGCATACCAAGGACCTCAAGACCAACTACGCCCCCGCTGCCATGGTGAATTGGCAGGAAGCGGGCAGGACGTGGCCGCGGCCCCACCCCCATGCAGTGCGCCTACTGCGTGGGTTGGTCTGGGACCAGCACTACCGCCACAGCCACCCCCAGTGCGAAGGCGGCATGCCCGGGAGCTTCGAGCTCCGCACGGACATCGCCCCCGACCGCCTGCAGGCCGTGGAGGACTGGCTGCGGGCGGAAGGGTTCGCCTTCCGCTTCCAGCAGAGGCGCTGGAGGACGTGGACCCGGCCGGACATGCCCGGCGAAGGCCTGCGTCCCGACGGGATTGAGGAGGACGAGGAGCCCAACGTGTACCCGTCGGGCGCCTCGATCAATGTCTCCATGTGGGACATGATCGAGAAGAACTTCCCGGAACCGGGGAGCGAGCGCAGGCTGCAGGGCAGCAGCAGCGCGTCTCCGGGGAAGGAGAAGCGGTCCGCCGGGGACAGGAAGCGGGACCGGAGGTGGCGGGAGTACCAGGAGTCCCTGGCCGCCGAAGCCGCCCAAGGCGCCAAGGGCGGAACCCCAGCCCCCAGTCCCCAACGGGCCAATGGTGGTCATCACCCCGGCCACGGCACCCTCGGCGACTTCATCCAAGTCGCCAGGCAGACCAAGGCCAAGCCCCGTCAGCTGCTCCTGAGGCCCCAGCAGGCCCCAGCAGGCCCCAGCAGCGACGTGGAGTCGGCCCACCGCGGGAGGATGCCGGCCGACCAGGCCAGCTCCAGCAGCAGCGTCGCTCCCGACAGGGACGTGGCGCGCGCCTGTGAGCGCGTCTGTGGGGTGCCCTGCAACCTTCGGGTTGTCCGGCAACGGGCCAGGCAGCACAGCGCTGCCGTGGAGGGCGCCGTCGGCATCGCCCAGGAGGAGGCTGCGGAGTGGGCGCATGGCATGGCCATCCACGCCGGGACCGTGGCGGCCATTGCGGCCGGACTCACGGCCGTAGCCGCCCATGGGGCAGCGACTGCCCAGGTCAACGGTGAGTTGGCGGCAGCCGACGAGGAAGCCCGCCTGACGCAGGAGGCCATTGCCTGCAGGGAGGCCGAGGTGAGGGCGCTGGAAGAGGCGCTTGCCCAAGAGAGGGCAAAGAAGGAGGCGGAGGAAAGGGCCCACGCCGAAGCGACGGCCAAGGCCCAGGCGGACGCCGCCAAGAAGGACGCCATCGAGGCCGCGCGACGGAAGGTCGCTGAGGAGAAGGCCAAGACGGAGGCGCAGCTGGCAGCTTTGGAAGCGCAGAAGGCGCGGCTGCAGCAGGCCCGGGAAGCCGAGGCGGCTGGTGCTCGGGAGGAAGCCGAAGTGCGAGCTGCCGCAGCCACCGCCGCCGCAATGGAGGAGGCAGAGGCCAAACTCCGCCGTGAGACTCCCCCGGGAGGATCACGAGTCGAGACCCTTCGAAAGCTTTTCGAAGGGGACGCCTCCTCCAGGATGACGCTGGATGAGGCGGACACGGGCAGCAGTGGGAGCAGTGGCCCCACCGCCCATCGACGGAGGAAGGGCAAGGGGAAGACCCCCGAGGGGCCGCGGAGGCCAGCGGGTGGACACCCCCACGACAGTGACCCCTTCTTCACCGCCAGTGACGGGGATGAACGAGGCCGCCGACATCGCCAAGTGGTGGCTTGGACGGGCGGAGGAGGCGGAGACGTCCCCATGGAGCCGGAAGGTGAGGATGAGGATCTCCCTCCTCCCTACCGGAGCTCGGAGTCTTCCGAGACCGAGACGCCCAGGTGGGGCGACATGGACGAGGATGACGACATGGACTTCGGCATCACGAAGAAGCGCCCATCCTCGGACCCACCGAGGCGACCCGGCGGAGATCCACCGGGACCCCCTGGCGGAGGACCATCAGGACCCCCTGGAGGACGCCCACCAAGTGGACCCCTGGAGGCGGACCACCGGGCGGGGGAGGACCCCCTGGACCGGGCGGACCCGGCGGAGGCCCTCCTGGAGGACCCCCTGGGGACCCCGACGACCCACCAGGGAACGGCGACCCGGATACCGCCTGGCGGTGGATTGTCTACCTCCGCAGGAGGGTCTTCTCCCTCGAGTGCGAGGTAGACACGGGCAAGGGCGAGATGACTCGCATCTCCAAGGTCGCCGCGCGCCCGCAGACAGAGCTGGACATCGCCAGGGCCGAGATCAGCGGGCTGAACACGGTCATCAGCGGCCTGCAGCAGAGGCTGGACGCGCTGGAGGCCCGTGGGAGCGTCGGCAGCGACCACCCACCCCTGGAGTCTGGCTCGTTGGCCGACGGCTGGGGACCCGGACCAGGTCCAGGCAGACCCCACGCCCCCGGCGGAGCCCCCAGGAGTCGCCCCGGCACCAGCGCCCCCTCTCTCACCGCCCCCTCTCACCACAGCGCGGGCCGCCGCAACGAGCGCGTGCCGCCCGGCAGTGGCAGTGAGGATTGGCGCGATGAGTGGCTCAGCTCGGACTACCACAACCGCCGTGCTCCACCGCGGACGCCTGTACGCCCCCGACGCCCGGCACCAGCCCCGGTGCCAATCCCAATGGCTGGAGGACGTTATGGTGGACTCAGGGATGAGGTCCCCAGAGGAGACGTGGAGTGGGATGTCGGCGAAGGTGAGGACCTGGACCTGGACCTGGAGGAGTTCGACATCAGCCCGCCGCGTGGTGTACGACGGGAGGCCGCTGAACGCAGCCGCCGGCGCCGTGATGAGGATGCGTACATGGAAGAAGTACGGCGTGAACACTTTGGTTCAGCGTACATAGAGGAACCGCGGCGTAGCCACAGGGGTTCCATGGAGGAGATGGACGTGGCGGCCGTGGGAGTCCGTGGGCGAGGCCGATGGGAACCTCGGTCGACCTCGCGGCCGGCGTTCATGGTCTCTAAGGCCGCGGATGCCGCCGTGTTGGAAGACTTGAAGGACATCAAGCCCCCCATGTACGATGGCAACCCCCTCAACCTCGACCGCTTCTTGGAGAAGCTGGACGATTGGGGGCTGACCGTCACTGAAGACATGCCTCACGCGGATGGGGAGAGATATGTCTTCAGACGGTTCAGGTACCGCCTGCCGGAAGTGCTCGGAGAGCTATACTTCATGGCGACCAAGGAGGGGAAGATCAAGTCCCTCAAGGAAGCCAAGAAGTGGCTCAACGAGCAGGAGCGGGTGGACGCTCCGCAGGTGGCTGCCAAGCGGTGGAAGTCCATCAAGCTTGAGCATGATGGACGGGAGATCCGCCTGCGGGATTGGCGGGACTTCCGAGGGAAAAACACCCTCCACCGCCGCAACGTGGAGGATTGGAACGAGGGTGACGAGCAGGCTCGCCTGCTCTCCATGCTGCCGGAAGCATGGATCAAGAGGGTCACCAAGGAGGAATCCAAGCGGGCCAAGTCCAACCACACGGTCAAGATGATGCTCCCCAAGGAGTATCATACGAACGTGCCGGCTTGGGCGAAGAAGAACGTGGCCCGGGATGTCAAACGGCACTCCCTGCGGAACGCTCTCCTCATCACCGTCTCGGGCGATCGCGAGAAGACCGCGATGTGGCGCCTTGACGAGTGTGAGTTGAGCGGCCAGACCATCCGTCTGCAGGCCATCCCGGCGCGGATGAGCTGCGACGAGATCCTGGAGTGGGTTGGCGAGGAAGTACTCAAGGAGTACCGAAACCTCCACCACACCCGCGGGTTGAGGCCCGGCGACCGCGACGTCAACTACGTTGGCGAGGGACCTGGCGGGGAAGCTGCCATGGACCCAGCGGGAGCCGGCGGCGATGAGACTCTCGTCCACGATGACGACGACGATGAGCCCGCCGAAGTGGCCGTGTGTGCCTTCGTGGCCAAGAACCTGAGCGCGGGGAGCAAGCCGGGAAACTGGAAGCCCCTGCAGCAGGGTCCGAGGAAGCAGGAGAAGAGGGACCCTCGCCGCATTGGCGACCCTCCGCTGTCCTTTGGGGAGTTCATACGAGCTCACCCTCAGGGCTGTTTCGTGTGTTATGGGAGGAATCGAGGCTTCAACCATGACCACCGAACATGCCCCGTCCACAAGGCCGACACGGAGGCTTACAAGAAGGCGCACGGGTCGAAGAAGCGTGCGCCCGCGGGTATCCGGGAAGCCAAGGCGGAGGTGGACAGGGACGAGCTCTCCAAGCTGGTGTCGCAGGGGACCGAGTTGGCCAAGGAGATCCAGGAGATCAAGCGGAACTGGGTCCCCAGGTCGGACAACAAGAACAAGGAGAACAACCAGAACAACCAGAACAAGGACAAGGACAAGAAGCCTACTCGCAGCGAAAGAAGGAAGAAGGGCGTCAACGAGGTTGATGCGGAGGAGAACACCCCTTCTTCCACAACCGACGCCCCCTAGCGGAGCCCCTGCAGCCAAGGGCCCCAGCTAGGGCGGTCGCAGGATGGTGACGTGGGAAGCGCCGAACCATCCCTGTCGGGAGTCGGTAAACGCAAAGGGACTGCCGCGGGCGGAAGGCCCGGTCCGGCACCCAGTCGCGGAGGCGGGGTGAGGGCAAGTGAAGGCACGAACCCTTGCACCCGTCCGTCCTTCGCGACCAAGAATGTGTTTGATGTACTACAAGATCTTTCGGAGAGTATCGGAGGATCACCCGGACCGCAGCTGGATGCTGCAGATGGGCAGCCTGAGCCCATTGTCCACGACCTGCACCAGTCGCTTGTTGAGCTTCTGGAACGGCCGGAGATCCTGAGTTTGCACGCCGTGCGCCGTGTCGGTCGCGAGCGGCAGTTGCATCTTAAGGTCCGTGCCTTATGCGGGGAAGTGGAAAAGGTTTTCGACGTGTTGGCCGACACGGGAGCTCAAGTCAGCTTGGTCAAGGCTGGCCTACTTCCACCAGAGTGTCTGACCGACAGTCGGAAACCTGTCAGGCTGAAGGTGGCGAACGGCCAGTACATGGTGGGAGGCACGAAGGAAGCGGCCATCGGGCTGCAGTTCGTGAACCACCGTGAGCTGAGCCGCCCAGACCTCGGCAAGGAAATCCTCCTGCACGGTCGCTTCTACGAGGCCGAGATGGACTGGGACATGATCGTTGGGTACGACTTCATGATGGAGACGGACTCCGGCGTCCTCCCGGCCCAGGCCTCCATGACCCTGTACCAGGACGACCAACTCTCGTGGCTTTCGTCACCTGAGCACCATGTGGAATGCCAATGGATCCACCCGGAACGCAATCAGCTCGAAGTGGCCGCGCTGGACACTGAGCCAACTGGTCCTGCGAACCAGGAGTACGGCGTAAGGCCGGAAGTGGCGAGACGAGTTGTCGCGGACTTGGGAGCTTCGGATATGGCCCTGGATGCGTTCTCTTCAGGAACCTCCGCCCATCTTCGGGTGTGTGAGAAGTACTGGAGCGCACAGGACTCCGCGTGGAAGAAGCACTGGGGTCCGCATCAGGGATTGATGTGGATCCATTGCCCCCGTTGGGACATTCCAAGAGCGATAGCGAAGATTCGCAAGGACCGCTCCAAGGCAGTGCTGGTTGTTCCTATGGGATGCACCGAGCAGGAAAGTACCCCACATTGGGTAGCCTCATTGACCAACATGACCTTAAACAAGGTCGTCCTACCGGCTGGAGAGAGTGTCTATCAGGACGCTAAGGGACAGCCCATGCCACCCCAGAGATGGCCAACAGAATTCCACTATGTGGATGGGGGCCTTGATCAGGCCGATACCACGGACTTCGTGTGTGTCAACCGCATCATAGCAGAGCCCCGGCGGCAATGCTGTGCGGTTCCCCCTGTTGACATCGAAGAATCGGAATCGGAAGACCCCCTCACTGAAGAGGAATGGGATCTGGTTCAGGGGTATATGGATCAGCCCTTTCACGACTGGGAAACCAGCGTGAGGGCAAAGGCCAGGACAAAGCCTGGTGGGAAGTGGACTCAATCGTCTCCGGTTCCTATGACGGGAATACCTTCGTACAGAGGGTGCTGGATCACATGTCCAGCCAAGACGAGCCGCCTGGCGGCAACCCACCCACCTACGGCGATCTGTTCCGAGGCAAGACCAGGGATGGCCCTTTGGGCCACCTGGGAAGACCACCTGAGCCGAAAGCGAGCGGGGTCGCTACCCCTCAAGTAAGCTCCGTGGTTCCAGTGCCCGGAAAAGCCAAGGCGGAGTCCGATGACTGCCCCAAGATCCAGGCATTGAGGGCCAGGCTGAAGCAGAAGTATGGTGATACCTTCTTCAGCGGTAAGCCTGTGTTTCCCCCACCGGTGCGTGGACCGTATGGCGAGGCCAAGATACGACTGAAGCAGGACCCCCGTGTGTATCGGCACCGGGAGTTTGCCCTGAGGGGCGAGAGGAAAGAGGCCATGGAGAAGATCCTCCGTGACTTCATCCAGAGAGGCTGGCTCGAGCCGTGCCACTCCGAATGGGCCTCTCCGTGCTTCGTCGTCCCCAAGAAGGTTGCCGGTGAGTGGCGGCTCGTGGTCGACTACCGCGGCCTAAACGCCCAAACGCAGCACGACAGCTATACGCTGCCCCTCATTGAGGACATGCTGCAAAAGCAACACCGGCGGAGGATCTTCACGGTGATTGACCTGAAACATGGTTATCATCAGATGCCTCTCGCCGAGGAGTCCTGTGCCTGCACAGCCATGAGCACCCCACTTGGACCTCTCCAGTGGAAGGTGATGCCCATGGGCGTTACCAACGGCAATGCGGCTTTTCAGCGGATGCTGGAGAACCTGCTTGAGCCGGTGCGCGACTGTGCGGACCCCTTCGTGGACGACGTGATCATCGCGTCCGGGGACCCCAGTATGAGCTACGAGGAGCTCCTGGAGGCACACGAGAGGGACGTCACTCGAGTGCTGGACCTTCTGGTTCGGCACAAACTCATGGGCAGCAGTGACAAGGCCACCATTGCGGTAAGCGAGGTGGTCTTCGCTGGCCACGTAGTTGGGAACGGGCAGCGAAAGCCCATACCTGGCAAGGTGGCCGCGATCGAGCACTGGGAAAAGCCCAAGACGGTCTCTGAGCTACGGGCGTATCTGGGGTTCTGCAACTACTACTCGGGGTATATCAAGATGTATGCCGAGTATGCAGCCCCCATGACGACCATGCTCAAGGGCAACCGAGAGGAGACCAAGAAGGGGTCCAAGAAGGCTCTGGTCTGGACAGCTGAGTCCGACCGCGCCTTTGAGGGGATGAAGCAGGCGCTGCTATCCGCAGTGGGTCTGCACCTCGTGGATCCCGACCGGGGGTTCGTCCTGCGCACCGACGCTTCCGACTACGCCATTGGCGCTGTGTTGGAGCAAGTGCTTGACGACGGGAGGCACGTGCCCGTGGCCTTCTGGAGCCGAGTCCTGGCGGAAGGCCAGAGACGGACGTGGACGCCCCGTGAAAAGGAGGCGTATGCCATCGTCATGGCTCTCAGGAAATGGGCTGGGTACATAGCCCTCCATCCCGTCACCGTCTGCACCGACCATCAGAGTCTGCAGTCGTGGCACAAGGAGCACGTGGACACCCCCTCAGGTCCCGCCTCCCGACGGGCAAGATGGCATGAGACCTTGGCCAAGTTCGACCTCACGGTTGTGTATATTCCTGGAAAGGATAACACCGTGGCGGACTGTCTCAGTAGGTGGGCCTATCCCGCCAGCAAGGGCATGACGGATATCTCTGCCCATGGCGATGAGGCTGAGACCGCTGAAGCCAAGAGGATCATTGAAATGGAGCGCCTGATGGAGGAGGAGGGTGCAAAATGCTTCGTCCTCATGGCTGCGGATGCCCCCCTCGCGTCGAGGGTGAGCAGAGCGGTCAGTGTACTCGCCCCTGAGGGAGCTGAGTCCGACAAGCACCTCTTCCCGGAGTCTTGCCTCCAGGACGACTGGAGCGACGACTACGCCAAGTCTGAGGCCTTTGCGGCCGAGTATAGGGCTGTGACCGACCCTGATGACGGGCAGAAGTGGCCAAAGGGGCTGACCGAGGAAGATGGCAAGCTCTACCGGAATGGTAAGCTGCTAGTACCGGAGTCCCGGGTGCTCGAGCTTTGTGAAGCTGGGCACCACCACATGCTGCACCCAGGGGTCAAGAAGCAGGCTCTTGACATGCAGCGTCGGTTCGAGATCGACCATATCGTTCTCTACACCGCCATCAAGAAGGTCAGGAAGGGTTGCTCGGTCTGTCAGGCCTGCAATCCAGATAACCGGAACGTCAAGGGGGAAGCCCAATGGACCCCGGTTCCTGACCAGCCCATGGAGAGCGTGGCCATGGACGTCTTCTCCATGCCTGAAGTGCACATTGGCAAGGAGACCTTTGACTGTGTGGTTCTCTGTGTGGACCGCCACAGCGGCTACGTTGTAGCCGTTCCGGCACGCAAAAAGGGGTTGCTTGCTAAGGAAGTGGCAGTCATGATGATTTGTCATTGGCTGACCGTCTTTGACATCCCCCGCACCATTTGCAGTGACCGAGGGCCCCAGTTTACTGGTGGCTGGTTCAAGGCTATGTGTTCCCTCATGGGAATACGTCATGCCAAGAGCGTCGCCTATCTCAGCCGGTCCAACGGCCGTGCTGAAGTGGCTGGACGGCAGCTGTTCGAGAAGCTGCGCAAGATTCACATCACCAATCCACGTCGGAACTGGTTTGAGGAGATGTGGCCTGCTCTGAAGGCCCATCATGACACCCCCACTCCGGGCGGTTTGTCCCCTCACCAGATTCTGTTCGGCAGGGACCCCCTGGGTAGGGGACTTCCCTTGTCTGGTGATGGCATGGCTATGGATGCCAAGGAGTTCTTCGCGCGGCAAGAGCAAACGGCGCGGGACATCCGCCAGCAGCTCGAGAAGGAGCATGCTGAGCGTCAGAAGTCCGCCCCGAGCTCGACAGCGCAGAAGTTCAGGGTGGGAGACCCGGTGTGGGTGATCAGACCCCGCCCTATGGGCACCCACCGCACCAAGACCTGGTTCACACCCGGCGAGGTGGTCCGCAGGATTGGTGAGGACACCTACCGCATCAAGGTAGGTCACGGACAGTTCCGGGAGCGCCACGAGAGTCAGCTCCGTGTGCGGGAACCCGACCTCCGTGGCCAACATGTGTCCCTGAGCTATGCCGCACATGAGGCCGACTCGGACGACGACTATGCTGAGCAGGATGACTATACAGTCGAGAAGATCCTTGCTCAGCGTCCGAAAGCCTCGGCACCCGGAGGTCTGGAGTTCAAGGTTCGTTGGCGAGGCTATGGGCCGTCCCACGATACCTGGGAACCCGTCTCCTCGTTCGTGCCGGGGGTCAATACTCCCTTCATGGAGTACATCCGCAAGCACAAGACCAAGATCCACGTTTCGGACTTGGCAGCACTCACCCGGGCGATTGCAGCCAGGGGTGCCTGATCAGCGCCCTGAGCTCTCCCCTGATGTGTTTTCAGCACTTGTGAGGTCGACGGATCGTCCCTTACTTGCTTGCTCTCTTCCATCTTTCGGTGACCTGCCATCAGAGTGGCCATATACCCCCCCCTGCTGAATCCAGAGGAGGATGGCCCCTCTTTTTCAATTCTATTCGTCACTCCCCCCCCTGCTGAATCCTTGGGAAACCAGGAAGGGCGACTGACCTTCATATTTCTGAGCTCTTGGGGCCTTGAAGCCCACACGTCGTTGCGCAACGGATGCCGCTGTCATCGGCATTGCGATTTTTTTGGTTTGTGGTCTGGTTCCATGGCACTTGCGGAATCCAGACCAG
This sequence comes from Eutreptiella sp. 'Long Island Sound 2002', assembly GCA_964036045.1. Classification (NCBI taxonomy): domain Eukaryota; phylum Euglenozoa; class Euglenophyceae; order Eutreptiales; family Eutreptiaceae; genus Eutreptiella; species Eutreptiella sp. 'Long Island Sound 2002'. Next base: position 58,271,041 of record OZ038382.1, on the reverse strand, counting down.
TCGACGTGTGTCTCGAGACTATATATGCCTGAACTCAGGCGTTATCCCGTCCACCCTCCTGCATTTGCCTTATCCTGACCGTGGCGTGGTTTGGCACTCTGTCCAGAGGGTGTTTACACGCCTATTTACCCAGCTTGTTTTGCTTTTCTGCTCCCCAGGATATGTGCATTTGTATGTTACGATTGTCAGCCCATCACCGACAGATGGATTGTTTTCTCCCCCCCGAGGGGATTCGAATCGCAATACAGAGGCGCCTCGAGTCGCCGTGTACATGTTCATACAGCCTGGTCCAGCCTGGTCCAGTACCTGAATACAGATTCCACTGTTTGAGTGCTCGTGATACCGTGTTGCCCTATTCGCTGTGTGTGGAGATCCTGATGGCGCCAGGCGGGAAGCCCAGTTGCCTGACTACACTCCCAGCGGTCCGCCACTGTCAGTCCCAGTGTGAGCCTACCGATTCGCAGACGCACTTGCAGTCGGATGGCGGCCTCCGGTGCTCCTGACCTCGGTCAGTCTGCCTGGGAAAGTGGTGGTTTGAGGAGTCGACGCCTCCGCCCACACTGCATGAGGACTCCCTCATGTATGGCCTTCGTGGTAATAGGGCGAGGGAAAAGACGGCCTTGATGCCCGATCCCTTAAGAAGGAGCTCCCTTAAGATCCCTTAAGGAGTTCGGCTGTATCACTCTGGACTCGCGTCGTATGGATATGGACATGGTGCGCCCGAGGAAGGACCCGTGGGGACTCTCCCCAGTCGGCGGGCCTTGGGAAGCTTGGGGTAGCCTGATGGATCTCTGTGGTCGCTCTCGACCTGTGGGACCACCTCGGTCGTCCTGTGTCGCCTATGTTGGCCGTGTATGCCACTGCCACTGTGGTGGTGACCGTAGCAGCCGGCACCCGGTGCGCCTGGTATGGGTTAACGGGTCCTTTGGATGCCGAACAATCGCCGCCAGGACCCGGGACTTGATACTTGATACTATACATGTGCTACGAACTTTTACAGCATCATACCTATCTTACTGTGGGATTTGGGCAGCCTACCCTGAATCAGCCTGAAGTGAGGATGTGACACCCCCCCCCCCTTCAGGGGATGGTCCTGGGTACCCGCTGCCATGCATGGGTGTTATCGAGCCCCCCCCAGGGTTTGCTCTAAGGAGGGGGGTGAAGCGGTACCCAGAACCCCATGGCTAGGTTAGGGCATACAACCGGTCTCCGGTCCACTAACCCCATGTACGGAAGGAAAGACCGGTCTCCGGTCCACTAACCCCATGTACGGAAGGCGCCCGTTGACGCCCGGTGCGAGCCCGGCGGGAGCGTGTTCCGTGCCGTAAAGCCCCGCATCGGCAACCGATGCACCGCCAGCGGAGATTCGTGTATCAGAATATCAGGAATCAACAGGGTTTTATTTTCATATTGTTTCCGTCAATTTTTACGCTTCCGTTCTGATATTCACTGTTTTGACTGCTGGCGGTTGGATCGCGACTTTACCGTAACCGCCAGTTTAACTGTTTATAATGGAAATTTTAACGCAATCCGTCACGAAGGCTCCAAAGTCTTCAGCAACTGCATGGATGCTTCCGCAATTTTCACATCTTACACTCGCAACCTTAATCCGAATTTTTCAGGATGTCGAAATTGGATTTTCGACTTCGACATCCCCGCACTTGATTTGACCTCTTTCGAGTGGACCTACGTGCTTCCCTATGCACGAATCAACTTTCCTTTTATCCTGCCCTCCATTTGTCTTAAAGATATGGGCAAAACAAAGTTGATTCGTGAGGCGACTTGTGAAGGTCACATCTCGTGTTTCTTGCGAGGAATGACAATAAGGAAACGTGGGATGTATTCACAATACTCCCGACGTAATTTAGGAAGCATCATATGCCTTGCGTCTCCACACGTGCGCGCTGGTGTAATGGATCATGGTCAAGAGGGTAGAGTTTGCGTTGTAACTCTATGGCCATGATATTGCGTGCGTTAAGATAACTTTCGAGTGTAGCGCGCGAGTGTTGGTGTTGCATAGGAACTCTCCTTGAGTTCCTATGAGCAATTGACACAAAGTTATGCCCTTGGAGGGGCATGACATATCGTGGGGGGAGCTACCTTTTTGGGCAATATGTGGTATGTGCCATGTGTTGTATTGCGTGCCCATTTGGCGGGTTTGGCTAAGAGCGATGGCCCTGCCAATGGACCTCATATTGTGTAAGCCCCTTCTCCATACTCCCCACGATCAATTGCAAGCCTAACCTTTGTGAAGGGAAGCTTGTGTGGCGATCCCAAAGCGATGCGTTGGGAACAAGGTGTGTGTTTTGCAATTTTCCATATTTTCATGTGCCCACTTGGGAAGTAGCGCTCGTAACCTTTCAAGGCGCCCCAAGTGGAGCACATATGTGGAATCAAAGGTCATTGGTGTCAAGTCATTATGTTTAGAAGGATTAGTTGATTGCACGATCCAAGCCGAAGATATTATAATATAATTGTGCACCTTTCAAAGCACTTTTGTGTGTCTTTGTGCCAATTTTGCCGTTTTTGGCCCGTCATGATGTCAAGTGGCGACCGTGTATCTCAGCGTTGTGCTCAATTGACATCATGACCCAAGTATGTTATGAGGGTACATACTTCGGTGCCCAACATATCTTGGACCCGGCGAATAACTCCTCGTGGACTTGGCATACCGTGGCCGCCATGTTGGCGATTTGGGACCATCCCAAATCATGGGCTCACTTGGCGACCCTGCCATTCCCAAAACCGGAGGAGTTGGGCGACGCCCAAAAGATATGTTGGACACACATGACTTGATACCAATCCTATGGCACACTCCGGTCCAAGTCGGGCATGTGCCTTATTTGCCCCAACCATGAGTGTGCGCATTTTTGGCCATTTTGAGCAATTTTCCACTTTCGCTGCCCGCCGTGCACTATGTTCTAACCCTCGTGCACGCCGGACGCATGGACCAATGGACCATATATGACATGGGTGTTATGTATGTTGGTCCCCATGGTTCACACACCACGTGGGCGAAGCGGAGCAACCTTCGTTAAGGCGCTAGCCCAAAGTGAGTGTGGGCAATTTTGCCATTTTGGCATTTGTGGACCCAATTGGGATCGTCACCACGCCAAATGGCATGAAGATCTCCGAGAGCCAAGTGCATGGGAGTCTTTGTTGGACTCCAGGTGTATCGCGTATGGAATGGCGGATCCGATCTCCAAGCCGGTGTGGAGATATACTATTGGGAGCACACCGAATTTTGGCTCATTTCAGGCAGCCAAAATGACCCCATTTTGGGACCCCAATTTTCCCCTTCCGTGTGGTCAATTGGCGGCCCCATTTCTCTATGCCCACAGGGAGCCCGGACCTAAATTCAAGTTGTACACTCAGATATAAGTCCTAGGTCCTGCCTCCTATCCTGTGAGCCATTGGCCTTGCCCTGGCCGGGCGAGCCACGCGTGGGAATGACGCCAATTTTGGTGATTTTGGCCTCATGACCCCACTTGACGAACACGTGGTGCCCTGATGCCGGGAGCTCAGAGGGAACCAGGTTGGGTGAGGGCTCCAAGGAGTTCGTACTCGGAGGGCATAGGGTCAGTTGCCTCGTCCCTACCTCTGGCGGGTCCGGACGAGGGGTCAATTTTGGGGATTTTTGAGTTAATTTCAGTTTGGGCTGAAACAGCCCATTTTCAGCTACCAACTCCTGGGTGATAATGGCGGGGCCATATCTCTGGCTCAGAGTGGAGTTGGGACCTGCCGTTAATGGAGCATAGGGAGCCATTGTCGTTTGGCCTTGGAGACTCTTGGTTCCCAGGAACTCGCCTGTGGCTGGGCGGGACACCTCCCCCATTGGCAGGGTTTCAGGGTCCGGACTGAGCAGGGCATGGGTTGTGTTTGAGCCCCCGCCCCCACCAGCCACTGAGAGGGTCGGACCTGGGATTGGGATATGAGTTAGGACTGAGTGTCTATTGTCCTGTGATGCCCTTACCCCAGTCCAGTCTTAACCCCATGTGTACATATCCTGATGTGTTGCTGTACATACTTTCGTTCCCTCATTTCAGAGTGGCAAGGATTCTGAAACGCTTTGTCACATGACATGAGCGCATTGATGCCCCTGTGAGCGTAGTGCTTTGCCTGCCTGCTCACTTGCGCGTGTCCACCGCAGCGTCCCGTGGCCGGCCCCCCACGGGAACGCGTCAGTAGCTTGGAAGCCATGGTAGTCCAATTAATTAAGCACCACATCCGGCAAAATCTCCAAGACCTTGAAGTGATGACGAAATACAAGCTCTCCAACTCGAACATAAGCTCGCGTGTAGTACCGTACTTCGACTTGGACACCTCCGGCTATCAAGACATGTCCAGGGTTTCTCAGTTTATAGAGGGGAAGTCGCGCCCTCTTTGCTGTTTGCATCGACATAAAGTCACTGATCGCTCCACAGTCGACCAACAGTTCCACGCTGGAGTCAAAGGAGTCTTCACGACATGCGCAAATGCGCCCTCGAACCGTGAACAGAGACGCATGCTCAGGTTCGGTTCCTTCGACAGTGACACCTCCAAGCGTCGAATTCTTTTCGGGTTTATTGGTGCTGGTGGTGGTGTTCAGCTCTTCTCGAGGACGTCCGCCACCAGGTCTTCGGAATTGTTTTCTAGGCCGTTGTAGGCCTTTCTCTGCTCTTGGAGCGGGATCGAAACCGTCCCTTGCTGTCTCGACTTTGATCTCGTTTCGGTGTGTTCGACCGTGATTCCCGACGTTCTCGTCCTCGGGATGGCGGTCGACCTTTTGGACAGTCACGGGCCAAGTGTCCTTGTTCGCCACAATTGTAGCAGCGTCTGCTTTCTCGACCATCTTGGCATCCGCCATGTTGACGTCCGAACCGTTCACCAATGTAGGCATGTAACTCTTCTCAAACCTTGGCAATTGCATCGAGATTCATCGGCTCTGCCACAGTCGAAGCCGTGGGCGCCGCAGCTGGGCTCGGCATTGGGGTGACGTGTGGCGTTGGCATAGGGTTGGATGGAAACGTGGAAGTCGAAGTAGGTGGGACCATCATAGGCAGGGGCCTCGACACTGCAGGACCCAGGGTGTGATCTGGTGTCGTTCTCGATGCGTTCTGTACCTCTTCCAGTTGATACCCAGCCGCAATGTAGGCTTCCGCGATGGTCTCTACCAAGGTATCGAACCCAAATGGATTATTAGAACGCCATCTCGAACGGACTTCAACGATGTACTGCCAACGTACAGCGTCATTCGACAAACCTTCAACAAATCGAGAGCTGACGAGGAAACCCATCTGGAGTTCACTAATGTTGACCTTCGACTTGATAACGCATGTACGAAATTCTCGAACGTAATCTGCATGTCGGGGGAACTCGCTCTCTTTCAAGCTCAACATTCTCGACAAATACACTGGCTCATGGGATATGCAGTCGAAACGTTGGCCTAACACACGCATGAGCTCGAACCAGTCATCTTGTACAACTTTCGTCAGGCTATGATAGTACTCAGCGGCATCACCATCGAGGAGGAATGACATCGTCGCTGCCTGATCGACGGGTGAGGTGATGTCCGACAAAGTGAAGGCTCGTAGTAAATCTTCTTTCCATGTTCGAAATTCTCCACATCCAGGTTTACCCGTGAACCTCTTGACCAGTTTGTTCAGGCGCTCGACGCAGCGTCCCAAAATCTCCTGCGAAGGAGCACGTTGAACTACGAACTGGGGTAGTGGTTCGAAGGTAGGCCGCTGTGGGAGTGGTTGTTGTGGAGGGTGAGGTTGGTTCGAATTCGAAGAAGACGGTGGTTGTGGTTGTGGAAACTGGATGTTGTTCGGAGGTGGTGGGCTCGAAGTTCGTATAAATTCGTTGAGAAGAGCGTAACATTGCGACAATTCATGTTCTACGCGTCGAAGTTCATTTGCAGCAGCTTGAGTTGCATTTTCCGTCGAGGACTGCAAGGTATCGATGCGCTGGCCAGTTGCTGCTGTAGCACTTGCTGCTGTTGCCTGTAATACATCGATGCGTTGTTCCAATTCGATAACTTTGGCTTGAGTATCTGCAAGCTTCTGCGAACAGCTGTGAAGATCACGAGAGAGACATGGAAACCACTCGCTTTCTCGACTAGCGATGCGCTCTGCGATGAACTTCTCTAACGAGGTCGAAAATTCGTGATGCAAGGGTGAATCACTTCGAAACAAACTGTCTCTGATGAGATGCAGCATAGCTGCGTCGTCGAAGGGCCGCTCCATTGTAGATCGAAGTCTAAATCAAGTTGACGGCGTTGCTGCGTCGAAGATTCATCTCGAAAATTGATCCTCCCCGCCACCTAGCTGGCTACCACTTGTTGTGGTTTGTTTCTTGGGAACTCGACTGTGCCTCTTGTTTCTCGAAAATCCCAAAATACGACAAACCTCTTCTGCGCAGGATCTTTAGACGGGGCACCAATAATAACACAATCTCGAAGACATAAACCCTGTTCAAAGATCGAAGTATCTTACAGCGCTCATTCACAGTTGGCATTCGATGCTTCTTTATTATTCACAGACTGTCAGCGCGATTGCGACTGCGACTTGCGATTTGCGCGCTGCTGCGCTGCTGCTGTTCGAAGCCATAACATGACTGCCACTGCCCACCAACCCCCCTAAAATTGCAGGAAACGGGTGGGACAGTGACACACGCACCACACGTTGTACACACTCTACAGTGGCACCATCCTTGGTGGGCGAGCAGTTGCTCAACTGGCTCAAGCCCCCACTCAGGACTACCGCTCCTACACTCACGCTCTACTGGGTGGTGTTGATGAAGAGGTCACGAGCCCTAATGACTCACCTGTGAGATGGCAAGAGAACAAAGAGCTACTAAGTGTCTGTGGCCTAACAGGGACGCCACAACGCATTTCCCTGCTAGGGCTTGGAGGGAAGGAGTCCTCTTTTGGCGTGCACGGCGCATATGTCGATGGAGTCGGACTCCCTGCTCTGCCACAGGCAGAGGCGGAGTTATTTGTTTGGTGTGTTCAGCGCCCTTGTTTAGCAGGGCAGAAAAAATCGCTGCTGCACCAATCACCCTGACCTTCCCACCTGTAAAGCAGAGGCAAATGAAGGACAGTTTGAGACTGAGGAACCAAGACTACCTCCACGTGTTATACGCTTCTCAGGTAGCCCTATAATACGCTGCTCCCAAACTGCCCTGTTAAGCAAGCAAGCTTAAGGAATTCCGTCCGTTCTCTTAAAGAACGTAGGTTGGAGCCCCTGGGTAACCTAAACAAGGTTTACCGTGCGCAGTACGAGTGGCCTACCCTTTAATGCGTGTGTGAATGCACGAGCATGCACGTGTTGTTCTTATTTCTTCAACTTTTGTCCAGATCATACCAATCCATTCCACAATCACGAACTCTACCAGGGGGTGGCCCCTCCTGGGCTTACCTACCTTACTCACCGCTGGAGAGAGAGAGCAAGGTGGAGTGCAAAACGAAACACAAGCAAGCAAATCGTTTATGCGCTCGTGTGTATGTTGTAATCACCCAATCTCACCTCTAATCATCTACAATCTTACTAATCTAGCCCTCTTTCGTTTGTTAGCGCTGCTACAAGGCTCGTTCACAGAGACACGAGGCAAGCAATGTGCATGCTGCATACGAGACGAGGACAGACCTGTGATTTATACCTGTTTCATTGAAGTGATTTTTGATTTTTGAATTCTTTGACCTTCAATTCTTGTTGTCAGCATGGGTGAGATGCCTATGTTTACCTATTTGTGTGTGTCTCGTCATTCTTGTGATAATACGTGACATACGTTTATAATCTTATTAATTATTTGTTTTCCGGCGCTTCGTTAGGACTCGCTCCGGTGCGCCGTCCTTTTCTGCGTGGGAATTTCCTGATTTAAAAAATCAGGAGATGACCGCAAATTTTATAAAAGTGTGCATCTGATGCACAATGGGATTCTGGTCAGGTATGTGCTTTCAGAAAAAGTCTAGGCCGTCATTTATCGGATTTAGGTGTTGTCGCTTCGCGTTTGCGTGGATTCGCCCCTCATCCTTCCATTCCTCTGTTGTACAGATATCCTCGCGAAGCGTCGCTGAGTAGGCCGCTGTTCGGGCCGAAAAGCAGCAGCAGGAGACTGAACGAGAACCCAAGACCCCACCAAGGGGCAATTTTAACTTAGTCGTCGCCCCCTCGCCCCAGGATCAGGACAGGTGTCTCCATCAGGTTCCAGGAGACTCAGATTGAGCGTCCTATGAGAGTCTGGCGTTGGGTTGTGTCACGCTGCAGCTTGGAGGGAGGGATCCATATGCATATGGTCTTTGCATGCACTCTTCTAACCCCACCAAGCCACAGGAACCCCCGCAGCGCCAAGAGCGCTGAGGTTTCTGTTGGAAGTTGTCATGAACAATGCAGCAAGAGTCGCTGGCCATGGTAAAGCGCTCTTTTCCAGTGTTGGGGAAGCCATAGGTATTTTGAAGTAGGTGTGGAAACCAAGGAAAGGCCAAGAAAAAATCCCTTTTTCCTGAAAATGCGACAGTCGTGGCCACCACAGCACAAGGGGGTAGTAAGAAAAGGTGCTTTTCCAATGCTTTGGGGTATACTTTAGTTGTATTAGAGGTGCTCCAAGCACTCTTGCATTTCTATCTTAGTATTGGCCAAACCAAAATGGGTGATAACACATTTTGACCTATGGAACCAAACACTAAATCAGGATGTTGTGTGGATGAAATGGGCCGGCCTGGGCAACTAGGACAGGGCTGCAGGAGCCCTGTCCTAGTTGCCCAGGCGGGCCTATTACACTCCCCTCCTAAGACACTACACGCAGCGTGGAGAGTCTGATATAAAGCCAAAAACAATGGCTGGCCTGGGCAACAAAACCTACAAAAGGCATAACTTGGGGCGTGGGGGCGGGCTGCGGCTGCATGCTTGCTTGCAGAGCTGCAGTCTTGACGATGGAGTCTATGCTGGCCTGGGCACCAAAGGCGTCCGGCTTCTGGGGGATACTTATTGGGGCTAGAAGGGAGCTACTCTTGCTCGACCACACCCATTGCATACGTCCTACCTGGACTCTTTCCCCCACCACCCCTGTCGTAGAGGCTGACCCTTACGCGTTCCCGAAACCACACACAGCACCCCACCAGCCATGCACTCGCCCGCCAGTACTTCTTTTTGAGAGGTCCTGGGTTCAATACCCAGTCAGACTAGCTAAGTAGGAAGTTCCCATGTGACATGGCAGTGACCTCAGCGCCACAAGCCATGCCACCTCAGCACCTATGGGACTTAAAACCAAAGAGTGCACATCTCAAGATGGCACTATGGAGAGTCTCAGCCCTTGGGGCAGTTTTCCAAGCAATTTTTCTCAATCATGTGAAATATTTCAACCTGAGTTGCATTGAATGTCTATTGTTGTGGTCTATTGTTGATATCTTTCTTCATCTAACTCTTTGTGACCGCAGCCCTTCATGCTTTGATCCTGTTTGTCTTCTACTTGCTCATCTTTGGCTTGGCTTATCCTGAATTGGTTGTATTTCATCAGCAAAACATCTTCCTCATCAAAAGCAAGCAGCAGCAACCCTACACCAGCAGCAAGCAGCAGGAGAGGCACAATAAGAACTGAAAGACTCTCATAAAAACTTTCTTAGCCCGGGCCATAGGCCCTCCGAAAGCGCTGACAATGGTGATCCTGGGCGTGGTGCAACATCCCCAGTTAGTGCCCAATTTCTACAACACCCACCTAGCCATATTTCGGAGGGATGGAAAAAAAGATTTAGCACCCTCAACTGTCCCCCTTCCCATCTCAATACCCAAGGTACCCCGGTCGAAGGGATGGTTTCTTGGAGAGGGGAGAGGGGGGGGCAAGGTGCACTTTTGAGTTGATGAACAGTTGGTGCACTGGGATCGCACGATAACTCCGTCATCACTCAGTTATCGCAAGTTTTTATCACCCAGCCCACTCCTACTCCTCAATTGGACAAACATGGCAAAACATTTGGCACAATGTATCTCAAAGTTTTCTTCACACGAAGTCATCAATGTCAAAGGCCTTCTCTACCTCATGTCCCAAAAGTCTTTGCTCAAAGGCGGCAATGGTGCATATGTCGCATCGTCAAACTTCATCGCCAAGGACCAACGCTTGATGCACTTTTTGAGCCTTGTCTTGTAACGTCCATGCTTTTAATCGATGGAGATGGAAGCAAGTCAAAAATATTTTCCCATTTGGTGCAAATATCATGTGTCACGAAGCCTTACCCCATCGAACCTGCCGAGGGCAATGGGAGAGCTGGATGTACTACAATTCTCCAACCTTCCGCTAGGCACATATCCTGAATGCCCATGGAGCTGCAAATTTTCTTGCTCCTTTGAAAACGCTATATACAGCATGAGGGCCCTTGCGATCTCCCTACTGCCAAAGGAAATTACCACCGAAAACATCTCAAGTATGGCCTTCGAGCACCTCTCTATTGACATCCCTCCCCGACCCCGCCGCCCCTAGCCCGTCAAGCAAACTCGTGGATATGCACACGTACCTGGATGCGCTAAGACCGAATACCATGAAACATGACGTGGAACCTCACCTAGGCCCCCAATCTTGCCCAACCCACCTTGTCGCTAGGGTTCGGAACCGCTTTTACCAATTCATCCGAAAAACCGGTTATCCGCAATAATCGGAGGTTATTTTCAAAACAATTGGCACAACCGGTTATTTTGAAAACTGATTTAAACCAATTAATCGGAATGGTTTCAAATTTTTCGGGTTCTTTTCGGCAGTACATTTTGTCCAATTTTTGCACTAAACAGAGGCTTTGGTAGCAATAAACGATGGCCCATGGTCAATTACAACTTCTAACGTAGTTTAGATCACTATGCCCCGACTTGTATGGGCTCTCTTCTACCGATGGCACGATTTTGATTAGTAAAGGGCAATTAATCGGAAAAAGCGGTTATTTTGAAAACCATTAATCGGCAAAATGGGTTATTTTTGTAAAAATAATCATTTCAAAACAGTTATTTTCAAAACTACCAGGTTCCAAACCTTACTTCTCGCGCTGCATGCGGGGGAACCGCACCTCAGCAAACGGCGCTGGAGAAATTGCTTCAAGAGACCACCGCATCCGACCCCATGGCGCTCTGCTTCGCAAAAATGACTTTCTGCACGGGCACAACACACATGGCGTGCAGAGATTACGGATTTTACAATTTCAGATCCTTTTTGGGTATGAAATTAAAGTGAAATCAAAAATAAAAATTTGCGAAATTGGGCAAAAATGGGCAAAAGAGGAGGCAAAATTGGCAGAAATAGCCAAAGTCACGGCCTCGCCGGGTTGAAATGTACTATAAAAAAATGCATTTCGGACATGTGGCCCCAATTTCTTGCCTACCCAAAATACCTACGACTCTTCTATGATGCTATTTCGCCATGCCATTTTGACATGGGTTTTCTCGTTCATGGGTTCTCACGACGGGCCTGCGCGCACCCGTGGGCGCGATTAGCTGCACGCTTTTTTAGTCCCCAACTCCATCTAGAATGTCGTCAATAAATGCTAACCCAAAGCTTTTCAACCAATGGCGAGTAGATTATAGAATTTGGTGTGAAACTATGTTCCTCCGCTTTGTTTTCAGAACTTTTAGAAAATGTACCTATTTCCCTGCTTCATACCTCTTTTGTTCTACCTCTTCTTCGCCAGTTTCATTGAAAGCAGATGGTGCCCGCATTCTTTGAATGCAGACACCAGTATTCATTTCTTTTTGCGACTTGGACTATGCATTACTCGCCAATGTGATTTGGACATCGCTGTCTAATTTTTTTAAACTACGCCAATATCTCTGTGAGTTTAGTTGGGTTTGATTATGCACACCATGGTACATATAAAAGGTGTTCGTAGCTTCTCATGGCTTCCTATGGCTCTCTAGGAGTCCATAAAGCACCTATGTGGCCCAACCCGACCCAACATGTGTGCTTGTGGCTCCACCTAGAGCCAAACCGACATTATCACAATATGTAAAGATATTGTCAAAAAAAATGTTGTGTGTCCCCTTGGGATGTGTTGCCCCTAGAGGTGCTGGTTGGGCCGTGCCTGAACCTTCAAATTTTGTTTTGAAAACAAAGCAACTTTGCCGGCATGTTTCGGGGCACCTGAGTGCGAAAACGGGCATTGATGAAATGAGTGGGTTGATAGAATCTGGGACTGTTTGATTTTTGTTACTCCGGAGGGATACCCAATTGCACAAAACAGAGGCCCAAATCATTCCCCGAACAATGCACAAGCGTCAATAAATATCAATAGACATCGATAAACGGCGCTGGTTGCCCAAAAACGGGCCTTTGGGGAAAATAGGTGAAGAAACACATCCATTTTCAACTCCGCCCGTGGCTTGGCCAGCGTTTGATTAAACCCTGGGGGAAAAGATGCAATGTTCCTTACAAAGTTACAAAGTGTGCACTTGCAGCCTCGACCCTCTGTATGTTCATCAACAGAGCAACAGGGATGCTAACCTCTTATGGATTCAGTGCACAAACTTGTACAGCATTTTGTGAGCCGGCACTTAAGCCAGCAACAAACTCAACACTCCATGCCCAGCATGTAACAGTGTAACAGCGTACCCCCCAGCCTGGCCAGCCAGATACAGGGGCCGTCAAATGCAATGAAATTTGCACCTACTGGTTTTGAATAGCGGCAATTTCTTGAACGTGATACTTATTTTATTCTATTCAATCAAACGAAAGGGTCCTTGGATGGAAAACGCGGCGAATCCAATTAGCAGCACCTAGATGATAAGAACTTGTGAATTTCCCAGACACCCTGTTTGCGCTGCAGTTCTGCCATCACAAATTATACACTCAATAATCAAGCATTCAGCTGAAAAATGCTGTACAATTTCAGACTCAACCTTCATCGTCCCAAATAATCGCAACTCAGACCATAACTGCAAACGGACAGCAGATAGCACAGACACGGACTATTACGGCAGCAGCATGTCACACTTTCCAGCTCTATCCACTGTTGAGAGATGACGATGACAAAACATATTTGTATGAGAATCTGCCTATGAGAAGCACACCAGTGCAGAAATCGAAACGCCTTGCGTGTTAAATGCCACCATACTTGTGGAGAAAAAAGTGTTTGGGTTAGAGTTGGTGATACCATTCTGGATCAGAGTATGTGGCCAGCGCCATGGTGAAGGCCATCTGGGGGCATATCCCTTTGAGATGTGGATCAGAACTCTGACATAACCGAAAACGTGAATCCGTAAAACTGCAGCTGCGGCAATCCAGGTTGATGAAACACAAAATCCTTTCACGTGGACCAAACGCCATACTGAAAACAGCACATGATTTACCAAAGCCAACAAACCACCACCCCAAAAACAAACTTTTGACATCTCCCTCCTCAAACTCACAAATCGATCTACATCACAGAGCCAGCAGCTTCTGAAATGCGTGCCCAGTCTCTCAAAAAAATACATTGGGGGTCCAAAATCCAGAACCATTGTTTACAGCTTGCTTTTTGTCAGTAGTGTGTGCGTTGGTGGGTGGGTTGGGCAGGATTTACTGTACATTGGGGACAGGGATCTGGGGGTTGGCAGTACAAAGCGCAATTTTCCACACATAGCACTGCAATTGGGATGGACAACGGCATCTTGCACAGGAGCCCAAATTAGGTTGCTAGGCTGCACAAGGGATGTGCAGGAGCTGGGCAAAGGAATCACACGTCAGATTGATGACGTCACCTGAAGCACCATGCAGCAGCAGCCAAGAGAAGCCCATCCCCTCTTCCTAGGAATCTGAGCGCATGCAGGGTCTGATCAACAACCCCCTTGTGCGGTCAGAACCTGTGTGTGTGTGTGTGTGTGTGCGTGTGTGTGTGTGTGTGTGTGCGTGCGTGCGTGCGTGCGTGTGCGTGTGCGTGTGTGTGAGGCAAGGCCTCCTTCACCAAGGCGTTCCCATGCATCAGGAAAAGGCACTGGTGTATCTGTGTGCGCGCACGTGTGTGTGCGAGACGCCCAAAGCAATTTAGACCCACTGCATGGTGCATGCGCGCGGGTGTGCGTCTGCGTGGTCAACCAATCAGGTGAATAGTGAGGACGGCATGATTTGAAGATGCCACACTTACGTCAAAACAGTATGAGTAGCAGGGTTTGTTCAACAAGCACACGAAGAGTGGTCAGAGACAAACATGGTGCATGCATGCTCAAGATGGATTCCAAGTACAAGGGAAATGTGGTGGACAAGGCTCAGGCTGGGAAAACACAGTACCCAGCTGTTGCTGAAATACGATTCCAAATGTGTTCTTGCCCCATTGCTGCAAGGAAATTGCTATGCGAATGTGTTGGAAGGCATATTGGACCTCAAGGTGCTGTGCTCAGGCATCGTCTTGTGTTAAAGGTTATTGGCAGTATCCCTGCTGCACTGGGAACCCCCTACCTCCAAAAGGGACAACGGGATGCTTCTAGACTACGTCCACTGCATTATCTGCAAAAGGGGGGGGGGGGTGCCATAAAGCCTGAGTGAATATGCACAAGGGACCTCATGCCATACTAACAGGAAACATTTTCAGGCACAGAATTGAGCACAGGGGGAGGGAAGGGGGGATCAAGATTTATTTGAGAAGAATGTGAAGAAATGACCATCAAAACAGGTGCAGAAATCACATGGAAAAGAGGCAATGCACTCCACAATCTGATCCAGGGGGTTGGGGGGGGGGGGGCATGACACCTGCGTGGATTGCTGTCTGAAGCTGGCGGCATCTATTGGCCTCTCGCCGTACCCTTGTCTTTTCCTTGAACCCTCTCCCTCTGTAGGTACCTGTGCTCATTGGCCTTGATCTACCAGCCTTGCCTATTCTTACCTCCCTCTGCTCCCTTCCTTTCCCTTGGTAGGTTGTGCAAGGGAGCCCCCGGACTGTTCCTGTTGCACTGCTCTGTGTCAGGTCCACACAGTCCAGGCAGACACCCCACACCAGCAGTGGAGGAACCGTCCTCAACAGCAGCTGTTAGGCCCTGGGATGTCCACTTGCAGGGGCACATAACAACCTTCAATCTGCCCTTCACCGAGCGCTCAGTCCTCCTTGTGGCGGAGCGCACCATGTTCCCCTAACCCCCCAATCCCCACCTGCATCCCCTATCCACAGTGTGTGCACCATATGTCAATCCCCTTGCATGGCAAGTGCGCCATGTGGGGTGATTGGTGGGGATGGGTATTTTAGTAGGTGATGTGGGTTTGGACGCTTGCTTCTGCTGGTCCACATATCCCAGAATGTGCCACGAGGGGATTCATGATTAAACTGGTTTTGTTGTTGCTGGAGCACTGGTGGAAAACCTTGCCGTAACGCCCGCCAGCGGCCAAGACGTCCGCACTGGGGCTATTCGTGATCCTCATCGTATCGGGACCCTTCATCTATGGGGGTGGGGGCAACCTAAATGCTTGGATTGAGAAATCAAGAAATGACAAACTTGGAAGGATCAACGATTTAAGTACCATGCTATGAGCTGGCAAGAGAAAGACAACTGTGAGCTGTAAAGGTGTGTGAGAAGCTTGGCAAGAACATGCCATGTCATGAAAGCAGCCCCCCCGAAAAGGCAGCTCACAACATTTTTTCGTTTCCCAATGGAGGGGAGCAAGTGAGTGCATTGAGAAACTATGGTTTCTCTGAAATGGGGGCACATGGACAGGTGCAGCGTGGGTCAGAGCTAACAGGCTGCACATGATATTTTCACTCTTGTCCCTGCAGTTGATTGAAATGGGGGTAGTGTGAGTGTACCCAACGTCATCATGCCATGTCATACCATATTCCCAACCCTTTTCATTCCCCTCCCCGCTTATGCTGCCTATCCACACCCTACTACATGTGTTGCCACCCAAGTACCGCTCCTCCTCTGCCAAGTGCATGCATGTCGTCTCAAAAGCACCCCGTTTGTGGCAACTCCTGCCAAGTATTTCATCCATCACCACCCCTCATTGGACTGCTGCACACAATTTCGGTCTTCTGGAAACAAATTGCAACAGCTGCCTGTTCCACAGAATTGTTGCCTCAGGTTATTCACAAGGTCCCAACACCCCGGACATTCCAGTTGCCATAGACAAGGCGTCGCTCGCATGCGGCGGGCAAACACCGGAAAGGGGGGGGGGGCTGATTTTATGAGTTGAAATTGAAATGGGGGGGGATATGTACATAATATGTGAAATATGTGAAAATTGGCAGGAGTAGTTTCCAAAACCCCATTGGTTGCAGGGCGAAGCACCCACCTCCTCAATTAATCTGTGGCACAACATGGGCATGTTGGACAGAACTGATGGCCATCAAGGCAAGTGACCCGGGACAAAACAAGGTGGCAGTGGAAAATAGCAGTTGTACCAGAAAAACGATTTTTTCTGGATACGTCATCAATTGCATGGTCTGCATGGCCCTTTTCTGAATGTACCCTACATACCCCACCCTCCCTCAGTGCACAGGGCACTCAGTGGGCAGCCGTTGGCGCGATTGTCGTGTCGAGATGTTTTGTACTCATTTCAGGGTCAAGAAGTGGAAGCAGGATCCTGGTGCGATGCTCGAAACTCCGGTGCCTCAACAACACAAGGCCTCCAAATGGTCCCACTCACGAGGTAGAGATCCTGAGACTGCTGACTGGACAGGCAGAGTCCACCACCAAGCTGCCATGTCCCCGGCACCACCCTGCCAGTGCCCACAGCCTGCTCCATTTAGGAAAAACAGGTCCAAAAACAGCCTACTTTATGCACAGCGCCTAAACTACTCCAACTCCCAATAGCCTCGATTAAATGCATACACAGACAAGGAACATTGGACCAGATCCCCAAATTCTCAAACCACACGCCATGGGCAGGAACCATATTCCCAACCATATGCAGTTTCATGCCATGAAACGTATGCAGTTTCATGCCATGGAACATGTTCACCCTTTGGCTCACAGCCACAGACTTGGTAGAGCAGAACCTGTGGCTGAAAAGCAGAAACGCGGGCTGATCAGCACCAGCACCTTGTGGCCTGCAGCTCTTCAACAATACCAGTGCAGGCGGGTTCTTTGCGGCAGGCGTAGCGGAAGACTGGTGACTCAATTTGCAATGCGGTCTGATTCAGAAAATGTGGTACAGCATCAAGGTTTTTCAAACCGTTGCAGGTTGGATTGTTGCTATTACTGTCAGAAGAGCGGACAAATGACCGGACGCTGCAGCGGTTGCTGCAACAAACACTGTACCTCCTTCCATGGGGTGCAAAGCCTCAACGTCATCCCGGGCACCTGACAGAGTGCACTGCTTCACGGTTCAGACATTCCATGCCACGTTTTGGCTTTCCCCTCCACAGGAAAGGCGGGGGGGGGGGGGGGGTCACCCAACCAGAATTGCAGAATTCAGAAACCCCCCCATCCCCATCCCATAAATCAACACTGAGCACAACCCTGCATCTGACAGGCCGTGCTGCCCCTCAGGCACAAAATGGACCTGTAGGGGGGCGACTTCACGGACAACAACAGTGGGCATGCAGTGGTTGAAGCTGCTTTGGGCAGGCACCAACTGCCCAGGAATGTGAAGCCGTCAACCCTCCTGACCGGCTCTCCAGAAAACCATCAGCCCCCACTACACCCAACCTGTTGCCGCCTGAGTGTGCAAACGCAAGCAGAAACATGTGCGTGGTCTTTCACATGATCCAGCTTGCTCGCATGTTCCGTCAACACTTGGGTCTGAGGTAATACTTATCAACACCCATCCCCCCAAATCAAAGGTCAGACACTAACTGTCACATAGTTTTGGAGAGATAGCCCCAAAGAAGACCCTGCACACACAGCCATTACTTGCTAGGGTCACAGGGAGGTGAAATAAGGCAGCTGATGGTACAACCACATGGCAGAACCCACAGAACGCTAGGGTTTGCAGGCGGGGCTAACACCAAATTACATTAACGCAACACCGGAGTGTTGCCAGCAGAGATGTTGGAGAGGGGAAGGGGAGGGGGGATAAGACCTAACGAGGGTGAGCCAAGAGAAGGTGTAGGTGGAGCCTGAGGGGGACAGGGGTGTGTGCCAATAAGGCTGAAAGAGGGAATTGGGGGGGGGGGTAGATTCATGCCCGTTGGTATGCCTGGCTCGGGCCACAGGTCACACCCAGACGTTGATGTACCTTTTGAGGGCCCAAGACAACTCTGAATTTTTGCAAGCATGCAGCAGGCAAGCAAGGGTTGTTTGCAATTTCCAGCAAACATAGATGACGAAGGGGGCATGGGCATGGGATAGTGGCCTTGGAAGGGGCGGGGGGGAGGCAGGTAGTGTATAGTACAACCAATGTTCAGTACATTGTTCTTGCGACCGCTTGTTTCTCCAGGTCAGTTCGGAGGGGCAGTGTGTGGGTGGGTTTGGGGGGGGGGGGGGGTTGGCATGACGCCTGGATAGATTGCTGTTGGGGGGGCGGGGGGGGATGGGGGTATTAGAAGCACTACTACATTGTGTGGTAGGTAATGTGTGCCCCCTTAAACAGAAACCATCTGCGGCCGTGTGTTCGTACACCCACACCTGCCGTTCCCCCTTGCAACCTCAGATTCCCCACAGCAACGGTTTGCACCGGCAGTGGGCAACACTTGGGTATTGCTTCCGAATGGAGGGCAGAAAAGGCGGGGGACAGAGTTGGGGTGCCGAGTTGGAGGAAAAAATACAATGCTCACGGCAGTCTTCAGTGGAGCCTCACAGCATTTGTTGGGAGGGCCTTGGTAGCAGGAACATGGATAGCCTGAACAGCTCTGGGGCCAGGGTGAGGGCTTAGCTCATGGCTTCCATCTGTGCCTCCTCCTCCTCTCCCAGCTCTGCATCCCCATTCTCGAGGAAAGACAAGAAGGACTGCACTTCGTTCAGTGCCAGGTCATCACAGCGCCGCGCGTCCCGCTCCCGCCATAAATAATATGTGTCCTCGGTCACAATCTCCAGCTCATAGAACACCTGGAAGAAGTTGCACAGCACGCCTGACTGCAGTTTGGTGATGCAGCAGAAGCGGCGGGCCTCAAGCAGGCACTGCAGTTCGTTCTCCAGCTTGTCAGTGGGATTAATGTTCTGTGAGGAGGACATAAGACAAGCGCAGGGCGGCAGACCAGGGACGAAGTAGAGCGGAGGAGGGGAAGAGGGGGGGGGGGGGGTGGGGTTGGCCCTTGCCGACTGAAGATCCACCATTTTGGGCGCCAGAGGCGCCAAAATTTTTTGTCTAAAATGGTCCACAAAACACACAACACAGTGGGGGAAACACGCACAGCACGCACGCACCGTGCGCTGTCTTTCGCATTCAGCTTTGTGAAATTGCAGGGATCTTTCAGGTTGGCAGGGACACAGTGGCCTAAGGGGTAAACATACAACAAACAACAGAGGCCACCCACAAGGACTGGGGGCCGCGCGCAAGGACTGCAAGCCTCCACTCTACCTCCCCACCAATAGCATGGTGGTTGTAGCCACCCACACCCCCTGCCAGGGGGGGGGGGCGTTAGTTGATGATGAGAGGAGAAGGATTCAATCTTTGGCACGGCTCAAACCAAAGAGCGGGCCAAGCATCACATGCGTGTCCAGACCCCCACCTCCTCCTGCCCCTTCCATGCCGTCTGAAAAACTTTTTCTCCAGTGCCTGTGGCGCCACTGAGGGAAACACAACGTGCGGTGCATGCATTTATGTCCATTGCGTTTGATGCTTGCCCGTATGTTTTTCCACAACTCCTCTTTATGCATTTCTCAGCACTTCACCAGTCCTGCAGTGTTTGCCAATGATTCATGCATCACTGATCGTCCTACAATTCCTTGTTATCTCATGCCACTGCTGGGCACCCTGCTAGGTACAGAGCAAGCATTGCAAGGTGGCTGGGGGGGGGGGGGTCCTCCATCAAAAAGTTTCTTTCTCATGCGTCCCTGGGGCAGACCAAAGCCCCAACAGGCAAACGAAGGTGCACCGTTCAGTGGTGCATTGCGCCACCCTCTCCGGGGGGTTGACACAGTGCCGGTGTGCATGTGGTGTCCCACTTGCCCATGTTGTCCCAGCAATCAAACCATGTCCTTTGCCCCCACCCCACCCCACCCCACCCCACACACCCAACAGCTGCCCAATGGCTCTTTACAAAGCCCTCTTCACGCACTTCTCAAACAGAAGATACATACCCCCCCCCCCCCCACACACACACCGGCGTGACATCCGGTCCGAGGGGAGTGGGTGGGCGGGTCCAGCCCCCTCCCACCGTTGGTGCTGAGTTTTCAGAAGCGCCAAAGGTGAAGGTGCGGAGCCAATCACTTGGGGGGGGGGGGGGGGGGATTAGGAGATTGGATTGGAGTGTATGTGAAAACAGACAGACAGTGCTCACTAAAAAAGAGGGGGGGGGGGTCTGAAACCCCCCCCCCACCCCCACTGGTGCTGAGTTGTTAAGTGGAACTCTGCCTTTCACACACACCTGTGTATACTTCAAGATGGGTTTAATCAGCTGCTTGTTGAACAGGTCCAAGAACTTCTGAAACAGCACCCTTGGGTCCCTGCGCTCCTGTGCCACATTGGAGGCCACACAGCTGTATAAGATAGTGGGGGCTGCAACCTTCAGTGTGACCACCTGCGGAGCAAGAACGAGATGAGAGCCAGACTGCCAGCGGATTCACTGATTTGGTGTATGAAGATGAGGGATATGGTATGAACATATGTCTCAGCCCACTGTGTCCGACAGTGGAACAATGAATGGCATAGTCTGAATGCACCGGTACACTGGCTGAGCGAGAGAACTTGGCTAGTCAGCAACACATTCAAAATCTCTGCCCAATCAGGCCATTGCTTTGGGATCTTGCAGGTTGGGGTGGGGTGTTGCCATAAATGCGGAGTAAGTGTGCCCAGGGGGGCGCTTTGAAGTGCAGCAGTTCCGCAGCATGCCATTCATTGGGTCATGGTTTGTTTGTGCTGACCTGCCTGCCCGCCTTGTTTCACCCGGTGCCAGCTGTGCCACAAAACTGCACTGCAAAAAGTCACTCCACTTGTTACCCCCCCCATCACAAGATACTAGCTGACAAACTTGATGATTATCTGACACCCGCCCAGGTTTAACACAAATGTAATTACTGTCTCCCCAGGTTATTATGCTGTGCTTCTCAAAGGCACATACTTGGACTACTGGGGACATTCCACTTTGCGCACGCAAATTTGTTGTGTGGTGCACAAGCCCCATCATGTCTAAAGCCCACTAGGTTTGCGCTTCAGTGTGGGTGTAGCTGGAGGTGGAGGTGCAGATTGATCTTCCAGAAGGGATGGCATCATTTGATGCCTCTGACGGTGCTGGTGACGGCAGTTGAATGGCGAATGCATTTGTCCCCGGGGAGCACAGGGGTGAATCGCCAATTTGTCACCCTGCAAGACCTCCTTGCTAAGACACATATTCCTTTCTCAGTTGCACCCTTCATCGTGGCCTAGACTGCTGCCCCATGGAGTGTGTTAATGTTTACCAGGCTCAAAAAGAGATGCTTGCATGGTCCTCTAATGAAGCAAGGGGTATTCAGACCTACAGTGGAAAACATAAATGCTGAAAGAAATCACTAGACGGGGGGGGGGGGGATAAATTTGCCGGTGATACCAGGAATTCAGAGGAACCATCCAGAGCCTACCAGGAAATATCAAGAACCATCCAGAGCCCACCAGGAAAAAACATCATCCTTCAGGATTCCTGGAGGTGGCGAAATTTTCCCCATCCGAAATATCCTCGTCAAAACTGGGGGAATATTTTGGGAGGGGAGAATTTCGCGTGGAAAATTTCGCCCAATAAGAAAATCAGGGAAATTTCACCTCAACGTAATTTTCTCTGCGTGTGACCAACAACTTCACTGTGAATTCATGCAACCATGCAATTGGGGAAAATTTTTCACTGAATTTCACCGAATTGGGCCAATGAATTGGGGCTTATGATTTGAGGAAAATGCACTCAATTCAGGGGGCTAGAGGTGGAGCATTAGGTCTTGGGACACTGTGAGGGCCCCCTTGGGCGAGCTCACATGCGAAAAGTGCAACACAATTGCAAAAACTGCCAAGTAATTTCCAGAAATATTGTCTGTGGCTACAATGCCCGGGTGGGAATACGCTTGCTCACATCACCATTGATCCTTGCAAGCAAATACCCAATCTGTGAATCATGAAGCGCTGGTCATCCACAGTCACGTTCTTTGCAATATTGTTGCGGGCTCCAGGCTGTCTTGTTTCCATTGGTTTTGTTCTCTTGGCGTAACAGCAGTGGTTGATCGGGATGCTGGTGTTGCAGGCAATGTTGTTCTTGGTGATGTTTTCGCAAAGGGCCAGAGGGTTCGAAATCACCACAGTTACGCATCGGTGGTGCACTGGATATCCAGACATGTCGCCTGAGGTGTTGCTTGACCAAGCTTGAATTTGCGTGTGTGGTGTTTGTAGTGCTACAACCAATGGGTTTGGGGGATCTCCACCAGTACATATGGCCTATGGCCTGCCGTAGTTTGGAGCAAGGCCGCCATACCAGTCATTTGTAGCCCCGTTCACCCCAAAACAATATATTATCAGGGGACTGTCTCAGTGATGGTCAGAGATCCCCTTAATTGGTGTCGGTGCTAGTCAGGACTGTCTATGGCACAGCGCACAAACTCAAATGCGGTATTTATGTGCTCCCATGCTCAGCACTGTCAGAGAGGGTGACTCACCTCACTGCAAGCCACAGGCTCAGGGATGTGGTCCTGGAGCCACTGCAGCAGCGCATCGCTGTGGATCTCAGTCTTGAAAGCGTAGTAGATGTACACCGAGGGGTCCACCTCCAGGCAATCATGCTTGGCCAGCAGCTGCAGCAGCCGGTCAATGCGCTCCGCGGTCTTGTTGGTGCAGAACAGCTTCTGCAGGGCGTCGAAATGTCCCGTGCAAACCAAGTCGATTGCATTGGGCTGCGCCTTGAGGCACTTGAACAAGGCGACGAGGCACGGGTAAATCTCATCCTGAAGCAGGGGGAACATGACACAATGCATTGGCAGTGTGACTGGCGGCAGTGGCCCTGCAACAGCGGAGCACTGCAATGGTCCCCCCAACCCGTGTCCAGCGAACAATAAAAGCCTCAAAAAATACGGTCCGAACAGGAGTGTTCGTTGGACACGCCGTTCGGTACCTGATTACATTCGGTCCCTGAATCCGGTATCTAATTAATGGGGTCCGAAAAAATTACGGTCCGGACGGAGGTGTTCGTTGGACACGGGGGAGGGGGGGGGGGGTAAGTGGAACAGCCTCCAATCGCACGCCACGGCAGTTGGCAACGACCCGTGAAGCAGTGTTGCAGCCAGGGATATCTATTGCAGCCAGGGATATCTATTGCTGACGTAGCACACCTGCTGGACAAACGCATCGGGGATGCAGAAATTGAGGTCGCTGAAGGACAGGGCCTCTGTCTCGAGGCACTGCACAATGAGGTCAGCGAAGCAGTCCCATAGCTTTGGGTTGTCCTCCATGAAACCTAGTTCGATGGCATTGATGAAGAACAGGCGGAACCCTTCAACCACCGCGTCCATGCTCACGCTGTAGTGCCTTGCCTTGGATTCCTTGTCCGGCTCACATGTCAGATGCATCAGGATCTCGGCCAGCAACAGACGCGTGCCGGCATGCTTGACCAGGCTCCTCGTTGCATACTGGATGGCCTTGTTCACCAGTCCCTTGTGGTTAGGCGTCCCGACCTGGAGGCGTTTGTAGGGGGGAAGGAGAGGGATGCACCACGAAGGCTGTTCACTGTGCAGCACAACAAGCATTCAGCGCTCCGTATGGGTGTGACCTGCTCATTGATTAAAATCAGTGGTGGTGGTTTGGGGGGGGGGGGGGAACCTAATTAAAAAACAGACAAATGCAAACCAGAGGTAATGCACTCCACAGTCAGGCATAAGTGCATCTTTCTTCTCTATGCCAAACCTGGTTAAACCTCAAGACACACACTGGTGGTTGGGGGGGGGGGGGGTTAAGCAATGTGAACCATACAGGTGGTGAGGAGGTACAGTTTCCTGGTTACAGGGGGCAGAGTGCTACAGTTGTGAGCATTGGGACAGATATTTGCAAGAGGAGGGGAAATTTTGTAGTGAAAATTTGCTGTAAACAAAGGTGCCAACATTTTCGTGAAATTTGCAGGATTGGGCCCTCTAGAGCTCTTGGGGTACCTGTGCGTAAGGGTGTCACATGCAGGGATAAGGGCTAGTCAGTGTGACAGGGACAGTGGCAGTGGCAATGTGTTGCAGACTTGCGGTCTCTGTCTTCTGCACCTTCATTGGGTTTTGGTGCAGGCATTCAGACGTGGCACTCGAGCTGTGAGAGTTCAAGGGTGGCGAAATATTTCCCTCGTGAAATAATCCTGGGCACAATTGTCCCGCACCCCCTCGTGGCATTGACTCCACCAACAGTGCTGGCAGGCTTCACATGCAGTCATTTCCAGACGGTGTAGTGCAGGGGTTGCTCTCACCTGCTGTGGCAGAACATCACCAAGTGTTACACATCAGGGCTGCACTTCCAGGCATACTTCAACATCACCAGGAGTTACATACGAGCAGTGTGCTGCAGTCCACGCATTTTGCCTAATGCGCGCCTGATGGAGTGTGCCCAATTGTGCCATTGGTCAGGTGGGGTGAGGCTTCAGGTGGGCAAGAAACACGAAACACGGACTCGCTGGGCAATCTTTCAGCGCTGCAGAGTGTGGTATTCCCTGACCTAATGCATGGGGAGTGGATATTAAATGTATGATGACAGTGTGACAGGCAATGCATTTTCAAGATAAGTGTGCACCATGCGTTGAATTGGACTCTAGGACGGGCCCAGCAGGCAACGGATTCTTGGAGACCGAGGCCGCAAAATTTTGGGCTGTGGGTGACACCTGGTTGGGGACATCTGTTTGGCAAATGGGGTTTTTGACATATATGCTCCACTCATGGATTTGCTGCAAGCCCCAGTGCCCAATGTGTGCAAGTGCTTGCAATGATGACAGCTCAACGCAGAGTTGTGTGCAGTGATGACCAGTGGCCTGACATCACCAGTGATGTTGCTAGATCAACCTAGCTGTAAGAAAGCACCTAGGGCAGTTTGGTCATGCTATTTGCTATGATTGCTTACATTGGCTGGTGGAGGGAATTTCGCATGTCGCCATGGTGTGTTGTCTGCAGCTGGCGGCGCCTATTGGCCAATCGATCGAGGTGATTTGCAACCAAATTGGGACCGCGTTTCCTGAAATAGATCCATGTTCTAGCAGGTACAATTTAAATTACAATGTACCCTGCCCCCCCCCTTGCAATCCCCCCCCCCGGGGATTGCGAGACCGTCACTTCACTGTTTTGCTAGGCAATATCTATTGCAGTGGTTGGTGTTCCCCAGCTGTTGCGGCGTGTGCCAGAGGCGGACCTAGTTATGGGACCCCAGTACGTGAATCGTCTCGGAGACTTGCTTGAGGAGGTGTGAGGAGGCTGCACACCTGTTTGAAGTTCTCCACCACAAGCCCTGCCACATCCCCCTCGTTGACGGAGTTCTTGAACTCGTCAATCATGGTCATTGCTATGGCCTCCAACGAGGCCTCATCCATCGTCGCGGTCGCCTTTTCTGCAGGAGGCTTCTCAGGCTGCACCTGTGGGTGATGCGGCTCCTTGGGCGACACGCCACGCTGCTTCTTCTTGGGCTTGCTGTTGGCGCTCGGAGAGGCGGCTGGCTTCCCCCCTTCACCCTCTGCTGCTTCGGATCCTGTCGACACAGGAGATGCAGGCGCCGGGGCCGGCGAGGCCGCAGGTGCAGCCCCAGGGGCAGGCCCCCGGCCACGCCCCGCCGCCATCCCCGGTAGTGCAGGCGGGGGCTGGAAGTGCGCGGGGGAGGAGGCGGCTTGCCGCTGGGCTGCGAGGGCCGCGCGCTGCGCCGCCGCTGCCGCCTCCTCCGCCCAGCGCTTTGCACTGCCCTTCGTGCCCTGCACAGGGGTGGTGCCGCGCCCCGCATTGGGGGAGCGTGTCGGGGTCCCCCGCAGCAGCCCCTCGTGCTTCTCCTGCTCGGCCCGAGCAATGTTGGCCTCCAGCTCCGCCAGGGTTTGGGCCTTCTGCTCCTCCCATCGCGGCACCCAGTTGTTGGCGCGCAAGTCGATGGCGTCCTGCAGGAGGAACCGGGGGCGGGCCCGGGGATGGTTTTTCTGCAGGTTCCTCATGCGGACGTAGTAGTGGTCCATGTATGCAGCGGCCTGGGGCCGGTCAAGCTGCTGGCCCACCGTTTTGAGCAAGCGGCAGAGCACTTCAATCTCCTCGTCCGACGGCTGATGGTCCTCCTGTGGAGGCGTCCCCAGCAGAAGCCTCTTGATGACCTGAAGTAACAAGGGGTTCGCCATAAGATGCAATATTTCTGCGGCTGGAAGACATACCCTCCAAAACATCACATCAACCGCCACATCCGTGGCCCCCGAATTTTTCCACGTCTGCAAAAAACCTGTGACAACGCCATAAATGGTGTGGGGCTTAGTCATCGCACTGTGTGCCCTTTGACCCGTTTTGTGCGGAACTGCACTTGACTGAAAAATCAAAAAGATTGGGGCTCTTTCTGAAGAGAAAAGCTGGCTTGCGACCACAGGCCTCTCCCTCCAGTGTATTTGTTTTGAATCTATCTCCCCATTTCTGCTTGACACCCGTTTCCGTTTATCACCTTGGATGCCATTGCGCAGTACGCACCCATGACTGTATTCTGGGGCTAATCCTACAGAACCTTCATTGCCTCGCTCTCTCTTTGCATGTTTGTGAACCAACCATGATTCCATCTTGCCTCCTCTTTTTGGGGGGCTACTTTTGTGCTTTCACGCGCCACATGCCGAGAGTATTTTTCTTACAACCCCAAAACGCCAAAATTGTACTGCCTTTGGCAAGGCATGAAGTGCACCCACCCCACTCCACCCAAAACCAAATGTAGCTACAAGGCAACACTACAGGCAACGCAATCCCGAGCAAGCAAAGCAACATGCATAAATCCGCTCGGGCATATGCCAGCAATACCTAAAGATACTTGATGAGTGGACCCCTTGTACTGTGCGTCCGGGTTTCACGAGCCCATGGCCCTGGCTACATGGGCCTGGCACTACATCCACCTGTCGTCTACGTCCACCTGACGTCCATTGTTTTCAGTCCATTGTTTGCAAGCAATCCTTCCACCGTCATTCCGTCCTTCCATCCAAGGGGTCCCCATAGTGGGGATAAATGAGATTAAAATACACACCATTGAAATGTGAGCATTTTGGGAAGAGACATTCGGTGAGACCATTTTCCGACCGTTTGCTGAAAGACCAAAATTTTTTTTGGGCGCCAAATTGGCTGTTCCCTGTTGTTGAAAAGGGGGGGGGGGTACGTGGCGCCCACGCCTGCGCAAGATCTAACAACCCTGATTTCTCACAAAGAGACCAAGGGTTCACATTGTCTGCCATGTATCTCCAACATCAAATGCAAGCAACTGGGTGGCACGAAGTGGCAGTGTTGGGCACATTGGCAAATAGGGACTTCGTTCTAAAATATGGGATGAAAAGCATCTGCTCAGGTGTTTCCTCTTGAGGTTCACATGCCCAAACATGCACAAAAAATGCGGGAAAGGCTGTGCATTCAACACACAAGCACCTCATGCATGATCTTTTCCGTCAGCATCTTGCGCTTGAACAACTCCCCAATGAATTTGATGTTGCCGATCTGGCGGTCCTTGAGTAATTTCTCCCTCTCTGCCCGCTCCTCTGCTGACATTGGAGACTCTGCAGGGATGGTGGGGGGCTTCTCAAACTCTGTCTGGCACTTGTTTAGAAGTGCCCGGCGGAATGATGCGTACGCCGTGCGATTGGTCTCTTCACCGTCTTTCTTGTTGTGGCCCTGTGCAAACTTCTGGGTGAGATCACGGCACACGTCAGCGTAGAGATTGCAGAACAGCTGGTGCTTCACAGCCCTCTCGAACACGCTTGCAATGATGCGGTCCAGCAATTCCTGATTGCTGACGTCAAAATTCAGGTCCAGCATGGCTTGCATCAGGGAATCATACTTCTCAGGGGTAATCTTATTCAGAATCCCATTGACCTGTGTCCACAGTGTGGACAGTGCAAAGCTGGAGCCACACAGCAGGATGTGCAGGGGAAAAACATGTGCAATGAACATCCTATTTCCCGCGAGGATTCAGGTAATTGCTGTTTTCGGTTGGAGTCTGACTCCCTCTCTGCCAGCTTCCGATAATCGGTTCCATCCAGCACAGTCATGGACCAAGCTGCACGGATCAATTTGCCATCTCCGGTCCCCTTCAGGATGGAGCAAGGGGGAGGGCTGAAAACTAGACCAATGCTTGGAGTCTGTGGAAATCAGGGGACGGGGATGGATTTGGATGCTGCTCCAGCAACAGGTCCGACAAACCTAGAGATGCGCACTGTTCCATGGTGGGCAGGAGGTGTTTGTTGCACAAGGGGCCACTGGCGCCGGTGGTCTGAGGTCTCAAATGAGATCAGCTTTCCCAGAGCATGCATAACCACATTGACAGGACGACGTATGTGAACCGAGCATGTGTATGAAATCTTATTCCATGATGCACTGCCTTAACCCAACCCAAAAAGGACCTTTTTCACAGTTGCTGCTATATCATCATCTGGCGTCTTGGGCTTGAAAGGGTCTTCGACGCGCCGCTCCAGCTCCAGGAAAGCATTGGCGTCAGGCACTCCCTGGAGGCACAGCAGTGACGAGGGTGTGGGTCGACTTCCAGGCCCCTCTGAGCTGTTTCACAGTGCAGCCAGCCAAACAAAGCATTGGGGTCAAATCGGTTCCGAAAGGGGCTCAAATCCCTGTGCAGCCCACCGTCCCCAGGAAAGATCTGCGATTGTTTCCCCCGGGTGCAAGCTCAAGGCTGAAATTCCATGTGCAGCATTTGAGTCCAGATCTTTTTGATTCACTTGCCAACCCGTTGTCCCCTGCATGCAACAGGCACAGGGGATCGGCGGGACGGCACTGTGGCAAAATACTGGTTGTTTCCGTTGCTACACAGTACTAACAGTTTTGACAGCATCATGTCTCGCTAATGTTGTTCACCAAATGCGACCAGGATACGTGTTCCCCTTGTCAACAATTGATATTTTCAACCACCAACTCTCACGTCGACTGGTGTGGTTGGTCATGCTGCACGGTTCGCATAATCCTCCGATGGCCATGTGAAAGATTTCCATGGGACCCAGATGGCACCGACTATTTCCTTCCTGTGTTATCCTGGCAAAATACCAGACGATGTCTGCACAGCTCTGTCCCAATGCCACGGCAAGCACCGTTGTTCTAGCCATCCCGTCCGATGTAATAGCTGGCCTGCAAAATTACGAGTACATTACAAACACTTGGAGGCCCATGTGCAAGAGAAACACAAGCCACTGCCCCAAATAGGATGTCCTGGGTCGGTGGAATTCGTGGAACGGTCGGTGGAACGTGAATTGAAAAGAGTGCATATGATTCATGCAAAAGAATGTATATGGCCGGTGGAAATTGCTGTGTGCCATTGCCAACTGAGCTGAAAAATCGCAACACCACACGAAACGAACAGGGGAGTCCGATCTTCACAACAAACCTTGCAGCCAACCTTTCGTCTTTTTTTTTATATTCTCTTCGTGGCTCTCAGGTTCGTGGAAAATACAACCAATCCCCCCATCTTCTTCGCATCATCATGTATATTTGAACAATTTAACGATTAGAGTTACACCATGTGCGGCGCCCCTTCCCACGACGTGCGTGTGTGCAGTCACGCATGCCAGTTCGTGCACGTGCCTCGCTTCACATCATTGCACGCCTCACCCCCCCCACGTCATTGAGGCTCTCCATGCAGCTCCCTGTTCGGCCGAATCATCAAGGTGACGCATGGAAAAACACCCGCTCCGGCGGAACCCAGGCTACAGGCAATACAATATGGGCCTCCCAGGTGCGCCAAATAGCCCTGCCAGCGCTGCAGTTGCTGAGTGGGAACAAGCACTTTCAGACCGTAGAACAGAGGCACACCTTAGCCCGGGAACCGGAACTGCTGCCAAAATAGTCGGCTCGGTCTCCAGACTGGGCAGCTGCACCTTTCTTGCCACGTCCAGTCCCAGTGCGCTGGGAATGCCCTCGGGATGCAGGCATGGGGAGGGCATTGTCATGCACACCCGAGGGCATGTAGATCTCCGAGAAGAGCTTAATTTTCTCAGGTGGCTCTGTCTGCTCATACTGGAATTTCAGCAGGAATTCGACAGAGTACATCTTTTTGGAGCGTGGGGTGCCACGTAAGCTGTGGTACATCTCCATGTTGGGGTCATAGGGCCCCACTTTAAGGCCAGCGTGGGAGGGAAGCATGGCATACGGTGGGCCTGGAAGCGCATCTGAGGGAGTGAAATAAGCAACAACGTGCGAACCTGGCGCTACAAATGACAGATACTGCTGCCTTTGGGAAATATTCACGCACCACTCTGTGCGACACCCTGGGAAAGGGCTTTCAAAAAAAATTGGATGAACCCTCCAGCCAGCTGCTGTATGACTGCAGGGTGGTCTGCATCCGCCAGTGGATGCCCATATGCGACCTCAATGAACAGTTCCTACCCCCTCAAATTCATCTTTCAAGGGGGGGGCCGGGTTGGCATGACGGATTGGGGGGTGCCATAAAGGAGTATGTCGCTTGGTACTTCCGGGTGTACGTACGTGTGAGCCTTTTGAGGACGGAATCCTCCACTCGTGGATAGGTGGGTTGGTTGCCCACCAATTGGGTTGGGTGTAAGAGGTGGGGAGCCCACTAGGCTACCCCTAACAGCCGGGGAAAATTCATTTTAATAGGTGAGAGAGGGACAGTTGCCCCACTACTCACAAATGCTGCTTCTGCCCCTTGGCGTCCCACCCATGCTCCACACAACATCTTTCCTAATACCGCAGAGTTGGGAGGGTGCTCAACACCGCTGTTGTGGGAAATGTAACACAGGGCCAGGACACCAAGCGTTCCCTACCCATCAGTGGTGCGCAGCATGTTCAGGCATCTTGCCGGTTGTTTCAGGGGTTCACAGCCCATGCCGTGTGCCGTGAAAGGCCATGCGGTGGGGCCCAGGCAGTGCTATGCAGTGGGTGTTCGTCCTGGGTGGGTGGTGTGGGGGGGTGGGGGGTGAGACCCTTGAATAGAGACTTGAATGGAGGTGAAATGCAAAAATGGAGCAAGCCTGAGGCAATGCACTCCACAGTCTGAAGAGAGTGCGTCTGTATTCTCCAAATCAGACCTGGTTGAATCTCAGTGGAAAATGGAGATGACAGACGCACAAACACTCCACACTTGCGCAGACCCACGGACAGCGTATGTGTGGAAACACTGAAGAGGGATTTGCGTTGCCAGTGCCCGAAGCGGCGTCGAAAGGAAGAGGCTTGTAAGTGGGAGTGACGAAACCGAAAGGGGGTTAAACCATAGGCAAGGCGAGCCAAGTGAAGGTGTAGGTGGAACCTTCTTTGGTGGACTTACCCTGTTTATTGACACCTGCCAAGAGCGTTAAAAAAAAAAGTACATAACTTCGAAGAGGAGCAAAATGGGTATGCTTCCTGACAGTCACTTGTGACAATAGATTGTGGTAGACGCCAGATATTGCGGTTTCATCTGGACACGCTCCTTTTGCACGATCTCTCTCTCTCTCTCTCTCTCTCTCTCTCTCTCTCCATTGCAGCTACGTTAAAGGCCGAACAGTGAGCGGAACGTTTGACCTGAAGGGTGAACAGCGCTGAACATCAAACCTGCAGACATGTCATGCTCCACTTCTGACTTGGTCGCAGTTGAGGGTGTCTCATGGTTTGCTTCGAGCGACTCCTCAGGTGTGGTGGTATGTGTGCCACTGCTGGAGGGCTGGGTCTTGGCATGTGAAGCGTCAATCATGTTCCAATTTGGATGTTGACCTTTCGAGGTGGTGGGCATGACGTCTTCATCACGGTGCATTTGCATGGTGTGGGTGTGAGGTCGGGGATGGGCATGCGGATGCATGTGGTGTGAATGGGGCGCCAGAGGCAGATGGTGGTGTGGATGGTGGTGCGGATGATGGTGAGTGTGGTGGTGTGTGTGTGTATGGGGTTGTGGCTGGGGGTGGTGCGCGTGGTGGTGGTGCTGCTGCAGGTGTGGGGCGTGCATGTGCTGGTGGGGATGATGCAAATGCTGATGTGGGTGATGCATGTGCTGGGAGTGGTGGGGGTGCAAATGGTGATGGGGGTGAGCCTGTGGGGCATGCTGCATAGGCAGCTGGTTGTTGCTGGACCCAGTTGGATCTACAATGGGAATGGCTTTGCTGCCCTTTGACTGCTGCGAGTTGCTCGCGCTCGCGCTCGGGCTGCGAGCGACAGACGTGATTGCCTGCGACGGGGTGGGCTGCTGGGAGGGCGGATTGGCATATGCTGGTGTGGTGGGTGGCGGTATAGCATACCCTGAGTGGGCGTGGTGCTGATGATAGTGGGGTGGATAATGTTGGTGGTGATGGTGGTAGTGGACGTGCTGCTGGTAATGGTAGTGTGGCATTCCAGTTTGGTCCCCTTGGCCATAGGGGTACCCAGGCTGCCCGTACATGTGCTGCCCGAGAGGGTAGGGCTGGAAAGGTTGAGCGCCGGCATCAAGGTGCTGCTGTTGCTGTTGCTGTTGCTGTTGCTGTTGCTGTTGCTGTTGCTGTTGCCTGCTCAATCCTGCTTGCGGTCCTCGGCCCTGAACTGGTTGTCCCTGGTTGGTTGGAGGGGCGGACTGAGTCCGTGGGGGGGCATTGAACAGAGGCGAGGAGACCGCAGGTGGACGAGTACTGGTGGTGCTGTTGCTGGGATTGCTCGTGGTGCTAGTGTTGTTCGGGTTCGGATTGTTGGGGTTGTTGTTAAATTGCATGTGAGACATGACGGCGCTCAACCACAGCTCATGTTCAGGGCCATCCGACACGAACTAAAAACAGCAATCGATAACCCCTGCAGCAATACAGCAGAATTCCCATGCCGAGGATTGCTGTTGCGTCCGTGGCTATGGTTGAGTTACGTGCACGACGTGACAACTGCACCGTCCTTTGGCAAACTACTTGCCGATATGCGCGGTGAGAGGCCCCTCCAATAAAGATGCAAAACCCCTCACGCGCTACCTCATTTTTTCTTTAACCATGTCGCTTGGCAGTGACGGCCGAGCGGGCAACACTGCAGCAGCCGAATGGCTATGGCCGATTCGACACCTGGGCGGTCCAGGGGTTTCGAATGCATCTCAATACCTCAGACAGTCGGATTGACCTGCAAGGTCGCCCCAGGTTAAGAATCGCCAATTTCGGGTTGGCTCTCCAGTTGAAGTCAACAACCGGAATGCATATCTAGCACTAGCTGGTTGTCGTGGTTGGCAAGCAACACGCAGTCATCGTTGCGTGGGCGTCAGTTTGCACCGTTTTCAACACTGCCTGCCTCCTGCCTGCCTCCTAGAACTTGGAACTGTTCAACGCACACCGTGTGCGAATCGCCACCAGCTAGACCTGCAGCGCCTATTTTGTCTCCAGTGCGGGGTGGGGATCCATCACAGGTCTGCCAACCCACCAACCATTCCGTCACACACCCACTTCGCACAGGCAGCTTCTTTCTTCCCACAACAACAGGCAGGCATAGCTGCAGTGCTGTCTAATTGGTTCGCCACTTCGGACTACTGACGTAAACTGTTCACGGCGCTGACCAGCGTTGAACAGCTGACACCAACGCACGTAGACACTGCGCAAGCTGAAAACTGCTGAACACAACCCCTACACAAGGCGACCCCTGACAATACCGACGCACGCATAACAGAGTGTTCCTCACCGTACAATAGGATCATTGCTCGACTCGTTGGTCCTGAATATACAGTCGAAGTCAGGAAATCCAAGCACCATTGCACCACAGTATTGTCGAGCTCGGCTGGCAATCTGATGTTGGTGTTGCAGTTCCTCACGGTGGCGGCGCCCCTACATCCTGTTGGGACGTTTGATGGAGGGGTGGCGTCAACCACAACTGATGCTGTCGAACCGGTTTTCTTTTTCGACGAAGCCATGAAGGGCCAACCACGAGGATGAAGAACACAGCGAATAGGCCGGAACACACCTGGACACCCGACCACCAGAAAAATTTGAAACTGTGTCAATAAGAATACTCGACGAAAAAAGGAAATATTGCGGCAAAGTGACCTAGGCAGCAGACTGAATGTTGGGCAAGGTAAACCATTTCTGCATCTGAAGACCAACCACTGTAGCGCATATCAACCTGATTTCCGAAAACATTTCTCAGTGCAGCTGCAACTGTGTGCGTGTAAAGTGTCTGATCGATGTCGTTCCAACCTTTCTTTTTTGTATAGTTGCATGCCTATGTTCAGGCTCAGCACCCCCTTTCTCCACTTGTAAAAGGTTGGTTTCAGAGCAAGAGTTGTTGGCAATTGTTCCATGCCTGTGTTCAGACTTAGTACCCCCTTTCCGTTCCCAACCACTTGGGAAGGGTTGGTTTCAGAGAAAGCGTCGTTGGGAGTAGCAGACCACCAGCAAAAAGGTAGTGCACTGCAAGGGAACGTTCAAGTGCACACGAAAGTCATCGTGTTTTCCCAAATTCTTCGATTTCCGTAGGTGAGTGGGTCTGCGCAAGCGGCTTCCATTTTGGCTGTGTCAACAGATGCTTCAAAAAGGAATTTTGCTGCCGTTACAGTGTGCGATCTGAATCTGAACGTTGTGTGTTCTACAGTGCATTCTAGGGCGCTGCAAGTGTTCAACGGCCTTCTCACAAGTATCTTTTCTCGTCTCCTGGAATGTGGTGGTGCAAGCCTTCATTTTTCTTGTTACACATGGCATGACAGATGCACATAGAAATGGACATGCGTGAGGCACAAACGGACGCTGAGGACCGTAAGCTGTGCCCACCTTTCCTTGACAACATGCCCAAACATGCCAAGACGCCGAACATTGATAACTCGTAAGGGCGTGTGACAGAGCACTTATTTTGTATTTAACCGCAACAGGCCTTTCCCTAGGGAGGCTCGCTGTTGGCCAATGCCACCCGCACCACACGCGAAGTCATGCGTAAACGCTGCCCTCTCTCGTGGTGGAGATCCAGACTGGTTCACGGCCTGTCCAGGGAAGGGACAATTACATTACAGTAGGCACATAGGACGGTGAAACAAGCGCCGCGGATCACATGACACACATTGCATGCACACAGGCCCACGTATGCACGGTGCATTAGCCTTGACATGCCAGTGAGTGCACCCCTGCGGTGTGTATACCCGGCCCAACTGGGAGGCCACTAAACCGGTGATTGTAGTCACGGGGATCGTGCCCATGAATGATGCTTGATGTTCGACGTGGACCCACTGTGAGACGGAGCATAGAAAGCATTGTGTGCCAAACATGAAACACAATGGGAACCTTCAAACTTGTCGTGTTCCTTTGTTTAGCTCGGCTATGTTTTCTCGTGCGTGTTGACGTTAACCCTAACCCTAACCTTGAATATCCTCGCCATTGAGATAAAGGTACCTTCTCTAGCGAGACAGGAGACACATGCGGTGGAAGACGTCCACTGTCTTTTCGACGGTCTCTTCGACCTTAATCCTTAATGCCTTAGTCCCATAATGGGCATAGCTTCGTAAAATTGCCACTCCCACTAAGACCACGGGAGACTCATGGGCAGAGGGTTGCTTGTGGGGAGGGGAAACCTATCAATTAGCTAGCTGCCATGCGATTGCTGCGCAAGGCTGTGACATGGTCCCCAACGCATCCCCTTGATTTGCTTCAATGTGCCTTGTGCGTCCAAAAGTTGTCTCGGAACGCCAAACACGTATGGTGATCCTACCTACCCTCTATGGTGCTCAAGAGCATGTGGTACGCACTTACTACGCTCGGTTGTTGCACAACAGTTGCGAGACTTGACTGATCGTATCACGCATTTGCATTGTGTTAAATGTCGTCATACGGATCATAACATGATCCGTGTGCCAATATATCTTTGTGAAATTACTTTATGAAAAGTCGGGGGGGGAAAGCTTTTTTGATGTTTGACCACGACCACGTGAATGTGGGGGGTCATGGCCATGTATGACAGCACAAATGATGCGTATCAATACAAGCTCTCTTGACATCGCCGCCCACACCCCTAGCCCAATGGGAGAAAGAGGAATAATGCAGCGCACGGATGCGTAGGCCTTCTTTTCAAGGCTCCCACAGAGCGGCCATGCTCTAGGCTAGTCGTACCACATGTATCCAATAGCCGTTTGAACGTAGCAAAACTATCGGTAGCTATTCCGGTAGCAAATTCTGTAGACCGTTCGTCCGGTTTAAATTGCACATTTCGGCCAACCATTCTTTCTTACAAGCAACCAAAATCGAATCATCGGTGGTCAACCATGGGCGGGAGACGAGGTGTGGCGAGTAACAACCAAGAATGGCCCCACATTCGCCACGAGATCCGATCAGGATTGTGTAGCTACCGTCCCAGGTGTCCAACAACATATTCACCGATGACGAAGAGACCGGAAAAGGGACAAGCATGTGGCAAAAATGAGGTGCAAATTTTCACCAAGATTCCGCTCCTCGGTGCTACTCGCTGCCCCATCAAAATGCAAAAACTACCCTCTTGAGGACGCAAAGGACATTTGCGCATGTTTTGAAATTCTACGTGGACGCAAAACCGACCTACACGCGCAAAAAGGATTGCCAAGCAACCCTCGGGCATTGTGTGGTGCTGCGCATGGTGTCTCTTTCCAAAGATGCGAGCACACACCTTTTCGGCATGTTCAAGTCTCACTTAGTCTCGCAATCTTTTAGTCTAGCAAGCAAGGTCTCGCTTGTGTGACAGACACATCTTTTTGGTTTTGATATTATATACACCATGACCAATTTTTGTGTGAATTTGTTCGTTACTTTGAAAATATTGTCGTACTTGGACTTCAATGATTTGTGCATCGCAGAGCAGGTGTGCGTCGAAGCCTACACACGAGCGGGGTTTGGGGCTGGAAGGCCGCCAGTGTGATCCTCGTGGGCGGGAAACCGCCATGCCTTGAAAACTTCTTGGCGGGGCGATGGGCGGGTTTGCTATCCCTCGTCCTCTCCTACTCTGTAGCTAACTTGGGACATCCGTAAGCACATCTTCAGCACTGGCAATGGGGAATTGTGGCGGCTACTTTTTGTGAAGTATTTCCCAACGCTGGAGCTGCAGCCCGAGCCCGGGGGCACGTGGAAAGGCCTGTTCCAGCAGCACTACACATGGCAAGTCTGTGTGCACACGGGCGAGACCTTTGAGAGGACGCGCAACAGCTCTCACGCTGTAAAGATACAGTGTGCTAATGGTGTTCATCGGCCCCGGGGATGAGAGTTTGAGGGATGACGCAGTTTTGGGATCCATGTGTTGAGGTGGTGTGCTATGGGTGGTATGGAGGCGGCGCGCAGACGGTGTGCGGGTGGCGTGGAGGTGGCGTTGAGTGTGGTGCGATGGTGGCGCGGAGTTGGAGGAGCTACAATTTCAGCGGCACAATAGGTAGAAGGCAATACGCCGAACAACTGCATCGCCTGCAAGGCAATACACTTGGCCCCACGGGTGAGCCGGTTAGTCTTCCTTTTTCCCCGTCTGTTCTTAGAGGGGATATGCGATGATGGGTCACGCCTTAGGACCTAGGATGTTACAACTGCATGCGCCATGTTTCTAAACTCAGCTCCATGTACCATACTTGGTGACATTTTAGGCTAACAGCGGCAACGCAACACGCAAAGGAATGAGGGAAGTGCGGTGCTGTGTAGTGCGGTGGTATTGGGGTCTCGTGATTTGGGTTGTGGGTGCCTTCTCGTGGTCCTTGTTACTTGAGTACTCCTGAGCTGTGCTCCAATTCAAGTCTTGCGAATCGGCGCCCATTCCTCCGCACAACACCCGCACACCACGTATAGGCCACCTTCGCAGCACGTTCATACCTCATGTACACTGCTTCCACATCAACTTCAAACTACCTCCACACGACCTCCACACTGCCGACATACTGCAAGCCTCCTGACCACCTTCTGATCGCCCCTTGACCACCTCTGCATCAGCTCCATACCGGCCTCCTCATCCCCCCCCCCCACCTCCTCCGAACCCACCTCAACATCAGCTGTATGCCCGCTCCACACCATTAACAACCCCTGCTTTGCAGTCGTGCCACCTACATGCTGCCCCCACACAACTCCGCCACCTCCACACCACCTCCAAAGTATCTGCATAGCGCGGTTGCACCTCCGTGCCATCTCCTGACCACCTCAACACAAGCCTCACGCCATCTCCATACAACTTGCGCAACAACTCCACCAATCCACTAATCCACAACAACTCCACATCATGCACACCACCATCTCCACACCACCTGATAAACCTCACCAGCACCTCCATACTGCCTCGAATACCATGTCTCCCCATCCCACACTCAGTGCTGCTCATGTGCCTCATGCCATCGCAAGGATCCCCCAAACCTCCTAATAGCGGAGACCAGGCCCCCAACTCCCACAATTGCCTCTATACATGCGCTTTTAGCCACGCTACTCTGCATCAAACACACAGCCATACACACCTGCGCATCCAACATGTCACAGCGTGCCACAAACTGCGGACTTCGTCGCAGGTAAAGAAGAGGGTTGGCACGTGTCCACATTGTGTCCGGAAGAGCTAAACCCCAATCTGCAGCCTCATCCTGTGGATTTCATCGTTGATGTCATAAGGTCTTTTGTTGTAATATCGATTTGGGGCGTTTGGGCGGAGCAGGGGCTTGCATTCACATCAATATCGGCGTGCCTGCGTCTTGGGCTATGGATGCAACTGGGGAGGACTGGGGCTGTGCTGTTCCTATGGCTAAGGCTCGGGCTGGGGGTGCCGCTTGCGGGTCGCAGATCCGCATCTCCTATGCACGTCCTGCTTTCCTGCAGAGGCCCGCGGCGCTGTGACTTCCTGTTCCACTTTCCTGCTCAATGCTGCCCATTGGTTCGGTCCTATGACAACATGGTCCACAGTATGTATTGGGGGTGGGGCATGGTGGAGGTGCTGTTGTGTATGGGCAAGGCTACTGCTCAACTGCCTAGCGCAGCCGATAGTCCTGCGCCCCAGGCATGGGCTGGAACTCGTTTCAGTGTGGAAGCCAGTGCTTGCCGTCGATCAGGGAGGAGGGTGCAGCCCATAAGGACAGCAAGTATTTACTTTTGTTGTGCTCATGTTTTGCCAGGTCTGCAGATGGCCTACAATGATTCTGTTGCACAGGTATGCGCAGGAGGCACGCATGCATGGCATTTCTGTGTGCGACATTGTGTTTGCATGGGGTTGGGTGTTGCTGTTTGTGCCAGGTGTTATCTGCACCAGGTGTTAGTACGACAAACCAGCATATGTACCTTACATGCAGCAGCATGTACGGCACCAAGCGAATTGCAGAATTGTGCAGAGTGTTCATGACGAATTGTGCGTTTTATTCCATCCGGCTTGATCCACAACCCCGGATTCTCTTCCGTGGCCTGTAGCGTGGAGGCCGCCTTTTCAGAATGGCGTGGAATACAGAAGGGTGTGCGGTGATAGCCTCATAGACGCTTTTGCATTCTAGCTACGCTAATTCCCTCATTGATGTTGAGCCCACAGCCTGTTGAGATTAATCAATATGGCTTTTTGTGGGCACATGCGAGCTAGTCATGCCATGACTGAAGCTTTTGGATTCACTGTTGGAACTGATTGGTGTCCAACCTCCCCCCTGAACCACTCCAGACCCCCGCCCGAGGTGGTGGGGGGGAGTTTGTGCCGTATATGTACCATGCTGTGCTTGCCAGGCCGGAGGGCAGTTAGTGCTGCTCATCCCACCCCCCTCTTCCAATGTGTAGTGCAATACAACCCATCATTTTCTGCTGCACGAAGGCTTTGGGTGATTGCCATTTACGGAGAGGGGTGGTTGAACAAAGGGGAAAAGGCGTGTTAACACGGCCGGCCAACACGGAGGTTAAAAATGCCCCCCCACCCCCCACTGTGTTGTATTCACACAGCCCCAACACAGAGGTGGAAACCCCCCCCCCCCCTGCCTACACCTGCCAACACGAGAAGACGGGGAGCAGTCCCGGGTATTGTAGGTCGTTCTCATAACAGAACACATGGACTGACAGTGGGCGGACTCTGGGTCACAGGCAACACGCTCAAACCGGAATGGCACCCCAAAAAAGAAAAGACAACACAACACAACACAACACAACACAGCACAACACAACACAACACAACACAACACAACACAACACAACACAACACAACACAACACAACACAACACAACACAACACAACACAGCACAGCACAGCACAGCACAGCACAGCACAGCACAGCACAGCACAGCACAGCACAGCACAGCACAACACAACACAACACAACACAACACAACACAGCGCAGCGCAGCGCAGCACAGCACAGCACAGCACAGCACAGCACAGCAGCACAGCACAGCACAGCACAACACAGCACAGCACAGCACAGCACAACACAACACAACACAACACAACACAACACAACACAACACAACACAACACAACACAACACAACACAATACAACACAAAAATAAAACAACACAACACAACACAACACAACACAACACAACACAACACAACACAACACAACACAGCACAACACAAAAATAAAACAACACAACACAACACAACATAACACAAAAGGAAAGCAACACAAAACAACAAAACACAACAAGACACAAAACAACACAAAACAACACAACACAATGCAACACGAAAAGAACACAACACAACCAATACAGCACAACACAACACAATTCAACACAAATTCTACAGGCAATGTTAGCACATGCCCAACACGGGAGGTGAACCCCCCCCCACCCCCTACCGTGTTGTGTTAACACAGATCCAACACGGAGGTGAAAAATACCCCCCCCCCTGCCTGTCAAACACAGCGTGTGTTCATGCGACTTAAGGGGGCGATTGTGACCGGAGGGAGGGCCTTGCTTTCGCTTTTAAGCCCTGCCTTATGCTGCGGCAAGCCCCCCCCCCTCCTCCCCTTGGTGATGTCTGATGGTAATGGTGGGGATCCGACTCCTGATGGGGGGCCTTGCTGAGGCTGGACTTTTTTGTCATCCCTATTTAGTGTGCATCGTGTGTCGAGGAAACCTGGGCGTAATGTCCATCTCCTAAGCATTTGATTAAGCAAAGAATGGGCCAAAAAGTATTCGGTCTCAGCAATGGTCTGCACACTGGTAGCCCAAAAATCAGCGCCGACATGCTTATTTCAGCCTGAAGAGGTTTCATGGGTCACGACAAAATCAAACCGTAACTTTGCAAAATGGACCCTTACCATCGGCCGAGAAGGGCGCCATTGCGACCAGAGGGGGGGGGGGCTTGCCTCCACTTTCAAGCCCTGCTTTAGGCTGCGGCAAACCCCTCTCCCCCCTGGTGATGCCCCGGATAGTGATGGTGGGGCTCCGACTCCAGAAGGGTCACTTATGGGGGCCTTGCTGGGGGCTGGACTTTTTTGTCATCCCTATTTAGGGGGCATAGTGTGTTGAGGAAACCTGGTAATGCCCCCTACTGCCCAGACCCT
The DNA here is from genome assembly GCA_964036045.1 of Eutreptiella sp. 'Long Island Sound 2002'. Taxonomy (NCBI): domain Eukaryota; phylum Euglenozoa; class Euglenophyceae; order Eutreptiales; family Eutreptiaceae; genus Eutreptiella; species Eutreptiella sp. 'Long Island Sound 2002'. Next base: position 58,229,544 of record OZ038382.1, on the reverse strand, counting down.
CTGCCACACCCATTCCCAACATTGCCCCAACTCCTTCCGCTCTACCCCTCTGCCCTCACTCTCACCATGGCACCCACTCCAACTCTTAGCCCCTCCAGTCCCCCTTCCCCCTCCCCCTCCCCCTCCCTTCCCCACTCCCATTCCTGCCTCAGAAAACTAGTCTCACCTTGATATGCAGCAGCATCCCCTCGCCCACTCCCATTCCTACCCACAGCCACATTCCCATTCCCCCTGTGTGTCCTCCTCCCACTCCTGCAGCCACACCCAATCACGCTGCCACTGCCACTGCCACTGCCACTGCCACTGCCACTGCCACTGCCACTGCCACTGCCACTGCCATTACCAAGCATGATCCTCTTCACCCTGCTGTACATGCATCACCACAGGTGCATGTGCTGTTGCCAAAACTTTTCTCTTGGGGGGCGTTGCAAGCATACTTTATTGCATATGTGGGTGCAGATTAGGTGGTGCATGTTGTGTTGCTGCTTGACTCTGCCATCCCATATTTTGCTCTAAGCCTGCAGCAATCACAACGCTGTTTGTGTTTCGAGTTTTTGGCAAGCAATTTCACATTGATTTCTGGGTGAAAAGCTGAATTTACATCTCCACTATGGGCTGTCGGCCTTTTTCGGCACAGACCTGCATCAATTACAGAACCTTGGTTACAAAAATGCTTTTCTAGTATTACACAGTAGAAATAAGGTTTCTCACTTTGAAATTGGCCCTTACCTCTCTTGGCTGGCCATGCCAATTCCAGCACCCGAATTGAACAGCCAGACTGTCATGTTTCCTTCTTGCAGAAGCCATTTGCACTCCCATTCCTGAGGAGGCCCATAAAGCCCACTTTTTTTTATGCAAAACAGATCATGTCATGAACATTTTGCAGCAATCAAAAGGTGTTTTGTTTCCAGAGGGCCACATGATAAATCACATGAACATTTTGGCAGGGCCACTCCATTGTGCCAATGGGATATTGACGGGTGTTGATCATGCACAAAGGGCCTGCAAATGTTTGCATTCATCATTATGTATTACCACAAGGGTCCCCAAGGCAATACACAACACTCAAAGTGGGCAAGGGAAGGTGAGTCTTCAAAAAGTAGGCATTGCAGTTCATTTTGGGGCTGTTTGGAGCTTTTTATAAAAAACCAAATATGTGGACTTTACATGTTCAACTTCTGCAAATTTTCATTTGGCCCCTCCAACCTATGCAACAGGTCTCAAAAGGTAGACAAGAGGCATTGCAGGATGCTCAGACCATTTGGGGTGCCTGAACAAGTGGTTTTAGGCTGTTTTGAACTGGTTTTGACCCATGTCAGCCCATGCAAGTTCCGAAAAAGGTATTCAAAAGAGCCATTTTGGGTACCGAAAAAGGGTCAAAAAGGGTCCGAAACGAGTTTGTGAAAAGTGATCCTAGACCGTTTGGGATGCTCAGACAAGTGGTTTATGTTGTTTTCAGCCATTTTTGACCAAATTTCAATGCCACAAATGTCGAAACAGGCTAGATCTTTTAGAGCAGATCCTTTAGTGGAAATGGGTGGGGGGTTCCTCTTAGGGAGTCCTTCAAGGGGCCCCTTAAGGGGGGTATTTCATAGGGCCCCTTCACAGGAGTCCTTTAGGGGGTCTCTTAGGGGTCCTTTAGGGGGATCTTTTAGCAGGGTTCCTTCACAGGGCACCTTGAGGGGGTCCTTGATTGTAGTTGCTCAAGGGGCTCTTGTAGTTGGGGTCTTGTAGAGTGTTCCTTGGGGGGATCTTTTAGTGGGGTTCTTCAGGGAGGTCCTCATCGACATCATCCTCGAAATCATTGCTCCCTTGCCCACTAAATTGGTCCCAATACTCAGTCTTGAAAGGAGGCCCAAACAGTCACCCTCTCTCATTCCCACTCTCACTCCCACTTCCAAAGTGACCCCCTCTGCCACTGCCATCCCCCCCACCCCCACCTTCCTGACCCCATTACGATACCCATTCCCTGCCATGCCCAGTCCCACCCCAACTCCTACTCCTGTTCCCACTCCTATTCCCATCTCCCGCCACTCTCATTCCCACTCCCATGCCTCACAGCACTCCCACTCCCACTCCTACCCCCACGCATACTCCCACTCCCGCTCCCACACCCAGTCCCAGTCCCACTGCCACTCTCCCCCCAGCCCCACTTCTGCCGCTGCAACTTCGACTTCCACTTTTCTTGCTACTTCCACCCCCACTCACACTCCCAGTCCCACTCACTTTTGCTGCTACACCCACTCCCACTCTCACTTGCATTCCCACCCGCACTCCCATTTCCACGTCATAGGCGCAGGAGTCAGGACTCCCTTTCCAGGTTGTGGCCAAGCGGGAGTATCCACAGTATGTTGGGCTTTTGGTGGAGATGCAGAGCGAAGGCTGCACGTCAGCAGTGCGGCATTTTGCTGCAATGGAGACCGCTCGAGTCAAGCGTTTGATGGCCAACAAGTCGTTCTGAGGTGCATAAGTAAAGCAGCCGCACCAGGACGGCGTGTGGGAGCGCAGGGTGCGCCCACCCGCTGGCCGCTTGCCTCTTGTAAGTCCCCATTTGGGTCACTCTGTTTCCGGAGCTCTGGCCTGAGGATGTCAAATAGAACGAAACAGGGCAATCCAAGCGGCCCAGATACCGGCTTGTGTGTGGGAGGGGGGGGGGGGCTGCGCTGGTGTGGGGGTGTTCAGCCTGTGACGGTGAGGGGTGGTGCACCCACATGTGAGAGGAGTTTATGCACAGAGCGGGGCTCGACAGAGGAACATGCTGCTTCGTTCTGGTCCCTATCAGTGGCAAATGGAGTGCTAGTTGGTGTGCACTCTGAACTCTACCAACTCTACCAACAAACCTTCTCAGAGCACCATCAAGTTAGGAAGATGCGTTTCTCACTGTTTTTTGCAGCGATTTTCTCACCGAGACGGTAGGAGTTACGTCGCCATTTCAAAGAGCCCCCTAGGGCGGGTGGTGCGCGCTGTGCGCATGCTGTGCACACTTTTCATTCCATGCTGGAACGCAGACCCAAACTTTGTGGCGTTGGGGTCATCATTTTTATTTGACACTAGGTATTTTGGATGACAACTAGACACTGCCTCTGATTAAGGACATGCTCCAGGCGGAGTTCACGTGGATAGCCCTAGTAAATTTTGATAGTTCTTGCGGTCTACTTTCTGTAATAGTGGCGTGGCTGTGCAGGTGCTTTGGGGCAGGAGGCGGCAGGGGGGTACAGGGTGTTACGCCCAATGTGAGGTTCTTGACCATGCTCGGGGGTGCACTAATTCATAGATGCGCAAGCATCATGACGAAATATCTGAATTTCTTTAGATCTCTGATTTTACCACGGCACACACTGTGCGCATGCTGTGCGTGTGCTGCGCAGACGTGCCCCAGAAGTGCCGGTCATGTCCCATGATGGTGTTTTTTGGTACACCGCAGGGGTGGGGTATTTTTGTTGAAAGATGGCTGCTGCAACTCTGTACCCCCCCACCCCCCCAAGCTCCGGTCACAAAGCCGGGCGGTTTGGGCATTTGCCAGAATAGCCGTGGAGTGACGTCATCTGGTATTCATCTGTCTAAGGTGGTAGATAGGCCTGGCCCCTCATTTTGCCTATCTCACGCTGCTTTTTGGTCATTGGGGAAAACTGTCTTTTTTTGTTATCAGTGGTCAGCTTTGAAATGTGCAAAGAGTGAGTTTTTTTCCAGCATGCTGAAAAATTTTGTTAAGACCCCTATGTACGGGATTCGAACGTCCCCTCACCTCCGATTCATCGCCAGGTCCTGGAGGCAACACATGGCATTGAAAAAAGTCCAAAGCAGTCAGATCATGAAAACGTGTGCACCCTGAGTCACCTTTGGCGCCATGGGATGGTGTTTTTAGGCCCAGAGAGGGTATCATCAAGGTTGCAAAAAAGGTGAGCAGAAGTGCCTTCCCACTATTTAGTTTAGTTTAGTGTTTAGTGTGGGCCACTTCCCCGCCTCTAGCAAACAAGGCAATCAACAATCAGCCCGGTCTTTGCAAGTCGACAAACCTGTTGATAGTGGCACCCTAACCTAACCCATTCCCTCGATTCTTTTCATGTTACGGCTGGACGTTCTGCCATGGGGCGCCCTGCAGGGCTGGCCAGTGGACGACGGCTCCGGTGCTGTTGACCTGACCTGACCTTATATCCTTTGAATACCTTTTGTGGACTTCTGAGGGTACAATGTGCACTTCAGCACAAGTGGCCCACCAATCACCTGCTCTGTGGCCTTTTGCATGTTGTTTAGGCCTTCAGGAAGGTATGAACGGTTTGAGGCATGGTGCCAGACTGTCTGCTTGGCTGGATTGGTTTGAATAGTCGCACAGCTTTTCACGGTGCTTTCATCATCACCAACAAATCATACAGGTCATCCAAACACCGGGTATCGCTTGCAGTACATGGTACCAGGCGCCATGGACCCCCACCCCCTGCCACTTACCTGGCGCCCATGGGCACAACTTTGATGCAACGGCACCCCATCACACGGGGGAATGACTTGATCCCACAATGAATACCAGCTGGGCACATTGACAGGAAATTAGTGTTGCAGCATTACTGAGGGGGCGCCTTTGCACTGCACGCGCTGAGCAAAACCGTTGGAACCTGCTGCCCAAAACCCACCTGTAAATAAGCCCCCCTCCAAATGCTACGCAAAAGCAGCCCCCAAAGCACCCACTGTGCAGTATTGAAAAGTGGTGCGCCAACTTTTTCTCAAATCATCTCTCAAATTGCGTGTTGCCCAGGGCAAAATATTGGACAAATATCAAGGGCAATATTTTGGATCAATTTGGTAAATTTTTCCACGCACGCGTGCGCGCGATCACTAGCCTCGCCAAGACAAGCCTGGGCGAGGCTTGGCGGGCATGGCATGGCAATGTTTGGTATGGTGTCCTTGCGCGTTATCATGTGATAGGTTTACTGGAAAGCCGCTTCCCCGCAAATTAGTGCGCGAACTTTTTCTCAAATTGTCTCTCAACTTGCGTCTTCGCTAGCACAAAATAATGGAAAAATATGAGGGGCGGCTTTCTTTTACTATTTTCGGCCATTTTGGCCATTTTCAGGAGGCTGCATTTTTTTATTTTCGGCCGTTTTGGCCACTTTCACAAGGCTGCATTTTTATTATTTTCAGCTTTTTTGGCCAGTTTCAGGAGGCTGCATTTTTTTTATTTTCGGCCGTTTTGGCCGTTATCAGGAGGCTGCATTTTTATTATTTCCAGGCATTCTGGCAACTTTCAGGAGGCTGCATTTCTGACATTTTCGGTCGTTTGGGCCACTTTCAGGAAGCTGCATTTTTCTGATTTTCAGCCGTTTTGGCCACTTTCAGGAGGCTGCATTTTTATTCTTTCGGCCGTTTTGACCATTTTCAGGTGCCTGCAATTCTATTATGCTCGGTCGTATTGGCCATTTTCAGGAGGCTGCATTCTTATTATTTTCGGCTGTTTTGGCCATTCCCCGGATGCTGCATTTTTATCATTTTTGGCCGTTTCGACCAATTTCAGGACGCTGCATTTTTATTATTTTCGGCCGTTTGGGCCACTTTCAGCAGCCTGCATTTGGATTATTTCCGGCCGTTTTGGCCATTTTCAGAAAGCTGCATTTTTATTATTGTGGGCCGTTTTGGCCATTTTCCGGGGGCTGCATTTCTACCATTTTCGGGCGTTTTGGCCACTTTCAGGAGCCTGCATTTCTATTATTTCCGGCGGTTTTGGCCATTTTCAGAAAGCTGGATTTTCATTATTGTGGGCCGGTTTGGCTATTTTCAGGAGGCTGCATTTTTATTTTTTTCAGGTGTTTGGGCCTATTTCAGGAGGCTGCATTCTTATTATTTTTGGACGTTTGGGCCATTATCAGGACGCTGCATTTTTATTATTTTCGGCGGTTTTGACCACTTTCAGCAGCCTGCATTTGGATTATTTCCGGCCGTTTTGGCCATTTTCAGAAAGCTGCATTTTGCTTATTGTGGACCGTTTTGGCCATTTTCCGGGGGCTGCATTTTTATTATTTTCGGCCGTTTTGACCCTTTTCAGCAGCCTGCATTTTTATTGTTTTACGCCGTTTTGACCACTTTCAGGAGGCCGCATTTTTATTGTGTTCGGGTGTTTTGGCCATTTTCCGGAGGCTGCATTTTATTGTTTTTGGCCGTTTGGGCCATTTTCAGGAGGCTGCAATTTTATGATTTTTGGCCGCTTTGGCCACTTTCAGGAGGCTGCATTTTTATTGTTTTCGGCCGTTTTGGCAATTATCCAGGAGGCTGCATTTTTATTATTTCGGCTGTTTTGACCACTTTCAGCAGGCTGCATTTTTATTATTTTCGGGCGTTTTGACCGCTTTCAGAAAGCTGCATTTTTATTATTTTGGGCTGTTTTGGCCATTTTCAGGAGGCTGCATTTCTACTATTTTCGGGCGTTTTGACCACTTTCAGGAGCCTGCATTTCTATTATTTCCGGCCGTTTTGGCCATTTTCAGAAAGCTGCATTTTTATTACTGTGGGCCGGTTTGGCTATTTTCAGGAGGCTGCATTTTTATTCTTTTCAGGCATTTGGGCCACTTTCAGGAGGCTGTATTGTTATTATTTTCGGCGTTTTGGGCCATTACCCGGAGGCTTCATTTTTGTTATTTTCGGCGGTTTTGGCCATTTTCAGCAGCCTGGATTTGTATTATTTTCGTTCGTTCGTTTTGGCCATTTTCAGAAAGCTGCATTTTTATTATTGTGGGCCGTTTTGGCCATTTTCCGGGGGCTGCATTTCTACTATTTTCGGGCGTTTTGACCACTTTCAGGAGGCCGCATTTTCATTATTTTCGGCGGTTTTGACCTATTTCAGGAGCCTGCATTTTTATTATTTCCAGGTGTTTTGGCCATTTTCCGGAGGCTGCATTTTATTGCTTTTGGCCGTTTGGGCCACTTTCAGGAGGCTGCAATTTTATGATTTTTGGCCGCTTTGGCCACTTTCAGGAGGCTGCATTTTTATTATTTCCGTCCGTTTTGACCACTTTCAGGACGCTGCATTTTTATTATTTTCGGCGGTCTTGACCACTTTCAGGAGCCCGCATTTATATTATTTCCGGGTGTTTTGGTCACCTTCCGGAGGCTGCATTTTATTGTTTATGGCCGTTTGGGCCACTTTCAGGAGGCTGCAATTTTATGATTTTTGGCCGCTTTGGCCACTTTCAGGAGGCTGCATTTTTATTATTTTGGGCGGTTCTGGCCATTTTCAGGAGGCTGCATTTTCATTGTTTTCCTGCGTTTTGGCCCTCAAGAAGCTGCATTTTTATTGTTGTCGCCCGTCTTGGCCATTTTCAGGAGGCTGCGTTTTTATTATTTTCGGCCTTTTTGGCCTTTCTAAGGAGGCTGCATTTTTATTATTTTCGGCCTTTTTGGCCTTTCTAAGGAGGCTGCATTTTTATCAATTTCGGCTGTTTTGACCACTTTCAGCAGCCTGCATTTTTATTATGTTCGGGCGTTTGGCCACTTTCAGGAGGCTGCATTTTTATTATGTTCGGGCGTTTGGCCACTTTCAGGAGGCTGCATTTTTATTATGTTCGGGCATTTGGCCACTTTCGGGAGGCTGCATTTTTAATGTTTTCGGCCGTTTTGGCCAATATCAGGAGGCTGCATTTTTATTGTTTTCCTGCGTTTTGGCCCTCAAGAAGCTGCATTTTTATTATTGTCGCCCGTCTTGGCCATTTTCAGGAGGCTGCGTTTTTATTATTTTCGGGCGTTTGGCCACTTTCAGGAGGCTGCATTTTTATCAATTTCGGCCGTTTTGACCACTTTCAGCAGCCTGCATTTTTATTATGTTTGGGCGTTTGGCCACTTTGAAAAGGCTGCATTTTGATTTTTTTTGTCCGTTCTGGCCAATTTCGGGAGCCTGAATTTTTATTATTGTGGGCTGTTTTGGCCATTTCCCAGAGGCAGCAGTGATATTTTTGTCGGCCGTGTTGGCTATTTTCCGGAGGCTGCATTTTTATTATTTTCCTCCGCTTTGGCCACTTTCAGGAGGCTGCATTTTTTTTCTGGCGGTTCCGGCCATTTTCAGGAGGCTGCACTTTTGTTCTTTTCAGCTGCTTGGGCCAGTTTTAGGACCCTGCATTTTTATCATGTTCCGCCGCTTTGGCCAGTTTCAGGAGGCTGCATTTTTATTATTTTCGGGCGTTTTGGCCATTGTCAGGAGGCTGCATTTTTATTATTTTCAGCCGTTTTGGCCATTTCTGGGAGCCTGCATTTCTATTATTTCCGGCCGTTTTGGCCAGTTTCAGAAAGCTGCATTTTTGTTATTTTCGGGCAGTTTGGCGATTTTCTGCAGACTGCATTTTTCTTTTTTTCGGCCAATTTGGTCACGTTCAGGAGGCTGCATTTTTATTATTTCCGGCCGTTTTGGCCAGTTTCAGGAGGCTGCATTTTTGTTACTCTCGGCGGTTTTGGCCACTTTCAGGAGCCTTCATTTTTATTATCTTCGGCCGTTTTGGCCACTTTCGGGAGCCTGCATTTTTATTATTGTCCGCCATTTTGGCCATTTCCGGGGGCTGCATTTATATTATTGTCGGCCGTGTTGGCCATTTTCCAGAGGCTGCATTTGTATTGTTTTTGGACGTTTCGGCCATTTTCAGGAGCCTCCATTTCTTTTATCTTTGGGCGATTTGGCCATTTTCAGAAAGCTGCATTTTCATTATTGTGGGCCGGTTTGGATATTTTCCGGAGGCTGCATTCTTATTATTTTCGGGCGTTTGGGCCACTTCCAGGAGCCTGCATTTTCATTATTTTCGGCGGTTTTGGGCCATTTTCAGGAGGCTGCATTTCTACCATTTTCGGGCGTTTTGACCACTTTCAGGAGCCTGCATTTCTGTTATTTCCGGCCGTTTTGGCCATTTTCAGAAAGCTGCATTTTTATTACTGTGGGCCGGTTTGGCTAGTTTCAGGAGGCTGCATTTTTATTCTTTTCAGGCATTTGGGCCACTTTCAGGAGGCTGTATTTTTTTTTCCCGGCCGTTTTGACCACTTTCAGGACGCTGCATTTTTATTTTTTTCGGCGGTTGTGATGACTTTCAGGAGCCGCCTCTTTTTCCCGGGCGTTTTGGCCACTTTCACGAGCCTGTATTTCTATTATTTTCGGGCATTTTGGCCATTTTTGGGAGCCTGCATTTTTATTATTGTCCGCCATTTTGGCCATTTCCCAGAGGCAGCATTGATATTTTTGTCGGCTGTGTTGGACATTTTCCGGAGGCTGCATTTGTATTATTTTTGGGCATTTGGGCTACTTTCAGGAGGCTGTATTGTTATTATTTACGGCGGTTCTGGCTTTTTCAGGAGGCTGCATTTTTATTCTTTTCAGCTGTTTGAGCTACTTCCAGGAGCCTGCATTTCTATTATTTCCAGCCGTTTTGGACATTTTCAGAAAGCTGCATTTTTATTGTTGTGGCCCGTTTTGACCACTTTCAGGACGCTGCATATTTTGTCTTTTTGCTGGTTTTGAGCACTTTTAGGAGCCCGCATTTTTATTATTTTTGGGTGTTTTGGCCACTATCAGGCGCCTGCATTTTTATTTTTTTCGGGCGTTTTGGCCACTTTCAGGAGGCTGCATTTTGATTATTTTTGTCTATTCTGGTCCCTTTCAAGAGCCTGCATTTTTATTATGGTCGGCCGTTTTAGGCCATTTCCCGGAGGCAGCATTTACATTATTGTTGGCCGTGCTGGCCATTTTCCGGAGGCTGCATTTTTATTATTTTTGGGTGTTTGTGCCACTTTCAGCAGGCTGCATTGTTGTTAATTTCAGCCGTTTTTGCCATTTTCAGGAGACCATTTTATTATTGTCAGCCGTGTTGGCCATTTTCCGGTGGCTGCAGTTTTATTATTCTCGGCTGTTTGGGCCACTTTCAGGAGACTGCATTTTTATTTTTTTCAGCTGTTTGGGCCACTTTCAGGAGCCTGCATTTTTATCATGTTCCGCCGTTTTGGCCAGTTTCAGGAGGCTGCATTTTTATTATTTTCTGCCATTCTGGCCACTTTCACGGGGCCGCAGATTTATTATTTTCGGCTGTCTTGGTCATTTTCAGGATCCTGCATTCTTATTATTTTCGGCCGTTTTGGCGACTTTCAGGAGCTTGCATCTTGAATATTTTCCTCCGTTGTGGCCACTTTTGGGAGCCTGCATTTCTATCATTTTCGGCCGTTTTCTCATTTTCAGAAAGCTGCATTTTTATTGTTGCCGGCTGAACTAGCACTACTGCTGGAGTTAGACTGTCCATTGCAGCCGCTTGCGGAGCTGCAACCATCGGTATCAGTGCCACTACTATGTCGGGCACGCACAGTTGCACGTGGTCTCTGATTGTGTGCCTTGGCTGCCCTATTCATATGCTGGCAGGCAGGAAGAGCGCCATCAGTGAGGGTGCCTTGTGACCATCAGTGAGGGTGCCTTGTGACGGTGGATAAGACGAGTCTGCTTTGGACTGCATGTCCATGGCCTGTGCTGCTTCGCAACAAGCTAGACAGAACCAATCACCTTCGGGAATAGGGTCAAGTGTGGGCTCAAGGCAAGCCTGGTGATACGCTACGGTCACCTCATGCTCCCCATCGCATAACACCAAGTCATTACCCGGTCCCACTGCCCCGCTACCACAAACCTCACAAGACACATCATCCTCATCCTCGTCTGCATATGATGGGAGGCGCAAACCCATACCAATTCCCACCACACCCATACCCATAACATGAATGCCTTTGCTGACATGCACCTGCGGTCCCCGTTTTGGCCATTTCCTGGAGGCTGCATTTTTTTTAGTTTTAGCCGTTTGGGCCACTTTCACAGGGCTGTAGTTTTTACTATTTTCGGTGGTTTTGGCCACTTTCAGGAGGCTGCGTTTTTATGATTTTCGGCGGTTTTGGGGTTTGTCAGGAGGCTGCATTTGTATTATTTTCGGCCGTTTTGACCACTTTCTGGAGGCTGGATTCTGACGAGTGACAGACCGTGACTGGTGTGACGGGTGTGATGGGTTCGACAGGTGCCACGGGTGTGGGGGGTGTTACGGGTGTGACGGGTGTGACGGCTTCCGACGGGTGTGCCGCGTGTGAGGCGTGTGAGGCGTGTGACGCGTATAACACGTGTGACGCGTGTGATGGGTGTGACGCGTGTGATGGGTGTGACGGGTGTGGCGCGTGTGACGGGTCTGACGGGTATGACTGGTGGGACGAGTGTGACGTGTGTGACGGTTGTGACGGCAGTGACGGCAGTGACGAGTGGGACGGGTGTGACGTGTGTGACGGTTGTGAAGGGTGTGATGGTTGTGATGGGTATGACGAGTGGGACGGGTGTGCCCTGGTGTGACGTGTGTGACGGATATGACGGGAAAGTCAGGTGGGACTGGGCCGGCGTTCCATTGCAACTCCGGGGGGGGGGGGGGGGGGGGGGCTCCAAGCCTGACCGAATAAAGGGGGGGGGGCGGAGGAAATAGGCTCGAAGGGCCAAGCTGTACGATATCGGCTTTTTCTCTGTTGAGAACACAACAAGAGCAGATTTTTGCAAGAATGCCAGAATCGCAGGAGAGTTTCCCCCACTGCTTGTTGTCGCCCTCATGCCCCATTCTGCACCTTGCTTTGCTTTCAGAGAATGATGGTGGAATGTGGCTGTTGATGTGCCCCAAAGCAGATAAAGGGGCGAGTTCGGGATTTTGGGTTGCCAGTCTTTTTGTGATTCAAATTTGTTTGTTGGTTGTTGGTGCAAAGCAGTACACATTTGCTCACCATTGTGCCTGTTTGCTTTGCCCTGTCCCTGTTTGCTTTGCCCTATCCCTGTATCCCCCCCTTTGACCCATGTCCTCCCCCCCCCCCCTTTGTCCACCCCCTGTATCGCTGTGCATGAAAGTGCATCATTAAGAAAGGTCCCCCCCTTCAATGTTGGGGACTGAGTGTGTCCAATGTCTACCGGCTACTGTCTACCCCCCCTACCTCGCTCTCGACTCTTCCCCTCTTTTTTTTTTCAGCCAAACGGGGGTCTGCAACAGTGTCTCTTCTGCCAAAAAACATTTTTTTGAAATTAGCCCCTGCTAATTTCCTCATGGCATTTTCTTTTTGTCAGTTAAACGACACTGTCTGCAGGGCTGGTGCCTGGGTGGGGTGCAAGGGGTTCTTCGCCGGGTGTGGGGGGCCCGAGAGGACGCTCAGGCACCAGGGAGTCAAGGAGAGCGGGGCTGAGGGGTACATTGTCCTACTGTAAATATTAGGCACCCCTACGAGCCTCTCGGTCCCTCCCCCACCGGCAACCCCACCCGCTTCGGCTTTCTAAAAGAACTTGGTGAGGGCAAACCACAAAATAGGACATAGAGGACAGAACCACTGAGAAGCACAACTCCCCCCCCCCCCCCTATAGCTGCATGTGTTGTGTCTCCTTCTTGCCTGTGTGCTTTCCTGTGTGAACGTGGTTGGTGCATACTCATCCAGAATTTAGAGTACAATTTGAACTCAGTTGGCAATCCAGTAGCAGTGGCGGTTCATTGACCAGTGCTGGTTGTTCTTCTGGCAGTAGTTAATACGGAGTGCCTCAGTCAGCAGTGGCCCAGCATAGGTATCACATGAAGCGCAGCACAGTCTGTGTACTTCTACACAAAGTGCTGCCTTGGGCAAGCCTATTGCATTGCCATCCTTTGTTTGCAAAGGGCAGTCACCAAATCATTGGCGCCAAACATTCCTGAATATTCAGTTTTTTGGTGTTGCAATGACATGATGTTGAAGTCGTCACAAAGCACAACACAACACAACACAACACAACACAACACAACACAACACAACACAACACAACACAACACAACACAACACAACACAACACAACACAACACAACACAACACAACACAACACAACACAACACAACACAACACAACACACCACAACACAACACAACACAACACAATACATGGTTTCTGCTGGAGAAGGTCACTGGGACGTACGGCACACATCAGAAAAAAAAATCCCCGGTACACCAGCAGGGGCCAACAAGGGCAGAAATTGCGTCACCGGGACCAATGGCACACATCAGACTAACAAAAAAAATTTCTTGGTACACCAGCAGGGGCCAACAAGGGTAGGAATTGGGTCATTAGGACCTATGACAAATATCAGACGAACCAAGCAAATTTCCTGGTACACTAGCAGGGCAGAAATTGGGTCATGGGGACCGATGACAAATATTAGACTAACAAAAAAATTTCTTGGTACACCAGCAGGGGCCAACAGGGGCAGAAATTGGGTCACTGGGACCTATGACCATGTATGACCGTGTCTCTTTTAAAGAAAAATGGACGTATCAAACCATTTTCATGCATTGAGATCAGGTGAAAAACAGTGTGCTCTGGGAAATACAGTTTCCTTAGTTTGCAGGCTGTAACAGCAACTTTCCAAAACCTTTGTAGAAGGAGCAGCAAGCGGCCAAAACCCACCCCCAACCATTAGGACTCCCTTGAAAACGCAGTAGGAAGTGCATCCGAAAGGGGTAGCCCCCTCCCCCATCTAGGGGGTAGGTGGTTTGAACCGGTAGGTGCAGCACTTTCCCCAAAGGGGTGGGTGGGTAGCTGTGCATTTATGATGCTTGGAATGTGCGTGTGGGGTCACCTTGGTGGGCCCAGCCCCGAGAGCCCAACAAGGGGGGGGGTTTGGGAAACAGGCTTGGAGCCCCCCCCCCCCCCCGGAGTTGCAATGGATCCCAGGCCTGGGTGTGACGGGTGTGACGGGTGTGAAGGGTGTGACGGGTGTGAAGGGTGTGACGGGTGTGACGGGTGTGACGGGTGTGAAGGGTGTGACGGGTGTGACGGGTGTGAAGGGTGTGACGGGTGTGAAGGGTGTGAAGGGTGTGACGGGTGTGAAGGGTGTGAAGGGTGTGACGGGTGTGAAGGGTGTGACGGGTGTGATGGCTGTGATGGGTGTGAAGGGTGTGAAGGGTGTGAAGGGTGTGAAGGGTGTGACGGGTGTGACGGGTGTGAAGGGTGTGAAGGGTGTGATGGGTGTGACGGATGTGAAGGGTGTGACGGGTGTGACGGGTGTGAAGGGTGTGAAGGGTGTGATGGGTGTGACGGATGTGAAGGGTGTGACGGGTGTGACGGGTGTGACGGGTGTGACGGGTGTGACGGGTGTGATGGGTATGACGGGTGTGACGGAAGGAACGTTCCCACTCCGGCGGGCAACCGGCTTTGGAATGGGTAGTTCTCTGGTGGGATGGCCAAATCATCACAAAAACACCCCTCCAAAGCCAAAGGTGCTGGTTTTCGACCTGCTTGATTGCTTTCTACATTTTTTCTTGCTTTGGGGGTTTGTTTTGAGTTGTTGTGCCGCTTCTGGTGTTCATAATATCTCCCATTAACGTTTTATGGTCAAATTAGGAACGATGCCGTTTGATTTCAACAATAACCACTATCCAAACACTAAAAAATGCAAACAACCAACAGTGTTGAAGGGGCCCGGAGGCTTGTTTCTAGAGCCCGATGAGCTCCAGAGGAGCCTTGGGGCATGTGGGCAGTCAAAGTGGAAGTCAAAGTATCCTCAACCCCAGTCTCAATGGAATTTAATGCCAAGAAGCTCTCTAGGTGCAGAATGTAAGCAAATTAGGAATCCATGGTATGTCTTCAATGGATGAACTAGTGCTTCCAAGATGCCTTTTCGTTCCTTGAACACTGCATGCAGTTGTATATTGTCCTTGCATTGCGTTGCAACGTAACTGATTACAGTCTTTTTTGGCTCGACATGCACTGTTGGAAGTGCCCTGCATGTGCCTCAGGTTGAGAGACAATGGTGCGTCTGTATGCCACATTGGGTGTTCGGAGATGGGTTGAGAGGGGTAGCAACAAGAGCGGCGCAGGAGGCAGTGTGAGACGGCTTGTCCAACGCGCCATGGCATGTCGTTCCGTTCCGTTCCGTGCCGCGCCCGGGGGATGGGGCGGAACGGTCCACTGCCTGTGTGGCACTCCCCCAAAATGGGGAGGCGCTTGAAAATCGCAGAGGACAACGGGCACAGTAACGGGCGAATTGCAGTATGGGTCAAGTCCATGGGACGAAGTGGTGTGAGACGTAGGTCATAGGTTCACACTTTTCATTGGATCATAGGAGCCCAGGATAAAATGTGCCCTGTGGAATATTGTTGCCCAGGTTCTGTTTTGATCATACAATGAATGACTCTCCTGAAAGGCTTGTGGGCTTGGTCCGCAAGGAGCGACCCGTGGGAGACGAAGGTGAGCCACCAAGTAAACGATTGAAATATGTGCCACGTGCACAATTTCGCGTGGCACACAACAAAAAGGGCTCTTTCATGGCCTTGGGCGACCTTCGGAAGTTGGTCCTCCATTTGACAGCGGACATGCCACAGGCAGGCCCAGCTACGGTTGGCAACAAGAAGTACCTCGCCAATGTTTGTGTCATTTGCATCGCCGGGTTGCACAGCAAGTTATATAACGCAAATAAAAGGTGCATGCCATTTCTCAGTAGTCAAAACATCGTCAGTACGAAGCCGACAGGGAAAAACAAGAACCAAGGCCACTTGTCCTCACTACTGTTCCAAGACTTGAGCCCCAAATTGCCAAATCGGGTGCCTACATCCTCGCAAAGTGGCCAGCAAACATTTCCTTATGAACCCACTATGTTTCTTTTGTCCAATGACGAGCTGGAAGAAAACGGTTTTCCATCGCCCTCTTGCCTCAACCAATCGAACTCTGTCTACTTTGACACAAAGCCAATGCAAGGCGGTTTGGACATTGTTGCACTGGATTGTGAGATGTGCGAGACTAATGTTGAGTACGAATTGACACGATGCGCATTGGTGAACATGGACGGAGTTGTGGTGTATGATGAATATGTAAAGCCGGAAAATCCCATCATAGACTACAAGACGGAATATAGTGGTATCACGGAGCAACACCTACAAGGTATAAAGAAAAGGCTTTGTGACGTGCAAAAGGATCTTTCCTCTTTGATATCTGCGGACACCATTATTGTGGGACATGCGTTGCACAATGATTTCTCGACCCTGCGGATGGTGCATCGTAAAGTGATTGACACGGCGCTGATGTTCCCTCACCCGAACGGATCTCCAAGTCGTTCTGCGTTGAGATTTCTGGCCCATAAATTTTTGCACAAAAGTGTACAAGGCTATAACTCAGACATGTATGTCAAAATTCCAGATGGGCCACTCGATGCCGACGACCAAGCTGTCGTATTGGGCCATTCTCCAATCGAAGATGCCCATACTTGCATTGAACTGCTCAAACTCAAGATGCGCTATGGCCCTGATTTCGGCGTTGATAAAAGCTTTCGGCAAAATGTTTTGGAGGTCATTCGCAGGGCCAAATTATTTGTTCCGGTTGCCTTTGACGACCAAAAAGTTTTGAAGCACTGGTTTCCACAATGGAGCCGGAGAGCGGTTGCAAATGATGGCCAAGCATTTGTAGAGGCCCAGCAAAGCCTTCAGCACAGTGGTAAGATGCTAGTGTGGGCCCAATTGCATGCACTAGATGTCCATTTGAGCCATCTGCACTACCGTCCCCGCCTGAAGTTCAATTTGTGCCGCGTGTTCCAAAGCAAAGGTCAATGTCCCCGGATGGACAATTGCCATTTCGCGCATGGTGAGAGCGAATTGTGTGAGCAAGCCAGGTACCCCAAGTCAAGTCTTTGCCGTGCCTTCCAGAAGTATGGCCAATGTGGTCGGCAGGATAAGTGCGTGTTTGCTCACGGCGAAACTGAATTGTGTCCGAAGCCCACCAACCCTTTGGAAAGCGTAGATACTCCGCAAACTGCTGCAGGGGCCCCAAACACCGAAGCGCTGGCAGCGCAATCTGACGTGAAAGTTACGACTAGTCCCAAGCCACTTAGTGATGCAGGCATGCTAGGCTCCGGCATCGACGCAACCACCTTTGACGCCCCTGCCCCTGCCCCTGACTCTGCCTCTGCCCCTGCCACTGCTCACTTTGATCCGAGCGCTCAACCGCATGTTGAGGCCATCCTGACCCCTACTGCCCCTGTGCCTTGTTCCCTTGCTGCTGGTGCCGTTGCCCCCGCTTCTGGCACTGCCCCTGCTCCTGCCTGTGCTCCTGCGCTCCCCCCGGACCCTGCTCCTGTCCTTGTGCCTACTGCCGCATCAAGTCCTGCACCTATTCCTGCCCCCACCTCTGACCCTGCTTCTGCCGTGGCAACTGATACGCCCCTCCCCCATAAATTTATTGCACCAAACATCCCTTGCTCGATCAATGCCCAAGTTCAGAAGGATGCCGCCCCCGGTGGGATTGCAGAAATGGTGACAAGCCTTGATGAGCAGGTAAAGCGCCTCTGGTCGAATGCACCCCACAACACTGCGTTTATTGTGTATGGTGGATTGGGAGAAGGGTGCGAAGAGCAGGAGAGCCCTGTGTTTCTGTTCACCAAGCATGGTCCCACACCAGCCTCATCTGATATCCCATGCGCTTGACAACATTCCATCACACAGCACCTGCCCAGCACTTTCTAGTTCTGCACCTGCATTCTTCATTTCAATCAAACACATGCAATTTCATCCCGTTGGAGACTGTGAGAGGGATCCAGGTGAGAACATGTGGGGAATGCCTATGTTGGGCAACGTATGGAGGATCGGGGCGATGGTCTGTTGTCAGGAAACTCGCATTTTTTTGTGCACCAGTTGGGGCAAGACATCAGATTTTGCTGACAATTGATATCAAGGGGCTTCGGACTGTGTACCATGCGTGGAAAATTTTGCCTTCGGACGCCTCTAGCACATGGGATCATGCAGCCCAAGACACAACAAACGGGATGATGAATCTGGGATGACCACAACAAAGCCCAACCCCATGAGTTGGCAGGTCTCTGCAACAAGAAAAGAATGCAGGCCCCACCACCATATCCTTCGAGGCTCGATTGTTGGCCCACGTTTTTCGGAGCACCTTTGTTAACGTGTGATAATCGTCAGCGACCACTCCAACTTTGATCCTGCTGACATCGATGATAGCCTCTTTGATGGCTGCTGTTTCGTGCATGAGAAAATACAAATCGATGCCATATTTCCACCCCTGGGCTGTTGTTGCACGCCAATTGGGTGTCTTGGCGCCTTCCCAGGTGAGCGCTGCCCGTGCGGCTGGTCTATATGGCTGCCCGTGAGCTATTCCTTGGTGCATGCATGCAGGTCCCTATTTCAGTTGGGGCGCTGACAGGCCCTCTGACTTCACCGCGCTTCTTTCTGATTGCGATTTGATCATGCATTGTGTCGCCGTGTGCACTGAGGGGGGATCACGGCTGGCGTGGCGCATGATGCTCGGTTCAGTGGCGCCTCCTCCTGGCTGGGGGTACTACTGGTAACTGTCGGCCCCCCTCTGTAGGAAGCAGCGGCCAGTACTAGACCACGCCACAAAGGCAGTGTCGGAACCAAGAGCCTATGTTGAAGCAAAGACTGGACTAAGACTATCCAAGATGGTTTGGGATTGGCCTTTTCCCTGAGCTCCCAGCCTCTCTTGGGGGCAGCACCCTCATTGATCCAGTGAAGAAAATCCGGTGCAGATAGCGCGGCCTTTGGCTTGGGTTTCAAGGGGCCCGTCGCCACGCCACTGTTTTTGATTATTGACAGGCATCAAATCAGAGCAAAGCAGCAAACCAACAAAAAAACAGACCACAGAGCAAAAGATCGCCGAAATTGCACGCATGTTACCAATCTCAGTGCTGGAAGCTGGCTGCAAAAGTGGCATCCACCCTGCACCCGAACCCCCTACAACCCACTGTGGGACCAGATGAGACAGGGAGTGCTGGAGATGCCCCATTTAGGGCCGGCATATCGGACTCTGTGGCCACATCTGCTCCACCCTTCCTTGAGCAGCACGTCATGCTTTGACCTTCAGCAGCACCTCATACATTGACAGCGTTCCCATGTTCGGAATGGGAAAAAATTCAAGACAAATTTGGTTGTTTTCGTCTTGCTGTTTTGGTGGCCGCTATGTGTGTAGACGTGTGCACGCGTGCATGCCAGGGAATGTCCCCATGCAGTCCAATGCTACGTTGGCTCCCAATATGCTGATGCTTTGATGACCACATGACCACAAATTAGGATTGCAGAGGAAGATCAGGTGAAGGAGCCCCTGTCAACTGGGACGACAAGAACCCTGACGCATCGCCGTGTGCTTCTGAAACTCGAGGTCAGAGTACAAGTGTCGCCACGCCATTATCTATACGAACACGAGGACGATCAAACGTGCAGAGGTATTATTGTAGGCAGAATCGTGCAGCCAATAAGACCAGCCACACAGCCTCTGCAAACAGCATAGCCACACACCCAGAGACCCCCTCATCTTCCGCCTTGGCCACGTAGCCCACCCGTATTGCACTCGTAAGGACTCAAACGGGTCACATTGAGAGGCCTGTTAAGCGATGGTGTGGAAGGTCATTCTCGTCTGTTCATTTGCTGTGTCACCACTTTTGCACACAAGCACGATGCACAGCAAAAGATCATATGCGCAGAAGCTGGCCTGAGCTACAGCATTCTGCAAAGAAATGGGCAGTTCGCAATTGCAGTTGCTCATACTAACACAAGTTCCCCAACAAACTAAAATCGTTCATTCCATATCGGAACCAGTGCATGGTCCTTTGGGCCGACGCTTAGTGCATGTGGAGCGTTGAGGCACTATAGAAAGCAGCAATTGGGAGAAGCAGGACACAAACAATGCAGCAGCGTGTTTGTGTGGTGTGTGTGGGTTTGCAATTGCAATGAAACATGCTACCACACGTTCCAGACCCTCACATAGATTGGACAATCCAAAATCATAAAGTCAGTCCATGTGGGAACCATCCATGGTTCTTAGGGCCGACACCTGGTGCATGTGGGGCGCTAGTGCATCTTGGAAAGCGGCAATTGGGAGAATTTGTGGTGCCATTGGGGTATTTACGGAGGCATGTCTACATCTCTGGGGTAATTCTTAGGGACACCTGTATTGCCCTAGAGGTACCCATGGGGTACTCATTGGGGCACCACTCATGCCATAGCATTACTCATGCGGGGGCCTCAACTGCCACGATGGTATTCACCTATGAGAAGGCGTTTCCTGCATCACGCATGGCGGCGCGCAGATTGGGAAACCTGCCTAATTTGTGGAGCTTTTTAGATTCCACCTTGTTGTGCTCCCCGGGGGGCATGGGGCCCTGTTTTACCATATAGTATGGTCCTTTTTTGTAGCCATATTGATCTCTCCCTACCATGGGGACCTTGAGAAGGCACGGGTTATGTTCACTATGGCTGCATGTGGGCCATTTCTGATTCATTTTGATTTTGTCCCCGTGTTGAGCATTGGGAGCCATTGATTTCTCCCCAGTAGCGGGGGACACTTGTTAAATGCAATCGTTAGCCCGCGGACAAGGGGCCCCTGGCGCGGGCCGCCGCCACCCTCGGGCTCTTCTATGACATCATGCTCCGGCGACTATGTGTCTTCAGATATCATCTACTCGCCAGACGACATCGTTGTGACTGATTAATTCGGCATAGTTGGTGTCGAACCGAAACACGAAACGACTCGAAACCGCGAAATGTCGCAATTGCGAAGCGAAACGACTGCGTCACAGAAATGGGCACCCTTGATGGAGCGATGGTGTCAAAAGATCAACGTGGGCTATTTCTCAGTTATCTGGTTTGTTTCCGGAACAGTCTGCAATAAAACATGTTTCTCAAATCCTGCGGCGCCTGTGGCGCGCAAAAAGCGTTCTCTATGCCGCATCCAAAGTAGGGAACATGAGACACTACACAACTTGTTTGGCCATCAGCGAGGAGACACACATTGTATCCCTTCAAGCATCTCCTTGCCAATCTTGGTGTGAGCATTAGTGTGCTGTTGGTTTGTGCCTTGCTTTGTGCCTTTGAAGCAATCCTCATAAATTATCATGCCCACGCAACCATCCAGTAATCTCCTTTGTTGCAATAGGAGTTCCTTTTGCAACATCATCGGAGAAATACCCAATGGCACTATCTTGTGCCAATTGAAGAGCAATTTCAATTGTAGTGTTGCTTGTTGCCAGTTCGTTCAAACATGTATCCGGAGTAGTGCAAAATTTGGAATGGGTTTCCGGACAAATGGGCAAGCGATAGAGGACTTGAACATCACTATTACAACGGAGCAAAGAGGTTAGGAGTGTATGTGTGCCATTGAGCCAACTACAATTTCGTGGCCCATGCAATGACCCTAATGCATTACGTTGACCTGTAACCTTCAACCCAAATTGACAAGCCAGTCCATAGCACAATATAGAAGCTTCGGGCACGAGCTCCTTGTCACGGGGAAAGCGATGCTTGCAAACATTTGGTTCACCTTTACGGACACACCCTGCCAAAAGTCGACGAGCCTTTGGGTCATCAGCATTAGCCAATGGATGGATATGGTGGTTCCAATGTTCCAAATTTGTTTGGACTTCCTTGCAATATTGAACGTTCCATAAATGCACCATAGCCGCATCATCCGATGCTGTATCTGTCACCAATGAGCATAAAGGAGAGCGGAAAAGGAAGGAGAATGTCGACTCATATTTTGGCCAATCATCTTCTAGTACTTTCCTGCGCACGTGAAAACCACATGAATCATGATATATCTCTTGACAAACGTAACTTTTGTAAGCAGTGTATTGCTTTACTAACTTTTCTCCTTCCTTTTTGATTAACAAAGAGATGTTGTGTATTGAGGAGAATTGACTTAAACATTGGGGTCATAACAACCAATGAATGTGTAGAACCCCTTCTTTTTGGTTCTCAATGCTCCCTAAACAGGCATCTAACCTTCCAATGAATCCACCTTCGCTAGAGGCAATTGAACCAAAGATGTTTTGGCATGCTGATTTCCCCATCGGAGAGTTGCACCGTGGACAACAAAGACACACACCAACACCAAAGATGGTGGACATTGCCAAGCGCACTATAATGCGAAATGCGGACATGCAAGCAAGGGTGTCTTGGGAGAGCATGAGCTTGCGTTGTTCATATGATGGCAAAGCCGAAATCAATGTGTCAATTGGCAATTCAAGAGACGGATGTGCATGCCCTCCCCATTGTCTCAACCATGGTTGAGCTATACAAACAGGATCATTGTGACCTGTCCTTGATAGGCGAAGCATGAGCGTGTTGTGTCTTTCATTTGGAGAAAATGTGACAATGAGAGGAGCTCCATAAAAAACATGAAAGGCTTGGATTTCATGTCGCATCAAGCGGCGCACCTCATGGGTGCCTTCTATGCGCGTAGAAACATTTTGTACATTTTGCAAGATGTTCCTAGCCAGGGGGGTAAATTTGGCACAAAGGGAACTTTTGACAAGTCACCAATAACTTGGCGAAGAGACCCATATGTGGTGAGGTAGCTTCCAGTCAAACTTGCTGCTATTGCTTTGCTTGCATTACAATATTGCTCTGCTGTAATTTGCTCAGACTCCAAAGTATTACCATCACAAAGCTTTCCTTTGAAGATGTATCGGGAAAGATTAATCACAGAGCGGAAAATCAAGTTCCACGCAGCAAACACAAAAATCAAATCCCTCCTAAACTGACCCTCAATGCGACGCACTAAAGCTGCTGCGAATTGTGGGAAGTCAACTCGAGGTGCACCGGAGTCACGTCTCCATTGCGAACGATTACGCAAATCGGGGCTGCCAACACCAAACTCAAATAAGAACACAAACGCAATTATTATGAAGCTTGGGTGTAGTTGGTCTTCCATGTTGGTTCCTGTTCGAATGCAAAAGGAATCAATGCCATCTCGTAGTGTTTCACTATCAACTGACTGATCACTAGTACTAGTGGTGTTAGTTTGTTTGTCCCCAAAATGGCTTTTTTTGCGTAGAAACATTTGTCTTTGTGGAATCCACACTTTGCATTTCATCTTCTTTGCCCGACATGGCACTTTTGTGTGAAGAAAGGCCTAGATGAGGGGAACTTATGCTTTCCACTTCATCTTCGTCTGATGACATGTCAACTTTTGCGGTAGGAAACTTCAAGGCTTCTTCAATGGATTGGATACCATGTATACGCTGTTCATTGATGTCCACGGCTGAATTGGAGTACCTATCCAATTGTACGCCGTTAACATGGGAAAGAAATATGTTGCCATCAATGGAGCGTCCGCGCTCGTGAGGTAACACGGCCTTTCCTTCATGAAGGTCAGGATTTGCGTGCCCATGGTATACTGCTCATTTTTATTGACGGTATACTAACAAATCTCCAAAATGAATGTCAACCCTTCGATCCTGTCAGTTGTTCACGCCTGGTGACATTGCCCTATGCACCGATTCGCAATATGTCATCCGAGGAGTGTCAGGCGCAGCACGACGTTTGAAATTGCGGGGTTTGACAGGCTCCTCCGGTTAGTTTCCAACGTGTCACTATGAGAAATGCTTTTAACAGAACTGGACAAGCCTAGCCGTTTCATCCACTGGTTCAAAGTGCCTTCACATATCACGATAAAAGGAAATAACGCAGCAGATCGATTGGCTGAACAAGGACGTATGTCCCACCCCCGGTTTCCGAAACTTTCCACACCAGCATATCATTTCACTGATTTTCAGACTCCCAAGGCACCAAAGCGCCGAAGGCTATGAACTACTGAATTTTTGCCTTTACGCGCAACCACCTTTACTTTCTCCCCCTCTCCGTCCCCACCGCCTTTTCCCTCAGCTGAGGCGCAGCTAGCACTGTCTGCGGTGCAACTCTTTGCCCTTTCCGACCCTGAATCAGAGGCGGAGGACCCAGGACTGAGCACCACAGATGCTGAGGGCAGCACAGACGATAGCGACTCTGAGTATTGTGGTAACTGCTTCTGCTCCACAGATTGCAGCGGTGACTGGCTGCCTTGGCCATCGCCATTTCCATTCCCTGGACACCCCCTTGTGTGTGAAACTGAAACCACAATCCTTCGCTGTCAGGGGTCAGGCCGAAGCAGTGCCATGCTTTGCAGCTCGAAAGCAGTGGGCGTAGTGGTCTGCAGCCCACCATCGGCGGGCACTTCACGTACAATCACGCCCAAGCCCCCTGTCGGCCATAATTCTCCCTCTAAGTTGTTTCTGGGGCCAAGGGATGCCCTGATACTCCCTTTGAGTCACTCCCGGGGTCAAGGAACACCCCGATCACCCAGTGAGTTGTTCCTAGGGTAAGCTGGCTGAGCGAAATGTGCCTGAATGGAGCAGATCTGTTCAGATGCACCGCTGATTCACGCAAACACTTTGGACCAACGGCTGAAAGTGTCTATGGCGGGGACATTCAGTCAATCAGTACCGACCATTGAGCCCCCAAATTGCCGGACCACAGGCGTGCATTCACCAAATTTGGGGCTATTTTGGCTGTGCCTGGTGACTTCGTGCCTGCAACCCTACACAAGAGGCGCTTTGACCACAGGAGGTGTGTAACCTGATCTGGAGCCCGGGACCTTCCATAAAATAGCTACCACATCCGTCCCCTGTGGTATGACAAATACACCATTTTTGAACACTACTGCTCTGCTGCTGTACATACAACATATTGTTGCCTCCTGTACCACCAATCCGGTACTATTCGGTGCTGATTGGACAAGCTGTTGTCTGCGTAAATGCAGCGGAGGGTGCCATGTGCTGCGTGATTTGCACATTAGAAAAAAGGGCAGATTGAATGATGGGGACTGTATCAATTGGTTGTGTTCTGTGTTTGCTTAGACACTTGCACGCATTTCACGACGTGATTGGTCGGTATGTGGGCCATTGGCTGGCATGCAGTGATCAATGCGCATTTGGGAACATTCTGTGGGGGCATGTTCTATGGAAAATAACCTTGTGCATGCTGCGCACGGTGTGTACGCACGGCACACGCGAGGTACGAAGTCCTTCATTGTTCCTTCGGGCCGTTGGGACGCTTGAATGGAGTCCGATTCGGTGTACCGATGGCCTGAAACAAGAACACTTTTTTCCGATTTTTAGTGAGCCAAGGTCCTGAAAACGGGTGTTCCACCCCAAACCACCGTGCATGCACCCTGGCGGGTGGGGGTCGCGGGTGCCCACATTGTGCATGTACTCTCATGGCTGTGAGGATCGTTTGTGAGTCTTGCACAGCAGCAGTGGGTGCAGTGCACTTCTTGCCCTTGTGTTGTGGCAGAGCGATGGACATCTGTTCTAGGCTGAATGCAGCTGAGGCGAAGAGGCAGTATGCACTGACACCCGCAGACTTGGCGAAGGTGCCCCACGTTGCCAGCGGGGGCTTCGGCTGCGGGAGGTCCAAATGGTTTGCGCCGCAAGACTTAGAGCGCTGCGCACTGTCCAAGTACGGGTCGGAGGGGTGGCACAAGAAGAAGGCCGCGTTGGCGAAGCGGAAGGCACAGAAGCGCAAGCGGGAGGAAGACGCTGCCGCCGCCGCTGCCGCACTGGGACACGGACCCCCCGTTGTGGATTTGGTGCAGGAAGTGGACTCCGGCGACGAAAGCGCAGAGGACAGGGCCCCCGCGCGCAGTGCACCGGGCCATGCCCCATTGGCTCCAGCCTCAGGGCTCCGGCGATCCCAGATCACCGACTTCTTTGTGACGCGCGGCGCGGCGCCCCCGCGTCCGATGGCCGGTTTGGGAGGGTATGCCGCTGCCTCCGAGCGCCCCTGTGCCTGTGCCTCGGTGCCATTGGCAACGGTTCTCAGGACTGCCCGTTTCTCGCTCAAGTTCGCCATCCCGCCCCAATTCCCGATTCGTAGCGGACAATGGGCACACCGATCGGCAAAACGCGTCCCAACAACACAATCCAACTCGGAAACACCGGGTCACAACAGCCGCTTTTTGTGGGCCAAGGCAGGCGCTGGTGCGCGACCTGTGATATCCCACGCCCGCCCACGACGCGGGCTCAGGGTAGGCGGGGCTGCCTTGACATGCCTGACCCTCTCTCACTGCCTGGCCCGGGATGGACACAAGACTGTGTGTGTGGGGGGGCGGGGGTGGGGGCAATTTGATGTTTTGCCATTTAAGAAATGCCCACAGGAGCCCTTATGGAAGGGCAGTATGAGAACGGGTGATGGCGGCGAATTCGGGCTGTGAAGCGGCCGGACGGGAATTTGTTTTGAGGCACTCTCCCCCATGACATATACCCCAAATCAGCGCATGATGGGGATCATCCTGAGGTATGTATGTTGTGGTACCCTGGGACCCCCCACCCCCCACCCCCCGCCCCCCGCCCCCCCGGCCCCCATTGGACCTGCTCCGGGCTCCATCTTTGGTCCCCCATATTTCATCCACGTAAATCGTCAACAGAGCAGGGCAGGGCGGCGGGGGGGCAGGGCGGCGGGGGGGGGGGGGGAGGCCCCTTTGTATCCATCCCTGATGCCTCTCCCCGGAGGCCGATGCTGGTACCCCTCCTTAACATGAGATTTCTATGGCGCGGGCGTAGGGAGGGCGTTGATTTGGCACCCAATTTAATTCCGTACCAATTTTGCTGCAACCACATTCGATAAGGTTTGGGGGTTACATGTCATGTTTGTTGGCGGAGGGACATTTGAGTTGTTCTTGTTTGCCCAGTGCTGCCCACACATGTTCATTTGAGGGGCCCTGGGCATTATCCTGCCCCTTTGCTTGCACCAGCGCAACACTCCCCATTTCCATGTGCTACGGCCTTATCAAAGCCACAGGAGGTGTAGGGACCGTATTAATTTGACAAGGGGGGAGGGAGGGCTATGTACACCCAAATCCCAGAGCTCCAGCAGGTGATGGTTAAGGACAGGACGGGGATGAGGGAGCCGGGCAGGAGACAGGGAAGTGGCCAATGGCCAGTGCACTCAGAGGGGAAGGCGATTTTTCGATCGCGCGGGGGGGGGGGGGGGGGGGCACCGCGCCCTGGGGCCCACCAAAGGGACCCCTGCAGCGCAGTTTGCCCGGTTCTCAGGATTGTGGAGGAAAGGGAAGGAACCCTCGACAAAACTGGAGTGGGACGAACCAAGGACCGCGGTGCGGCCACCGTGCGGCGCAAACCCCCCAGGCCCTCACACAGGTGCACGCGACGCCCGCCTCAACCATAAAGGAGCGCACGACACCCGCGGAGGTGCGCACGACACCCACGGCAACCATGCAGCAGGTGCGCACAATGCCCACGTGCGCCACGCGCAGGGAGGCGGTAATTGGGCCCTGCGCACACAGCAGTGTGGGGAGGCAGGTGGTGGACTACCAGGGCAGCACTTGGGCTTCACGCACAAGGAAACGCGGTAAGGCATGTGGTGGATGACTTGAGTGCGGAGGGGAGTGGGCAGCAAACACCGTAAAACGACCCCTGCAACAACCAGCACAACCCCAGTATGCCAACCACTCGGCTCTGCTGACGCGGAAACGGCACCAACCACAGCCAGCACAACCCCAGTGCACCAACTACTGGGCTCCGCGAACGCGGAAAAGACACCAGCAGGAGCACAGGCCGCAGCCGCAGAATGCAGCAACCCAGCGCAGCACGCGAAGGGAACAACGGTGACTGTGCAGGGCCGGGTATAGAAACAGCAACCCGACGAAATGTCACACAGGGGGAGGGGGGGGGGGGGGGGCAATGGAGCCCGCTAAAATTGGGGGATTGTCAGGACTGGGGGGCTTCATTGACCAGGGCCATTCATCGGCCATTGTAGAACGCGGCCCCAAAGACGCCGAACTAATTTGTGGGGACAATTGAAACACGTTTCACCCAACACAAGACCAATCATGACTTTTCTTGATCTCCTTGTCCCCCCCCCCCCCCAACCCCACCGCCCATACCCACTCCACATCGTCGCTCTGCTTCCAAAAAGTACCGTTTTCATTTTTTGTGAATTTTGTGATCCCCGTGACATGCGGGGCCATCTCGGCTCCGATTTGGGGTCCGGTCAATGGGGCCCCTTTTGGGGGGGGGGGGGGGGGGGGCAACCAAGGAGCACCATCCCCCCCCCCCCCCCCGGGGGGGGGACAACTCGTACTGTGGAAGCGCTGTACGATGGCATGATGGACAGAAGGCGATGACAGCCGTGGGGCAGACGCGGCCAGAGCCCAATGCGGACCATTTGAGGCCCCCCGGGGATCGAAACAATGCCCCCCTAAGACTTCCGTCCAGCCGTCCAGTGGACGCTCATCCGACTGCAGGGAACAGAAGGCAACCAGGGCTGTGATGGCAGGCGCAACCTGAGCCCTGGTGGAATACCTCATCACCCTGTGCCCCCCCCCCCCCCAACAGGGGCCCGATTCCCCGCGATTTGCCCGCAAAATTTATCGAATGCGGTCCGCGTGCCGCCGCCTGACCATGCTCCCCTGTCGACCCCCTTTGCCATAGGGCAACACACTGATTTTGTGGGATGTCTGTGATATTGGCAATGGCAATGGCCTTCTACTACCACTCACAGTACCCCCCGCTCCTTTGTCTAAGCTACGGTCTTGTCTAAGCTACAGCGGGCGTAGGGACCGTATTAATTTAGGACTATTTGGGGCCTAATTTAATTCGGTACCAAATGTAGTGCAGCCACATAAGACATGGGTTTGGTGACGAATTTGCCAGTAACATCGAGTCATCGACACATTTGTTGTGAGTGTTTACCCACTTGAACCCCCATATAGCTCTGATGTTGGGGATGTTTGTGGGAACTTGGGTGAAGGTTAGGGTGCACTCATACCATGCGGTCGCTCACGTGTGGTACGCGTAAGCTACGGCCTTGTCTAAGCTACAGTAGGCGTAGGGACTGTATTGATTTGGGACTTTTCCGCACCTAAGACAAGGGGGGGGGTGTAGTATCAATCGCGCACCACCGGCAATGAAGGCCCTGTGGCAACGCTGGGCTGGAGCGCGTGGAAGTCCTGAGGCCAGGGGATTGCTTCTGGCTGGCGGATAATGTACCGGGGGGGGAGGGGGTTCTGAGGACAGGAAAAGGTTTGTGTACCGAAAATCGCCCTCCGTTTTCCGGCTCCTTTAATAGATTTCATTTTTTCTCCGACGAACATTTGTCTGATGTGGTGAGTGGATGGGTTGGCGAAAATCCCACGAGGGCCAGAGTAGCCCCCCCCCCCCCCCCCCGCCCTATCGAACGCTACGCCCCAACCTCAGTCCGAAAAGGCGACATAGCCCAGAACCCTGTAAAGGCAGCCCAACTCTTACCCCATTCAGGGCGGAGGGGAGGGACAAGAACTGCAACGCACTGTCCGAGTGACACGCACAATCAAAGAACTGAGAAGGCAATGAAGGTTGTGAGGCAGGCGCGGCTGGAGCTAAGTGGCGGGTCCACACCTGACCTATTGAGCCCCCCCCCCCCCCCCTGAGTGTACTCTTCAGACTTTATGCCCCGCCCCGTATCACTAATCAATGCCCTGGTCCTGACCTATGGGCTGCTCTGCTCTGCTCCTCTGCCCCCCTCCCCCCCTCCCCTCCCTTCAACCCCCTTTTTTGAGGCGTTGGATCCACCCGCCCCTCCCTCTGTGCCAGGCACGCCCCGGCGCCCACCGCCCCTGCGGAGCTCAAGGCCCTCCGGAAGGAGTGCCTGCGGGCCCTCAAGTCCATTATGACGTGGGACTACCTCCACAAGCGGCGCTCGACCAACGGCTGCGCCGGCGCCGCCCAAGTGCCGCGGGTCCCGCAGGCGGCGTTCTGCGCGCTGATCGGCCGCCCCCACGACCCGCAGCTGCGCAGCGTCGTGAAGCGCGGGGCCTGGCACACTTGCGACGTGCCGTTCCGCACCGTCTTCGGCGGCGACGCCCCCAAACCGACGGGGACGGGCGGGCGGTACGGCTGCAACCGCGACTTGGGGATCGACACCACCGAAGACCTGGTCATGAAGTACAGCCCCTCCACTCAGACCCTCTCCATCGGGGCATACGTGTCACATGTGGACACCCACGGGGACGGACCGTGACCGCGAAACGCGGGGGGAGGTCAGGGGTCGCGGAAGGCGGTCCCCCGCCCCATCAGAACGCCGTGCCGCTCTCTGGCCCTCTAAGTCGCGCCCGGGGGGGGGGGGGGGGTGCAGCACTGCCCCTACCGCCCCCCGATAGGACCAGCACAGTGACCCCTGTGAGTCCTCCCCCCGAGCGTTGATTAATTGGACGCCCACATTTTTTTTGTTTGCCAGTAACTGCCCAGTCCGACCGCCGTCGGTGCACCCTCAACCGCCATCGGTCGGCCTCCAACCGTCGGTTTACCCTCAACCAACTGCCGTCATTGCCCTCCAAGCAGACCACTTTCGGAGCTGATTATGTCGTCTGCTACATCGCGCCGGGTCCTGGACGGCCCCAGTCTTTGCACAGTCTGTGCACAGACGGCTTGCGACCCGCAACGCCTTACTGTACATATCGCCGGTGGTCTGCAGTTGTACATGCCGGACGCGACATGCCAGACGCCGAACTTGGAAGGATGCAATCGCTGGATCGGCTGTGGGCGGGGTCATCCGGCGGCTGAGTTTCTGACCCGAAGTGAGCCAGTCTTTGCCTTTGCATTCGAACACGCCCCGATCCTCCCTCTCATGTTTGGTGGGGGTTTTCATTCCTTAGAGCCGGGCCCCGCTCACTCCGCCCCCGATCAGGCCGCAAGGGGACGAGTGCATGTGCACGGGATGCCATGCCTGCCCAGGGCGCCCACTCCACACCTGCCGTAATTTGGACGGGTGGACTTCCCAAGTGTCACCCTCTCCCCCCTCCCTCACTACGGACCGGCGCATCCACCGAGCCGACCCCCCGTCGTCCGGCGACGCTGCCGGTCGGTGCCCAAGGGCGGGGGGGAGCAGGGGGCCGGGTACCCGGTGCTCTGGCACCCCAACGCCCCCCCCCCCCCCCTCAGACCCATGGGGGCTGGGCACCGCAGATCCGCCCCCCCCCCCCCCCCAGGCCCTGCATGGGTGTACCCACCTTGAATAGCCTCTAGTCCCTCAGGTGGGGCGGGGCCATCGTCGTCCCATCGTAGTCCACGGCGCCGAACGTGCCACAAGGGGCAGACTGTCACTTGGGGACATCGTCCCCCGGCAGGATACTGCCCAACTGTGTGTGTGTGGGTGTGTGGGGGAGGGTGGGGGGGGTGGGGGGTTTGAGGGGAGGGGCGCATCGCGCCGGCTTCAATTCCGGGTTTCCTTGTCCCATAGCCCCCCCATCTGCGTCCTCTTCATTGTGCGTGTCCGCAAACAGCGTTCATGAGAGGGAGACCCCCCCCCCCGCCCGCCCCCGCCCCATCCCGTGGCTCATGAATCAGCCCCCGATGGTTTTGACGGACGCCTCCCTCACTTGTACGGTCGCCTCCCGGTGGCACGGTACGACCGAGGCAGAGATCCCCCACGTCGGCCTCCACCAGCAGGCGTTGTCCCTGGGAGGGGGGGGGGGGGGCGAGCGCATTGCAGCCACGCCTCCACGGAGCTCTGCACCCATTCGCATTTTGGTCCGTCCGTCGGTCCACCGTCCGTCTTGTCCCCCCCCCCCCCGTGCGAGAACAACGCCCTTATCAGAGCAACAGTCGGTGTTGTTTGCGTCGTTCGTGTTGGTCTCACAAGGGGTCTCCCCCCCCCCCCCTTGTCCGAACACGGGCTTGTCAAAACACGGCGCCCCTGTGTTCTGGCGCCTCTGCCTGTTTCAGCCTGGCTTCGAAAGTTTCCAAAGAAACCCTTTGTGATTCTGAGCACCAAAATCCAGGCCACAGTATTTTCTCGATGTGCGCGCCTGCCTTTTTCGACCGTTCTTTGGACCCCAGCCCGGCTCGATTGGGGGTACATGCCTGGGCACTTCAACAAATTCTCGGGCCAAAGTCGACCCGAAAAGGCAATGAATCCCGGTTGTCCTGGGCTACACACATGCAATTTTAGTGAAATTTCTGGGATCACAACCGCTGGCTGTGCGAATTCGCATGCGATGGAATGGTTTTCGGTCGATTTCGATGCGCCTGGACCTCATTATGGTCATTTTGGTCGCCCGCCCAGCCACGGCCCGGCCGAAAGTTTCCAAACCGAAAGTTACTTTTTCGGATTCGAAAAACTCCGATCCTTTGTGATTTTGGGCACAAACCTAAGCCCCCTAAACCAGACCCTGGCCTGTGTTAGAGCCAGGGGGGGCACACGTGTGGCACGGCATTGTCCACGAGTATTGGTCCTCATTTGTGTGCAGCTTTATCTGAGCTGACTTCCAGAGGGAGTGGGCCGCATGGGGCCGTTGCCGGACGCGTAGTGGAATGCGTTGGATGGCACGGCCACACCACATCTCTCACTACCATTGGGCAGTGGTTGGACTGGTGCGCCCATGCGGGTGGGGGCAGGGATGTATTAGAACGGCTGGGGACCCCAGGAGGACCCCCCCCCCCTCCTTCAGACCCCCCCCCCCTTCAGACCCCCCCCCTCCTCCCCTTTCAGGGTTTGGGGCTGACAGGACATTGCACACCAATAAACAATGAGAACCACAAAAATTTTGCTTCGGCGCCTTCGGCCATATGCCTTGGAGGACCCCAGGAGGAGGGGGGGGGGGGCTCGGCCGGATCCCGGCTGGTCCCCCCCCCCACATGGCCTCGTGCCAACCCCCCCCCTTCAAGCCCCCCCCCCTCCCCTCTTCCACTAGGGGGGCTCTTGAGCCTGGGCTTCACTCGGCAAGTGCAGTCATCGGGAGGGGGGGCGCCCAACCCTCCACAGCCGCACCTGCACCTGCGGGCACGGATGGGGGAGCGCACAGCCCGAGATCTGGGCAGGGTCGCTCCTCGGAGGATCCCACATAGGATGGAGGCCCAGGTCCTTCCGTCGCGCCGCGATACGCTGGGGGGGGCAGGGGGGGGTAAGGGCCTTTGTTTATCTGTATACAGCTGTATGTAGATGAGCTCTCACCCGCTAACCCTCTGATCCCCTCAATCGCACTAGCGTCCAGGACTTGAAAAGGCAAATGCCTCCCCTCTTCCACTACATCCCTCGGCGGGGGGGGGGGGGGGGTCACTGCACTGTGCAGCGCAACTCCCCACGATCGCTGTGCCGCATCACAGCCGCAGGTACAAAGAGGGAGAACCAGCACGGCCCGTTTTTGGAGGATGAAACGCAACGCGAAGACAGGCAACGCCCCCAGCGGCGCTGCAAAGTGTTTTTTTTTTGTTGGAGGTGCATCCGAAGTGCAGTGCGCCATTTCGGGTACAGCCGGGTCCCCTTTGGGCTGTGTGCGATGAAGGAAGGTCTACTGCGGTCGGTTGGCTGTCGACGGTGCCGCTGCTTCACATCCAAACGCCGGCGGTGGGCGATGAAGCGACGGAGATGTTGAGGGCGTTGGTGAGCGAGTCGGTGGTGCAATGGCGTTGTTTGCGTTCCTGGGCTTTTGCACTGGCGTTGTTCTTTGAGCGCTGCGGGCTCGCTCGAGGGAGTTTGCTTGACCCGCCGATGCGATGGGCGCTTGTGGTGTTGATGTTTTGTCCGTCGGAGAAAGTCTTGCGATGGGCACAATGTCAGACGATGCATAAGGTCTTCCGACACAGTGCGTCATGTGTTATCAACAGTTGCCTTGCAGTTTGCTCAAAGGCGGATGCTCTAGCGGTGCAGCGGTATGGACCGTGGTCACATTTCCCGAAGGCAATTCATGGGCCGAAGTGCAAGAGGAATGCCTCAGAGGACTCATCGTCATGCTCGTCTTCAGGGTCCTCTTCGGAGGACACCACTTCAGAGTGATGTTGTGTGGGTTTCTGGTGTGGATGGCGCGGGCACACAGGCCTGTGCTTCATTGTTTGTTTTTTTTCTGCGCAAGGGTGCCCCCCCCCCCCCCAGACCAAAGGGACCATCGTGAGAAAAAACGAAATTTACAACAGAGAACCTCTGATCGGGCCATGTTTCGTACATAAACTTTTGGGTCCCACCCCCCACCCCCCAACACCCCCTTTCAGCACAGCCCCGGCAGTGCATCGGGCCGTATTGCGCGGTGCGTAGTACCCCCCCCCCACATAACCGTCGGCCTGCCCCGGCCAACGGCCTCAACCCCCAGACCGATGCCTCTGTGACATGCTGTCAGCGGCTGCTGGTGACGCCTGCGGCGGTCGACCGGCGAGACTTTGTTCGGTCGCGTGAGCACAGACGAGTCGGGCCGGCTCAGACCACGACGAGCGTCGCCCCTTTTGCGAGCACGAGAGGCAGGGGTGCCGCCCGCAGGCGTGTGCAGCAGGCCCTCATGCCCCGAAGTTTGTTCGGGCTGGCGTTCGTGGCAATGCCATCGCGGTGCCCAGGACAAGGGCTGCACCGGTCCAGTGGAATGACCATAGACCGGAGGCCATGTGGTGCTGCGCGGCACTTTCATGGTGCTGCGCTTCGACGTTTGTGCTACACTCGCCCGCGGAATCCCATTTCGTTCAGAAGGCAATTTCGCATTTTTTTTGTTTTGTTTTGCAAAGGGGCGCTTTTTCAGTAGTGTGGATTTGCCTCCAGCGCTTGCTACTTAGTCTTACAGTTGTCATTTGTTGGTTGAGTTGGTCGTTTCTCTGAAATGTTTCAGTAGTTATGTCTCTCGCTGGATCTTGCCTTCAATTTGAAGGCGTGGCTCATGCCGGCAGCTTACTCTGTAGTATCGGAAGGGGAAGACAGTGTCCCCTGTCTTTGTGAGGGGTGGAAGATACCACATGACTCTGGCCTTGTGCCATCACGTAACACAACGCTGCTGAGAACTCGCCTTCGTAGCTGTCAGACAAAAAAAAGGACTTGCCTCCTGCTGTTCACTTTGGCGGCAAGTGCTGCAGTGTGTGCTCCGGTGTTTCTACTGAGTCCCGTGCTCATGTGCTGCTGTGCCATCCCATGCTCGCGTGCTGTGGGCTCTGAATTTTCTGCCGCATGGCCCTCTGCGCTTGCTTCACACTCTTGTTGTCCCTATCCCCATCTGTGTTTTCTCTCTAGGCCATGGGTCGGGCCACTGCTACGCAGGCTGTCCGGGCCCTTGAACCACTTTGTCCTCTTTGGCACCGGGGGCTGAATCCTCAACAGCCCAACAACCAACTGGGGCCCTCAACAACCCTCAACAGCCCTGAACAACACTCAACAACCTCAACAGCCCTCAATACCCCTAGACAATCCTCTACAGCCCTTCACAGCCCTGCACAGCCTTCAACACCCCTCTACAAACCTCAACAACACTCAACAAGCCTCAGCAACCTGAATGACCCTCCGCAACCCTCCACAACCCTCCACAACCCTCCACAACCCTCCACAACCCTCCACAACCCTCCACAACCCTCCACAACCCTCCACAACCCTCCACAACCCTCCACAACCCTCCACAACCCTCCACAACCCTCCACAACCCTCCACAACCCTCCACAACCCTCCACAACCCCCCACAACCCCCCACAACCCTCCACAACCCTCCACAACCCTCCACAACCCTCCACAACCCTCCACAATCCTCCACAACCCTCCACAACCCTCCACAACCTTCAACAACCTTCAACAACCTCAACAGTCCTCCACAGTCCTCCACAACCCTGCACAGCACTGCAACAGCCCACAAACCTCAGCAACCCTCAACAACCCCCAACATCCCTCAGAAACGCTGTAATTTCTGTGCCATTGATGGCAAAACGAGGAACACCAGAGTGATGAGGCAAAACCTGTGTCCACAAAATACTGTTTGGCCCGGATATGATACTGTTCGGCAGTGATGAACAAACAAAGGCACGCAAGGGAGGAGAATACACCCTTCACAATTGCTACATGACTTTGACAGCATCATTGTGGAGTCCCATGCGCGTTCCAGTCCAGCCCACCCACCCAAAAATCCATCCCACTTGACACTGAGTTCAGCCCCCCTTATTTGTCGTGATACACGGTGTGAAATTGTGCAATGACACAGAAGAGACGGGAGGGAGACGAACCCTGTATTTTTGGTATGCAGCTAAGAAATAGGATGGTCAGAAATTGAGGATTGAGGATTTATCAGCCAATACAGCAGAAGCAAAATGATACCTCATTATTAGACCTGTACGTGCAATTAATGTTTTGGTGTTGTATATTACCAAGAGAATGGAATGAGCCACTACCAATTTGGTCATCTACTGATGCACACAGAGGTCTTCTTAAGTTGCCAGATTTCAACAAGAACAACCCCAAAGGGAGGCAGTGGCAAAGGCAGGATATCCACACCCAACTGCTAAGAATCCGCCTGTGCACACTGTGTGTACACCCCTGCATACATGGACACCATTTCCAAGCATAACCAATTGTTTGTCTGCAATGCCTGTCTTCAAAACCCAAAATAAAAGTGCGTCAGAGCCCTGAAAAAGCTGTGTACCCTTAACAGCAGCAACAAAGTCCATATCCTGACATCATTCTCGACAGACCCACGAGTGTCCACTGCCCAACATCTCAATTCCACAGATGAAGATGAAAATTGTAACAAAATGCATGCCATGCATGACAAGGATACTAGTGCCTGCCTGCCATGGAAGTTGCTACCTCTCTTCTTCGTCAAACATCTGTTTGCCAAATCAAAAGGACAAAGCAGTGCAAAACACGTCATGGTTTGTTGTTAGTCAGAAACCAACATAAGCCGCCATAAAGCACAGATATCCCAAAGGACCGTTGATTCATTGCTAATTTGCACAAAACCACGTGTGCCCACAGACAACATACCTGGCGCCTTCAGCGCCTTCAGTTCGAGTTTTCGTCCGGCCTCCTCAACTTTGCCTAGTACAGGGGTTGCAAGCACCGCAGCGTGCTGTTGTGAATTTGGCGAATTTGAACGCGACACATTTGTCCGCGCCACTCCACATGGTACCTGAAGAAGGGTTTGGCAACACAAAACTAAGTAAGACGACCCAGGAGTTTTAGTAGAAGGGCTTGGGCAGACTACTGATGGTGCCGAGGGGTTTGAGGCATGGTGCCAAACTGTCTGCTTGGCTGACTTGGTTTGGATAGTCACACAGCACGTTTGCACTTTGTGCACACATCTTGCACGGTTTTTCACAAGGCGCACTGCGACTGTCCTTTCCTTGAGGTCTACTCTATCGCATGGAGAATCACATTGCCAAGCCAGCTGAACAGGCTCCGCCTGCAAAGCATGATGAGCTCGCACATGGCAATGACGAGCACCATGAAGACAAGCAACACAAGCATGATAAGGTAATTGACAAGATGCATGATGACCAGTGTATCACCTTGAAGGACGTCGCGAAGGGCGTTGATCACGTGGGTCATTCCATTGGGCACCAAGTACATGCAGGCGTTCACCACGTGCCACACAAAAAGTAATGCGCATGCAGGTACAGAGGAGTGCTTTCCCCTGCCACTGTGATGAAAGTGTGTGCTTGAGTCTGACCTTCAATGCAATTTCTTTGCTTAATCAGCTGTTTCGAGAAAGATTCCAAACTCTAAACTACCAAGGAGATATGCAGAAAGGGTCGCTGCCTTAATGGCCTCCTTAGAAATCAACTTCGCAAGCAGCCTACTTGTCGTCAAGCCAACTGCAGGGTGTATTCGGGTGTAGACCTCTGGCATGTGCGTGCGTGTGTGTGTGTGTGTCCGAAAATGCTTGTATGACAGCATTTGGGTGCGTGTTGTCAAACTGTTTTTTAGAGTCCATTTCCGTCAGTGACCAGGCGCCCTTGCTGGCAACGAAGTGCAGCCACCCTGAGACCTACTTTACATCTGCACACTGGAAGCTGTGTGGTATTTCTGTTTGCAGCAGCCGTAACATACAGGTGAATGCCCGGGCAGACATTCGCAGCAGGACACGGCTCAGAATGGGGGTGGAAGCCTCGCACTGGCTGTACAAGAAACGCAAATGGCGCCAGAAGGAAATGCACTGGTCCATCAACAAGGACACCCCAAAGCTGGACCGTGCAGGGATAGCAACAAACACCAGGTTCTGGCGCCTGCCCCATGAAATGCTGAGCCGTCTGCTGAAGTTTGAGCTACTGCACAACAATACACCAATACACTGCAAGCCGATGGGACACTCTAGCATAGGACAACCAGTATACCGATGGGGGGCCCAGTTTCTGCCTAGTCGCAGACCTCCATACCCTCTGGCCTGTGAAGCGACAGGGCAAGAAATTAAGGGGAACCTTCAGGTGTCAGAGGAAGGGTCCGTGTTCTAGTCCAGGGTTCAGCTGTGGTTCAGTCTCTGCCAATTCAGAGACAACATTCTACTTGCTTGCAACTTGAACGCAAGGTCCACTACTAACCTGGTCCAAGAGGTATGTACCCTGTTGTCCACTATATGGGACATGGAGGTCCTCTGTGACTGCACAGACTCAGGGGCCCAGTTTGTGAAGGCAAGTGTGTGTCCACGATAGTATGGGCACTGGGAATATCAATGACGGTGGGCGAGGCACAACACTGGGGTCCACCCACGAGGCACGGCATGCCAATGATTTCCCCGACACGTGCACCCCGCTCCTACCGCTGCTTTTGATCGGTAGTCTTACGGTAGCCCTCCCCTGGCAAAAAACATGGGCAGCCCAAATTTTGAGCGCGCTAGCATGGGCTCAGGGACTCACGGTAGGGAATCACCAGATTTCCCATGCATGTGCATGTCTGATTTCTGAATATTTTTATATTTGGGTGATCACTGCCCCCCCCTCCCTGCTGCATTCTGATGAATCAAGAAGCAGGGCCCACATTCATCTAGTTCGTACTCACTCAAGAACTCCAAACATTCATCAACAACAAAGGAGTCGACTGGGTGTCCGGAGCCGCAGTGGAGGTCTTGGATAGGATCAAAGAGGCTGGCGTGGGCAAGGAGGAATGGCTACGTCAAATCAGAGAGGCCAGCGGATTCACAGGCGATGATTCTGAGTTACTCAAGGCGATTTCTGCCAACGAGGCGGCCCATGCGCAAAGAATCGACATCCGATCTAGCGAATTCAGACCCCTGGCAGAAGGAGCAGGACAACAGAGGCGAGATGTAATGTCAGCCAGCCTTGACCAAGACCTGATTAAGGAACTCTCCAACTTTGTGGCAGTGGCATTCGAGGTGTCTTGTCGGCTGTGGAAGGAGTAATCTTGGCCAAAGCATCAGCGGATGTGGGCCTCAAAATGGTAAATGCCGGAGTGGAGAAATACATCGTCAGGGACATGATCTCCACGATGTAGGACCTAGGGTTAAAAGACCAGGAGGTTGAGGTTGAGGTTAAGGTATGCCAGGGCCTGTACCGGGTTGGCCGTCGTCGAAGGGCTATCGCACCCTCCTTCTAGCGTGGGTGCCCACCCCAGATCGGGCCCTGCATCGCTCTGCCGTGCTCGCCACCGCGCCCCTAGGGAGCCCACCCCTAGATCGGGCTGTCTCGTCCGCTTAAGGGAGCCCACCCCTAGATCGGGCTGTCTCATTCACCTAAGGGAGCCCACCTCTAGATCGGGCTGTCTCGTCCGCTTAAGGGAGCCCACCCCTAGATTGGGCTGTCTCATTCACCTAAGGGAGCCCACCCCTAGATTGGGCTGTCTCGTCCGCTTAAGGGAGCCCACCCCTAGATCGGGCTGTCTCATTCACCTAAGGGAGCCCACCCCTAGATCGGGCTGTCTCGTCCGCTTAAGGGAGCCCACCCCTAGATCGGGCTGTCTTGTCCGCTTAAGGCAGCCCACCCCTATATCGGGCTGTCTCGTCCGCTGAAGTGAGCCCACCCCTAGATCGGGCTGTCTCGTCCGCTTAAGGGAGCCCACCCCTAGATCGGGCTGTCTCATTCACCTAAGGGAGCCCACCCCTAGATTGGGCTGTCTCGTCCGCTTAAGGGAGCCCACCCCTAGATTGGGCTGTCTCATTCACCTAAGGGAGCCCACCCCTATATCGGGCTGTCTCGTCCGCTGAAGGGAGCCCACCCCTAGATTGGGCTGTCTCATTCACCTAAGGGAGCCCACCCCTAGATTGGGCTGTCTCGTCCGCTTAAGGGAGCCCACCCCTAGATCGGGCTGTCTCATTCACCTAAGGGAGCCCACCCCTAGATTGGGCTGTCTCGTCCGCTTAAGGGAGCCCACCCCTAGATTGGGCTGTCTCATTCACCTAAGGGAGCCCACCCCTATATCGGGCTGTCTCGTCCGCTGAAGGGAGCCCACCCCTAGATCGGGCTGTCTCATTCACCTGAGGGAGCCCACCCCTAGATCGGGCTGTCTCGTCCGCTTAAGGGAGCCCACCCCTAGATCGGGCTGTCTTGTCCGCTTAAGGGAGCCGACCCCTATATCGGGCTATCTCGTCCGCTGAAGGGAGCCCACCCCTAGAACGGGCTGTCTCGTCCGCTTAAGGGAGCCCACCCCTATATCGGGCTGTCTCATCCGCTTAAGGGAGCCCACCCCTAGATCGGGCTGTGTCGTCCGCTGAAGGGAGCCCACCCCTAGATTGGGCTGTCTCATCCGCCGAAGGGAGCCCACCCCTAGATTGGGCTGTCTCATCCGCTTAAGGGAGCCCACCCCTAGATTGGGCTGTCTCATCCGCTTAAGGGAGCCCACCCCTAGATCGGGCTGTCTCGTCCGCTTAAGGGAGCCCACCCCTAGATCGGGCTGTCTCATTCACCTAAGGGAGCCCACCCCTAGATTGGGCTGTCTCGTCCGCTTAAGGGAGCCCACCCCTAGATTGGGCTGTCTCATTCACCTAAGGGAGCCCACCCCTATATCGGGCTGTCTCGTCCGCTGAAGGGAGCCCACCCCTAGATCGGGCTGTCTCATTCACCTAAGGGAGCCCACCCCTAGATCGGGCTGTCTCGTCCGCTTAAGGGAGCCCACCCCTAGATTGGGCTGTCTCATTCACCTAAGGGAGCCGACCCCTATATCGGGCTATCTCGTCCGCTGAAGGGAGCCCACCCCTAGATCGGGCTGTCTCGTCCGCTTAAGGGAGCCCACCCCTATATCGGGCTGTCTCATCCGCTTAAGGGAGCCCACCCCTAGATCGGGCTGTGTCGTCCGCTGAAGGGAGCCCACCCCTAGATTGGGCTGTCTCATCCGCCGAAGGGAGCCCACCCCTAGATTGGGCTGTCTCATCCGCTTAAGGGAGCCCACCCCTAGATTGGGTTGTCTCATCCGCTTAAGGGAGCCCACCCCTAGATCGGGCTGTCTCGTCCGCTTAAGGGAGCCCACCCCTAGATTGGGCTATCTCGTCCGCTGAAGGGAGCCCACCCCTAGATTGGGCTGTCTCGTCCGCTGAAGGGAGCCCACCCCTAGATTGGGCTGTCTCGTCCGCTTAAGGGAGCCCACCCCTAGATCGGGCTGTCTCGTCCGCTGAAGGGAGCCCACCCCTAGATCGGGCTGTCTTGTCCGCTTAAGGGAGCCCACCCCTAGATTGGGCTGTCTCATCCGCTTAAGGGAGCCCACCCCTATATCGGGCTGTGTCGTCTGCTGAAGGGAGCCCACCCCTAGATCGGGCTGTCTCGTCCGCTGAAGGGAGCCCACCCCTAGATCGGGCTGTCTCATTCACTTAAGGGAGCCCACCCCTAGATCGGGCTGTGTCGTCCGCTGAAGGGAGCCCACCCCTAGATTGGGCCGTCTCGTCCGCTTAAGGGAGTCCACCCCTAGATCGGGCTGTCTCGTCCGCTGAAGGGAGCCCACCCCTAGATCGGGCTGTCTTGTCCGCTTAAGGGAGCCCACCCCTAGATCGCTTTTCTTTGCTCTGTTCTTGTCTCGCGGTTCCCATCGTGTGTGTGTGTGTGTGTGTATGTGCATGCATGATGTGTTTGTGTTTGTGTGTGTGTGTGTGTGGAGCCAGAGCTGTGGTGCACTAAATTGCTTTCATCCCAGTTGTCCCAATGGGGCGTGCTTAATTGAAATGCATTGTATCTTTGGGTGCACTGAAACACCGCGTTATTTTGCTTGAGACATGCGGGGACCTTCATTTTACAGGCGTCCCGAGTTTTGACTCCCTATGTTGGGTCACTACTTGCTCACTTGGGCAGCACGTTGTATTACGCTTTACGCAGGGATGATTTTGGAAAAGTTGGTTGTCACTTGTGCTGATTTAGCGCCCCCTCCCCCCTGCCTCTCTGGATGTGTTCTGCCTGGATGCAAAGGCAGGTAACACAGTCATGGCAACCTAATCCAGGGATGGCTCATGATGGCACTCATTGTGGTCATCCGCGAGGTTTCGCAGGGACAGAATCGTTCAGGTGCCACCACACAGTTTTGTTCCAAACGGCTGGTCAGGGATCCCATCAGCTGAGCCCCTTCCGAGGGAGAATTGGGTCCGGCAAGGGGTCTTGATCTCCTCATCCCTGCACGTGAAGGGGCAGCCACTCTCAACCCACCAGAGTCAACCCAGGGGGCGACAATGGACCAAGTGGCCAGGAGCGTGGGTAAGTTTGGCACGAGACGTCACACATTCAAGTCGCTTGTTCGATCGCCGAAGCACTAGAGCTGTTTGCAATGTTCCTTTCAAAAAAAGAAAACATAAAATGAAATAGCAGCGAAATGTCACCCGAATGGAAAGGAGATGTGCTCCAGTGGTCAGCACACACGATCTGCGAAAACCGCATGACGCATGCTGCCGTGTCTGCTTGCGATGCCTGACCGGCTTTGTTGCAGCCCAGACGCCAGTGACCAGCCGTTTGGAACAAAACTGAGGGGTGGCACCTGAACGACGCTGTCCGTGCGATACCTCGGGGATGGCCATGATGAGTGCCTTCATGAGTCATCCCTAGACTAGGTTGCCATGGCTGTGTTGACCCCCTTTACAGCCAGGCAGAACACGTCGCCAGTCATGTCGGCCATGCATGGTGGCCTGGTATTTAGGGACTCTGTCAGAGCTGCTTGCTTGGGTCGCCAAGATTGCGCTGCACCTCTGCTCTCTCAGGCATGAGCTGGCGGTACGGGATTACGAATGCTGCCAGAGCAAGCGCTTTCGCCGGGTTTGGAACTCCAATGGCC
The DNA here is from genome assembly GCA_964036045.1 of Eutreptiella sp. 'Long Island Sound 2002'. NCBI lineage: Eukaryota > Euglenozoa > Euglenophyceae > Eutreptiales > Eutreptiaceae > Eutreptiella > Eutreptiella sp. 'Long Island Sound 2002'. Next base: position 58,186,822 of record OZ038382.1, on the reverse strand, counting down.
GTGTGCACTGGAGATTGCCCCTGGAACAACATCCGACGCCAGAGCCTGCGGACATCGTGACCCATCGCGCAGCCGCAGGACCGCGGTGCCCGCCGCACCCCACGTGGCCCTGCGGGGGCGGCTATGATTGTGGCTGCCCCAGCGCTGCGCAGTCAGTCTTGGGCGCTGCGTGCGGGACCAGGCCTTCCAGGATCGATTTCGCCCGCCGCCTGCCCCACTGCAGCATCACAGGCTGTCACCCGAGAATAGTGAACCTGGCAGTGGCCAATGACATGGCGCTGGCCCAGTGGCAGAGTGCACTTATTCACACGCACCGCTTGCCCCCCCCCCCCCCCACGCCCCCCGAAGAAAAACCGCACACATTCGTTGCCTTTGGTTTTGGTCACACGCGTTTTTTTGGTCACGTCACCTTGAGTCTGGGCTGTTCACCGAAAAGGTAACCGTTGGACCGTCAACAAACCTTTTTAAAATGCACAAAAAAAAACACAATGTACACTTTCCCATGGGACGTCGACTCTCGGATCGTTGGCGTGCGAGGGCGTGGGTGCAGCCGCCCAAAAATCACAGGAATCCGTTGCGATCTGGCCTCCGGAACTCAAATGGACGCGATGTGGAGAGCCCGAACCGGAATCCGAAGGAGCAGAGAGAGGGCGGGGGAGGGTGGGGGTCCCGGAACGAAGCGAGAGGAAGGGGCCTGAGAGCGGCTTGTGCCCCCCCAAACCAAAATTGGACCCCTGAAACTTTAGTTTAGCACTCTGCCCCCTGCTCAGCGTCCGCGGGGCGCCAGGAGACACCGAGCCTCCCCCAATGGTCTGATGCATTTTGACTGCCGCCTGTGGCCTGGGAGGTAGGGAACGGGGGGGATTGCAGAGCCAAGGGAGAGAGGAAGCCGGCCACACGGCTAAACGGGATAATCTACCCCCCCAGTGCCCCCACCCCCCTTGTCCAAGCAACACCACCAGAGAGTTCCCCGAGTGAGTCCGGAGGTCGACGACCATCGTCGTTCTATGGCCAGGCAACACCACTTGCTGGACGGCGGGGACAATCTGTGACGGCGCCTCACGGCGGCTCGTTGGGCATTTCGGACAATGTGTGTCGCGGCTCCGCCGCGTGAGACCTGAAGTGCTGTTGGAATGCCAGAGTGATTTTGGAGGGCGACGACCCTCGTCGATCTATGGCCAAACAACGCCCATGTCCAAGCAACGCCAGGCGTTGGTGCCGTCACTTTTCGCACCGCGGATTTTGGCGGTGCGTTGTTCGATTGGCCGCACTGTGTGCGATGTGTGCCGTCTGATACCTGGGCTTTGAGGTGCACGGTGCTCAAGTTTTGTGTCAAGGAAACTGATTGGGGCATGACGGCCTTGTTCGCATGTTTTGCCCCTTGGGTTTCAGAAGAGTGCACCATGTCTTTCCGCATGTACTATGCACCGCGTACCGCGTAAGCAACGCCCTTGTCTAAGCAACACTGGGCGTAGGTTCCGTCAATTTCTGGTCATTTACCGCTGCTTCGACAATAGGGGGGGGGGTACGTTGTACTTTACCTGCGACTGAGGTCCGGTCACACTGTCCGAGCACTTGCGAGGCCCACATAAGTCTGAGAACGAAAAAAGAAAAGAGTTCCCTTTTGTGGGGCCCAGCGTCTGCCGAGAGACCACCGCTGGCCCTCACCTGACAATGCGGCCACGTCTATTGGCCACGAAGTGGTCTGTCGGCAGTGCGAAGACAAGGTCCCGTGCGGGTGGGGGTTGGGCGATGCGGATGTGCACCGGTGGATCCGCAGTCCCGCGTCTTGGGGGATGCGAAGCCATGTGCACGCGCGACTGCACATGGCAGTCTCATAACATCACGGCCACCAAGTGGCACCAAAGGCATGTACGAGTCCGTCGCGCGGCTCGGCCATCGCCGACGGTCGACGTTGGACGGGCTGTACCGGAGTCTACATCGGGATACCAAGAGTCGCGACAGGTCTGGGCTGGCAAACAGTGACCATTTTTACGAACTTTCCCATGATGACTACCGATGCAGACACTCCGGCGACCGGCTCCGTACGGTGCAGGACCGGTGCTATCCCAATGGGTGGCCCGTTCAGCGCACATGGGGCAGGCCTCCACTCACGGTGGGGCGGTGGCATCTGAAAACGACGGGGCACGCTACGAACACTCTTCCCCCGCTGGGATGCCCCCGCGGCAATATCATCTCCCTTGCCCAGTTCCGAGACTGCGGTTTGAGGTTTGAGGTTTGATTTTGCGGGTACTAGACGCCTTTCGGCCCCGGGGGGCCACCTGGTCGGGCCAGGTGATATCCTCCCCACCGGGTCCTAGTGGGGGGCCCTCCAAGACGCACCTCCTGCCTGGTGGCGGAGTCCCCCGGGTTCACAGGGCTCGGAGCCCCGTCCCTCCCCGGCTTCCCCGTTTCGCCACTCCCCGGTCAGTGCATCAATTCGCAGCCGTGGCTGCGGGCGCTTACCCACCGCGTCGCCCCCCTAATGCGTGGTCGCCCGGGGCGCCGGCGCCGCCGGGCCCGTGCTACTGGCTTGTCGCCAGTGGGACCCCCTTGGGCTGGCGCGGAGGCTGCCTAGCCTAGGGGTTGGGGCGTGGCGCAGTGCGCCACTACTGCCTTGGCGGGTGCAGTGCCCCGTCCGTGTGTGCGCGGCGCTCGCGGCCGCTTCGGGGGGCTCGGGCCGGTACCTGGTGTTGTGTCTCTCCCGTTTCTCCCTTCCCGCCCCGCGTGTCCCGCGCTGCGTGTGGCGGGCCGTCCCGTCCGGGTGTCCCTTACCCTCGCTCGCGGGTACGCCATTCCACGCGGTCTGTGCGTTCCGCGAGCTCGGTCCGGTTGCCCTTCTGGTAGTCCCCGCGTGCCCTTTGCGTGTGTGTGCGCTCGCGCTCCCGCGGCGTCCGCTCCCCCCCCCCCTGGGTGGTGTGGCGTGCGCACCTCGCGCGGTCCCGGCACTGGGCGCTGGTAGGGCCGTTCCACGTGGTCCGTGCCCCTCCGCGTGTCCTGCCCCGGTCCCTTGCTCCGTCTGGCGTGCTTGGGGGGGGGCGGTCCGGCCCCGGTTCCCCCTACCTGGCTTGGGGCTGTGCGCCCCCCGTGGGGCGGGTCCGTGGCGTTCATGTGCCGGGGGGCGGGTTGGGGGGGGGGGGGGGGGGGCGGCCCGTGCGCCGTGCCCCCCGTTTGTGCGGCCGGGGGGGCCAGTAGGGCGGGGGGTCGCTCTGCCTCGTTCCGTCCCTCTACCTTCCCTGGGCAGGCAACAAAGCGGGTGTCACTGGCGTCGTTCTGGTCATGGGGGGCGTGGCCCCCATACCGCTCCGGTTCGTGCTCGCCCGCCTTCTCTGGGCGCGATCTCTGCGGCGTCCTGGCGCGTTGGCGCGGGCTCGCTTGTTCCCCGCGGTTCCTGTGGGAGCCGGCGGCTGGGGCGGGGGGGCGGGCCGTGCTCCGGCTCCTCTCTCGGGCGGGGGGAGGGGGGACCATCCCCCCCGCCTCGGGGGGGTGGGGGCCGGCGCCCCCGCGGCTTGCGGGCCGGTGGGGGGGGTGGGGGGGGGGGGTCGCGCCGCGGCCTCCCTGCTCCCCCTCTGGGGGGCGGCCCGCGGTTCCCTACCCTGGCCCCCCTCTTGTCGTCGGCGCACTCCCCCCCGGTGTGCGCGTTCGGTCGGGGTCGCGGGGCCGCCCCGGGGGGGGGGGGGGGATGAGGGGCGGCCCGTGGACCCTTCAGACCTGAACCCTCCCTCTGCCCTCCCCGAGTGGGCAATGGTCATGGGGCGGGTCATGGGGGGCGCGGCCCCCATACTGTTCTGGTGCGCCGCCGTGTGCCGCCCCCAGGCTTGGTCCGCGCGCCGCTCCGGCGCGCTGGTGTGGGCTCGCCCGTCGGCCGCGACCCCCGCGGGAGCAGGCGGCTGGGGGCGCTGGGGCGCGCGGTGTGCAGGTCCAGCCGCATCCCCCCCCCCCGTGTCGCGGTCCCTTCTGGGGGAGGGGGGGCGTCCCCTCGGCTCCGGGGGGGCGGAGGGTCGCTCCTGCGGCCCTCAAGCTGGGGGGGGGAGCGGGGGGGGGGGGGGTTTGGGGGGGCTGCTCCGCCGCCCCCCGCCCCCCCGCCCCGTCGGGCGTCGGCCTGCCATCCGTTGTCTCCGGCGCGCCCCCCCGGGGTATACTCGTGCCGTGGGGGTTGCCGCGCTGCCGTGGGCGCCGGGCGCGGCCCGGTCGGCCGCCAATGGGTCAGTGCGGCGGGGGGGGGGGAGGGAGGGGGGGGGAACCCCCCCGCCCCGGTTCGCGCCCCCGCCTTCCCCAGGCCGGCCTCTGCAGGGGCCGCTCCGTTTGCGCCGTCCTGGGCGCCGCCGGTCCGCTGTCGGTCGGCAGCGGGCAGGGCGGGAGCGTGCGGGCGGTTCACCGGGGGCGCTTGCCGCGGCCGCGGTGCCCCCTCACCCCGGGTGCAGCGGCCTCTTCGGGGGGGGTGCGGGGCCGCCGTCTCTTCGGTCTGCCTCCGTCCGCTCTGGGGCCTGAGGGGGAGGGGGGGGGGAGTGGGGGGGGCCCTCTGGTCCCCTGGCGCCGCCCCCTGACGGCCGAGGGGGGGCGGCCTGGCGGTCCCAGCCCCGGGGGCCAGCCGTCGGCTGGGGGTCGCACTCTTCCTCCGCCCCCCTCTACCTAGAGCCGGACCCTCGTGCAGGCCCTCGCTGGGGTCCCCTGTCCCCCCCGCCGTCGCCGCGCGGCGCTGGCCGGCCGGGGGCGGCCGTGAGGGTTAGCGGTCAGCGGTTAGCGGGCTGCGGGGCAGTAGGTTCCCCCCCGCGCTCGTTGTCTCCGCCCTCCCTCCCGCGGGAGGTGGCGCGCGCCCCTCCGTCACGCCGTATCGTGGGGGGGGCGTGGGTCGGGGGGCCCAGCTCCCCCCCCCCACGCTCTCGCGTCCGCTGTCTGGGCCGTCACCTGCGCCGCCGCTTGTGTGGGGGCTGGGGCTGTGGCGGTGGTGGGTTGCGCCGGCGGTAGCGCCAGTGGGCGAGGGCGCTGCGCAACGCCCGGGGGAGCCAGTTGTTGGCGTCCGCATCCGTGATGCGGAGCACCGCCCCCCCTTCCAGGAAGGCCGGCCACGTCGGCCCCCTGTCGGGCCACGCCGCCCGGATCACTGACCTGAGGACCCTCTCGTGGTCCTCTGGGGCTGCCCACCCCCCGGGGGTACCTCCCAGTTTCCTCCGTCCCTCCGGAGGAGCACGGCATCGAAAGGCCGGTTCCTCATCCCCCTGGTGGTCCCCTAGTTGGCCCAGCTCAACCACCCGTACACCTCCCCCACCAGGGGGAGGGCCTCATCCCCCAGAGGGTCCGGGACCGTGCCCCAGTCCCGGTCCCAGGGCCGGGCCCCCCCTGCCCCTCGCGCCGGCTCCCCCTGCGGCCCCTGTGCCTGCGGCGCCGGCGCCGCGCCCCGCCCCCCCCCCCCCGCCGAGGCCATCCGCGCCGGCTCCGCTCTCGTTGCGGGGGGGGCTGGCTGGTGCTGGGGTCGTGGGGGCTGGGGGGGGATGAGTTCTCCGGCGTCAGGGTCGATGTTGTAGAGGTGGGCGTGGTGGTGGTGGTGGTGGTGGGTGTGGTGCGCCGGCATCTGTTGGATGCCGGGGGGGATGCACCTCACCGGCTGCACGTCCGGCTGCGGGGGCGCCCCGCCCCCCGCCCCCCTCCCTTCGACCCGCCCTCCCCCCCGGGCTCCCATGCCCCGTCCTGCCTGTCCCTGGGGGCCCGTGGCGCCCTTGCCCTTGCCCTTGGGCCCCCTTCCGGCCCCCACGCCTCTGTCCCCTTGCCCGTGCCGTGGGTCCCGCCCCCTGTCACCCACGCCCTGGCCTGCACTGCCGGCGCCCGTGCCCGTCCCGTGCCCGTGCCCTTGCCCTTGGCTGCGCCCGCGCTCGCCCACCGTCCCTCGCTCCGCTCCATGCACCTAGGCGCCCTGCCCGCGCCCCTGCGCGCCCTTCCCGTGCCCTGGCCCCTTCCCGGCTCCCTGCCCCGTGTCGCGCCGTCCGCTGCCCGCGCTCTGTCCCCCTCCGCTGCTGCTGGCCTCGGTGCCCCGTCCGTGTTTGCGCCCTTGCTCCTTGCCGCGTGTGCCCTGGCCCGCTCCCTGCGCGTGCCCCTGGGCACTTTCCCTGTCGCCTCCTGTCCCCCGCTCCGCGCTCCCGTGGCTGGCACGCTGCTCTGCCTGCGCGCCGTCCCCTCCTTCCTGGATCACGCGCCGGGCGTCCCGCTGCCTTTGCAGCTGCGGCAGCGTGACACCCGGCGGCGAGCGCTCGGGCGCCGGGGGGCGGACGTGCCGCGTCCGCCCCGGGGGGAAGGGCTTGGGGGGGAACGGCTTGGGGGGGCTGGTGTGGGTGTGGGTGGGGTTGGCGTGGGCGCGGTACTTCGCGCCCTCCCTGCCCACTGCTGCTGCTGCGGCGGCCGCCGGCGAGGCGCCCGTGGCCCGTGCGGGGTCCGTCCCCCGCTTTCGTGGCGTGCTGGGGGCCGCGGCATGGCCGGCCGAGGCGGTGGCGCGGCTCGCCGGGGCCGCGGTCGCAACCCCTCGCGCACCCTCCCCGCTCCCCTCTGCGGCTGCGGCAGCCCTCGGCGATGCGCCCGGTTCCTGCGCCGGGGCTACCCCCCGTGTCGGCGGCGTGCCGGGGGCCGCGGTCGGGGCCGCGGCGTGGCTCGCCGGGGCTGCGGTCTCCGCTGCTCGCGCGTCTGGGGCCCCCTCCCGGGGCGGGGCGGCATGGCTTGCTGTTTGGGCGGCGGGGGCGGTCACCTCGGCCGGCTCAGGCTCCTGGGTCGACGGCCCGGTGTCAGCGGAGGCCGCCCGGGGCTGTCCAGCCGGCGGCCCGACCGGCACCGCCGCCTCCGCCAGCCTCCGCTCCTCGCGCTCCCCCGCCCATTCCGGGGAGACGGGGGAGCGGGAGCGGGACCGGCGGTGGTGGCGGTCGTCCCGCTGGGGGGAGCCATCGGAGTCTGACATCACTATTATCCTGGTAGGCATGCGTGGTGGCAGGTGCGCCCTTCCCACTACCTCCCGGTGCATCAGTGTCGTGCCGTGGGCAGTGCTGTGCAGTGCTCTGCGGGGGGGAGGGGGGGAGGGGCTGGGGGGCCGGCTGTGGCGTCAGCCCCGTACGGGCGGGGGCCGGTGGCCATCCATCGGCATTGGGAGGGGAGGCGGGGGAGCCACGCGGCCCACGCGTCGCGCCACAGCTCCCAGTCTGGGGCGGGGCTCAGGGCCCTGGGCCCCCGGGGGTCGTCGGGTGGTGCCGGGGGGAGCCGCACTAGGTGGACCCCCGTAACGGCGGTGACCTCCTGTGTTCGCAGGAAGGTGTGTACCCCGTCCCGCGCCGCGGGCGCCGGGAGGGGGGGGCGGGGTACGGGTGCTGCCCGGAGCCCGCCGCACCCCACGTGGCCCTGCGGGGGCGGCTATGATTGTGGCTGCCCCAGCGCTGCGCAGTCAGTCTTGGGCGTTGCGTGCGGGACCAGGCCTTCCGGGATCGATTTCGCCCGCCGCCTGCCCCACTGCAGCATCACAGGCTGTCACCCGAGAATAGTGAACCTGGCAGTGGCCAATGACATGGCGCTGGCCCAGTGGCAGAGTGCACTTATTCACACGCACCGCTTGCCCCCCCCCCCCCCCCCACGCCCCCCGAAGAAAAACCGCACACATTCGTTGCCTTTGGTTTTGGTCACACGCGTTTTTTTGGTCACGTCACCTTGAGTCTGGGCTGTTCACCGAAAAGGTAACCGTTGGACCGTCAACAAACCTTTTTAAAATGCACAAAAAAAAAACACAATGTACACTTTCCCATGGGACGTCGACTCTCGGATCGTTGGCGTGCGAGGGCGTGGGTGCAGCCGCCCAAAAATCACAGGAATCCGTTGCGATCTGGCCTCCGGAACTCAAATGGACGCGATGTGGAGAGCCCGAACCGGAATCCGAAGGAGCAGAGAGAGGGCGGGGGAGGGTGGGGGTCCCGGAACGAAGCGAGAGGAAGGGGCCTGAGAGCGGCTTGTGCCCCCCCAAACCAAAATTGGACCCCTGAAACTTTAGTTTAGCACTCTGCCCCCTGCTCAGCGTCCGCGGGGCGCCAGGAGACACCGAGCCTCCCCCAATGGTCTGATGCATTTTGACTGCCGCCTGTGGCCTGGGAGGTAGGGAACGGGGGGGATTGCAGAGCCAAGGGAGAGAGGAAGCCGGCCACACGGCTAAACGGGATAATCTACCCCCCCAGTGCCCCCACCCCCCTTGTCCAAGCAACACCACCAGAGAGTTCCCCGAGTGAGTCCGGAGGTCGACGACCATCGTCGTTCTATGGCCAGGCAACACCACTTGCTGGACGGCGGGGACAATCTGTGACGGCGCCTCACGGCGGCTCGTTGGGCATTTCGGACAATGTGTGTCGCGGCTCCGCCGCGTGAGACCTGAAGTGCTGTTGGAATGCCAGAGTGATTTTGGAGGGCGACGACCCTCGTCGATCTATGGCCAAACAACGCCCATGTCCAAGCAACGCCAGGCGTTGGTGCCGTCACTTTTCGCACCGCGGATTTTGGCGGTGCGTTGTTCGATTGGCCGCACTGTGTGCGATGTGTGCCGTCTGATACCTGGGCTTTGAGGTGCACGGTGCTCAAGTTTTGTGTCAAGGAAACTGATTGGGGCATGACGGCCTTGTTCGCATGTTTTGCCCCTTGGGTTTCAGAAGAGTGCACCATGTCTTTCCGCATGTACTATGCACCGCGTACCGCGTAAGCAACGCCCTTGTCTAAGCAACACTGGGCGTAGGTTCCGTCAATTTCTGGTCATTTACCGCTGCTTCGACAATAGGGGGGGGGGTACGTTGTACTTTACCTGCGACTGAGGTCCGGTCACACTGTCCGAGCACTTGCGAGGCCCACATAAGTCTGAGAACGAAAAAAGAAAAGAGTTCCCTTTTGTGGGGCCCAGCGTCTGCCGAGAGACCACCGCTGGCCCTCACCTGACAATGCGGCCACGTCTATTGGCCACGAAGTGGTCTGTCGGCAGTGCGAAGACAAGGTCCCGTGCGGGTGGGGGTTGGGCGATGCGGATGTGCACCGGTGGATCCGCAGTCCCGCGTCTTGGGGGATGCGAAGCCATGTGCACGCGCGACTGCACATGGCAGTCTCATAACATCACGGCCACCAAGTGGCACCAAAGGCATGTACGAGTCCGTCGCGCGGCTCGGCCATCGCCGACGGTCGACGTTGGACGGGCTGTACCGGAGTCTACATCGGGATACCAAGAGTCGCGACAGGTCTGGGCTGGCAAACAGTGACCATTTTTACGAACTTTCCCATGATGACTACCGATGCAGACACTCCGGCGACCGGCTCCGTACGGTGCAGGACCGGTGCTATCCCAATGGGTGGCCCGTTCAGCGCACATGGGGCAGGCCTCCACTCACGGTGGGGCGGTGGCATCTGAAAACGACGGGGCACGCTACGAACACTCTTCCCCCGCTGGGATGCCCCCGCGGCAATATCATCTCCCTTGCCCAGTTCCGAGACTGCGTCTTGTCAGGTTCCAGCCACCCTTGTGCCTCAATCGGAAAAAGGTGAGGAGGAGGCTCGCCCCCATCCTCCCCCGACCGCCCCACCGCCCCTCCGCGGGGGGTCCGCCCAAACGCTCCTCGGGGGACAATTAAATTTTGTACAGGGAACAGATTTTTTGGCCATGTTTAGTACACAACCCTTCGGATCTCAGACCACTCCCCATCGCCCCCTTTTTAAAACAAGCCTGGGTCCAGTGGTCCCACGGCACAACAAGAAATGCATTCCGTTGGTGAGGCCACACTGAGGTCTGGAGACTGCCAGTGACCTGTGACTGCATCACCGACACACGAACGCACTCCACAACTCGTTGTTTGACGCCTTCGGTGTCAGCCACGGGTTTCGCCATGCGCCTGCCTGCCTCCAGCCCCCCCCCCCCCCCCTGGATCTCCATTAAATCCAGCGGGTTGACATCTACATGGTCCCTCAAGTCTCCTGAGACCCTGCAAAGCCCCCGATCACAAACACACAGAAACACAATCACGAGTGCAATCTTGAACGCCCTCCCCTGTCTACACACGCCGATGGGTGTGCACCCTAGCCTAGCTGCCTGGGCTCAAATTGCCCTGATGTCTGGGCACTGTATCGCGCCCTGCATGCGGCAGTCCTGCTCATAGCTGTATGCCGTGGGATGCGGAACTTGTTCCTCATGTGAATGTGTTCCCCCTTCCCTGCCTGCCACCAATACACACATCTACTTACGGTTGACAACGTGGCTCACCGCATGGGCAGGTATCGCGCACAGGCTGTGGCACGCGCCACATCCGCCTCCATGTTCCCCGCAGTGCGCCGACTGGTGCCGTGATTCCCCCGTGTTGCGTAGCCCACTCCCGAAGGTGGGCCTTGCTTCGATTGCCAGAGGGCCAAATTCCCTGGGGGCAGGGGGTTTGCATCAATCCCGTCATTGCTCAGAGATCGGATACTATAGTCCTGTGAGGGTAGCACGGTGCCAGTCCCCAACATCTCCACAGGCGGCCTGTTGGAGACCATCCAGGACACCAGTGGTTTGCTTGGCAGGCGGGCCATGGCAGTGCTCCCGCATGAGTTGTCTAACCCGAGCACATTCAAGTGTTCCCGACAATCTTTCAATCCGCTGATACATGCGGCGATGCTGTTCATATCTGCGCCGTGCCATTCGTATGTCACGCATGGGTCTGTGCATTGAGGAGACCGCGAACAGCCGTGTCTCGACTATCATAGACAGGCGCCCATGGTTTTTGTTTGGCCACTGACCAGCCACTTCTTCCGCTTTATGTGCCCATGCTTGCGAGTTTGATTGGTCCCCCAAATGACTTTCATTAGTCCCCCCAATGAGTTTCATTGGTCCCCCAAATGAATTTCATTGGTACCTTCATTGAATTTCATTGTTACGCCCAATGAATTGCATTGGTCCCCCCAATGAATTTCATTGGTACCCCCAATGAGTTTCATTGGTAACCCCCAATGAGTTTCATTGGTACCCCCAATGACTTGCATTGGTACCCCCAATGAGTTTCATTGGTACCCCCAATGAGTTTCATTGGTACTGCCAACGAGTTTCATGGGTACATCCAATGGGTTTCATTGGTCCCCCCAGTGAGTTTCATTGGTACCCCCAATGTGTTTTATTGGCACCCCCAATGGTTTTGATTGGTACGCCCAATTAGGTATCCCGTTCATGTAACATATCATATTTACTGTTTTTTGGAAGCTGGCCGAAATTTCACCCAACTTTCTGGTTCCATTGCAAATAGACATGTGTAGATACACTTTTGAACACTTCTGGCCGAAATTTCGGCCAGCTTTTGAGTTTCATGTCATTTAGGTCTCCCTATTTCAAGTTTTTTCAGGGCTGGCCGAAATTTCACCCAGGTTTCTTTACCAAGCACACTTCATACTATTTGGCATTTTATCAGAGCTGGCTGAAATTTCGCCCAAGTTTTGCCATTTTTCTACACAGTACCACTTGTTTTGCCATTGAATACATCTAGCCGAAATTTCTGCCACCTTGCAATTGTTATGGGATAGGACTATTACAGTTTACTGTCCTACAAAGCCGCACTCTTGTCCTATACAACCTGAATGTCATCTGCTATTACCATAAATGTTGTACATGCTGCAATGGCAGGTGCCTTTGCACCTACAGCCAAAGGGCTTACACGAAATGCTCTACGCGGTAGAAATCTTCAAAAGCTTCTGCAATTCTGCCTCTCATTGCGGAAGAATTGCAAAAGCCGGCATTCCATGGCTGACCTAAAGGCATCAGCCGCCCAGAAAAATCCTCCACGATGGTACCAGACATTTTTGCAGCATCTCTGTACTGCCTTCTGCGTCGTATGGCCCTCTTGTACTCTAAATGTGGGTCTAGATACAATTGGGGTATCACGTCCTGTGGGCAACGCCGCAAGGTAGGGGTCCTTGGCCAAGGCAGCACTAAGCAGGAGTCCATTCACCAGCGTGCAGGACTTGCAGCACATACCCTGTGGAACACCATGCACCGTCGCCAAGTTTGTATGTGGTTTGATAACTTGAGGCGTAATAGGTCAAGAGCCGATCCCCACTCAGCTGACTTAACTTTAAGTTTTACGGTTGTTACTGTTTTGCACACCACTGCCTTGCCCGCATATCCGGGTCTCCCGGAGCTGGCCAAACTTGAGGCTAGGGTACCAAAGGTTGCGGATGACATCTTTCGCTCACATATTGCATTATTTGACCATATTGATGTTACCAACCAAGGTGTTCAGAGAGTATGGGTCCGTGCACCTTTAGATGTTGCACGCAAGAATGTTCGTTCACTGAAGTGGAGACCATTTTCCTTATCTTAGCTCCGGTTTGGCACACACAAGGAGCTGCTAGAGCTTATGGTGGATCTGTCATGTGTTGAACACCGCACCAACCAACCACTGTGTTCCCCTGCTTGTTGACGTGAAAATACACTTTGCACTATTGAAGCTGTGTTATGGTGCAGCCTACGTCCCCTGGAATGTACCACAACTTCTGTTGGTTTCCCCCTTGGTATATGGTGTCTGGCATAGTTACAAGTACTACGTTGAGCTGATCTACAGGGCCTTCCTACCGTTCCTTAAGTTGTTGGGGCAGGGTGATACCCTTCACGTAGGGAATATCCTCCCTCGTAAGGTCAAGGTTATCCATACGGAAAAAACTCTGCCCGGTCTCTTGCTTGCCACACCGTCCAGCCGAGCTAGGCTCGATGAGCTTGTATCTGCGTTGCTGAGTAACCACCAGGACTTAACTCCCCATCAGCGCAAGGGTCGACGTATGCTGCTAGCCCTAAAGGCATTGCTGTACACATATTGCCCAGCTATCTTAAGCATTGGCAGGCACTTGAGATGTCACTCCTCCTGCCATGATGCTGAAAATCTTGAAACCACAAGAGCACTTAACCACAGAGTATGTGAAAACCGCTGTTGTGGCTCTCTTGTTCCGGAGTCAGTGGCATTCTTCTTCCCTAGCTTGCATCCACTCCGAAGAGATAGGTGAGTAGTCACTTCTTATAGGTTCTTAGCTCACTGCCGACACAACGCTGCCTGTACAACTGTCCAACATTCCTCTAATTTCTTTTTGACGCTCCCCCCTTTCCAACCACGGGAGAAAGTGTTGCGTGGTGTCCTCACTAAGAGATCCGCGCAAATGTTTTCCACAAACCCGAAGCAGTTCATTCTGTCCACGCGCACACTGTCAATGCCCATATGTGTTCCCATTCCCAACTATAAGGTTGAGGTGAGAAGACTAGATGCCGTTGAAGAACCTTCATTCCCTGGTACCATCTCTAGGACACACATCACTTAGACCGCGTGAAAGTGGTTCTGTTGCATGCAATGAAAAACCTCATTTCACATACCAGGGTTCTTGAGGGTGTTCAAGATTTTTTACAGGCCAATGCTTCTGCTCGCACGCCTGTTGAACAAGGGGTATTGCGCACTGCATATGCTTCAATCCTTGCCGCCAACCGTCCTGCTGCTGATGCGGGGGGGCTGCCCTGCCTCCAAAGCCACCGCCAAAGCCCCGTGCCCCCCGGGTGCGCGCCCATGTTGCTGATGCTCATGATGCCCCAATTGGTATTGATTCCTGTGATAGTGAGGGGGAGATTGATTGTGATGCGGATAGCATTGCCTCGTTGGAACCCTTAGATGAGGACGAGCACGTTGGTGTTGATACAACAAGCTGGGACTGATTTTAACTTTGAACGAAATAATGTGTGCTTGTGACTCTGATTAAAGGTGTGCCATGCATTGCCATTGTGTTTTACCAGGTACATGACTTGTTTCGCCAGTCAGCTGGCCGAAATTTCGCCCATGGATTGCATTGGTCCCCCCAATGAATTTCATTGGTACCCCCAATGAGTTTCATTGGTAGCCCCAGTGAGTTTCATTGGTCCCCCCAGTGAGTTTCATTGGTACCCCCAATGAATTTCATTGGTTTCCCCAATTAGTTTCATTGGTACCTCCGATGGGTTTCATTGGTACGCCGAATGGGTTTCATTGGTCCCCCCAATGAGTTTCATTGTGATCCCCAGTGAGTTTCATTGGTCCCCCCAATGATTTTCATTGGTACCCCCAATGAGTTGCATTGGGCCCGTCAATGAGCTTCGTTGGTACCCCCAATGAGTTTCATTGGTCCCCCCAATGAGTTTCATTGGTCCCCCCAATGAGTTTAATTGGTACCCCCAATCATTTTCAGTGGTACCCCCCAATGGTTTTCATTGGTACCCCCAATGAGTTTCATTGGCACCCCCAATGAGTTTCATTGGTCCCCCAAGTGATTTTCATTGGTCCCTTCAATGAGTTTCGTTGATACCCCCAGTGAGTTGCATTGGTACCCCCAATGAATTTCATTGGTAGGCCCAATGAATTTCGTTGGTACCCCCAATGATTTTCTTTGGTACCCCCAATGAATTGCATTGGTCCCCCCAATGAATTTCATTGGAACGCCCAATGAGTTTCATTGGTCCCCCCAATGAGTTTCATTGGTACCCCCAATGAGTTTCATTGGTACCCCCAATGATTTTCATTGGCACCCCCAATGAGTTTCATTGGTACCCCCAGTGAGTTTCCTTGGTACCCCCAATGAGTTTCATTGGTACCCCAAAAGAATTTCATTGGTACCTTCAATGAATTTCATTGGTACCGCCAATGAATTGCATTGGTACCCCCAATGACTTTCATTGGTACCCCCAATGAGTTTCATTGGTACCCGCAATGAATTTCATTCGACCCCCAATGACTTGCATTGGTACCCCGAGTGAGTTTCATTGGTTTCCCTAGTGAATTTCATTGGTACCCCCCGTTGCCCCCCCAAGTATGTGTACCAAATCATGATTACACCTCAAGCAAGTCACTATTGCAAGTTGACACTGCAGCCTCTCTGTCTACTCCAGCAAGCCTACTGGATTGGTCGGCTATTTACACCAACTGGCAACTACGATATACTAAAAGATATCAACCACTCTTTAGAGCAACATGGGAGAGCTTCTGCCAGCGATGGCACCGCTCTCTCCAACCGTGGAATTCTTGCCGGCAGTACCTTCCAATTCCCAAAGAGATTCTGCACTGGTTCCACAATCTTTTACACGCCACACATAAGCAGGCGGTCACACGAGACATTCCCAATTTTGTTAACGTACCCCCCATCTCGCCACCATCCAAGAGCAAATTTAAGGCAGATGCCAGGAGATTCCGCAAACTGCAAAGGGCAGAGGAGTTAGAGGATGTGTTTGCGGCACTACGGTCCCGGGATGTACCACTCGATTTCAGAGACGGATCGTCGGCAGCAAAGCCAGGCATTGGCCGACTGGCAGGGTACGGGGTCTATGGGAATGCCATGCACGCAGTGCGCACACATTGCGAAGTTTTGGATGTCAGCAAATACTCGAACCCTAGTTTCGGCCCCTTTTCACAAGTTTTTCGTTCCGGACCAGGTTTTTTTTTAGCTTCCTAAGCATTTAGGATGTGGCATATTTGAATTGTCAACCATTTTTGCCCATTTTCAACCATTTCCCCCTAATTCCTCCCCCGCAGGGGCGTTAGTGCACGGGGTAATCAGTGCGCATGACGGCGCCTATAAGGGCCGCTTGCACACCGTTGTACCTTATATTGGTCGGAAAACTTTGAGTGACGACCAACAAGCGTGTAATGATGTCCATGGCTTCTATCGTGCAAGGGTGGAGCACCTCTTTGCACGATTGTGGCAATGGAGGATTGTCCGCAATGTCTGGACATGCTTTGCAACGGAGCTACACGGCCATGTGCGTATTTTGCTCCACCTTACTCAGTTTTGCATTAGCAGACAGACTAGGTATCAACCCTATGGACCTTGGCCTCATGTGCCAGAGTGTGTACGGGCACAGGAGGAGGCAACCATTGTAGAGGAGGAAAATGATGACGGTTTTTGTTGCCAATTCTGTGGCCACCGTCCTGGTGATATATCTGAGTGTAGCACTTGCCACTTGAACATGTGTGCATCTTGCATGCCCTTGCATGGTTGTACTTTACAAGGCTGAGTGGCTGGTTCATAACGACAGTTGATTACCAAGTTGAAGGCAGCTTCGTTGTTCTCATGTGGGCGTTGCTGCTTCGCTGTGCTACCAGACAGGAGACAGGTGTTCTTGGGTGAGTATACCAGCCTCTGTGTGCGCAGTATGCGCGCAGTGCACGCACAGTGTAAGAACTTGGCCTATTTGGCTAATCACACTGCCATTGCGTCACACATGCATGAACTTTTCCGCCAAACAAACAACCCAGCAGAGGTTATGGCCGCCCTCAGGGCCTTGCAGCTTTTCACTTCCGGAGAAATTGCAGTCTGCACCGATTCGGAGTGTGTTATACTAGGCACAGCGGGCGCAGCGCGACGGTGGCAACTGCGAGGCTGGAAAGGTTCTTCCGAACTAGTATCCAATGTTTCGCTATGGGAACAGCTCCTCACAGAGCGTGAAAGACTAGGCCGTGTCATACATTGGGTGAAGGTCCCATCCCATGTCACGATAGAAGGTAATAATGAGGCTGACTGCCTTGCTGAACGGGGCCATGTGTCCCACCCACGCGTCCCAGCTCCGGCCACGCCGGCATTTCATTCGCCACTTTTCCGTACACCCAAAGCACCTAAGTCCCGGCGACTATCGGTCAATGATTTCTCCCCTTTGAAAGCGACTACAATCTTTTTCTCACCTCCATCCCACGCAGTTTCACAACCGGTTTCGCCCAATATGCATGATGTGTCGACGGATTGTACTGATTCTAGCGAAGCTAAAACCAAAAGTACAGGAAGCACGGCAACCTCTACCTCGGCCAGTACTCAGCCCCCCTCTTTGGGGGGCAGCTGCCAAGAAGACCATGATGACGACCTATACAACACTGTGCTGACAGGTTATCACAGGGAAACAGACCACCGAAACTCGTAAGGGCGGGGAACTCCCCCCCCCCCCCCCACAGTGCGCTTCACAGGATGCCACAAGTCGATTTTCGCCTGCACACACAACACACACACCGGCCCACACACTTGTGTGTTACGTGTTTGACTGACACTAACCAGCCCTGCCTTAGGGTTAGGCCGAAGGAGTGTCATGCTTTGCAGCCCGACAGGTGGGAGCGAGTGGTAGCATGCAGTCGGAGATTCCCCGACGACCATATATTAATATTGATCTGGTGTGGACTGTGATCATACAGTTTTCAGGTGGACACGCGCTTAGCCCACTGAGCTAACCGCAGCATACCCTCATTGTACTTATGATAGTGGAGCACCCCAACCAAGAAGGGGACACGAGCAATTGTGAAACTGATCACTGCAGAACTAAGGGCTGAAAGTGTCTATGGCGGGGACATTCAGTCAATCAGTACCGACCATTGATCCCCCAAGTACGCCTGCCTCCTTTCCGTAGGTGAATGGCCCTGTGATCCGCGATCCGGTCGGTGTTGTGTCTCCTTCGAATTTGCCCCTTTGCCTGGAGCCTCCCCCTTCGGCCCCAGCATGTCCAAGCTCGAATGGGTGGCGTTCCCTGGGGCCTCTTGCAGGGCCTGCGGCATCGAACTCTTCACATCGAGCACCGAGGACCCGGCGGCCGTCTGCGACGCCGCGAGGTACGCGCGCCGACTGGTCCGGGAGTTCGAGGCCGTGGCGGACGAGTACATGCAGATCATGGGCCTGGCGGAGGAGGTGGCCATGGACAAGGAGTATTTCTTCTACAAACTCGGCAAAGACGACGATCTGGAGCTCCCCGTCCTCCGCGAGGCGGAGCTGACCGCGCAGCGGCGAGTCGAGTTCTATCTGGACGAATGCGAGCGGCTGATCCAGGGGCGAGAGCCCGCGACGGCCAAGCCCAGCGGGGCGGCTCCGGCCCGTGTGCGGCACACGTCCGCGTTCCTCGCCACCAAGGATCCCCCTCCCACGCTGACCGCCCTGATGCAGAAGTGGCAGCGGTACCCCCGGAACAAGGTGGTGCAGGCCAAAGTGCGGAAGTGCCTGCACCACCTGGGCTGGACGCAGGAGGCGGACGCCTTCATCGAGAGCGAGGTCCAGAAGGTGAGGGACGCGGCCGTCGGAGCCCCGAAGACGCTCGCCGCATTCGTCTTGGCCCACGAGGACGCCCCTTTTGCCCAGGCTCTGGTTGATACCTGCCCATGACGCTGTTGGTTGTGTGACCTGTGGTCTTGCGGAAGGAGGTAAGGCTGCTACAAATAGCGGACGGGGCACTAAGTGTCCAATGCTGGGGGGGCTTTGGGCTTTCGCCTTGCACTCCCTCAATGCTGCAGGGGGGGGGGGGGGGGCATGAATTGTGTATTGGAGTGCGCTAAGAATTTGCCGGGGGTGCAGGGCATCGGCAAAGGGGCGCTTTGGCACACTGTTGTGTCCTTCGTTGCAGCTTTGCCCCAGGTGGGGGGCTTGGTCGAGCAATGGGGGGGGGTTCGAGGTGCAAATCAGGACGTGCCTTGCGCCCAGCCTTGTTGAGGCCCACAGAATGGTGCGGGTATCAGAGCAGAATTCCCCTTGTCTGTCTCACTCACCCCACAGATCCACTCAAATCCAGGCTCTCTCTCTCTCTCTCTCACTCACTCACTCTCTCTCTCTGTGTGTGTGTGTGTGTAGCGTCCCGGGTACGGGGCGTTCCGTCTGTTGCATGATGAGACAAGATGCATTGTTGGTTTATCACTCGTCCGGGTATCGATGAGAGCCTGGGAAGGGATGATAGTACGTACCCGAACCTGCGGTCCTGATTGGCACCCCTCCCCGAGGAATCTGATGCTGTGCAGCAGGCAGGGAGGTTCAGGCCTGACTTTCCCACTGTAACTTGGGTCTGGGAGGGTGCCGCCTGTTGCTTCGCTTTGCTGCAGGCCTCTGATCCAGCGCTGCTGCCAGAGACTGTACCGGTTGCTGGGATCGACATCGGGCTGAGCTCATCTCCTGTCCTTTGCACCGCAAAAAGGCGCCTAGTGCAGGCGGAACATGCTTCTGTTTTTGTTCTGCTGTGCACCCGACGAGATCTAGTGCACTCAGGCCGCCTTTTTGCACTGCCCTGTTTGTCGCGTGTGCGTGTGTGTGTGTGTGTGTGTGTGTGCGTGTGTGTGTGTGTAGGCCGAGGAAGGAGCGGGGGCCGAAGGGGACGAGGTCGACCGAGTGGCGCGATGCGAGATCATGGCGGAGTACGTGACCCACAAGTACCCGCGGGCTCTGTCAGACGACCCCGCCATCGCCGCCGCCTGCGAGGCCGTTCTGGCCCAGGGCCAACGTCACAGGGCAGAGGCGCCTGCAGCGCTGCTGGCGGCCACGCCCGAGAGCCGGGCCTTCGTGCAGGAGGCCCTTCTGTTCCTGAAGCGCAAGCCCAAGTCCGCGTGGGCCGCGGCGCTCGCGGCGGAGGGCGCGGAGCGCGGGGCGGACCGGCTGACCGCCCGGCGGCTGCACCACTTCCTGTGCGCCAGCGGCTGGGGTGCGGAGTTCGGGGCGTTCCGGGAGGACGCGGAGGAGGTCGCGCTGTGGCAAAGCTGCGCGTGCGACATGGAGTGGGTGGCCCGGCTCGCGGCGGCCCTCCGGACCAAACCCAAGGCCGAGTGCGTGGAGGCGTTCCTGGAGCTATTTGGGCTCGGAGCCTTCGAGACGCCGC
Source organism: Eutreptiella sp. 'Long Island Sound 2002' (assembly GCA_964036045.1). Taxonomy (NCBI): domain Eukaryota; phylum Euglenozoa; class Euglenophyceae; order Eutreptiales; family Eutreptiaceae; genus Eutreptiella; species Eutreptiella sp. 'Long Island Sound 2002'. The sequence continues at coordinate 58,167,204 of OZ038382.1, read as the reverse complement.
AGGTACAGAGCCCTGGTCCCGGGGCCTGACACCCCTGACACACTGGGGGCGGCCTTGTCTCCCGCGGCACACATGTCTTCCTCACACACGTGCACACCCCCCCCCCCCCCCCCTCACACCCTCACATACCCCTCCCAAACCCTCTCTCACCCTCACACACCCTCTCAGCCCCCCCACACCCCCACACACCCTTATACACCCCCACACCCCCTCAGCCCCCCCCCACACCCTCACCCGCCCCCACAAACCAGTTTGCAGGGCTGGCTACCAGGGTAACGAATGGTACAGGTATGTAGCAGTAGCACGTAACACACATGAACGGATGTGCATGTATTTCTTTCGTCGTAGGCATCCAGTGAGACCAATTCCCGGAACGAGTTGGAGCTCCGTGGGAACATCCGCTCTTCAACATAGAGATAGTTGACATGGTGAAGGGACCGTAACCTCTTCAACGAGAATGTTCGTGGGTGGGGGCCCAAGGACTGTGGGAGAGGACAAGAAGACATCCAGGACCCAGCAATGAATGTCGCTGGAGTGCCAATTTGCCGTGAAAAGTGATGAACACATAGAACTTACTAGGGGACAGCGGGCCACCGCTCCCCATATGAGCCTCCTAACAGCCCAATGCGAAGGGGAGGGCGGCCCACCGCTCCCCAGATGCACTTCTTGCCAGCCCAAAGTGAAGGGAAGGGCGGCCCACCGCCGCCCCAGTGCGCCTCGGATTTGTGGGGGAAGAGCTGGCCACCGCTCCCCTATGCCTGGTTGGGTGTCACGTCAGCCCTGGTCCATTCTGTTAGCTCGCTCTTGGTGGGCGCCCGGCATGTGCCTCCCCCGGGCCCAGAATGGTGACCAGAAGAGATTGGGGCAGGTAAGGTATAAGGCCCTTAATCCCAGCTGCCATCCCCTGCAACCGGGAAGGGCGATGTTGGTGAGTAACAGCCCGGGGCCCCCTGCAGGGAGCCCCTGCCTGTCTGGCCACCACGGATGGGGCTCTTTGTGGGGTAAATCCAGCCACCACAACACCCAATTGAAATCACCGACACGCCCACGGGCCCGGCAGGGGAGGCACGAAAGGTACGTCCTTCAAGCACAAAAGGTAAGACTTACCCTGCCACCCACTCTCTCTCCTGTTCCTCTCTCCAGCACGCGGGACGTTTGCACATTCGCCAAAGAACGTTGAGTGACAGCGGTGCAGGCACCCTGGCCATCTTAGCCAGGGTTAGACCGCTGCTCCGGCACCAGGCCGGCTCCACATCCCCCTGGCAGTACGGCCTCCGGTAGCCCTCCTCAGTAATAGGACTTAAACACCCCCACCACAGGTAGGGACACGCAAGCATGGGGGAGGTGGCATGGGGGGGGGGGGGTCGGTGGGGGGGGGGGGAGGGGGGCGAGGTTGCATGGTGCGGCAGTGCGCGCGGTGAAGCACACAAAGGAGAACGGGGAAATGGCAGGTGGCATACCGCCGGTTAGGTGCAAGGAAAGGTGAGGAGAATGGGCGAAAGGTGAGGGACCGAGATGGCTGTGGTGTGGGTGCCTCGGGGTGGTGGATGACATAAGACTGTCGGAGACTCCTCCGCCACGCCAGAGCCCAAAGGCGGTCCCACCAGTGGGGAGTGCAGGGTGTCAGGGGGCCCAGGGGACCCAAGTAGGTGCAAGTGTGGGTGCCCCGATAGCGCGACACATGTAAGACCCGATAAGGACTCCTCTGCCTCCACGGGCGGAGGACCCAAACACAGTCCCGCCGAAGGGGTACAGGGTGCACAGGAGGTTAGGGTGAAAGCTCGTGACGGCATAGGCAGAGGGGCAGTGGGCACGGCAGTGGACGCTCCGTTAACGTGGTGGACGTAAGAGCCGAAAGGGACTCCTCCGCCTCGCCGGAGCGAGATCCCAAAGGGTGTCCCACCGAAGGGGTATAGGTGGCGTCGGGGGACCGAGGTGTCCCATGTGGGAAAGGTAGTGGGTTGCCCCGAGAAGGTGATGGACGTAAGAACCGACGGAGACTGCTCCGCCACGCGGGAGCGAGAGCCCAAAGGCGGTCCCACCAAAGGGGCGTGGAAGGCTGCAGGGTGACCAAGGGAGGCCCAAGGGGGTAAAGGAGGGGGTGGCCAGAGAATGTGGTGGGCGTAAGACCCGATGGGGACTCCTCCGCCTCGCCGGAGTGAGCGCCCGAAGGTGGTCCCACCGCAGGGGCGCACACAGTATCACGATATGGTGGTGTATGGCGTGTGCAAGGGCGAATCGAGGGACGGAAGGGTGTGTGTGAGGGGTCTTCCACGCGCCGCCATGTGTATAGTGTGACTTTTGAACCAGCGGCGTTTGTTTTTCACCGAGGCCGAGGCCCCGGACCGAGTATCGGGGCCGGCTGTCCCTCAACACCCAATCGCACAAGGAGCCCATGAAGGATTGGTTGATACCTCAGAGCCCGGATGCTCACACTGCTGCTGTGGGCCGGAAGGGTGGCCCACAGCACGAGGACATTCCCCCGGTGGCCCTGGGCCATTCACAGATGTCCGTGGAGATTTCTTGGGTGTCGGAGGACCTTTACCTGATGGCCGCGGAATTTCCATGGTGCCCGCGGAACTTGTGCATGTGTTGGTGGGCATTTTCCTATTGTCCGCGCCTCCCGCCACCAGTGGGGGAACCTGCAGTCAGTGACCAAGTGAGTTTGCCTAGGGCCGCTCCAATCTCACCCGAGGACTTCGGGGGGGGGGGGGGGGTGGGGGGTTCGCCGTGGGAGAATTTCGCTGTTGAAAAAGGTGGCTAAATTTCGCCACGGAACTCCAGGTTTCGCCACAGACCCAAAAGATGGCAGCACGAGCTACAGGATCAACAGCACCAGATTTCGTGCATCTGCGCAAGAAACGGTTGGCGTATTGGTAGGCGCGCTTGGCCTTTCTCAGAAAACACGATTTTATGGCAATATTGTGGCAATGTGTTGGAATTCGGGAGTCTTTGTCTGGTGCATGTCTTGTGTCTTTTATTGCAGTTGTTCGGGCGTATGTCACTTGGAGCTTTGGGGATCTCAAGGGTGGCGAAAGGGTGTCCGCGGAGATATTGTCTCTGGACGATATTCCCCCCCCCCCCGTCCCCCGCTGTACCTCTGTTGCGCCCCCCCCCCCCCCCCCACCCTGTGCCCTCACACGCCGCGGTGCCCCGTCCCCCGCAGGGCATGCAGGAGCAGCAGGCCATCCTGGGGGAGGTCTCGGAGCACGTTGTGTGCACCTACGGCGATGCCTTCCCCCCCGGACCGGACTCCCTGACCTACAAACTTGAGAGCCCGGGCGCCGTAGCCGCGTGGGTCCTCGGGGTCGTGGCGGACTGCTTCGGCCGCGGGCAGTGTGCGGGCGCCGCCGACTTCGACTACCTCTTCGAGACGGAGGCGCAGCGCCTCGACCTGGACCGCGTCCTGTGGGGGATTGCGCACTTCCACAGCGTCGGGACCGAGGCCCTCTCCAAAGCCATGCTGCCCCTGTTCGTGCTGCGGCGCCTGCCGGAGCTGGAGGCCACACTGCGGGGCGCGCGCGACGCGGACGCGGTGTGTAATAGTATCAGGAGTAGAGCGCGTGCGCAGTGCCAGATCAGTACACGGATACAAAATAGGCGGCAGAATGTAAGTATATGTAGGCACTCCAAATTTTATTATTGCTTTATCTACAGAGCACCGGATGAAATTGAGTTTTGAAATTCTGCTTCTCTTTGATCAAAATCCGAATTTCATTGCAGGTGCTGTGGGAGCTGAAGCGCGCGCTCACGCCGGGGCTGCTGCAGAACGTCGCGGGCGCGCTCCTCAAGACGGCGCGGGAGGACGCCGCGCGGGGGCCGCCCCTGTGCTGCGCCTGCCTGTCGGCCGCGGAGCCCGAGTGGGACTTCGTGGGGGAGGCCTGCCGGCAGTGCAAGTGGAAGCGGACCGCCGTGCGGAGCGGCGTCCGGCGCGTGGCCGCGTTCGCGGCGGCCAAAGGGCAGACGGAGCGGGTGGCGGCGGCGGTGCGGGGGCTGGACCTCGCGCGGCTGCAGCGGATGGCGGTGGGCCCGGGGTTGAAGGACGCGGTGGAGGCGCTGCTGCCCCTCGAGTGGCGCGAGGAGTACCGGGGCTTCGCGGAGGCGCGCAACGCGGCGCTGGAGGCGCGGGCGCAGGTGCGGGCCCTGAGGGCGCTCGCGGCGCAGCACGGGAAGGCGGAGGAGTTTGAGCGGCTGCGGGCCGAAGGGGCCGTGGAGGACGTGATCCAGGCGTTCCGGGACCTGATGGGGCTGGAGCGGATGCAGCTGAAGGGCCTACTCGAGCGGATGGAGGAGGAGGAGGGGGGGCGGGAGTTTGGGCTGGCGGAGCCGGACGCCGCGTGGGATCGGATGGGGGAGTAGCGGGGCCAGGCTTTGCGGAATGGATACGTGAGGGCGGGGGGGGGGTCTGGGGGGCGGGCAAGAGGGCCTCGCGTAGGAGGGTATCCCTCTGTGTAACCGCAAGAAACGACACCCCTCTGCACAGCCCGGGAGGCCCCAGGGACGATGTTCGAGGATGGCCCCATCCGTCGGCGTCAACTCCCTTCCGCTCCCCCCCCCCCTTTGCATCGCAGGTGCGGCGTATGATTTGTCAGGCCTTGTTAAGACGGTAAGAGGTGCTCGTGGGAGTGAATTCCTCTGGGCGTCGTGGGGGTCTCACAAAGGGGCCGCTTACTCACACTTTCCCTCTGCCAAATTTCGGGTCGAGGTTTTCCTTCGGGTGAGTGGGTCTCAGGGCCACAGACCCCCCCCCCCCCCTCTTATAACCAAAGCCCCGGTGGCGGGGCAGCCTCGGGTGTCGCGATGGCATCCTGCAGACCTGTTGTCGCAGGATCCAGGCGGCATTGGCGGAAATCGACGCGTGGCGGGTCGAAACGGGGCGTGTGTTGGGGGATGGACGGGGTGTTCCTGAAGGCGGTGCGCGGCGGGCCTGCGGTGGGTCGGGTGGGGCGTGACGGGCCTTGGGGTCGTCTGAAGGTGGCGTTTGTGTGGGTCGGTTTGGTGGTGTTCGGCGCGTGCGGGCCCGACGGGTGTGGCTCTCGCGCGGAGCGGCGCGTGCGGCGTGCGCTGCATCCGATTCCAGACATTGGCCGGTGCGCATTGCATGGCATTGCATGGCCGGCGTCGCACCGCATTGTGCCTCCCACACCCCCCAACGACACGCCACCCCCTTCCCGGCCCGCGGCGCTCGCCCCCCGACCGCTTCCCCCGACCGCCAGTCACCGCTTTCGGTCGCTACCTTTGAACCCGCCCTCCGGCCTCACCCTCCCTCAGCACATCTCTGTCCGCTCCCCCAGGCCCCCCAGCCCCCGTGGCGGCCGTGATCATGCCTCAGTGTCCTATGACCAGTGGTTGTGCGCTGTGGCTGCAAAGGCTGAGTGACGTGTCCGGTGCGGTGCGCGGGATGCGACGTCGAAAGCATCATGCGCTGAAGTTTCACGGCACCGAATTTCCTGAGGCTTCCTCTGATTCTCGGGAGATGGGGAGGGCAAGAGGGCCCCGCGTAGGAGGGTATCCCTCTGTGTAACCGCAAGAAACGACACCCCTCTGCACAGCCCGGGAGGCCCCAGGGACGATGTTCGAGGATGGCCCCATCCGCCGGCGTCAACTCCCTTCCGCCCCCCCCCCCCCCTTTGCATCGCAGGTGCGGCGTATGATTGTCGGGCCTTGTTAAGACGGTAAGAGGTGCTCGTGGGAGTGAGTTCTGGGTGTGTTGGGGGCCTTTTTGCTTCATGTTCTCTACTTTGCTTATGCGCCTTCTTGTTATCACTGCCTCTCTCTCTCTCTCTCTCTCTCTCTCTCTCTCTCTCACGTGTCGTTTTTCTCAGGAGTATCTCACTTAGGTCCGGCCCTGAGTGGCAGGCTTGCACTGTGTTGTAGTGGCCCTGCCATGGAGCAACCTTTCACAAGGAGAGGGGTGGCCACCCCCCTCACCTCGTTTCCATCAGCCATCCCCCCCCCCCCCCCTCGCTCCAAGCGTCCCTGGGTGTCCCTCCCCCTGCCCTTCCCACCTCTCGACAATCGTAGGGGGAGGCAGCCCCCCTCCCTCCACCTGACGCCCCCCCCCCCCCCCTCCCCCGCAATGGCAGGGATAGGAGGCGCTCAGCAACGGGATAAGGAGGGGGTTGCCCTTCCTGCCCACCCGCCTGAAGAGCCCAACAGTCCGTATGAAACCGGTCAAGAAGAAGATGTTGTGCGCTCTTCGTGGGCCAACGCAGGGGCGTGTTCTGTTGCGTGAGTGAGCCTTGGCATGCCTCAGCAGCAAAAGCAGAAGTTACGGAATACTTTCGCTCGGCATGTCCGTATCCTGCACCACGTCGAACACCCGTGAGCAACTGCGGGCAAGCGCACTCGAAGCGAAATGCAGGGTTATGAGCAACGACGACGCGTGGGGATGGGGAGATCTTTCTTTGGACCAGCTATCCCGGGAGTTTGGTCCTGGGTGCTGTTCGTTTCTCTGGTGCAAGCAGGGGGGGCGGGGTTTGAGGGCCCCAATTTTTCGCAGTTTTCCGCAAGCTGGGGCAACCCCATGATTTTGTATGATAAACTGAGGACAGGTGGCGCACAACCATTGACGGTCGAAATTGTCACCCAGAATTGACTCCCTTTTGGCCAAGCTCAGTGGTGGTGGTTCCCTTTGGGCTACACTTCTGCAGTTGTTGAAGAAAACGTCGCTTCCGTTCAAGGAGTTGAAAAAGGAGTCCAGGCAGATTGAGTACTACTGGTAAGTGCGCTTTTTGAACCCACGAAATTCGCCTAATCTACCCCACTCCTTGGACCAATACCTCAGGTTGCGTACGCCATCACACTTTTTCCGCAACTGTTCCCGCATTTGTTTGCAATTGCTTTGGACCCTCTGTGGCCGAAATCCCCCTCCCCTCCGCCCCGCGCTGTTGCAAGCCAGACACGGCAGCGGACAGCGCGTACGTTTTCCTCAGCATTTGTACCATTTACGCTTCTCCGTAGGAAGTGAGCATTGCCAAGTGTGCTTCGACCTTTGACTGTTTCGGTCAGAAGATGTCCGGGATATGGGTGGTCAGCCTGGATAGTCTGTCATGGATCACCCTCCAAGGGAACCCCCAGCCCAGTCCCAGGCATCGGTGCCCAGGGGCAGGCACACAATTGCCGTGCCAAGTGTTCCAAACCAACCGTGTGTGACAAGACGGGTGGTCCTCCAATCTCTGTAAGTGACACGAGCACAACCAACTTCTCCCTCCACCCATCCTCCCGAATCGCACTTGCAGGCGCAAATGGCACCGAAATGCTGTCGTCAATGGGTAGCATCACCTACGAGGGTCGAAGCTCAAGCAGATAACTCATGACGACTTCAAGGCCTGCAGTGGTCCAGTGGGCCGTGTCTCTTCTTGTTACCTGTGCTCGACGTTTGTGACACTGTCCTCCCCCAGCTGTGGGTTGAACAAAGGCTCGGTAGTGTGGTGGAAACGAAAGCAGCACAAAGGTAAATCGACCAAAACAAGCATCGTACGTGAGCATGCGGCCCCAGTATGTAAGGAACAAGAAACCCGGGGGTTACAATGGAAAAGTGAAAAGAAAGAAACCAGCAGAAACCAAGTTGGTGCTGGCCACCCTGGTGATTGGGTCTGCTTCAACGTTGGGGAGTGCATCCTAGAGGAGACTAGGTCACGCCCGAACAACAATCCAACAATGTGCGAGCACAGGAGTTGTGTGAGGTGCAAAGCAAGGAGCGCGGCATGTTCGCAGGGCCCAAGATCTGAGTGGTTGGGGGCGATGTGTGTGCACGCAGTGCCCAGGTAGTGCCATTTTTTTGTACTGCTAGAAATACCGAGCTCTGAGTTTCAAAGTTTCCTGCCCCTCACAACCCCTCAATCTCAATCAGCCATACAACCCAACAGTCATCGAATGCCAGGCAGCAGCAGTAACGCTCAATGTACGCCGGACGAGCAGTGTTGATTGAGTTTGGATGGGGCTCCTGAGAGAGAGAGGGGGGTAAGCCACCTTTTCATTTGGTACTGGCCTTCATGGGGATACGGTACGGGTTCTAGCAACAAATGTGCATGCACCGTGAGTGCGAAGTCATACCCGATTCGACGAGGACAAAGTCTTTGGTGTACCTGCGGGTCCATTGTGATCAGAGGTTGAGGGCCATTGAACAGATGTTTATATTCGTCTAACACGTTGTCCTTTTCGTTGTCGCTGTGGCTGTCCCGGACACTGGCTGCCTCTTCTGCCGCAGCTCCACTTTCCACCCCAAGCAGCAAAAATGGTGCTAGTGGCGTGCATGGTTCCATTTGTCATGTCCACGTATGCGCCTAGTATATTCTGCGCGCAAATTCTTGAAAATAGTGTATCAAATCACATTTACGACGAACAAAAAACCTTGTGCGACAATGCACAACATGAAGTTTTATTACCTGAATTCATGATATAGATTTCGATGTGTCACAGCTAGTCTAATCAAAAAGGGAATTGTTTGCGCTTCGCAGTGATGACATTCTTTTTTCTCATGCATCCAAATTGCATGGTAACCAATCAAAATTGCATGAAACCCCATCAAAACTGCATGGAAACCAATCAAACCTGCATGGGAGGCAAACAAAATTGCGTAGGAACCAATCTAAACAGCATGGGAACCAATGGAAACTGCGTGGGAACCAATCAAAACTGCATGGGAAGCAATAAAAACTGCGCGGAAACCAATTTAAACTGCATAGAAACCAACATTTTTCTGATTTTCGTGAATCCATATCAATAGCTAGATGTGTCCTCTGGTCGTGCTACGCTGAGGAAAATACAACCTTCATTCCACCTTCACATTGGTCATGTTATATGTCCGTGGTGCCCCCACATTGCCCACCTACCAGGGCGACAAAGTGCGCTCAACGGTAAAAACCTAACTCGGTACGGTCCGTGGTAAACTTAGTAGAAAAAATTTTTTAAAATTTTTTTTACTTCAAAACTTAGCAAAAATCATTTATTTACTAAGTTTTTCCTGTGGGGGTGGGTTTTTTACTAAGTAAATGACTTAGTAGAAATTTTTTTTTTACTAAGTAAATGACTTACCCAAAAAAATGTTTTCCCACTTTTGACTGCCACTGGGCCCACTTGTGGGCTATTTCTGATATTGTACCCCAACTCTGAAATCCACACTTTGTTGCGTGGCCCCCAAAAAATAAGATTTTCCACTTCTGACTGATGCCACTTCTGATTGTGACACCCGCTCTGAAGCGGTGGGGACCCCCTAGTCGGCAGGGGTTATGTAGCCACCTTGCCCACTTGTGGGCCACCTCTGATTCTGCCCCCCGCTCTGAAGCGGTGGGGACCCCAGGCGGCAGGGGTGATGTAGCCACCTTGCCCACTTGTGGGCCACCTCTGATTCTGCCCCCCGCTCTGAAGCGGTGGGGACCCCAGGCGGCAGGGTGATGTAGCCACCTTGCCCACTTGTGGGCCACCTCTGATTCTGCCCCCCGCTCTGAAGCGGTGGGGACCCCAGGCGGCAGGGTGATGTAGCCACCTTGCCCACTTGTGGGCCACCTCTGATTCTGCCCCCCGCTCTGAAGCGGTGGGGACCCCCCAGGCGGCAGGGGTTATGTAGCCACCTTGCCCACTTGTGGGCCAACTCTGATCCTGCCCCCCGCTCTGAAGCGGTGGGGACCCCAGGCGGCAGGGGTGATGTAGCCACCTTGCCCACTTGAGAAATCTCTCGGAATCAAGGATCAGAGCTGTCGGATGCTACGATTGTCCCACAAGGCGATGTGGTAGCGGACATGACAGGTAGTGAGGATAAGCTGATTCTGATACCAGGAAATGCAGTGGGAACTGCCACACCTGTAGGCATCCCAGTGTGCTACTGGAGCACAAGAAAGGTTGAAGGCTGACTGAAAACAGTGGTGTGCCATGCACAGAGAAAGCAATACTGAGGGAGAAAGTCAATATTGAGGTGAAAAGGTCGCTCTCCGCCATGGACTTGGTAACACTGTCATCACAACTTTGTTGAGGGGTTGGGGGAGTATGGGGCATGCATATCTTTTTGGGGTTGGAATTTTCAGAGTTACAAGGCTACGAACGCTTTTTCCGTTGATGCACTGTAGCTGCATCAGCCCGGAAAAGGTCCTCCACAATAGACCATTTCTTCTTGAGGAGCTGAGTGGCAATATGTGTAAGCACCTGCATTGAGCGGTGACGCAAGGTACACAAGGATTGAACCCAAAACTTTTCTTTCTGTGTGTTACAGATTTCTATCAGTGTGTTGTAGTAGTCAGGGACAAAAATCCCCTGGCGTTTCCAAACAATAATGTGGCGACGCGAAGTGGCAATGGAAGTGTGTAGGGTGGTGGAACACTGTCGCACCCGCTTGGAAAAAGTGCTGCAGAGAGAGGCTTCTGTGTGCCAAATTCTAGCGCCAGTGCCGCATGAGGGTTTCGGCTAACTGGCTAATTTTTGCAGTCTGTTTAATAAGGTGCATTTGTAATCAGAAAAACTTATGGTTGGGACAGCCATGCAATATGGCAAGACATCACAGGCATTTTGTTCTGGTAGATCAGAGCACCAGCAAACACACGACACGAAACACTTCGGTACAGAGGAATCTTACCCCTGAACAGGTCCGCCTGAAATTCAAACTGCCATTTCTTGTGCCACAGTGACAAACTCGCACAGCGTTGCCATTGGTACGCTGCGCCACCTCTACACGCGCCGTTCGCGTAATCTCTCCAAATGTGCCCAAATGTTGTCATGAGTTTATGCATCAGCACACTTGTATCCATTGAGCACTCAACGCATGAATTTTTGTGCCTTTGATTCCAGCAACACCATGGTTTTGTGGCCCAATTTCTGTTAATTGCGTTTTGCATTGGTTTTGCATCACCTTGCCTCATCCCTATTGGAGCCCAAGAGAGCCGCCTGACGACGGGATCAACTTTGAGTATCCAAGAATAAGTTAAAGCTGGAGCGGCGGTTTTGGCGCCCATGGGCAAGAGGCCATGCTCGGAAGGCAAAGAGCTGCTGCGCCAGTGCGCCCACGACGCTGAGCGTGTCCGAGCTGAGAAAGCCGTGCCCGATCCAGGCAAACTTCTGGAGAGCCTCAGTGAGACCTGTGCCCACGCGGAGCTGGTAGCGCCCTCCGACACAGAGCTGCTTGCGGCGGAGCCGTTCCAGAACTTTGCAGCTGCGTTTGATGAGTCCCACCCGCGGTGCTGTGCAGTTCAGGGGGACTCTGAGGCGGTGGATGCGGCGGCCAGGGAGGCGCTGCAGCGCCTTCGCCCCTCACTCGTGCACACTCTGCGCGTTCTGCGGCGCGCACCGTTGTGGCCGTTTGGTGAGGAGGGGGGGAGCGCAGTGCCGTCTGTTGTGGAAACGCTGGTGCGAGTGCTTCGTGCTGGGGCGGAGGCCAGCTGTATTGGCGCCCTCAGCACTGCGGAGGCGGTAGAGCTGCTGGCGCTGGCCCGCCTTGCGAGCTTTTGTGAGGGCGACGGGGAAAAGGCACCGGTGTGCAACGCCATCGTCGCCATTTTCGAGGCAGCAGGCGGGCGGCCAGCGCTGCAGGTGTTGCGGTCCAAAGCAGCCGAGCCCGCGTCTGGGCGCGGCAAGTGCGTGTATATCATGTGCCGGATTGCTGCGCGGGGGCAGGGCGGCGAGTCTCCCGCACCCGAAGACAAAGGTGTGCAGGTGGCGTGCCGCGCCGCGCGCGCAGTGCTACAGGACCCCCGGTCGTGCTCGCAGACCAACGCGGAGGTGTGCCGGGGCCTGCTCGGCTTCTTCGACACTCCGATGCTGGCGGAAGCGGCGTGGGCCCTCGCAGGCGACGCCATCCAGCGCGCTGCCGCGGGCGGCAGAATTGAGCACTCCGCGACGTTGCGCGGCGCATTCGGCGGCGTTCCGGATATGCTGCTGCGCCGCGCCAGCATCGCTGCCTGTGCGCAGAAGACGGGCCGCTCCCCTGCGGAAGTGGAGCGCGACGAGGCCAGTTGGGAGCTCTTCCACGAGCGGGTGCGGCAGAACTCGGCCGGGCTCCGCTTGTGCAAGACCGAGCCCCCGTGCCCCACGCATCACTGCGTCTGGAAGAACGTCATGCGCCGGGTGGACTGCGGTGCGCAGGCTCTGGAGGCGGCGCGTCAGGCACTGGCGGCAGCCGAGGGCGCGCCCGCCGCGCGCCACAGGGCGGCGCTCCATGCGCTGCAGGCTCTGAGCCAGCTCCGGTCCGCGGCGCAGTCGGGGCACCCGTGCCCTGCGGAGGACGCGGAGGCCCGCCTCATTGCGGCCGCCGCATATTCGGCGCTGGGCGACCCCCTCGAGGCAGTGAGCGTGCTGGCGCCGGCCCTCAGTGACATGCCCCCGGCCGTCGGATGTAAGTGTCCGCTCGTGCTCTCACAGCGCCACGCCAGGCTCCTGCTGTCGCTGGCGCAGGCCTTTCGGGCGCTAGGCAAGTGCGAGGACGCGCGGTCCACTGCGGACACGCTCCTGCGCGGACGGCCCGACGCTGCAGAGCGCGGCACTGATATTGGGGAGTGGCAGGCGGAAGCGCAGACCCTCGCGGCCGGACTTGCAGCGGAGGACAAGGCCGCGGGCTGCCGGAGTTCTGGGCGTGGAACCGGCATTCCACCTCCACGACCCGCAGTGCCGGCAGCCGAATTCGCCGGTGGGCTGCACGGCCGGTGCTGCAAGTGGGAGTGGCGCGGGGTCGGCGCTGTAAAGGACGAGGATGGGCGTTGGGGACGCCCCCTTGTGTTGCCCCAGAGCCATCTGCTCGTCCTGAGCGTCCGGGAGGACCTGCTTCTCTGGGACTACCACGTCGACGAGATCGTGCACTGGATCACAGACCTGCCGGACGGGTATGAGCTGATGGCAGTGGAGCGCGGCGATTCCACGCTCGACACGGACCTGGTCGCGATTTTTTCGCACGACGGATGCACCGTCCTTGCCCCCGCGCACATGCCGCGCGGGGGCCGCAGCAAATGCGAGGTCGCGAGCCATCTGTCTCTTCGCCCCCTCGGCATCAGCATCTTCTGCATGGTACCAGACCATTGTACCAGTCCGGGCTGTGCCTCCCACCTCCAGAGCTGCCGGTCTTGGTTCGAGCAGCTGGAAGGTTGTGAGGGCCTTTGCTGCGACAGTGCGCAGGCGGCAGGGGGCGGGTGGCTGCTGGCGGTGGGCCAACTGCTGACCGACAGTCTGGTCACACTTGTGTACAGGCACCCGCCCAACGACATGGGCCCGTTCGGGCCCGTGGGCGAATCGTGGCCGGTCCCTCTGGCGCTCTACGGCGCGGAGGAGCCGGAGTCGCTGCGCTTTGTGGGGGAGGGGGCGCCGCTGCTCGCCGTCCGGTACGGGGCCACGAACCAACACTGCCCGTTGCTTGTGCGGGTGTGGAGCACCGACACGGGCCAGTGCGTCGCCCGCCTGCAGCACGCGGCGCCTGGTCCTTGCGCGGCGTTCGGCTGCGCGATGGCGGGGGGCAGCGGGCTGTTCTTCTCGGGGCTGGTGGCCTGCCCATGCGGCCCATGCGGCCCATGGGAGGCAGAGAGCGAGGATGAGGACCCCGCAGACCCGTGGGGCATCCACGTCTGGGCCCTTACAAATGGTAAGCGCCTCAGCGTCCTGGAGGTCGGAGACCGGGGCCGGCTGATGGACCTCGCCATCATGGAGCCCCGCCGCCTCCTCGTGTCGGCGCACAAGACCGGGCAAGTGCATGTGTGGCAGTACAGGCTGGAGGGGGCAGCATGCCCCCTCGCCCGATACTGCGGGGCGGATCCCACCGGGATGCTGGCGCCCAGGTACCACGCAGACCTTGCAGTGGGGGGAGGGACAGGGGCAGCGGCAGTGGCAGGGGCGGGGGCTGGGCAGGGGTTAGGGGCGGCGGGGGCAGAGCCACGGGCCGGAGCTGCAGCCGAGGCAGAGGCAGAGGCGGCAGCAGCGGACAGTCCGCGGGAACGGTCGAGGCGGCCAAGTTCGGAGTCGGGGGAGAGGCGCAGCAAATCTGAGGCGTTTGAACAAGCTGCGGACGAATTGCGGATGGAGGAATGGGCCGGCGCATTGCTTGATGAGCGAGAGCAAATCAGGAATTCGAAGCTCGATGAGGTATCTGTCTGTGATTCTGCACTTCCTGACGCCTCTCCTCCCCTCCCCTCATCCCAGTTGCAGGCCGACAACGGGAGCGCCCCGTGGCCGCCGCAGGGGGATCCGCCCGGGGTGGTGCATGTTGCCGGGTGTGCCACGGGGGTCATCGGCAAATACCATACCTTGGAGCTCACTGTGCTGCCGGGCCCTGGCCTTGTCTATGCGTGCGGCATGAAGGCGCTCGTGGCGTTCCCCGTGCCAGGCAGCGCGGCATGCCCCCCTCTCAGGGGCGCCCGTGTGCTGAACTGTGGGGGATGCGGATGCCTCGGGATGACCGAGGGCAAGCTGTGCTCTCGGTGCCACGCGGTGACGTTCTGTGGGCAGGAGTGTTTGAAGGCGGGCTGGCGGCGGCACAAGGCCGTGTGTAAGTTTCTTGGCGCAGCAGCTCCGGATGTGCAAGCGCTGCCGCTGTCGAAGGGCACAATCGTGCGCATCCAAGGGCTTGCAGCCCCCCACCTGCAGAAGTGGAACGGGTTTGAAGAAGCGGTCGTGGAGGATTGGATAGAGGAGAAGCAGCGTTACTGCGTGGCACTGGGTGCTGCGCGGGCCAATGTGAAGCCTGCAAACCTTCAGTTGGTGTGGTACAACCACCAAAGCGCACCACTGCCACCTGTACCTCTGAAGTCAGGGGATCGGAGGGCTCAAGATGGTGCTGATCAAGCTGAGGGTTGATCGTGCAGGGCGGGTCCCCCCCACCCCCTGCACAAGCACAGCCGTGTCTAGGTACGTCAATTTGTGGCCGCGGCTCCGCCGCGTTCCCTGGACATGCGTACTGATGAGCTACCGGTGTGATGCTGGAGGGTGACGACCATCGTCGGATTGTGGCTAAGTGCTGCAACCCTGTGGTCCCGTTGGTTTTGGGACCGTCCAGCTTTGGTTGTTTTTTGTGTGTTGGTTAGGCGAGGGAACCCTGAATTGGCCTGCAATGATGATTTTGCGTTGTTTGCTGCCGGTGACATGACATTTGCATGTATTGATTGGGCCATTAACCAACAGTTCTTCTATTGTTTGGTATTGGGTGCGTTCCCGCAGGGGCGCTCCCCCCTGGACCCCCCCCCCCCCGCTCAAGCAAGTCCCTGCTTCAGGGTCCATGGTGAGTGATCTCCTTCCTTCAGGGTTCAGGGTCAGTAGAAGCCACTTTTGCAGTAGCATAACTACCTATCCCCATCAAGTCCCAATACAAATACGTAGATGTCATAAAGGGACATGTCAATGCTGGACAAGCGTATGGCCCCGCCATCCAAAACCACTGGGCACAGCCTATTCCATGCAGTCATGGGCTATACCTCTCACTCGCTCTTTGTGCAATCGGTTAAACTTCTTGAGACCATCAATAAAACGGTGCTGCAAGAATTCAGACAGTTTTCGGTCAAAAAGGTATGATCATCAATCAATCCACAATGGAAATGTTTCAGATGGGCAGCAATGTATTCTGGGGTCCAGTTCGGGCCTAAAAGTGAACGCTGAGTGTTAAAAAAAAAAAGCAGAGGCCAGAGGACAGAGGCCTACTCTTGCACCACTCACAGCTTCGGGGGCTGCAGCTTCCATGTGCCATCGCACGAAATGGATGGCTCAGGGACACCAAAAGTCGCAGCGACGCCCAACAGTGTTTTTCTGCACATTCAGACAATGTGTTCTTCAATACATTTGTGTTCCACACTGTTTGCCTCACAGGTGACAGTCTGCATTCTTTCAATATTATTTGGGCAAGTGTTTGGAACAGCAGATTCTTACGGGTGCTGCTTTCACTGGCAATTTGATTTTGCAAATTTTTTTTATCATTGTGACCGCAGCATGGATCCGCATGATAGGGTGTGCGTGAGGTAGTTGTATCTGCCTTATTTGATTGTTCATAGGCACATTGAAGTACAAGGTTTGATATCACACCACATTGCACCTAGAACATTTCACCTGTTCTTCTGGCTGCTTGCCATGTTGTACAGAGGTGGTTGGTTGTTTTGGTTGGGTTAGCGTTTTGGTGGGATTTACTGCATATGCACGCAGCATGCAGCACGCACGCAGTGCCCACACAGTGCACAAACATTGCATTTGTTCAAATGCAAAAAGGATCAGTGCCAATTTTTTGTTGGGCTGGTTTTCCTCAAAGATAAACACACTTTGGTCCATCCTCAGCTGAATTTCCAAGCCGCAACCGAAGCCTCTGTCCAAAGCAAAACTCAAGGAGATGCGCAAACTCTGCAGAAAACAGGATGAAATTGAGCAAGTGGACATCCAATTGAATCTTTGCATCTATGAAGGTTTTCAACTAGTACAGACCGACGGCTCATCTGAAGACGTACCAGGGGTAGGGAGATTAGGAGGATACGGAGTCTTCTCACACACCGGTGTCAGGTTTCTTTGAAAAGGGTACCCAACAGACAAACAACGCAGCCAAGCTGCGGCCCACACTGGGAGCCCTTGAGGTATTCTCCAAAGGAGAAGTCCTAATTTGCACCAACTCCCAGTAAACCCGTCGCTAGAAAATCAATGGATTGGTGGGTTCAAATGATAGAGTTTCAAATCTCTCATTAGGGGAATAGCTCTTGTCTCAACTTGAAAAAAAAACACGCATGTAAGAATTTTTGGATATCAACAAGCTGATACGCTTGCCAATGAAGGCCGAATGGCCAATCCGCTGAATCTTGAGTTTGTCACTCTTGTCAAAAGTTCTGTGTTTTGTAATCTTTTGCCTAAAAGGACGCGTATCACAGCTGACATTGCGTGCCACAATTCTCCTAATAAACTACTATCCTCTCCTATATATTCCTCCACAGGTTTGGGGCCACCTGGACTTTTTATCAGCCCTACTGGTGCGCACATTTTCCTCAACATGCACAAACGTAAGCCTATGCTATCACCAAGGGATTCTGACACTTCACCAACCGTGTCTGTGAATAGTGATTTTAGCGCCGACCTGGACGTGTAATACCTTTGTATATTCTGGTTTTTCGGTGGCTCGGCCGAAGGAGTGCCCTGTCACCGAAAAAATGTATTCCTGAGTGCTTCGTGGTAAAAAAAAAAGGCAGATGGTCGTGTCCATCTGTGCATCCTAGACAGCATCAACTTTTGAACTGTTGCAGTGTCAATCATGATAGCGCCCCTCAAGTGAATCCCTGCAGGGGTGGGGGGGGGGCGGGTTGAGAATGGCATTCCTCGTCAAACACAACCCTGTCAAGAGTCACGGTTCCCCTGCCACTTCCAGACGAAGGACGATGGTAGTAGTTGATGAAACGGCTAACTCATGACGTTTGGCCAAAAGTTGGCACGGCCAAGGTGACAAGATGTGATGTGCAATACAAAGGCACTAAAAAAAAGCTCACTGTATACTTAAAAGTGTTTCAGATGGTATATGCAACCAAGGCACTTAACAACCGCACAGCAAGGCCACTAGGTACTAAATTTTAGGTCCCGCTTAAGTGACGGGTAGTTTCTTTGAGCAAGTTAAAAGTCGAAGGGGATACTTGATAGGCCCGTGATCGCTGATCCGGACTCTGGGAGCAAGTGAGGCTCATGATAGAGAGGAGGCTGGAAACAGCCAAGCACATTAGATCACAACACATCACAACCATAGGGCTGTAGAGAATGGCAAGATGAAACACAACACAAAAGGTTGCTGTAGTTCACTGCAAAGGCACAACGAGTAGCAACGGTCTTGGTTGCTTTGGGGCCCTTCAAAACCATCAAAACGTCAGAGGGGGGAGTGTGCGTTCAGCTAGGATGGCTCGCATGATTTGTAGTTGGTTTCGCCTGCAATACCAACGTTGGGTGAATGATTGTCGGTTGTAGGTTGTGTAAATTGGTTCTGAGAGCTATGCATGCATGAGAAGAAGAAGTCCTTCAACCAATGACCAACCACTGCCACCACTGCACCATGCCCATCCTTACACCGCCAACTCTCGTTCATTTTGGTTGATGAATCATAACCAATCAACTACCGCCCCCCCCCTCCCTGGGAGACCGTCATTTCAAAGTTTTTGTAGTTAACATCTATTACGGCGGTATGTGTTGCCCATTTGTCATACACGGCCTTGCATTGGTTTCCCATTACTTCAAATCAATCACCTGTGTGTTTTCTGTGATATTCTCTCTCCAAAAGCGCTGAACTGGATGATTAGAACGCTCAACTCTCAACGCTGGAGGCTCTGGTGGTTACACCACCCAAGTCTCCAGATTCGCCGAACGTTAGGATGCCTTCAGGACCCCAAACACGGTACCAAGGGAGTGACAAAGTCCAAATCAACCAAACCTTTGGGCGAGATGTGGAGAAACCCTGACCTCCTAAAACGTCCCCGGTCTCCCACTCTTGCCGAGGATGTCTGTTCACCCTTGTTCTGTTTGCTTGCATCACTGGAGGACACCACACTTCACCTCAAAATACCTTTGCAATCTCCCTCCGCCCTTGAGAGACCGTCACTTGGCGACTGTTCCCCCCCTTCCCCCTCCCAGAAAACCGCCGCGCACTCGGGAGGGCAATTTCAAAGGGGGAGGGTACCACAATGCTGATAAGTTTCTTGTGCAATCTGGTAAGGGGGCTTCGGCAGCTGCTGAGTCTTAACTCAGAATTTTTTCAATCTGTCTTGCGGTATGTTTAACCAAGTGCCCCCAACCCCTAATCGGGTGTCCAACCATCACTCATGTCCATCGAGCACTCAGTGCCCCGACCTTATGCACCTGCCGCCTACTGCGATCAAGCACCAACGTCACTGCAGCGGCGTAGGCTGAAATATGGGTAGGTCCGTATCCAGCGGTCTTGTTGCCGCAAAAGGGGTCTCCAACGATCAGGTGCCACTCACCGATCGCCGCCTCCTTAAAACACCCCTCCGCGTGCTGAACTCTCTACCTCCTCGAGGAGCCGGGCGTACCCCATGAGAGCTTCAAACCCAGGAGTTTTGTGTTACGTCCCTCCCGTACACCTCCATTTGCGACACGCAGTCGCATAGGGTTGGGCGATGGTTCCACCATATGTGATGGAAACAGGCCCAGACGACACAAATTCACTTGCGCTTCTATGTCAACCAAGGCTTCGCAAACTTGTTTCTCTCCATCGGGGAGAAGGCACTCCACCCGGAGCCTCATTTGCAGCTACTCGTCCACCTCTCTGACCTCCAAAACATCCAACACAGGTAGCCCACTTCTCTCAAGCAGCTCCGTTACCCGGTGTGGTAGTTTGAGGTCCTGTGGAACTGGAGGGAACTGCTTGGGGGCTGTTGCCTCGCTGACTCTCCGTGTTCTTCGCCGATGGAATTTGGGCAGTGCCGTAGAACACTTGACATACGGCTCCATCTACAGGAGGACCTTGTGTGCATCCAGGACAGGCCAAACATGGGTGATCAACGCCACATGAATAAGGTGGGGAGGAGGGATGAGAGCGGGATGGGACGGCGATCATACTTCAAAAGATGCCCAACCACGCGTACTGCAGCATTCATGGCGAGCGGAAGTTCAACCACTGAATTACTGTACTATGCACATTAGTCGCAAATAGATTTGAAGCCGATTCTGGTGCATTGAATGCTAAAATTCAGGGTACAGAGCACTGCCATAGAGGCACCAGAGGCCCGAAAGAAAACATTGTTCCATGTTGTGTTTTCTACCGTTGAGTGGTTAGTTGGGTGTGTCGCATAAAAAGCATTATGGTTAAGTATTTATGCAGCCGTAGAGAGGGGGGGGGGGGGGGCTGGCTGCTGTGGGTAGTGATGAAGATGAGGCTGACATGGTTTCCTAAAGAGGGACAGAATAAAGGAAAAGGACACATGACCCGGAAGGGGTATCCGAGCCCCAGTGCATCTCGTACACCTTCTTTTTTTCGACTTCATCACCGTCTCTCCTCGATTGTTTACCTGTTCGCAGCTGCACCGCACGAATGAAGTTCTGCCTCGCCTTTGATGGCTCAGTAGAATCTTTAGGAGCAGCTGAATTAGTGCACCTGCTCACTGCAAACGCACAGGTGTCTCCCCATGCCTTCTTGCTGCCTCCGCCCACCCCCTAATTGCATGGTCCATTACTATTGCTGTGTTGTGATACACCCGATATCTTGAATGGTTGAATTGCATCATGACCTGAACCCCAAAAATGCATTTGTGACACAATGCCTGTCGCATCAAAGTACAATTGTCCAACACACCACACCGTCCAGGTTTATCAACAGGGGCCTGTAGCTTTCTGACCAGCACCTTTTGGACAGGATCGTGCCAATGAGCCAATGAGTTGGCATCTTCCCCACTTTCCACTGCCACCCTCCTCAATTGGCTTGGGCCGGAAACGAACCATGTTTGCATTGCTTCCAATGCAACAGAGCAATGCCCCCCCTCGACGGGGGTTTTGTAATGTCGCTCGGGCGTTCCTGTGGATGTTGCAACCCCTTTCCATGTACCCCCCCCCTTGCAATCTCCCACCCCTTGCAATCTCCCCCCCCTTGCAATCTCCCCCCCCCCCTGCAATCTCCCACCCCTTGCAATCTCCCACCCCCACCCGGGAGACCGTCACTTCCATGTTTTTCTAATGAACATCTATTGCGCTGGTTTGTGGTGCCCATCTGCTTTACACATGGCCTTGCATTGCTTTCCCATTGCTTCAAATCAATCGCCTGTGTGTATTCTGTGATGTTCTCTCTCCAAAGGCGTTGTATGGGTGTGTTGTGTTGCTATTTCAGACCCAAGGTGTTTTCTCCCGGTGACCGTGTACGGTACCACTCACGCACACTTGGTGCACATGTGTTGGCCACTATCGTGGGCCCTTCACCAAATGGGCCACAGTTTTGCCACATTCGGTACATAGGCCCTGGTGGGGTCACTCCGGTGGATCATGAGAGCGCCCGGCGCTCAAGGCTAGAGGCTGTGGCGGTTGAATCACCCAAGTCTCCAGAGTCACCGGACATTACCCAGTTTGCCTTGAAATACCCTTGCAATCCCCCCCCCTCCCCCCGCGAGACCGTCACTTGGCGACCCTCTCCCCCCCCCACCCGGGAGACCGTCACGTGCTAACGTGGGAGATTGCAAGGGGGCGGGGGGTACCCCACGGGGTGGCATGGCCTGCCCTTTTGCACACTTGCAAGTCAACCGGGGAGGAGCCTCTTGAAACTCTCCCTGTCCATGCCAGCCTGCCACAAACGGTGCCCCATGATTGCCACTATCAGTGTTTATGGTCCATTTATGGCAGAGTATCTGCAACCACCGCCACCTGGACCCATGGTCGTCGCGGATCCTACTAATCCAAGACGTCATCTCCTACGCTCCCTCATGCCCACCATCAACATACACAGAAGCAACGGCACCCATGCATTCTCTCGGTTCAAACAACGTCTGAGTGACTCCAAACACACGAATCTGGAGGATCT
Organism: Eutreptiella sp. 'Long Island Sound 2002'; assembly: GCA_964036045.1. NCBI lineage: Eukaryota > Euglenozoa > Euglenophyceae > Eutreptiales > Eutreptiaceae > Eutreptiella > Eutreptiella sp. 'Long Island Sound 2002'. Next base: position 58,145,777 of record OZ038382.1, on the reverse strand, counting down.
GACCCCAGAACCCCAGAGGGGGAGATGCGGCATTTAGCCTGGAGACAACTGTACGCCTCCGAAGTCCCAAAGCGGTGGAGCCCCTGCACTGCCATCGGGGGAGCCCGTTCTCCCCCGCAGTTGCGTCGATTTCGTCGATCGCTACCTTTCACAACGGCGCAGTTCACAGCGGTTCTCTTGCGAAAGCTAACTTCCCCCTGGTACTGGTCATGATGAATAGGACAGATAGACGGGGGATTCTCTCTGACGCGTCGACAGGACCTTTTGGTGGCCAGCATGCTGGGTTGGTGAGGTTTGGGACATGGGACGAAGAAATATCCAAATGCGCCCTCCCTTCGGTTTTGCAGGATGAAATCACAGTGTACCGGGCCGTTTGTCAATCCGAAGAGCAAGAGGGACTCATGAAAGAGGAGTTGTCGCACAAAGTGGCCGCGCATCTGCAGCGCTGTTGCGGGTAATCCACCCTCGGCCCACTCGCTGACCCATCGCACAAACCCAAGCGGGGGCATTGCGATCACCGGTGCGGCGCACACCATCATTGGTTGTTGAGCCATCTTGAAAAAGAGGGGCCACCATGGGCGTGAGGGCCACTCCAGTATCACAGCCCGGTATCACAGCAAGGACTTGTGTCTTCTCGACTTGATTCTTGTGAAGAACCCCCCCCCTTGTCGTTCCCCACCCCTTGTCCTTCCCCAGGGGGGGGTGGGGGACTGTCACTTGCTCAACCCAAAATTTTTCATTGCAGCTCACTGTGTTGTTGTGGCAAAACCACCACCCAAGAGTGCTGCCCAAAGCATTCCAGTGGAAAGTGGTGAGCATGTGCAAGAGTTCAAGGTCAAGTGGAGCAGGGCCAAGAAAATTTACACCGAGCTGGTCAAGGAGTAGGTCTCGGTACATTGGCAGCCCTTTGAACGTATCTTATGCTGAATTCTTTCGTTTTATGCTGCAATTTCAGTGCCTGCAAATGTGCGTGTACGGTGGTAGTGCGGTTCCCCAGGGGGGTGGTGGGGGACCGTCACTTGGTGACCGTCCCCCAGGGGGTGGTGTGGGGACCGTCTTCCCTGGGGTGGGGCAGGACAAGGGGGGGGGGGGACCTCGATATCAATGGGAATCGAGGGTTCGCGTATACCTTCCCTTGGAGGTGAGGGGCTCCCCAATCTTGGGCCAAGGCATTGAACTTCTCGGCACGGGGCGAGGGGAGACGGCTCCAATACCCCTTGAACCGGTGGTTTTCTGTGGGGAGACCACCCGATCCCCCCCCCCACCCTCCTCCTTGAAGGATGAACATGAGCTCACAAATCGCCCTGTGGAAGCGCTGAACATTGGCACTTTGGACAGTAGGCGATGAGACTCGTGAGGCAGGCGCGGCCAGAGCCTAATGCGGACAGTACACCCTGGCCATTTGAGGCCCTTCTCACCGATCAGGCGCCGCTCCACACTTGGGGCATGTGCGCAGATTTCGTGGCCAGCCCCGATTCTGATGGTGGCAAGGGCGACTGCGTGACCGCCAGGCCGTGGACGTCATACAAGTGCCAAGCTTCCACGACAGACCCGGCACGCTTCAGACCCCATGCCCCCGTGTACTTCGTCCCTCTCGTGTGCAGTTTGCCATGCCGTGCACCGTGCGCTCGCCGCTGCTACTCAATGACAATCAGCGACGTGCAGGCCCAAAGGACCTCCCAAAAGAGAGAGTGTGTGTGTGTGTGAGGGGGGGGTTTTGGGCCGTTGCAGGCATGTGCTTATCCACGGGGGGGGGGGGGCTGATCTGGAGAACCCACCTCCCAGGCCCAACTACCCACCCACCCAAAACCAAAAAAGGGTTCCTCTAGGGGAAAAAATGGTGAATAGAGCCTAAAATGAGAATCCCCATTTCAGGTACACAAACACTTTTTGGCCCTCATACCCCCCCCACCCCTGCAGGGACAGCGCACTGCATTGCAGGTTGCTTGGCAAGCTGCACAGCACCCCCGCGTGGCAAGTCACGGCAAGCCCCATGGCCGCCTGCATGGCGACCTGCGCGGCAACCTGCGTGACCATCCCGGTTCTGTGCCGCTTGCGACAAACAGTGCCCACACTCTCTCCCATCCTCCTTCTCGCTGGCTCCTCATGTACAGTGCAGATCCTCTGCGTCTAAGCCACCCAATCATAAACCATCGCCCATAGAAAACCAATTCTCCCAATTGCTTACTTCTATGTAGTTAAACTCTCATTCTGATAAGCTACAGCACCTCCTGGATGAATGGGAAGCCACTCTCACTTCAAAACGCCAAACATCGCTCCACTCAGCTCTTTTCAAGAGGAGCAATGCCAAACGCTCTATCTAGGCTTTCGAGGCTTTGTTGATGATGTTGTTGGCGATGTGTACGTTTTTTTCTGGGAACAAGGGGTCAAAGAGAGGCAGTGCATATTTCACCCATGAATCCAGTGAAGATGTAGTTTTGGTAAATTCTTTCATCTCTTCTGTAATGAGCCTTCGGTATGCTGTGGGTGGTGGGGGTATTTGCTGGGGAAGAGGTTAGGGGGGGGGGGGGGGGAGAAGAATGCCACGACGAAGTGGTGGTCTGAAAATTTGTTACTGATGTCGATGGAGGTGGAGAGGAGAGGGAGGCGCGTGGAAGCACAGGAATGTATCAGATCGATGCGTGTTTGGCTGGAGTGTAGAGCTGAAGGGTAGCAGGAAAACTGACGTTTTTGGGGTTGCACTTGCGGAAACTGTCAATGAGTGGGTGCGGCATTGAGGTTATGGTGTTGGAAAGCCAAGGCCATGTGTTCGGGGAAGTTGTGCCTTCTGAGTCCATGTTATGGTTTATTAATGCGTTGCAGTCTCGGAGTAGTAGGTGCAATGGAAATTGCTGTAGAATAGGTGAAAGAAGGGAGTTGATGCATTGTCTGGCATCTTCATCATGTGGAGGAGCATGGAAGAGAGAATTGTTGGCAGTCTAGGGATTCGTAACAGCGCAGTGCTTCGGAGACCATGTGGGTCTGTGGTTAGTTGAGAGCACATAGGGGACACTCGAGTGGAAAAAATAAGGGCAGTGCCACGTCGTGTTGTTTTGTTGACATTCTGGAATATTTTGGATGTTTCAGAGCCGGGGGGGGGGGGGGGGGATAACGGCGTGTGTTTCTTCTTGTAGGGCAATAATATCGTGGTGTGTGTGTAGGTAAGATCTGCGAGGACAATTTCTTTCGACAGTGCAAATTGTGTGAGGTTGTTCTGAGTTCAAGGGGTGGTGATGGTGGTTGTGCCGATAACTTTTTATGTTTTTGCGGCAAGGGGGACGTTGAGGGGAGAATGGGTAAAGAAGGGACCACACCAGCCACATTTATGTGTAGTTGAACCAGACCCACCAGACCTATGTGTGGCCAAGCCACCCGCACCACACTGAAGTGTGTTTGAGCCACTCCAATCACACTCAAGTGGGGTTGAATCACATGTTAGGGAGGCTCATCCACACCAAACCACACTTAACTGTGCCTCAACCACCCTTTAGTGTGGTTGAGCCACCCCAGCCACACGAAAGTGTGGTTGAACCACACTTAAGTTTGGCTGTGCCACCCGCACCTTACTTAATTATTGTTGAATCACACTTTAGTGTGGTTGGGCCACCCCAACCACATTTAAGTGGAGTGCACCAACCACACGTAAGTGTGGTTGAACCACGCTCATGTGTGGTTGGACCACCCCAACCACACTTGATTGTGGTTAGGCGAGCCCCACCAAGCCCACGTAAGTTGGGTCGAATCACACTCTACCGTGGTTGAGCCACATATTAGTCTGGTTGAGCCGACCAACCACGCTTGGGTGTGGTTGAACCGCACGTTGGCGTGGTTGAGTCACCCCAACCACACTTAAGGGTGGTGTGCACGTGGGGCCTGCGAAGAAGTGGACGTCATCGGGGTGCCATGCGGCAGTCCTCAGCAGCGGGAACCATCAAACTGCACTTTCCTCTCGACTCTCGACCGATACACTGGCCACTCACCAGCAAAATGGAACACTGCGGCCCCTTCCCCTGTGCATTGTCAGGAGCGGGCGCGAGGGGGGGCTGGGGGGGTGACGGTCACGCCAAAAGGGGAGGAACTGTGACCAGGGCTTGGGCGGTGCTCAAAGGTACCCGTCCCCCATGCACCAGCACGGGCGTGTCTAAACACGATCCGTCTGACCGTTGTTTTCACGGTCTTCTCTGACCACGGTTTTTGTGGTCAGCAATGTAACGTGACGCGGTTGTCTTCCAATTGTCGAGGGAAAGAGGGGCTGGTTTATGCTTGTGGTAGTTCCTCCTGCTGATAACAACATTGTGCTTGGCACTGCAGCCCAATGCTTTTTGTGTTGATGTGCTAATATTGCTGTCGTCGCACGCAAGCACGCCATTGTCTAAGCACGGCAACCCCGTCCGACCGCCGTTTTCCTGACTTTCCGCCTGTGCTTGCGCAAGGGACCGGGGGTACAACATATGTGCCGTCTCCTTCGCAGGCTTGAGCAGGTGCCGGTGGTGCTGCGGCATACCTCCGACGTCAAAAGCGACCTGGTGCAGTCCTGCGACGGGCCGTATGATGTGGTGGTGATGGGCTCCCGCGGATTGGGCCTCCTGCAGAGGTATGGGGGCTGGTCCGGAGGGCCGTGCTGGTCTCAGGGTGACGTCGGCGACGAGGTACACACCCTCAAGCCTGCGAACAGTGGCCCCCAAATGAAAGGGCAATGGCCCCGTGCCCCCGAAACGACACCAGAGTCTTTGGGTGTCGGTCCAGTGCCTCTGTGTAAGCCGGTCTGAAACAGTCTCGGAGGGTGGCTTGCGGCTAGGGGCGGCCTTCCGCAGGCGATGTCCTGACGGGCCATGGTGCATCACCCTGGGCCATTGAGGAAGGTACTACGAAAATGGTCCCCCTTTGAAAACTTTTTGGGACCTTAGATGGGCCAAAATGGCTCCTAACGGGCTTAAAATGGGCTCGTTTCACTTGTCTGTGCACCCCAAATGGTCCACAATTACTTGTGGAAAAATGCGTTTTTGAAGCGTCTTTGACCCATCTTTGGGCCCAAAACAGCCCATTTTCAAAGGCATTTTGGGACTTTTGGAAGCACCACACAACACGGCCTGCTCCCCGCCACTAGCCAAACGGACGTGTACCACTAGGATAATAGCAGGGCGAACTAGATGTAAAGTTCCAAAATGCCTTGGAAAGGACCCAGTAGCCCAGCCTAGCCGCCGGCACCATGAGTCCAATGAGGTGTGAAACAGCCCAGCTGTGTAGTATCCATCCTAGCCACATATGGGTCCTCACAACTCATCTGGAGGCCAGCTTGAATCTCCCTGCCACCGGGTCCTATGCTCAAAGTAAGGTCCTATGGGTCCGCAAAAGCTGATGCACAAACACCTTTCAGCCCCAAGAGCCGAATGATGGAAATGACAGAAATTGGAAGCTTACAAAACCTACCTTTTTGATATTACGGCCGCCCACAATTCTTAGACACGCTTGCAAAGCATGGTTGACACCCTTTTTGCTGTTTTTTTACCCTAGCGGCCATTGAGCGCTGGGAGTTTTCAGGGCAAGATCCGGGGAGTCTGGCGATGCAAACCATGCACAGCACAATAGAATTGCCTAGGCTGGAGTCTCACCAGAAGTGAAAAGCAAGCAAGCAATTTGGTTTGGCTATCTGAAGTGTGTAGTGTGCAGTGGGGGAATGTTTGCCCGGCGCGCTACAGGGGTCTAGGTGTCTCAAATGGCAATTGCAAGGCTTGCAGACCACAAAAAGTTGGGGGTTGCAGGTGGACTGGGTGCCCTCGGAATCGGTTTTTGAGCCACCTAGCCCAAGATACAGCCCATTCTTGGTTTTGGGGGGTGGTTGACACAAACGGCGGGGAGTACATGTATTGGGGCTAGCCCAGAAGGGACCCTTTTCTTGGGCTTTGTTTAGGGTGACCTTTTCTGTGCCCACCGCCACTTGCACCATGCATTGTGGGCGTCTCAAGAAGCCCCCTCCTCCAAAGGATGGTGGTTCTCTTTCGGAAGGGGATTCAACCCCTGAGGAGGGGTACACAAAGAATGACCCCACCCCACGACGCCGTCTTCAAGGTACACGTCTCCAATCTTGCAAGGACCACCGCCACATTTGTGCTAAGAGGTTGTTTGGTGCATGGGGGAGGTCCTTGAGCCAAGGGCCTAGTGAAAGGCCTTGGGTTGGCCCGGACAAGTGTGATCCCACGATGTCACCAAAGCCCCATTGGGGGCAGTGTTCATTTTTTTTGACGAACAGCGATTGATCGTTTGGGTTCCATTGATTTGTTTTGGGGGCACTTGTTGAGCCCTCCATTCATGTGTATGCTAAGGAAAGTGTGTTGTACATGCAGCCTCTTATTCAGCAACTTCGCGACCAAGGCACCCCACTAACCGCCAAGCCTTTGGGTTTCCAACGACTTAATGGTTGGACCCGTGGTTATCAGTCCCTACGTTTACTGCTGCAGTTGTTGCATGTGGACCTCTGTACTGAGTTGGGCAAGTTCACCACCGAATGCATGCCACCGGCTTTTGGTGTCTATTGCCTCTACCCTCTCCCTTTTGTTACCACAACTATCCTATCGTACACTGCGTTTTTAGGCGCAGTGTATCCAATATTCATTGGTTCCCCCTCAACCCCTTCCTCTCCTATTCCCTCTGCTCATCAACCCCGATAGACCCTAACCGACCAACTAATCTATGCTGATCTTTTGTATGCTTGCCCCTTCTTTCTCCATTGAACCATATAGGGGGCGCACCGTGCGCTGTGCCTGCGCTGTGCGAAAAGTCGGCTGTTTTTCACTTCCGGTAGCCACGCGTCCCAGGGTCCTGAATTCTGCACCCTGCATCCCCTGTTGGTACACTAGGGATTTTTTGTTTCGGTCTCATGCCTCCCATGGGTCCAGGGTCCTGAATTCTGCACCCCCGATGCTGTTTTGAATGGATCATGCACGCTTCTGTAGGTGGGTGGTTTTCTGGGGTGTTCCCGGGATAAATAACGTAACAATCGGTAGTGTGCCGCGCCGTGCGAAAATGCCCCCATAGACCGTAACCAACTAACGAATCTGTTTTACACCTGCTACTGCCGGTGTATTGAATCCCCACCCATTGGTCCCCCTCCTATCCGTGTTATCATGCAACTGCGGCACAGCTCCATTGCCTTGCCTATGCTTGGAGCACCCAAAATGTCCATGGGAGTGAGTTTGCCTGACGTCGCCTCTCCAAGTAGCAATGGCAGCGAGATTGGATGTTTTCCTCTAGCACTTGCGTTGACACTCAAAAAGCATAATGCAAAAAAAGATGTATTTTTTTCTGAGTGTCACGTGAGTGCCCGCGTGACACTTGTCAACACTTACGTGGTACTTCCCTCGAACGATGTGTCCAACGAATAGTTTTTGTTTGGACCGCATTTTTTCAGGACGAAATTGTTCATTGGACATGGGGGGGGGGATTGTGAACACAAAATCACCTTGAATAGAGGTTGTTGGATCAAGCGCAGGCACGAGCATCGTATACCTTCTTTTTTTGGGGGTCGTTCGCGTAGCATACCCAAAGGTATAGTTTCAGACGTCTAGCCCTTGTACTATCATCATTTTACGACAAAAAAATGGTCCCCCAATATTTTTTTTTGGATTTTGCGTGTTTTTTCACCCTATTTGGGGCCCCTGGAGGGGGGGGGGGGCACCCAAGGGGGCTGGGGCACAACCTGATTATGTAGTTTCCCGGCCCCAGCAACTCAAAAATGGAAATTTCCGAAACTGTTTTTCGTGTAGGGGGGGCTCCCCGAGTCGAACTCCGCAACCTTTGCGGCCACGATGACCCCTTCGCTAGGTGGGTCCTGCTGGGGGGGGCAGCCGGTGCTGCTCCAGCCGGGACAGCTGCTCTCCGAGTATGCAGTTGAGTGGGGCATCTCGGGCGTCGGCTCCGTGGCCTTTGCCTGCCCGGGGGCAAACCCTCTGGGCCTCCGGCGCCTCCGCGCAACCGACTTTGACTACTTCGATGACTTGGACATCAAAAGCAACGCAGTACTGGCACTGCCGCCGGCGCCAGCTTCCAATCAGGAGCGCCAAGAAGCCCTACAAGACAGAGGGGACGCCCGTTGGCCCTCCCTACCCCCCCGCGACGGCGGCCATTCCGGCGGCGCTGGCGATGCACGCGGCCACATACCGCCGCCAACGCCGCGCAGCAGCGGCCTCACGCCGCAGCGCCGCCAGTGTAGCGGCCGCATTGGCCGCATCAGCGACGGCACTAGCTGCTGGGTTCTCGGGCAGCCATGAGGGCACATTTGGGGCGCCGGGGATGGGAGGGGACACATCCCCTAGTGCCCTAGCCCCACATACTCTGCTCGGCGCGGAGTCGTGGGCCGACCTCATGGATGCCGACGATGAGGCACCGGAGAAGGCCGCGGGGAGGGATAGTGTCACCCCCTCCCCCGGGATGGACATTGCTAGCTTTTGGGACAGCCATCGGACTGCGGATGGCGCCATCGCCGGCGCTTCTAGGGTACTTGGGGCTGGAGGGGACGCCTCCGCCAGCCACCAGGGCCCCATCCTCAATCTGCGGGCTAGCCATCAGGGTGCAAGTGGTGCTGCTTATGGCGCCGTTGGGGCGTCTGGGGCTAGAGAGGGTGCATCCTCCAGCCCCCCGGGCGCCAACTGTGACACTTTGTGCAGCCGTCTAGCTGTGTGCGGTGCCGTTGTGCGTGCGCCTGGGGCACCTAGGGCTGGAGGGGACACATCCCCCAGCCAAGGGGCCATCTCCGACTTCTCGGGCAGCCATCAGGCTGCGTGCGGTGCCGTCGCTGGCACCGTTGGGGCGCCTAGGACTGGAAGGGACGCATCCCCCAGCCCCAAGGGTGTCGTGTCTGTGGGTGTTGAGCGCCCGGCAGCCCCCAGACGTCCCTTGAGGCGCCCGGTGGCCGACCCGCCCCCCCCTACCTGGAGGGCGTCTATACGCCCATAGCCCAGTGCATAACCATTGGGGGCGCCGCTGGGGGTACGACGCCCCTAGGTGCATCAATGCGCGGGGAGCAGCCCCGCCAGAGGTTCCACAGGACTGCAGAGTGGCCGGGGGTCGGGGAGACTGCCCGGTATTTTCGCTGCCGGATTTGCTTGTCCCCCCTTCCCCTCCCCTGCAAGGGTTGGAGGGGCAGGCCATGGAGATCATTGCGCTGGCGGAGGACAAAGTCCGTCACTGCATCTAGCAGAGCCGGGCGGCATGGCTTGAGCTGGAGCTGCAGCAGCCGGGCCGCCTATGGGCGGCCTCGTGAGCCGGATCCATTACCCCCCCCTGTCCCCTCCCTTGAGCCCAGGGCAGGGGTCCATAGAGGACAGTCGCCTGCCCAGGGATGGGGTCTATGGGTGTGGCGGTCCACTGACCAAGCTCCGGAGGGAGGTGGGGACCGTAGAGGGCCCAGCTAGGGTGATCTGCCCCAAGCGACCAGACCGCCCCCCCCTAACCAGGTGGGCAAGGAACAGGCGACAAAGTGCCGTGGCTGATGATGCTAACCAGGGGCTCATCGCGGGGGCCCAATGGAGGAGTGTCCCCCCCCCCCCCCCTGGAGGGGGCCGTCATGAATGGAGGTCTTCAAGTGGGGGGAGGGGGACCGCATGCATCCCGTCCCCGAAGAAGCGTAGGCAGGGGCCGTGCGGTGGGGGGAGGGGGACCACAATCACCCCACCTCGAGGATGCATCAGGGGTAGCAATGAGGAAGTAGGGTGTGTGGGGGACAACCCCAGAGTTCGTGGGAGCAGCACAGGGCCTCGGTCTACGGCTAGCCCAGGGTGTGCGCATAGGCCTGCCAAGGGCGGCGCCACAGGGCGACCGTCGATTTCGGCCCAAGGTGGATCTTTGCGGCTTGTTCAAGCCGCGGGGAGGAGGGGTTGCCCCACCCCAGCCCGCCGTGCGGGAGAGCGTGGGCGAGGAGGCCTTCAAGTGGGGGGAGGGGGACCACAACCACCCCATGCCCGGCCAAGGAGAGAGTCGGTGGGAGCGGCACAGGGCCTTGGCCTGCAGCCGGCCCTAGGGACGCGTGCAAGCGCTCAGCAGGGTGGCTTTTTAACCCCCCACCAAGGCAGGGCTGCCGATCAGCCAGCAGGGCTGGGCAATGAGGGTTGGAGGGCGCCAGTTCGAGCGCACGGAAAGGCGAGCCTGGAAGCGACTCAGTCCTAGCCAGCTCGTCCCACCTGGCAGCTGTGCAGGCACAGGCGGGGGCGCTGTAGGGGAGGCCACGGGTGCCTGAACTCCACTCGGCCCACCTCCCCGCCCCTCGTCCTCTGTACATACGCCAGTCCTCTGTACATACGCCACTGGATGTTGAAAGACGAATGCCCTCTATATGTGTTTTTCACCCTATTTGGGTGTTGGAGGGGGGACGCGGGGCTTCTGAATGACAACCTGCGTGGCCAAGGGTGGCAAGCCGCAAGGGAAGCTGCATGGCACTGTGCAATGTAATTGCATGGGTCATGAGGACGCATGGCAACCCTCCTGCTGACCCGCGAGGCATTTTTTTTTGTGTTGTAAATCACAGTCCTTCAAGTCATGCTCCAATCAGCAGGTCAGCACAACATACAAGGGGTTCCTGTGCAGGACCTACTGAGGGTTCCGGAGAGCGGTTGAGTTGCAAAGTGCACACAAAGGAGGCATCAATGGGGAAGTTGCCTCGCTGCCACTTGCGGGGAAGTGGGCAGGTGGGGGGTAGCGGGCGTGTGGGTGGCTACGATGGTGCTACTGTTGGCGGGGGGCGGGGGGGACAGGGCCTTGCTCTACCACTGACCCCAAGATGTACGGCTGAACCGTACCAAAGTTGTATGCCAGGCAAGGTAGATGTTGAGCGGGGGGATGGGGGGGGCAATGCATGCAACTGTGGCACGGAAAATATTCATGTCTTAGATTCCGCAAGTGTAAAAATAAAGCGTGAGACTGCAGAGGATGCAAGGGCTGAAACAGAGGCCATGGCTTGGCATTGTTGCTGCCCAAGGGTCCCCAGGGGAATGGGACGGGAATGGGATGAAAGGCTCCAAAGCCATCAGCCATGGTCTGCTGGGGCCTCAAGGGCCCGGTGGCGGGATGCCCAAAAGCAAGAACAAGACACGCGGAAGTCTGTTTTGGTGGAGCCATTGCAGAGCCCAAGTGGAGAGACGGAGCGCTTGGCCTCTGGGGCTTGTGCACTTCGGGCCACGCTTGAGGACAACTTGACCCAAACCAAGGCCGAGTTCAAAGGCCTGCAACGGTTGACAGGACATGTTTTCAGAGGATAACTTTTTTTTTTGCTGTTCACAGACCTTCTTCCACCACAAAAACACACGATTAGCACTGGGCACGAGTTTCCTCAGGCGCTTTGTGCCCAACCACTGCACTCCTCCGTGTCACTGCCCTCCCCTTCAGGTCTACTCTGGGCTCCGTCAGTACCCATGCCCTGAACCACTTCAAAGTGTCCGCCATCGCAATAACGCACACGCCCCACAACTGTGGGCAGTGCGCCCCCCTGACCCTCAACGACGTCACCGGCCCCTCAGAGCAGCACACGTGCCCTTGCACGCCCCCGCCGCCGGCGGGGACGCAGTACCTCGTGTTTGTGGACGGGTCGCCGCATGCGCGGCGCGCGGCGCAACTCTGCACGCGGCTGGCGCGCGCCGGGGACACGGTCCACGTGGTTGTGGTGTTCGAGCGCGCGGTGCCCATCTCATATCCGGTGGATGGGTACGACCCGAACATGGCGCTCGAAGGTCCCCTCTCCACCCCCTCTGCCCTGCCCCCCCCCCCCCTCCCCCACGTCCTTCCCTCCCGTTCCATGTGCGCAGGGCGGCAGGTGTTCCTGTTGCCACAGGCCAGCAGGCGCATCTATTGGGGGGGGGGCAACTTTCTGCTGCCGCACGGGGGCCGGCCAATGTACTGCCGCGGGCGGAAGGCCTGTCCATTGCCATGACGGCGGTTGGGTTGATGTGGGTCTCGGCTTGCGCCAAAGGCGGTGTCTTTGGCATTGACAGCACTATGGATCAGCGTTTTGCAATACGGATGGCGGTGCTGGCAGCGTTTTGCAATACGGATGGCGGTGCTGTCAGCGTTTTGAAATTCCGATAACGGTGCCGTCAGCGTTTTGCAATACGGATGGCGGTGCTGTCAGCGTTTTGCAATACGGATGGCGGTGCTGTGAGCGTTTTGCAATACGGATGGCGGTGCTGTCAGCGTTTTGCAATACGGATGGCGGTGCTGTCAGCGTTTTGCAATACGGATGGCGGTGCTGTCAACGTTTTGCAATACGGATGGCGGTGCTGTCAGCGTTTTGCAATACGGATGGCGGTGCTGTCAGCGTTTTGCAATACGGATGGCGGTGCTGTCAGCGTTTTGCAATACGGATGGCGGTGGTGTCAGCGTTTTGCAATACGGATGGCGGTGCTGTCAGCGTTTTGCAATACGGATGGCGGTGGTGGCAACGTTTTGCAATACGGATGGCGGTGGTGGCAACGTTTTGCAATACGGATGGCGGTGCTGTCAACGTTTTGCAATACGGATGGCGGTGCTGTCAACGTTTTGCAATACGGATGGCGGTGCTGGCAGCGTTTTGCAATACGGATGGCGGTGCTGTCAGCGTTTTGCAATACGGATGGCGGTGCTGTCAGCGTTTTGCAATACGGATGGCGGTGGTGGCAACGTTTTGCAATACGGATGGCGGTGCTGTCAGCGTTTTGCAATACGGATGGCGGTGCTGGCAGCGTTTTGCAATACGGATGGCGGTGCTGTCAGCGTTTTGCAATACGGATGGCGGTGCTGTCAGCGTTTTGCAATACGGATGGCGGTGCTTTAAGCGTTTTGCAATACGGATGGCGGTGCTGGCAGCGTTTTGCAATACGGATGGCGGTGGTGTCAGCGTTTTGCAATACGGATGGCGGTGCTGTCAGCGTTTTGCAATACGGATGGCGGTGGTGGCAACGTTTTGCAATATGGATGGCGGTGCTGTCAGCGTTTTGCAATACGGATGGCGGTGCTGGCAGCGTTTTGCAATACGGATGGCGGTGCTGTCAGCGTTTTGCAATACGGATGGCGGTGCTGGCAGCGTTTTGCAATACGGATGGCGGTGCTGGCAGCGTTTTGCAATACGGATGGCGGTGGTGTCAGCGTTTTGCAATACGGATGGCGGTGGTGGCAACGTTTTGATATACCGATGGCGGTGGTGTCAGTGTTTTGGAATACTGAAAGCGGTGTTGTCGGTTTTTTGCAATACGGATGGCGGTGCTTTAAGCGTTTCGAAATACCGATGGCGCTGTTATCAGCGTTTTGAAATGGTGGTGCTATCACCATTTCGAAATACCAATGGCGGCAGTGCTATGTTTTGTGATGTTAGCCTAGTAGTAGTAAGCCTAGTGGTTTCACCCTCAGAAATCCCCGAAAATCACTTGTAAAACCAATCAATTGGAGGCTCCGGCAGGCACACAACCAGCACAATGGACTTGTTTGGTGGACCGGGTTCGCTGTGACTTCCCTTTCTCATTAACCACCAGGACCCTAATCACTGTCTCTTTACTTCCTCCTCTGGCCCCCCATCTCCTTTCACACACCCTCCGGCCCAATCGTCCCCCCCCCACCCTCCTACCTCCTTCCTGCCGGGATTTCCATGAGTCGGCCCGTCGTACCCCGTGGGGCTGTCGGGGGGGGGGGGGTGGTGGAGACTGTACAAGGGCTGGTCACTGCGGAGACCATCCGAGTACGTAATGGTGGACTGAAAACTGTCCTCAAAGGAGCACGAGTGAACCCCCTGGTTTTTTCCAACAAGCCGAGACACCGATGATCGACGCAGTCGCTGGTGTCTCCAGGGAGCTCCAACAGTTGAAGAGTGATTTGTCTTTTGCTGCTTTCATTGTCGAAAGTACCCGAGTTGCACAGCCAATGCTGCAACGTTACTACCAGCCATTTTCCATCCCCCATAGCACACAAGAGTACATGCGTACCACATACAAATTGACACACACTGGTGCACGCGCGTACTTGATCTTACATGGGTCTGTCCTCAATGACCGAGCTCTTTATGACTTGGAAATCGCAAAGGATATACTTGCCAATGGGTATAATTCTCAGTCTGCACTTTGGGACTTGTGTGCCAACCTTCCAGATGTGCCAGTCGACAGGCCCCCATGTTACGCTGTGAGGTCAGTGAACTCGTGTCTGCACACACACACACTGTGGCACTCACTGCATTGTCTTCTGGACACCCGTCACATCAGTATAAATCCGGATTTCCTTGAATATAACGACGCGAGTGACCAAATCCGTACCACGGTGTGTTTCTGGTCTGATGTGATGGATAAAAGAGGGCATCACAGTGCACGTGCCACTCATCACTAGGTCTGGTGTCGCCCAGAGGAGGCGAACACAGTCTTGTTAGCACACCCGCATATGACGCCTGGACTGCAGGCTGAGTTTCAAGGTAGTGTCTGGAGTCTGTGTACAGACGCATCTTTGCTGGGACAGTTGTCTCATACCACGCGCATGAGGCTTGTATGTTTCTTTAAATGCCACAAGCGATGTGTCATTCATTCTATTTTTTCTGATTTCTTGCCCTCGGCTTTCACCCAGTGTTTCAAACTATGCACCCACCATATTCAGTCGCACCTCAGTGACAAGAATTTGGCCAATTGGGCTGCATGCATGCAGAAACGAGTGCACTACGTTGCTTGGGACCAACACAAAACTATGTGCCTCGTCAGGGGAAAATCTAAGGTCCATGAGTGGCAGATATGTGTACCCCCAGCATTCGAGTTCATTTATGCTGTTTTGCACTGTCACATGCTGTGTATTTACGTCGGTCGCACGTCACTGGCTCTTATTCAGAGATTGCGCAAGCATATTACAACAGCTTTAGCTCATGCAGAGGACAGTAGGTTTCACCAGCTTTTACGTACCACTGATTTGGCTGATTGGATGATTGTGCCCTTGGAGATAGTGTGGGACGACTGGAGTGCAGCTTTGGCTGAACGTTACTGGTGGGATAAGTTCCGTCGCTGGTGTGTAAATGATATGCCCCCCGGTGTACCGCGCACACATGAGAAACCATCCAAACTGATCCCTAAGAAAGCCACTGAACTTTTGCGCTCTTTGGCTGTAGCACGAACTGACAGAGATTTCCCGCGTATTAATGCTTTAAAGAAGCAAATTGCTGCTGTGTCCGCCGAGTTGCAACTGCCACTCCTTATCCCCGCTGTTGTCAAGGTTCCTTATCTGACAGGCGATCAGAAAATTGCTGTTTCAAGGGTAGTGAACAACATGCTGCGCAAGGTACATTGTAACTCTCGGGAACGACAGGCTATGCGTGGCCGCATCAGAATTGTGCGCACAGTGCCACATTCTGTGCGGCGCTGTTTTGAGTTCCACGCCAACAGGGCTGAAATAGCCTCTGAGGAGCCCGATTGCTTTTGCTCCGACGCTTATACACATATCTGGCAGCAGGGTGGCGATTTGTCTGTGCGTGACGGACACTTCTGCCTGTTGCCCGTTTCTCTGAGTTTTAAAGGTCAACCGCTTGGTAGCAAGGATCCACTTCCTCTGTCTGGTGCATCCTGTCGTGATTCCACCATTGGTGATTTACAGCAATTAGCACGGTTACTGAACGTACCCATGCCCAACCTTGAACATTTGTTGCCTGCAGCTCTTTTCAGCAGCTCAGATGACATGCTGCAGCATGTTCAGCACGTTGCCAGTCAGTTAAATAAGGTCGCTGTGGTCAGGATTGTGGACAAGTGTCCCGGCGCCATGTGGGCCTTTTGCAGGAAATGGCTCTGGGAACAAACCCGTTCTTTTTTGATTACCGAAAATTATACTGTGCAGGATGAAGACAGGTCCCATGTTTTGCTGGGTCTACGTGAATTAGCCTCAGGCAGTGGATGGGTGTGCAGCGATAGGGCACGCTTGGCCTTGCTTTATTTAATCGGCAAAGGTAAGTCTTTGCACAAGCCTGTGATTACGTGGCGTCCTATATGTGCTAACTGTGCCCCAGTCGTACCTCGTTGGCGCTTGCGCATTGCGGCGCGAGCTTTCACCTGTTTTTTGCGACTCCTCAGCAAAGAGGTTACTGGCTGCTTCTTACACCTGTCCATTCAAGATGTCGCGGGGTGGCTTGATGACTTGAACAGTTGGGGCTGCACTGTGATCGGTGAAGCTGACTGCAAAGATCAGTTTAACCGCATCCTGCCCAGGGATGTACTACAGCATCTAGACGATGCTACCCAGATGTTTTGGTCGATACATAAGTATGATAAATGCTTGGATAGGTGCGGGAAAGCGAATGCGTATAATTTTGACGTGATCAGCCATGAAGAATTGACCGGCCTGATCCGTTTTTGCCTGCAGGAAGACAGATTTTGCGTCGCTGTCGGACAATGTTGGTCCCGTGCCTTTGCTTTACCGATGGGAGGCCCGTTCCGCGCTCAAGCAGCGGACCTACATAGCATTTGGAAATTTCATTTGAATAAACAACGTTTTTACGAGCTGGGTGAGTTATCATTCACTGCCAGAGGTTTCCCCATATGGAAGAATCCAAATGGGCGCATTGTGTCTTTGGCACAGTTCAGAGATAACATATTGGTTGCCGCTGTAGGGGTCGGTGCAACATGGGCCATGGCGGATGTCTGTAGGTTGTTGGCGACTGCTTGGTCGCTGCGGGTGCTGTGTCCTTGCATTACTGACACCAACCAGGACTGCTTGCGCCAGTGCATGGGCAGTACCTTGTATGCGCTGGGGCTTGCGGCTAGCCGACATGGGTCCTGTGGCACTGTGTGCGTGCACCCCTCTGCCCTGGATGCAAGCTGGAATCTGAAACATGGTGCCCCTTTACAGTCTGCATGGGCTGTTAATGAGACCAGCCTGACCAACCTGTTTACAGGTGTGTTAATGAACTACCGTCGTTTCTTGTCTTCTTGGGGCGATTACCTCCTGTCCGCTTCAGCATGGCTACAAGTCAGCCTGCTGTGTGAACACCCGAAGGGTGTGGCTGTCCGGGCTTGCCAGCATGCTTTACATCGTTTACTGAGTCACACACCACATGACGTTTCTCTTAGCAAGCGGTGGGTCACATGTATTGCACACCACATGCCCTGTTCGGACAGTCATGTCCGGTCTTGTCTGCGCCAGTGGCTTCAGAAATATGCAGTGTGGCACGGGAACCGGTATGCCTCTTGGCATATACCACATGAGGACAGCCACACTGATTGGTGTGCTGACTGGTCCATATGGGCGGAGTAGCCCCCCACACCAAGGGGGGCGGGGGGAGGGGGTCAGGATTGTGATGTTGTGCTGGTTTCGTTCTTTTAAAAGAGACGCCAATGTCTGATTTGCTTCTTGTAAGCGACACTACTGCAGCGTGTTCATGGCATGGCTGGCCCAGTCTGAGCGGGCATCCACTGTGCATATGATGCAGGTCCGCGGTGTCGCTGTTCTCCACAGACATTGGCGAAAGGCGCCTAGGACCGGACATTCCGGTTCGTGATCAGCCTTGATCTCTTTTTGGCTGTGCATGCTGTTGCTTGCGTGATCTCCCAGAGCGCAATCACCACTTGACACACCCACGTGTCACCGCACGGGGGGTGGTCGTGCCCCGGGAGGACCTCTTTGCACAACTGCCGGGGCCCCACCGCCGGTCGACCGCCATGCCTTCGCTCTTTCGGTCCCTGACGCAGGCCGTCAGCCCCTGGGGCTCTCGTGGCAGTCTGCCTGCCGCAGACTCGCTGAGTCCCGGCAGAAACCTGTTCTCGGCAACGCGGCCATCGCTGCATCTTCTTTCCGGTCTCCCATTTGGGTGGGGGGGGACTGAGGTCCGCATTCTTTTTTTTTTTTTTTTTTTGCAATTTTTCGGGATTGTTCGCAACAGGTCCGCAATTTCCGCAATTTTCCTCAATTGCATTCGACGCTCCCTGACGGCGATCCCCCACCCCCTGGGTCTCCTCATTGCCCTCTCAAACTTCACTGCGCACGCGCACCCCCCCCGCTGGTCGCCTCTGCAGTGGCCCAGGCTCAGAAGACGCAGCGCGTGGCCAACGCCGAGGAGGTCGCGAAGGACACGATCGCGTTCATGCAGGACCTGCGCGACGCGGCCGCCGCGGCCGCCCCGGCGGCCGGGCCCCCGACACGGCTCCCGGTGACGTACTCTGTCGTGGAGGCGACGGACACGAAGAAGGGCATCGTCGAGTTCGCGGAGCGCGCAGCGGGGGCGGCATCGTGCGGGCACGTCCCGCGCACCGTCATCGTCATGGGGTCGCGGGGGCTGGGGGCGGTGGCGCGGATGTGGATGGGCTCCTGCACGAACTACGTCCTCCATAACTGCGCGGTCCCGCTGATCGTGGCCCATTAGGCCTTCCTGAGGCCTCCGTTGGCTCAGGTCCGCCGCGGCTGTCGTCCGGCCGCGGGGTCCGTGAAGAGAGCCCTCCCTTCGCCCCCCCCCCCCTCCTCAGAAGCAGCAGTTGTGAGCAGCGGGACAACTGTCCCACTCTCACATAGCAAAACTACTTGTCCCCGGCTACGCCCAACGGGCCCACGTCTCGCAGTTGTTGTGCACCCAACCTCATCACCCCCAGCCCAACGGGTGGACAACAACCCCCATACCCACGTGTTGAGGGTTCCCTCCTCAAAAAAGCGGTGCACGGGTACGTACACCCGGAAGTGCCAACCGGCATACTCACCCCCCCTCCCAAAGGGCATTTGCCACGTTATCAAACCCCCCTCGAGTTCCTGCGATCCTCAGTCACCCTCGGCCACGCACCCAATCCCTCAAGACGTTTGTATGACCGCTCCGTCCCCATCCCTTGGCAGAGGCATTGTCGCTGGGCTGACCATCAGAGTCCCCGGTTCGGACCCCAGATCACGGTAGGCTCCTCATGGAACGGCTACAGCCATCCCAGACCACTCGATTCGCACCCCCCCCCCCCCCCCACAGGATCCCCCCCCTCCCTCCCTCGACACCAGTGTGCACTGCACCCCAACCAGGCAATGTTTATAAGAATGAAGTTGCACGGGGGGCGGGGGTCTGGGTGGGTGGGTCTAAAGCTCTGGATCCCCCCCCCCCCCTCTTACAATTACGAGATTTCCTGGGTTGGGCTCCTGCCACCCCTTTCTTCTTTGCTCACAGGAGCCTCGTCTGGCTGTTTGCTGGTGCCCCTTTGGGCTTCGTCGTTGTGCAGGCGCCATGCCAAAGTCTCTTTGTGGTTGTGGGGTATTCAATGGATCCTCTGGACAGGCCACAAGGGAGCACCTGAGGAGTGAGAAGCACAAGCGATGGGAGAAAGCAAAGAAGAGCCAGCGTCCACTCAATTTTCCCAAGGTGACCCCAGTGCAGCCAACAGAAACTTCAGCACCAGTTCCAGTAGCAGCAGCAGCAATAGCCCTGCACAGAGCAACAGTACTGCACAGAGTGGTGGCTCTGAACAGAGCAACTATCCTGCACAGAGCAGCAGTCTTGCAGAGGGTGCCAGCCAGCCTCAGGGAGTCACAGGAAGGAGCCAGCCAGCCAACACCAACAACAATGACAACAACAAGGCCACGGCACAAACAACAACACAACCCAGCTCCAAGAGAACCACCACGCCGACGAAAGACAAAGCAACTACCACAACACCCCGCTGTCGGACAATTTTTTGACATGTACGGCAGCACCAATGGGTGACTTGCATATTGATGATTTTCTTTTCGATATGTGTATCACCTTTTGGGGCTGGGATGCCTAACACGGGAGAGCGCCTTGGCTTCAATTTGACTTACAAACAATGCTCCCCACAGAATTATAAGAGGGGGGGGGGGGTCCGGGTGGGTCCAAAGTCGGGTGGGTGGGTCCAAAACAAAATCAGGTGGGTGGGTCTTGTCCAAAATAACACCCACCCCCCTCTTCGAAAAACATTGCCTGACCCCAACAAGCCGCCCTTTGGGGACGCGGACTGGACACAGATTCGCGATTGGTGACAAAAGATCGGACACTACTCATGCAGTCCCTGCACTCCCAATGCTGTCAGGGCACTCTTATCAGACCAACCCTCACCCACACATTGGGTGGCCGATTTTCACAATTTTGCCGGTTTGTTCGATTGCAACTAGGGCCTTCAACGACATCAAGGTCCAAAGCAATGACTCATCTTCAGGGGACAGACGACCCCAAAGGACCACAAAGGCACCTTTTGGGGGCAGTAGTAACAGACGCCACACACACACACACACACACAAGATAAATATTGAACGATCGATACGTGTCTTGGTGCACCGTGGTGGGGTTTGGAGGGCAGGTGCCGTGGTGCGTTGGTGGCGCCTGTACATTTGGAAAGCAGCATCAGCCCCGTATGGGCAGATCCCCTGCATGATCGAACAATGAACTCAATGCGTGCAGTAATGGTCCTCCCCCGGGGTCCAATGAGCACTGTGTCCGACGAACAATTCCGTTCGGTGCCTCAACTACAGGACCTGTATTGCCCACCAAGACTGATTCTCTGCTTGCACCTGGCCAGGAGGTGCTTTTCAAGCGGTACCACACTGGTGAGCTGTCCGTCCCAAGGGTGGCTGAGCCTGATTGGGCTGCCATTGCTGCCTGTGCCAAGAATAAAAAGGGCCCCAAGCCCGGGGAGCATGTTCAGCTTTTCCCTACGAAGGGCTCATACTCTCAAAAGTGCTAATTGGAGGCCTCCCTCGCATCGTGCATTGAATCGGTTGGGTATCTTGGGCCTAGGGATGTGTTACCACCGTTTCACAATATTGTCGCGCGCACCGAACAGTTGGGTGAAGTGTCACACGAGTGTGAAAAAAATATACAATACACTGAACCAGTGTGCCCAACGAATACTTCTGTTTGGACCCAATTTTTTAAGGACAGAGTTGTTTGCTGGACTCGGGGGTAGCAATGTAGGGCTGTTGAACCTCGCAGTTTGAGCATCATCGGGATCATGACCTTGGCAAGCACACGCACAAACACGCACATTGCCTGACCCTCTGTGCCCTCGCTCGGTGCATATTAATGTGCTTTGTGTCTATCCAGTGCCCGTCTCTTCTCGCACTCCCATCTTTGCATCTGCAGAACGCCGGCATCGTTGGCATTTCATGGTGTCAATCTGCACAGGCACATGAAAAAACATGGACCCTCCAATCACCAAAAGTAAATCGCGCAATTTTCAGACCATTCAAACCCGTTTTATTTCGGCTGCCAAGCCCCCGCAAGGCATTGTTCTGGTGCACAGTCAACAGCACTGTTTTACACCAGGGAGGGGAAAATTAGGAACAGGCGAAATTTGGAAGGGCAAAATTTGGCACAACAAACGTGTGCCAAATTATGCCATGGCATTTGAAAGTACGAAGCGATTTTTCTAGGTGTCACTTTTAGCTCTTGGCATGCGCAATTGCATTGTGCCCAGCGCCCTCCAGGAAAATAACAGCAACCATCCCAGCCATCATCCAGAGTCCTCCACGAAATAACAGCAACCAAGCACGCTCCCATAGGAAATAACACCCATTATTCATGGTCTAGGCTTATTCTTGTGCCACAATTCCGGAATTTGTACCAAATCTTGCAGTGGTATCCAGGCATTGGTGCTGAATTGTCTCCGCACCAAATTTCGCCATTCCAGATTTCGCACGCTCCTAATTTTCCCCTCCCCGGTAGAACATCATCTCCTGCTGCGGAGTCTTCTGCCACACAGTCTGCTGCAGTCTACTGCTTTCGAGTCTTCTGCTGCACCCACATTAGTTCCTATCGTGAAGACCAGCACATCACTGTTGAATCGTCAACAGAAAGCTGTGAAGCCTTGCTGGCCTCAGACCGTGATAGAAACAAGCCACCTGCCACCCATAGTGCGTTGTATTGCTGCCCATGTGGTCGAAAGATGGAGCCGGCACATGCGGATTCATCGACAAAATGTATCAATACCGATCTTCGTGACATCGGTGCACGAAGCACACTTGAGGTGGTGCAAAATTCCTGCTTGCTCATGATATGGGCGGAGAAAGGAAACGTTCAAGGGTCTTCAGTCCAAGGCATATCCCACCGAGCGACCCTCTATCTGTGGAATACATCAACGCAACTGTCACATACAGATCAGGTCGACGCATAATTGGGGTTGCAAATGGCCCTAACTGCCCACCAACAAAAGCAAAACAGTATTTTGGGGGCCTGTCGCTCAGCACTATGGGGAGTGTGTCCGGTGGGAAGCTTCTGGCCAAAACGTTCGCCAATTTATTCCGCCAATTTATTATTTGTTGGGATATCTTCACCGATTGGGGGATGCCAGAGCCAGCACAGCCATGCGCCGTGTCCTGTCAATATTTTGTTGGCAAATCACAGCGTCGCACTCCTGCCATGCGTATGGGGCGTATTGAGCGCTGTGCGCGCGCTGTGCACAGAGTTTGAACAGGACCATACCCAAGGTGCATAGTAGTGCCCAGTACCAGTAACAATGAGCCTTGGTGTGCATTTATATGAGCTGCCTGATTCCCAAGCTTTGCCTTTGGTCTTTCCTTTGTGGCGATCATTGTACCCTTTGCTTTGAACACACTTAGTTTTAGACGATGTGAGACGACTTTCCCTATCTCCGAGGATGACAAGAAAGGATGTCACCAAGGTCATGAAGCAGTATCCTTCGTCCATTATCATGCTTTCATTCGCATTATTGAACTCCATGTTTGCACCCATGATCATGATTGTCATGTTTGCCCTGTGTTCAGTGTGTAGTATGGTCTATATGGGCAAGAATATTTCCAATTGCAGAAAACCTCCCCAATTTCTCCCTGAAATATGCGCGCTGCGCACAAACGACCCCCTAACCTGCTTTACTCCAGAGTCACAGTTCCCTTTGGGTGTGTGCCGCATTCATGCGTTGAGCTACAGGCGCTACAGGAGCTACAGGCGATGTTGGTGGGCATCGTGGGGGTGTGTGCCTCAACCCTCCAAATGCGCCACTGCAAATGTTTGCAGTGGTGAAGCTTATTGTGGGGATGCCCAGCTGAGGTATGACGGATGGCGGGAAATTGGTTTGGCGCCATACTCCCCCAGTTGGCGGGGGCAACACCATGTGATTGCGGGGGAACACCGTGTGACTACGGGGGACGGGGCTCTTCAACAGGAAGCTGAGGACACAGGCAGGTACCAATGTGCAGACCACTTAGCAGCGGGTTGGTGCTTAAGTAGCTGGTTCCTTTTTTTTTTCTTCATTGCAGAGTGTTTGGCTGGCAGATGGCGAGTGCCCTTCTTTGGACAGCGTTGCCAATTGGAGGCAAGTGGGCGAATTGCTTGCCGGTTGTTGAGCAGCAGTGTCCAGCACGTTTTTTCCTATGTGCTTTGGATATGGGGCTGCCATCCACTTGGTTCATTTGTAGTGTAGCTTTTTGCACTGGACGGCGCCCGTGTCTGGCTGGCTGGGTCTAATTTGTGTTGTAACTGAGCCCGCCCCAGTGCCCGTCAAGAAAGCTGTTTCCGCTGTGTGTGGATGCAAGAGCAGTGCATAAATTGTCTTTTAAAGGGGATGCCATGGAGAACGCTTTTCGTGCGCCTGTGGTGCGCCTGTGGCCTGCAGTGCACCGTGTGGCGCGCAGGGTGGGAAACCTGTCTAGATGTCGATTCAGGGCGGTCCTTAAGGAACCAGATTTTTTTTTTCGGGACTGCCCTTAAGGACTGCCCCAAGGGACCACCAACCGCCAACGGACAACTCCCACCAACCGCCAACCACCACCAACCGCAAACCAGCAACTGCCACCAAGCGCCAGCGGCGACCGACCGCCAACTGCCAGCCGCCAACCACTACCAACCGCCACCAACCGCCAGTTACCAACCGCCAATTGCTGCCAACTGCCAACTGCAAACCGCCAACCGCCACCAACCATGGTTGAACACACGTAGTGCCCGCGGGCTTTTTGGGGAACACTGTGTAACGGAACACTTTTTCTTTTATTCAAGGACCGCCCTGTCCAGATTACAGTTTGTGCGTTGTTGAGCTCCTGTTAGGACATCACTGCATCTGCTACCACTCCATGTACCCTGTATTTAGCCATGCCTCCAAATGACGATTCTGGATTTCATGCAAATGACATGGTGTGCTGAGGCGCCCATCTATTATTCTTTGTATATGCATGTAACCGACAACGTTTGTGTGTTTCCACGTGCCGGTGTATGACGAGGCAGAATTGTGCAGGCTCCACTTCAATGGCATGGCCAAGAGCTTGGTGAAGCAGTCTTGGCTGTGCAGGTGTATTTTAGCGAATCCGAAACCAAACAAACTTAAAAACACCCGTCAGGGCTTTCATGGCTTTTTTGAGCCAGCTGGTACTAGAGTGCCAATGAGTTTTCAGGTTCTGGGTGTCCAGGATTTTACGCACTGGTATCGATGGATCAACAACCTGAAACTGACGGCACCCCCTGAGCTGGACTTCAAGGATTAGGTGAATCATGTCAGTCTGGACTGGGTTGTGGACCACAGGCACAACGCATCTTCGTGGTTGTACAAACGCCGGAGGTGGCGTTGTTCTGACCTAGTGTGGAGCATCCATTATGATCATAATAACCTGGACAGGTTTCGACAGACCGATCTTTTGCCAATTTGTGAGAGACCTGGTAATTCGATTGCCCAAAAAAATATTTTTCGTAGGTGCTGCTGCTGGGGATATTTTCACTAGTTTTGAGCATGCAGCTTGACCCGCTTAAGTGATTTAAATTTTGGGGCATTTCGGTAGCTAGGGTGGATTAATTTTGTGGGTATTTGGCGGGCGACGAGGAAATGCCTAATGACATCAAGGAAACGTTCTCGGTGTCCGCAGACAATTTTCGGGTGTCCACAATTTTTTTTTCAGTTGTGCTCCGGCTTTGTACAAACATTTCTGTCCTGTTTGTGGGCATTACTTTGATGCCATTTGCCATTTCTTCGTTGTCCGCAAATATTGTCGGAGCGTCCGGGCACATTTCCCGAATGTCCGCAGACATTTTCAAGGTGTTTGTGTACATTTTGTGATGTCCCTGGACATTTCACGATGTCTGCGGAAAATGCTTTCATGTCCATGGACATTTTCTCCGTGTTCACGGACATCCACTGGGGAAAAGATAATGTGTTTGTTGTTGTTTTTGCAAAAGAACCCCTACAGCTTTTGCTCTCAAAAGTAGAAGAACAAATTGACCAGCACAACAACTTAGGATTATCTGACCACCAACTTTTAGCCGCATCATATTGTATCCGTTTTGCCTATGATACACAACATCCATACTATCCAGATGTTTGTATTGTAGACTTATCTAGTCCTAGTAGCATCGTCAAATCCGCACTAACAAGCACCGCACTCATCTTCAGAGTGTTGAAGATCTCAGAAAATGCCGCATTTTGGTATTAATGGATATCTTGAAGGCCATAACAACCACATCCATGAGACGTAGACACCCGCAGACACACACGGTCACACGCATGCGGCCACACACACACATACACAGACACACCCAGGCACACACAGACGTACACACGTATGCTCCGGCAGGCACAGACAACACAGAGCCCTTGCGGAGCCAACTCGCAGCACATGCAGGCCCAGTCTCGGTTCAAGACTACCCACATCGATCACAAAGCGAAAAGTATCCGAAAAGGATAGACGAGCTTGGTAAAATGTCTAAGCACCACTGAGTATTTTGCCGGCAAGAATGGAACAAATATGCATTTCGCATTTCTCAGCGTGGGCTTTCACTAGATACTTTTTCTATGATTTGTGCATCTACGTGCACACAACTTTCTAACCAACATTTTACCTAATCGGATAACTTATCATGCCATCCTTTACGACCGTTTTGTCACTACCGTCGCACCCGTCCCGGGGTTGCGATTTTAGGGAAGGACTATTTTTTGATAAAAAGTCGTGCCACAGTCCTCTTAAGGTTGCGTAGAGGAGGGGCCTTTACATGACGCATTAACCGAATCCTGAAAGAGTAGCAATCTTCGATGCCGTGCTATTTGTGATTAGCCAAAACTCCAAAATTTTGTCGTTTTGTCTCAGTTGGTTGGACACCTATAACGGCCTTATATTAGCCCCAAATTACGGCTTAAGGGTCGAGCATCTATGTGTTATGGCGACGGTGAAAGCAGCTTAAAAATTCACACATTTGAGCAGTTGGAGTTCAATGTATTACTTTGAGGCGGTTGCACATGAATCGGTGGTCGCTTGATTACAATTTGGATTGATCGCATCAACATTTCAACTCAAGCCGCACTCTAGGGTTTTAGTTAAGGTCAGCATCGGCTTGCAAACATTTAAGAAGTTTTACGTATTTAAATGCAAGGAGAAGCAGTCTTATGCACATTTACCTATGTATTTTAACCAAACATTTTGATCACAAAATCTGGCACCCCCTTGTTAGGGCGGACAAAGCAAACTGTTGTGCCCTTTCATCTATGTTGCAATATGTATTGTGAAATATGGTTAAGGTATTGTCGTGTGAAACAACAACCTGTTCCTGCATTCCTTTATTGTGCACCATTCGCAGTGTAAATTTGTTTTGGCGATGCATGTCTGCATTCTTGTGCATGACATTGACGGGATCATACACTTGCAACAATAAGATATTGATTATTTGTATGTCACGTATTGAAAACGTCGTTCGAGTTAGGTTGAGCACCCTTAGCATGTGTGATGTTCTTTGTTGCTATTCAGCAGAGGCGAAAGCACAAAGTAACATTGATCGTTTGTATATCCAATGTTGAAAGCACTATTGGCAACGTACTAAATTTTGAATCATAATGCCATGTCATGTATGATGCATGTAGGTTGCAAGATTGTTCACCACAGGTTGTATGTTAGGTTGTTAACATGGCAATGGTACGAATTGTAACATCGTCACACTTGCGGTGGTAAGTACTGATTGCCTTTGCCATGGATGCCAATCGGCTCGTCCATGTATTTGGGACCACCACACCACTTGATAATAATATGAAACAAATGAACGCGGGCATTTACCTGTTGCTTACTTCTATGCTTGGTCGCTAACTACTTGTGCTTTTTGGGCAGTTTTGTAGTGTTCATTGTGCTCGTGTAAATATTATGTGTGGCATTTCTACTTGGTAACTGCTAAGTTTCTTTCCTCATCGTTGGCTCACCCGGTAAATAAGATGTGGCGTATGGATATGAGGTATATTTCCGTGAAAAAGTAGCATGTATACCATTCCTTATTTTGGTCATCTTTGAAAGCAGGTGCCATCTTTGTCATGGTTTAAAATTGATGAAAGGGTAATGGTAGGGATTGCAAGAATGTACGAAGTTGCTCATGCAATGGAGGGGTTTGTCGCATCGTGTCCGTCTTTTATCGCCGTTTGGGGTAGAATTTGTGGTGGCTTGCCGGTACAGCCTTGGTCACCATTATGGACTTGCCTTTTGTAGCCTTATGGATGTGAATAGCTTTGCCGTTTGTAGCCTTTTGGGTGCACAATTTCGTACTTTTGCCAATATGGCCTTGCCCTTTCTTGCCGAGTTTCTCACTTGTAGTATGGGGTTTTGCCTTTCATTGAATGCGAACATGTTTGCCTTTTATAGCTCTTTGGACTTTGTTTTAAGACTCTTGTTGTTGATTCCTTTCGATCCTATGTCTGTTTGATGTCCATGTTCTCAACTCAAACCAAAGGCACAAGATCCTTGTTAATACTCCCAATGATTGTTTGATTGGAAATCCACTCGGTTTTATGATCATGCGATCACGATGAAAGTTGCAGAGCAAAGGCAACACCTCAGAAACTCTGGATATCCATTACGAAAGTAGTACAAGACCCCGAGCAGTTCGGAATCATAAAATAAGAAAATGGCCATCAATCTCAGTTAGCCTAACTAACGAATACGACAATTTTTTAATGCGATGCAAACCTTTTCAATTCGTTCAATTCTTTTTATAAATTAACCTCTTGAATTTCTGGCGATCTTGGGACTGTCGTGCATTCGCGACTGCGATCTCCGTCTGTCCCTCTATTCCATTACACTCCCCTCACAAGCCATTTGATCCCTACAATGTAGGCATCACATGGTTGATAAAGAGCAAAACAAACTGATTAAATTAACTGCCTGCATCTGGATTCCGTTTTGTCTCTTGATCTCTAGATCTGAACACAAAACAATGCAATACAAAGCAATGTGGTGACACCCAGGCCCCCTACTGACTCCAACTCTACAATACTAGCCCGCCTACAAGCCCTAGGACAGCTTGCAGCTGTGGATAACCAGAAATTGTCATGGGGGGGGGGGGGGCTGGCTGACAGTCGTACGTCGTCTGGCTATCTGGCAGGCACACCAGTGCGCCAGTGCCAAGCAACCAACGATTGTCACCATCACCAATTAGTACCACAAAATAGCAGCACAACCAAAGGGAAGGAGGAAAGCAAACAAAGACAAAGAGAAAAAGGACAATTACCGAAAACCAATTTATCATTTTGTGATAACGCGATCGCAATGAAAGTTGCAGAGCAAAGGCAACACCTCAGAAACTCTGGATATCCATTATGAAAGTAGTAGAAGACCCTGAGCAGTTCGGAATTATAAAATGATAAACTGGCTATCAATCTCAGTTAACCTTACCGACGAAATTTTTTAAGGCATGGCGGTCCCCCGCCGAAAGCAGTGCACCAAAGCGGCTTGACCACGGGCAGAGCATTCATGGCGAGCCAAAGTTCACCAAAGACCGAGGCTATTGTACACAAAATCCCACGGTGCTGGTAGCACTGCACTGATGCACCATAGGGCCGGGGAGGGTCAGAGTGCACAATTGAATTCCGAGGCAAGCAGTGTGCAATGGGATAGGTGCACTGATGCACTCACTGAAAAAATAGAAACAGGTAAAGAAGGAGAGAGCACACAGTGAATGGATATATGAAGGACTGGTTCAGTCCAAAAGATCAGGCAAAACTAACGAAGCCCAGCAAAAAGACTGGTGCTCGCGAGAAAAAGATAGTAATATGCACAAAGAGAATAACAAAATACCAGACAGTGCTGCTGAGGGGAGGGTCTGGCGGATTGACACAAACCTCTGGAGCAGGCAAAGAGAACAGAGCGACGTGGAGGGGTGGCTGGGAGGTAGGGGGAAAAGTGGGGGGGCGGGGAGTGATGTGATGTGGCAGTGGCGTGGGAGAGAAAGCAGGTTATGTGTTGGGGGGGACAGATGGGTGCGAGGGAGAGGTGTCTGGGAACAGGCAACCGAAGACAGGTGGCCTGGAGGCAGGGAGCAGAAGAACCTCACCGACAAATACGACAATTCTTTAATGAGATGCAAGCCTTTTCAATTCGTTTTATGATTTAATCTCCTGAAATTTTGGCGACTGTGGGACTGTTCTGCGATCGCGACTGCGATCTCCGTCTGCCCCTCTATTCCATTACAACTTTTGGATGCGAATGGGTTTGTTCGATCCGGTTCCGTGGAGGTTCTAATGTAGCTGCCCTTTGTAGCCCCTTTGATGTGACTTTTGGCTGCTTGGTTGCAATTTTTGGGTTGCATTTTCTATTTATGTCCGTGACAAATTACTGCAAATCAGTGTGTTCTTGCTTTGGGTGCTTTCCCTATGGCCTTTGTGCTAAAGCATGGTACCTTTTTCAAAAATTGAAACCTGTTTACTTTTTGCGAAAGAAGTAAGTAAATTTTCAAATTTTTTCTCTCCCATTTCGTAAAAGAAACTGCTCAAAAACCCAAAACTTGCCCCTTTTCAAAAGGAGTAACCTCCTCAAATATCTTACCTCCGAAACTTGTACCATGCCTTGCTTTTTGAAATGCGGGATTGACCAGTGTCCCTTGTTGCCCAGGCTTTCAGGTTGCTACCACTGCCTATGTTCTGCCCCAGTATGAGGTAGGGAAAAAAAAATAAATCCAGTGCACATGCAGACTTGGTTGTGTCACACATGTGGTTGTTGTAGAAAACATGCACCATGTAAAACGTAAGAATGCCAATATGGCCTTGCCTTTTGTGGCCCCATGCAAGCGAATGGCTTTGCTGTTGTGTCCTTGTGGATGTTCCAACTTGTGTAGGTTTGCCTTACAGCTCTGATCTCAGTGGCCCATTGGATGTGCTCCCTTGTGTTGGCTTGTACATTTGCCAATATGGCCATGCCCTTTGTGGCCCTATGCATTCCTCACTTGTATTGGGTTGCCACTATGGCCTTGCCTTCTGTGGCGCTATGGATGCGAATGGCTTTGCCCTTGGTGGCCTGGTGGATGGTCTAATTTGCACTGGCAACAAGTGAGGTGCTCGTGGGTATAAAACCACCCCCAAATGGAAGATAAAACCACCCCCCCACCC
Organism: Eutreptiella sp. 'Long Island Sound 2002'; assembly: GCA_964036045.1. NCBI lineage: Eukaryota > Euglenozoa > Euglenophyceae > Eutreptiales > Eutreptiaceae > Eutreptiella > Eutreptiella sp. 'Long Island Sound 2002'. The sequence goes on along the minus strand of OZ038382.1, from coordinate 58,115,541 downwards.
CTTTTTTGGCCATTGTTGACCCCTGGGGTGGTGTTATTCCACCTGGGGGTGGTTTTATCCCCCCTTTTGCAGGGGTGGGTTTATCCCCCCAAAGGGGTGGTTTTATCTCCCCATTTGGTCATCTGGAGGGTTTTTATCACCCCTTTGGGGTGGTTTTGTCCCCCATTTTTGGGGATTTTATTCCCCTATTGGCCGGGGGGGGGGGGCGTTGGCCCATCTCAATGTGAACCAGGAAACTCATTCCCGGAAGACAGACAGACGCACCGTGCACTCTTCACACTGCTTTGGTTCAGATTGTTTTGCTTTGCTTTGCTGTGTTGTGCCTTACCTTACCCCCCCCCCCCCCCGGTGCCTAGGAACCGCCTTGTGCAAGAACCACCCCTTGGTTCTGCGGTCGAATTCTCGCACAACTTTTTTTACCAGTGGGTATCGGGTTTTCCATGGTTCTGCTGGATGTAGGACAGCTATTCACGTGTGCAAGACATCATTTCATGTCTGTTGCTACGGGTCCCCCCATCAGGGGGGGGTTCTGTATTTTTTTTTAGATGCAGATTATTTTTTTTTCACAGGTAATATTTTTTCTTAGCTAAAAAAATATTCTGCACTAAAAAAAGTATTCTGCGCAAAAAAAATACTGATACATTTTTTTTCTGCGCGCAGTATTTTTTTTTAGTGCAAACGCCGCAGATTTTAGAAGTGTTAAAAAAGTGTTATGGGCGGTTCCCTAGGCACCTGTGGGGGACGTGGTGTGTGCGGGGACCCCATGACCGCACGGGTGATGAAGCAAGTTTGATTTTGACCCGCCCCCCTCCCCCCTCAGCTTGGATTTACACCCTGGTTTAACCCATTTCTACCTTTTTGCGCATTCCCACCACATCCACTCTTTTTGTGGGTTGATTGCTCCCCACCAACAGAGGGCGCTGACCTGTGAGGCTTGCCACCAACCCCCCACCCACCCCTCTAGACCCCCTCTGGAGCAGGATCATTGCTAGCGGCAAGTGAGGGTTGTGCCTTGCATGTATGCTGAACGGGTGTTGTGCTCACACATCCCGACTTCTTTAACCCTCCAACAGCCAGCATCGTGGTCGTAGTAGACCCATCGCTGGGTTCCGCAACCTTGCTATGCACAATCATAGCGATGGTTGTGACCGGGTTTGGGCACAAAACGACCATCAATAGTTCTAGCCGCCGTGCTTGCAAGCTTTTTCGTGCGGAAGGCTTGCCTATCTAAAGTTGCGAGCCCAGTGTCTTCGTCACTTGGCGTCCCGGGCGTAGGTTCGGTTGTTGCCGTCGTTGGTACTGCCGCGGCAGGTTGCGGGGACGGGGTAGCAGCGGAGAGGCTCTGTAGGGCCGCTGCGTTGGGAACGGCAAGCTTGAAACAGCCCATGCATGCCGTTGTGGTGTTGGGTGAGATGGCAGCAAACGCCTGCTGCAAGCCGGTTCTCAGGCTAGCAATAGGTAGCTCGCCAACTGTCCCACAAACACATTTGTCAGACATTTTACGGTTTTATGAGCTGTATGTCAAAACGGGGCAGGGTAGGGTGAGAAATAGGAAAGTAAGCTACCCTATGGTTGAGTAGCCTAAGGTAAAGTCTAGTAAACCAACCTTTTGCATCTTAATCGGCACACATGTCAACACAAAGCAATGCAACGCAAAAACGGTACTACGGTTGATCATGGTACTACGTGCATTGCGGGTCCCTAAACCCCAACTCAAAGGGCCACGCAACAAAGCGTGGACTACGAATCCCTAACCCCAAATCTAGGGGCCACGCAACAAAGCGTGAATTGCGAGTCCCTAACCCCACCTCAAGGGGCCCCGCAACAAAGCGTGCATTGTGAATCCCTAACCCCAACTCAAGGGGCGCAACAATACTGACCAATATGGGGTTGTGAACCAAACAAACAAGGGTCCACAACAAAGGCGTCTTGTGCATGAGTTGCACAGTGACAGGTGCCTATGCCATCAAGTGGGTTGCATTATCCATCATCCTCACGTAATCTAAAGTGTACTGCAACAGCGCGTTCGGAAAGTGCATCTAGCATCAGGCAATCTTGTTGGCAGTGGTGTCATACCTGGCGTCATGTTGTCCCTAGATGCAACGCAGTATGAATCGGTGGTTTCTATTGCATGTTGCCTGTAAGGGCAGGGCAGGGACGTGGGGGTAGCGTTATCCGTTTTTTATTTTTTCTTTAGATGCGGAACATCTTTTTTTAGAGGTTGTATTTTTTCGTAGATCTCAAAGTGAGACGTTGTTTTAATTTTTCTGAGATTTGCAGCGGATTATTTTTTAGAGAGCCATCTAAAATTTTGGTCACTTTCGACCTTTTTTTTTAGATGTTTTGTATTAAATTTTAGATGTTTTTTATTTTTTTCGAGGTAGTATTATTTTTTAGCGCATCTACAAAAATATTTTCCCATCTAAAAAAATATTATCTCATCAGGGGGGGCCCTATTAGTCACTCACAGTGCACTCTTCGGACTTCTTTGGTTTAGATTGTTTTGCTTTGTTTTGCTGTGTCGTGTCATTTTGTGCTTTGGTGGCATAAAACCACTCTGGGGTGGTTTTATCATCCCGAAGGGGGTGGTTTTAACAATGGGGGTGGTTTTATCCCCCATAAGGGGTGGTTACATCCCCCCAAAGGGGTGGTTTTATCCCCCAAAAGGGGTGGTTTTGTCCCCCATAAAAGTGGGCATAAAACCACCCTGGGTGGTTTTAAGGGTGGTTTTATCCCCCATTTGGGGGTGGTTTTATGCCCGGGACCAAACAAGTGGGGTGGGTGGAAGACTGGCCCGGCTCCAATGTTTTGTTGGGAAAGAAGATGGCTGCTAACCCGTCTGCCAGTTCTCCACTGTACTGTCTAACAGATGCAGCGAGCCCAGTCACGGGAAGAGATACCCCAATGTGTCTAACGAGACCCGTCTCCTTGTGGGGGAGGAGTTGGGGGGTTTGGGATGGTTTGTTGGTTATATGGAAAGGGTGGGACGAGAAGGTAATGATTACCCATGGGAAAGGGAAAGAATGCGTAGACAAGCATGGAGGAAACCAAACTCATCATCATCATGGATGTGGTCAGCATCATCAACAAATGAAGCTGTGGCACTGGCTTGCAACCTCCTTTCTGAAGGACGGGTAGCCTGATCAAGCGCTGCAGTGCACCACCTCTGTGCTCCAGGTCAACTGACAAAAAAAAATAGCAAGAGCAAGCTGTTAGCCGGCTTCAAAGACCAGAGTGCCATCCGCCAGAGAGCACCATGTGCTATGACCTTCTGCACTGTGAACACCAGGAGCAAGGTGAACATTGAAACACCCCACTAAAGCAGGCCCCGGCAGGGTGATCCTCGGAACACAAAAGAATCTGTTTACTTTTCGCCCCGCCCAACACACACACACACACCAGCGCGGAGAACCAGGCACTAGACACAGCAAACTCTCAAATCATCCAGTGATGCTGAAGTCAATGCATCCATCTCCAAATGGCCCTTGGTGAATTGGTGGGTCAGTAATTAATGAATGATAAGTGGCCATTACCCACCGCAGTGGGCGTTCAACTACCAGCAATTGGTGGTCAACCGCTGGCGGTTGGACGCCAACTGCTGCCTCAGAGGGCCATCCTGAAGGGGCGGTCCACAGTGGACAGAAAACAAATCTTGTTGTGAAAGGACTGCCCTGGGCCCAGGCTATGCCCAGTGGTGTAACTACAAGAACGATGCGAATTTAAAAACCCCTGGATCCTCACCTTCAGCTAGATCCCGTTCCCAGGCCCAGGGACCGACTCAACCCAGCGCATTCATGCACCCCATGAAAAAAAAATAAGGCAACATCGCATACAATCGGACATGCATGCAGTTCCGCTTGGACTAATGTGGGTCAATCCAAAAAGGTAAGTGATGCACCAGGGGAAAATGACAACTGGTGCCCTTTGCAGGTACAGGCCAGTGCGGTCCTAGAGGGGGTTGTGGCAATATCCTGCTGGTGCATGCGCAAATGAAATAGTCAGTGCCTGCCCCGGTCATTCCTGTGGACATGGCCCCAGAATGAGCATGAGAGCATCACAGCCTCAAGGCCGTTCCCAATAAACAAGCGCGGGGCGGGTGGCTGGGGCTGTTGGTCCTGGCCGGACAACCTCACCAACAAACAACTGTGAGATGGCATCAGTGCCGCACACTAGGATTTGCGCGCACCGCTCGCAGACACTCGTTTGCATGCGCCAGACAGCGCCCGATAACCACCATCAGCAACAGTGGCTGCTGTTCACAGGTCGACCCGCTGCCAAAGCAGACCAACGGGCATACTCGACGCAGACATATTGCTACACACATGGAATGCTGTCGCGCTGCAAAACACAACCGACTCACGAGCCCCCTTGAGCCCTCAAAAGGACAGGCAGTGGTACAATGTCGGTCATGCACAGCATGCCCCATGTCCCTGCTTGATCCTATCGCATGTGCAGTGTGCAGCGGCTTCTTAGGGCTCAACAAAATCAAACCCCAGATGCCACCGGACTCGAAAACCATGTCTTGACGCTTTTGATTAGTAGATGGCCCCAAGTACATGTCGTTGGGGTGTCCTGACTGCGCTCTCCATCTCTTTCCAATGACGGGGGGAACTGCTTTTAGGCTCTAGATTTCGCACCGCATGAGGGCTGGAGCCTGTCACAATGTGGGGCCCGGATGCTTTTTTGGTCCGGTGGGGTGCGTTGGCAAAGAACCTTGCCCAAAGCAGTACTCATGGCCTTTTTGTGAGTGAGGGTGGTCCGCTACCCAGGTGACCGTGTGCAGCGGTTGGAGCAAGGAGTTGTCAGTTCTTTATGTGTCTTCAATTGCAATTTCCGCGCGGCCCGCGTCCAGTGCCCTCGCAATTGAAAGACGTATGTTGTGACGGGCAGGGCAAGCCACTGCCCCCCGAATCGCGGTCTTCAATGACAGTCTTCTGGAGAGCCGATGTGTGCTCAAGTGGGGTTGCTGGCGAGTTCCTGATGGGCCATGTAAGGCGCGCTCTCTGCCCAGGGCCCTCGGCCTCATTGCCCTGCCTTAACCTGCCCAGGAGCGTCGTAGGCGACTCCACGCGGCCCCAATCACATCCCCAAGTGCCCGCCTGCCCCCGCTGTCTCCGCATTGCCCATGCCGGCACCAGATCTCCCCTGCCATTTGCCGCCCCAGCCACATCAAGGCAGCGTCTACACCCTCACCCGCGATGGCCACCGTTGGGAAGACGCGCCATTTCCGACGGCCCGCATAGAGGTGCAGTCCCAAAGCGGCAGTGATCTCGTCCAGGCTCATGCAAAGGGGCAGGTCTTGTTTGTTGGCAAGCACCAGCAGAGGGACGCCTTGCAGCTCTTCTTCACCGAGCATTTTACGTAACTCCTCACCAGCCTGATCGATGCGCTCACGATCATTACTGTCCACCACAAAGACGCAGGCCGCAGTGTTTTGATAGTAGTGCCTCCAGAGAGGCCGGATTTTGTCTCTCCCGCCCACATCCCACGTATTCCACAATACAACACTCGTGTCATCTGCAGCGGTCTCCACGTTGAACCCAATCGTCGGGATTGTGGTTTCGATGTTTCTACCTTTGAAGATTTTATACAACAGGGTCGTCTTCCCCGCAGCGTCCAGCCCTTGCATCAGGATTTTGCATGGGCCATTGTACGTGCGCAGGCACATGCTTTTGATCTCCTTCGGGACGGGCGACCCTCTGTGGCGGCAATCCAACCCAAGCGCCGCAACAACGGGCCTAATCCACTTCTCTCGCCCAACAAACTTCTTGTAATAGTCGCATCTCTGGGCGTCGGGTAGAGCGGCATACGGCCCTGGGCACTGGCGAGCAAACACAGGCTCCCAGAGGCTGTCATGCGTAGCGGCTTCATACAAAACCCGCGACACTTGGCTGAGCGAAGCCCGGGCTGCGCCGAACCCGCAGTAGGACATGATGATGGCCCACACGTCTTCGGGCAGGCGTTTTGATATCTCGGGAAGTGGCATTGTGTCGTCTGGAAAAGAGGAACCAATAAAACATGTCTTGGGGCAGTTGGTGAGTTTGGGTTAGGGGGTCGTGGGGCTGGGCCTTGGATTTACCGTGTGGCCCTCGTCATTCGGAGGGGCAAACACGCAATCTCGATAAAAAGTGCTGTTGGCAAACATGCATTACTGGAGGGTGCGCACACCCTTGGCAGTGCACCGTGCGCTGGAACCCCCGGAAATAGTGCTGATGGTAGGAGAATCCCGCGTTCACCTTGCCTACTGCATGTAGACCCCTGTTTTGCGATTCCATGTGGTCCCTCAATGAGAATCGGCCACAAGTTGGCGAGGGTATGCCATTGCCCTTCACATAAGCGACACGGTGGCGAATTTGTCAAACAAAGGGGGCTTTTTCGCACAGCGCGCACACAGTGTGGGCACAGCGCCAATTATCACGTTGTTTCACCCAGGAACGCCCCTTGAAAACCACCCACCTACAGATGCATGCATGATCAATTCAAAACAGCATCTGGGGTGCAGAATTTAGGGCCCTGGTACCCGTGGCTACTGGTGGTGGAAAAAAGCCGACTTTTCGCACAGCACGCCTACAGCGCACAGTGCGCCCCCAAAGCCATTCCATTCTTTGATGATCCGCCATAGCAAACAAGGCAGAACAAGTTTGGCAAGTGCTGCACCTCGAAGGAGGTCCCTGTGAAAAATATAATCAACACAACGGCAAATAGAGCAAGGGCAAGCGAGAGCTTCCCTGTGGCGAAGCACTGAGATTGCCCCATGATATTGAAGCGGAGTCTATCCTCCTCGCTTTTTTTCTCTGCCTGCTGTTTTCGGGTTAGTCCCAGTGCTGGGGAAATTTGCTTGCACATGGGCGATGCAGTGTTGTAGAAAGAGAAGTGGACACGCCTTGTGGCGTGTTCAAGAATTCTTTGCCCTGACGTCGCATGCGTCGCATCAAAGAATGGTACCGTGGGGTACAACAACGGGCGAGGCAGCGACGAGTGGTGTGTTTCTGAAATTGTTGTGAACCCCTGTGCACTGAAAGCCTGGGCTTTTCGTCGGATGGTGCCTACCGGCAGGTGTAGGCACCAGCTGTCGAAAATTCCAGGCCCTCACGGAGCACCAGCTGTGTATGTTTTCCAAAACACACCGCTCCAAAGCGCCATTTGGGTTTCTGCACCTCAAAGAGGATTGCGGTGTGTGTTTGCAAGCCACTATGCACTGAAAGAATGGGATTCTCATCAGGTGTTGACTACCATGCCAATCGTCACACTAAACGTACATTATTCAATTTCAACTTCAAAGGCGGCGATGGCACAAGCTTTTCTGGCCAACCATCCATGGGAGCATGTCAGATCCATGGCAACCTCCATAGGCATCGAGGGGTCTTCGACTGTGCTTGAAGCCTAGGCCAGGGCTCAATGGTCCCACCTCTACCCACTGAAGGTGGCAAGGAGAGGAATGGTTGGCTTGGGGGATTTCACACACACACCCCTCTGCAAGGACAGCTCATTGTTTTCACTGCTGCCACCAGCGGTGAGCCTGGACTCCAGTACTTGTTGCAACCAGCGTAGTAATCCAGAGCCAGCAGGGTGGTGCCTACCAGGAAAGGTGCTGGGGAAGGCAGGGTACGGACGGCTGGAGAGTAATGGTCGCTTCTGATTGACTGAATGCCCACGCCGTAGGCACTTTCAGCCTTTAGTACAATAGGATGTGTCCTGCACATTAAAGCTGCAATCCAATAGTTACAGTGGGCAGTGCCCTGTAGTCGAAGTTACGCAGCACAATGACAGACCAAGGGCTACCAATGCTCGATGCTGCACAAAGGGGTCTAAACCTACACACTACAGGAGACTGATAGTCATCGTCAGTACTCCTCTGGCCTTGGGGGTTGACTGTCTGGGCCTCAGACTGTTGTTGATGGGCTTGTGTTGTAACAGTGGGCTGTGTAAATCTAGTACACCGTGCTTGTCTGCAACATTCACGTCTGGGGCCAGTGACGTGTCGTGAGCAGCTGTAAAAGGACAAACATTTAACAGCAACAACATGGGCATATCGAGCATAGGACATATGATACACAGAGGGCTGGGGAACGGCTATGACGCAGCGGCCGCCTTGTAGTATGCTCGCTGCTTCACCCATCTATCACAAAGGCGGCCGTGGCAGCCCCAGAAGCCTCACAAGCCTGATGAGGCAACCACCAGACAGGCTGCATACGACAGCAGGCTAGAGTTAGTGGCAGAAGAACTTTAGCCATACCCATTCCCTCCCGCTCTGCCAGCTGAAACCAGCGGTCCCCAAGCCTCGGAAGGTCCAGTGCGCTTCACTAGGCAGGGGATCTGTGAGGCCAACCCATGGGGTGATGGACATAGTAACAGGGGGGGTGTTGACCTGGCGTGCACACGGTGTGCTACTTTTGTACTCATTATCCCGACTTCAACCCCAGGTTTACCCTCCCCAAGAAAAGCCTCCCAAGAAGGCCAGAGTGGACCACAAACCTTCCCAACAAAGCACAACAGCATGAAACGAAGCAGCAGAATTCAGTAGCAATGCTCGTGACTTAGTCCATGTCTAACAAACAGTGATTTCTCCACAAGAATGGGTGTTGATACATTTTGTACAATTGCATTCACCACAAACTGTGAGGGTGGAGCGTTTAACAACAAAACGCACCTCTACCTCATCCTCTCCCTCATCTTGCGTGGCGGCTGAGATGCTTTTAGTAGTCCACACATGAAGCGGGTCATGGTTCCATGGTCAATAGGTGGGTGAAGGACCTTCCTCTGAATGTGAAATTGCGTGAAATGCAACAAAACAGGCACAACTGGTGCACCTCATCTGGGTGCTGCACCACATGTGCCTGACCAAACCCCAATGTCACAACTGCTCAAACAAATGCTCAATATGAGCCCTATACCAGCCATGCACAGCATTATACCCCTGCCGCCGTGAGGTCAAAAATCCTTTGTTTCCTCCAATGGATGGCACAATGACATGAATCAACCCTTTATAAGCACCGTCATGGCCTCCAGCCTCAGGATCCCACCTGTCAAAGGGGGGAGTCCTTCACTGGAGGGGCCACACCAAAGCATGGGGGTCCTTAACCCCAACTCGAGGGGCCACACCGAGGCGTGGGGGTCCTTGACCTCAACTCGAGGGGCCACACCGAAGTACGGGAGTCCTTAACCCCAACTCGAGGGGCCACACCGAAGCGTGGGAGTCGTTGACCCCAACTCAAGGGGCCACACCTTAGCGTGGGAGTCCTTAACAGCCACACCTAAGCGTGAGATGGTTGGCTTTTGAGTCATTTGTGCACCAGCAGTTGTTCATATTTTGCATGCGCACCATCCGCCCTTGGTACACGCTAGAATACCCAATCTTGATCTAGCCTAGAACACTCTAGCTAGATCGTTCTAGCCTAGATTGGATCAAAACTAGAACGATATGATAGCCTGGGTACAACACAAAAAACAAATTATCACCCACACACACAGACACACACATGCACGCACACACTTTGACGCAGGCACGGGCACTGTGGGGGTGCCCTCCCTTCAAGCCCTTAGTGGGGGGGGGGGGGCTTTGCTTTTGTCACACATTTTTCAGGGGGTGGCTTGAGAACTACCTTGGGGGGGGTTGGACTCAGGTGTCTGGGAGGGTGTTCTGTTCTTCGTTTCACAGGTGGTTTTGTCTTGGATTTTAATGGTGTTGATGATGAAATGCAATTTTGAAGTTGCAGGTATGCCATGCAACGCTGTGCAGTGTTGTGGTGTGTTGTGGTCTCTGAAGGTGTAAAGTGGTGTGGTGTGCTGTGTTGCAGCCTGTTGTGGTGTGTGATCTGTTGTGGTGTGCTGTACTGTGCGGTGGCGTGGTGTGTTGTGTCGTGGTCTGATTGGGTGCGCTGTGGTGTGTTTCAGTGTCATGTGGTGTGGACTGGTGTCATGTGGTGTGGCCTCCTGTCATGTGGTGTGGTGTGGTGTGCTGACCTGCGGTCTGCTGTAGTGTGTGATTGGCTGTGGTGTGTTGTACTGTGTGGGGGGGTAGTGTGTTGTTGTCACATGACGTGCCCTGTGGTGTGCTGTGTTTTCATGTGGTGTGGTTGATGGGGTTGGTTGAATGGTGTGTTGGTTGCTTGGTAGGTTGGGTTGTTTGGCAGCTTCGGTTATTTGTTGGGTGTTTAGCCGGTTGCGGCTTGCTGTGTGGTGTCTGCACCCTGTGGTGTGTGTTGTGGCATTTTGTTGTATGCTCTTTGATGTCACATCGGTGAGTACACCTGTATTTGCTGCCATTCCAAGGGAGGGGGGGGGGCGGTAAGCGTTAAATATTTTTGTTCCAGCGGCGTTCTAGGGAACCGTTCTAGCGGTGATCTAGCGACGCTCTAAATGACACCACACTACATGACACCACTTTACACCTCCTGAGACCACAACACACCACAACACTGCACAGCATTGCATGGCATACCTGCAACTTCAAAATTGCATTTCATCATCAACATCATTAAAATCCAAGACAAAACCACCTGTGAAACGAAGAACAGAACACCCTCCCAGACCCCTGAGTCCAACCCGCCCCCCAGGTAGTTCTCAAGCCACTCCCTGAAAAATGTGTGACAAAAGCAAAGCCCCCCCCCCCCCCCCACTAAGGGCTTGAAGGCAGGGCACCCCCACAGTGCCCGTGCCTATGTCAAAATGTGTGTGTGCATGTGTGTGTGTGCGGGTGTGTGTGTGTGTGTGTGTGTGCGCACATATGACTAGACATGTACCAAATGCGATGGTTTCCATGTGTCTTTGTGTCATGGAACCTCCCCCTTCCCACATTGGTGTGTTTTACTTGCCAAATGTGTGTGCATGGTTTTGTGCTAGCGTCGTTCTAGCGAAGCGTTCTAGGAACGTTCTAGCGCCGTTCTAGCCGGGCGGCACTAGAGCACCGCTAGAACGTTCCTAGAACGGTTTTTTGTACTTGTTGAATTTCATGTCAAAAATGTGTTTTTGTGAGAAACAACGTATGGACCCCCTAGTATGGTAATAGGGGTCCAATTTGCACCCTTCATACCCCCGCCCCCCTATGCCCATGGGGGCTCAATGGTCGGTACTGATTGTCTGAATGTCCCCGCCATAGACACTGTCAGCCGTTAGTTCGAATGTTCATGTGTTCCGGGCAATTGCAAATGCAAAGTGTCCCCTTCTTGGTTGGGGTGCTCCACTATCTATGTACATAGCCGAGATCAGCTTGCGTTGACGACCGTTCAGTGGGCGCCGCCCAGGGCAGGTTAGTTGCTGCATTCAAATCCAATACTCAGCCCGCCAAGAGAATAAAGCGTCAATCAAGGATCGACTGCATTCTACCACTACCCATGTTCCTCAGGCTGCTGATGCATGGCACTCACTCGGCCTTACCGTTGGTCCATGGAAGATTACGGTTTCACAGGGTAAACACTGGTGGTGGAGTTGAGAGAGAGAGAGGCATTCAGTAAACAGGGGGCGCCAGAGCCAAAAAGGCACTGCTGGCCTAGGGGGGGAGAAAGACAGGAATGAGAAGAGGCATGCTCGTGGCGATCGGCCAGTTGCGATTGCCGTCAGTCGAGTAGGATCACCCACCATCCGTACTGCAGCTTGATATTTGTGAGTGATCCCATGTAGCTGTGCCACTGCCGGAGTCTATACCCTTGCTGCCCTGGGAGCTTCCTGGCAGCGCGGAGGGGGCTCCTGAGTCGTTAGCATCAAGTTCATTTTCAGGGAGTGCAAAAAGTTGCTTAGTGCGCAGAAAAACAGTGCTTCATCAGAGTGATTAGAAGACAAACCAAGCGTCAGATAGTGGGAGCAGTAGGGCGACCCGAGGCCCGATTGGCTGTGTCTCAGTCGTCCTGGTCAGGGTCCGCGTCACCAAAGGCCTGCACTACCTGCTGGTAGGCTAGGACCAAATGGGGCAGCCCCATGCACCACAGCCGCATTGTATCCTTGGGAACTCCAGCAATGCGTTGTGTTGTGATGCCAGTTTTCAGCGACCTGTCAGTGTCGACCTCCGTGATGACAACCGAATGGTCCATGGAGTGGACTCCGCCGCGTGTTTTCGACTCAGGCTGGCGCCTCACAGGGTGCGGGACGCGCCGTTCGAGCCAGTGAGCCAGTGCGACAAGGAGACTGTATTGCTTTGGTTCCGGTATGGGTGGGACAAGCGTCCATGTTCTGTAGCTGCTGGACGCTGCTGCCAGATGCTCAGTGACGGTCACATTGTCAATCAGATTGCGGTCCTGCCTTCTTCGTTTTTTCTCTGTCCGTCCAGGATCAGACGACCTGCTTCCCCGCTTCCGCTTGCGGGTGGAATCGCCGGGTTCCATTGGGCGCCGCAGCAATGCAATGGAAAAGGCTATTCAGAAGAAAAAGGAAAAAGAAAAGAGAAGAAAAGGCGGGGGAGCGCAGGCACACTACAAAGACCGGGAGACGACCACGCGTAGCCCTTGCGGCCGCTGTGAGGGTCTCTCGGCGGCCAGGGTTTGCGTGACACCACACCCCTATTGCCCCAAGTAGCCTGGATGGGCTATGTGCCAAGAGAAATGGCAGCTCAAAATCCATAGGTCAATGGCAATTGCAGGAGTTGGCGCCGGAGTGGAATGTGTATTGGGGGGAGGGCACCTGGTGGAACCCGTCGGGCTTAGCGGCTGGCCTCCGTGGAGCACGACCGCACACTTGGTTGGCTGCTGGTCGATGCCCCTGAGGTGCTCCACGTGTCTGTATCACTGCCACTGCTTGAGGGGGTGCTTGCACCCCCGTCCGACCGAAGCGTGAGGTTGAGAGCCTGAGAGCTGTGAGCAGGTGATGCCCTTCCGCAGAGGTTGCCCGGAGAGGAGACTCGTGCAGGGAGAAATCTAGCCGTTTAACAATGGACGGTGTTTCTTCTAGTGAGGAGAGTTTGGCTCTTTTGGGTGCTGCCGGGGTGCCCGTGAGGCAGAGCAGTAGCTGAGGCGTACGGGGGTGAGGGTAGCGGGGGTGGAGCTGCCTGCCTTGATCGGTCAGGCGGTCTGCCTTATTGTTGCCCTCGATGGTCACATGCGAGGGTACCTTGATCCAGTGTACAATGCGTGATTTGTTGTCAAGTTCCATTAGCAGTTGTTCCCACAAGGGGACGTTGGATACCGGTCCTGACGAGCCAACCCACCCCCGCAGTCGCCAGCGGCGGGCTGCCCCGGACGCACCCAGGATGACGTATTGAGAGTCCGTGCATAGTGCAACGTCACCTGTGTGAAAGATTTTAAGTGCTCTAATGACTGCCAGCAGCTCGGCGGAATTGTTGGTTTGTCGGTATTCATCAGGTACATATGCAGGGATGCTGGTGTGATGGTCACAGAAAATGCCGTATCCTGCTAGTCTGCCTGCCGGTCCTTCTACAGCGGAGGAACCGTCGGTATAGGCTCGCGGGATACCTTGGTCCTGAAGGTCGTGCGGGACTTCCTGTAGCTCCTCTGCTTTTTCAAGTTTGCACATTTGTCGTGCCGTGGCGCGCGCTTTTGCTCTGGTGGGTGGGGGGGTAGGGGGGTTATTGGGAAAAGAGGGGGGCGGGTCCGGTTGCTCTACCGTGGGTTGTGTGGTGGTGCGAGAGCGGGACGATCGCCGCAGCTTGGCCAGGAACCAGGTGTGGATCGTCCCCGGGATGGGAGGTAGCGTGGGCACGAGGACCAGAGGTTTAGAACATGATACCATTGGTCGCAGAATTTGTCCCACGTGACCCTGAAATGTGACTGGTGTTTTTTAGTGCATCGGAGCGACTAGTTGGTAATTACGGCTGACCAGCCCACAAGGCCTGCTAGGGTGCTCAGTGAGGCTGCAGGGTCCTCTTGCGGTAGTTGGAACACGTTAAAAGGTTGGAAACCCTCTGGCCTGAAGACCTGATTAATGAATTCAAAGGATTTTTGAACAAATTGACAGTGATGCATTGAATGTGCGACAGTTTCTAGTTCCTGGTCAATAGGGCACCACACCTCTAGCGGTTTCCAGCTCTGCTGACGATGGCCTACTGGGAGTCTGGCCCATAATGCCTTATGAATCCCTGCTTAAAAAAAGAGATTCCAATAAAACCAAAAATCTAAAAAAAAGTCATTCGCATGCCAAAGATGTCATAAAATGAGATGCTTATTTTTTTAGATTTTGATGAAACAAAAAGAAAGGCAAAGCCGGGGGGCAGGGGGTCAGAAATGCAGCTCCCAGGGGAGCCAGGTGGCACCCCACAAGATGAATCATCCACATTCCCCAGCAGACACTGAAAAACAAGGCACAAAGGCAAAGAATAGCAAAGAATACCACCCGATGCCATATTGCAGTTGGCCAAACACTTTCAGAACTTGCTGTTGCGGTGCACATTGCATCGGGTGAAGATGATCCAAACCACTTGGTGGCGTCGGAACCTGCCAGCCCAGAAAGGAAATTGTGATTATTGCACGAACGTCGTGATATCCTTTTGCTGGGCTGACTTTCTATGTTATTTCTGGCTGAGTTGGAATCACTACAGCCACTAAATGCGCGCGTCGAACCGGGTCGCAATAGCACATTGAACAATTTGAAAAACAAAAGACTTCACTTACAACATTATCATTTCCGTCCCACCATCCAAGAAATGAAACAATACCATTTTGCCATATCACATCATGCATGAGGTGCCCAATATCATGCTCAACTCAACTGTTCCGAAATAAATCCTTTGCCCACAACTTCACAATGTATGACAACTCTGTGTTCTCTTTGTGAAACAGTAAGTCTCTGCCATTGCAGGTCATTGCAAATTGGAAACCCACTTGGAGGACTAACCAAGATTGTCGTCGTGCCACACGAAACTTTGTGTGCGTGTGTGTGTGTGTGTGCGTGTGTGGGGTAGAGCAATATTAAAGAGGGAGGCCCGCATGGGTCCAGGGCCCCCAGCGGTCGCCTGAGGCGCCAGCTTGAAAAAGACAAAAACTACAGCCCTGACGGGCTGCGGAGCTGCCTCTGGTGCCTGCTCGGGTCGCGGTAGGGGGCCTCACCCGAGCCAGAACCTCTGGGGCGTGGGGGTTATGTCACCTCGGTCCCTGCTCTCCCGTGCTTGGCAGCGCCCGGCGGCGTACAACGCCTTCTCTTGGCAGGGGGGGGGGGGGTCGCATCCACCCTTCCTTGCTTGTGTGCCCGCACCCGGCCCGGTGCCGTGTCCAGGCCCCGCTGTCGTCTGCGTCTCTTCGCCGACGTTGTGCCCCCCGCCCCGGGGGGGTGGGCCTCCGCTCTTCGTGTCCCCCGCTGTCGGCCCCGCATTGTCGGTCGCGGATGCTCGGCATGTCCCCTGACGCAGCAGTGCCGCACCCCCCGACCCACAGTTGCACAGGCTGCGCATTGTCTATGCTGGTGTGCCACGCAGACCCACAGGCGTGGCAGCCGCGTCCCCTGCTCAGGGCGTCTCCCCACCACGCATCTTTGCGGCGGGGTGAAAAGCGCCGTTCTGCCACAGCGCGCCGCTCCCGCCGGAAAGTCCGGCTCCTCAGTGACACAGTACTGTGGGCCTCGCCTCGTCCCCGGTGGGAGCACCGGGCCCGCGTAGAAGTCGCTGGCGCACGCCCCCGCCGAGCGCTTCGCTCCTCCCTTGCCCGGGCACTTCACTTCCTGGGGCTGTTGCGCCGGTGCCGACTTCACCTTCACGCCCTGTGCTCGTCGGCGTTTGCTCTGCTGTCGAGCCACCTTTGCCTGCTGCTGTTGGGCCCATCTCTTTGCGCTGTACTGCTGCATACGGCGCAGGTGGTGCTAGACCGCAGCTGGGCGTGTGAATATAGGCCTGCCTTTTACCCCCGCCGTGGTGCCCGCCCCCAGCGGGACCAGAGAGCGGCACCTGTTGGTGAAGCCCGCCGGGAGAATGGACTCCCGGCCCGCCGCCTTCCACAGCAGACTGACCGCCAGCCGTAGGACTCTTCCCTTCTCTTGCAGCGACATCTCCCCCCCCTTAAATCGTGTCTGAGGGGTAGGGGGGAGAGGTCTCCCTGTGTACGATTCGAAATCCAGCGCAAGTTCCAGGAAAGACACTTGCCGGTGTGCCTCGGGCAGGCTGTCGTCTCTTGGCAGCCATTGTAGCTCTGAGAGCCACCGCAGTACGGCCGGTTGGAAGTCCGGCCCCCACTTCCAGTCTCTGGGCAGCTGCCCCATTGCCGGCAGGCATGTTTTAGTCGGCCGCGGGAGAGGGGGCTGAAGCTGGTGCCAGGGATATTGCTCCTGGGGTGCTTTGCGCTGCTCCACGGGAAATAGAAGGGATTCTTCCTCATCCCGTTGCTTTCGGGCCCGGATTACCGCCAGGAACATGCAGTGCAGCTGGTGCACAAACTGTTCCAACGGGTTCTGGTCGTCGTGTGCCCAGTGGTGGCCCGCCAGGGCCAACTCCTCCCGCTGTCTTGACGCCTCGTCGGGGTCTTCGTCGGGCCTCGGCACCCAGTGTCTCGAGACCCTATTCAGCTCCTTGCAGCGCTTCTTCCAGCCCGGCCCCCTCGCCAGGCCACTTCGCTTCACCACCTCTGCTGACAGCAGTCCACACAGGCGCAGGCAAGGCGGCCAGTCAGACAGCGCCCCCAGCTTGAGGGCCCGTGCCAGCAGCATGAGCTCCGGCAAGAAGGGTTCCCGCGCCGACTTCCAGGCTGCACACCAACATAGCAGGTGGTCTTCGTCCTCTCGCGTTCCCTTACTACAGTAGGGGCAATTGCCATCCTGGCGCAGACCTCTCCGATGCGCTCTGTCCGCGGTCCACAGCGCCCCCGCCATCACGCCTCGCAGCATCGACCTGTCTAGCTCCGTGGCGCACCGCTCCAGTTCGCTCAGTGTGAGCTCCCTGTCGATCCGTGCTCCCATGCCGCCGAAGAGTCTCGGTCTCTGTTTCTCCAATGCTTCCAGGTGATGCTCCCTCAAGGACTCTCAGAATGGGTGCTCCACATACTCCTTGGCTGCGTGCACCAGGTGCACCGAGATCCCGGTTCGCGGCATGGTGCAACTCCACCACCCCCGCTGGTTGCGCCAGCCGAGGCGCCGGAATTCTCGCAGTGCCCGGCCGAGTGGGCCCGTGCCTTTGGGCTCCTCCGTATGCTCCCAGACTGCTTGTGTGATAACTTGGGCAGTGCCCGGGACGCGTGCGATGTTCGCGAGCCAGCACATCCGCTTGTACGGGACCACCATGGATGGTGCCACCCTGTGTGTGTGTGTGCGTGTGTGTGTGGGTAGCTCGTCATCGAGGAGTTGGTGCCGGAGTTTCTTTAGGGGCCAACTGAATGCAAAGCCTGTGTACCACACCACAGCTTGACCACAACTTTTTTTGCCTTCGGGGGCAATGTGCAACAAAAAGAGATCTGAAAATATGTGGTTCCGCTCACTTGGGGAGCACAGACTGCATGGGCACAGGCCCGTGCCCTGAAACAGTCCACAGCACCCCAAATTGTCATGTCTCATATCATTTTGGTGGTTGTCAACAAAGGGGGGGGGGGGGTTAGGTTAGGGGTTAGGGGTTGGCCAACAAACCAAACAGTTGCCCTGCCCATCCAGGGGTCTGTGGGCCCAGGAGCCTGCCAAAGCGGAGGGGTCCAATCGCAACTCCACGGGCAAGACGAGGGGCAAAAGGCCTGGAACTGCAGCACACCGTTGATGGGGACACCACATCCGGAGCCCATTGGCCCTTTTGTACACCGCCCACATCAGCGCACCCCCCGAACCTCAGGGTCGCCTACGCCTCCGTTCTTTCTCCCGCGGTTTGACCCCTTGTGCCTCGAGAGCACCTGCGAAGGTGTCCCTCAACGAATGGAAGAAGGGTCGGAGGTACGCAGCCCCATTGGCCTCAAAATCACATGCTTGGCGTCACGACCAGCAATGCAGAACGGTCTTTGGGGGGCCCAGAAGACCTCAGCCTCCGGTATTTCCCTCGCCGTTGGGCCCGTTGCACCTGGAGAGCCCCTGCAACGGTGTCCCAGGGGGGGGGGGTGTTGCATGTGGGGCCTGCCCTTTCAGAGGAGTGGACGCCCCGGGGGCCGCACCTTTCCACCGACACCCCCTGCCCCACTCTGGAGCGACACAGAAGACTGCATTGGGTCACACCAAAGAAAATGCACTCGACAATGCCCCCCCCCCCCCTTTGCCCTAAACACGGCCCACACGGGGGGTGCGACTCCTCGGGTTTGGACGCCAACTACCCCCCCCTAACCTTTGGCCAGAGGCCCCCTGGGGGGCGGGGGGTTCTGAGAGGGGCGATGGGGGTTGGGGGGGTCTGGCAGGGGCTTTGAGGGCTCCAGGTGGGGCAATTTGGGTGATACATGCTCCCAAGGCAAGCGTTGGTCAATCACAGGCTCTCCTTACCCCCCCCTTGCCCGCCCTGACGGCCCGGGTTCTGGTTCAGGGGGCAAAAGTGCAGGAACGCGGGGCCGCCGTGTTTGGACAAGCTCATGTTAGGGCAAAGGGGGGCTGGGGGTATCCACAAGTGCCGCTCGTAGACTTCGTCGGCCTGGAATTCGCCGATGATTGCGACAAGATTGAAGTCTTCCATCGCACTAGATAATGAGGCTCCTACCAGGGATGTATTGGAATGGGGGGAGGTATCCCCCCCCCCTCCACTCCAGGGTGCCCAGCCTATGCCCAGCCACTGTCCCCCTGACGCCAAGTGTGCCCCCCCCCCCCCCCCTTGGCCCTGGTGCCGGCCAAACGCTGCGGACGCGCTGATGCATCGAGTCCACGGCCATCCTCCGGAACGCATCCTTTCGCAGAGGGCAGCGCGGCGATCCCGGGCCACGAACGGTCTGCGTGGGCCTGTTCCACTCGACTCCGGCCGCCATTGACAGCCCGAGGCCAGGCAGCTCCAAGCGAGAGGCAGACGCACAACACCCCCCCGCCCCGGCCCGCCTGATTTACACGCCCCCCAGCCCCCCCCCCCCCCCCCAAGGGGTGCAGTAGAAGGGAAGGGACCTCCGAGGCGGCCCCAGAAGCGGTTAGGCAGGCGGTTGGAGGGGATTGCCGAAGCGGTTGGGGGCGGTTACTATCGGTTACAAACGCCGTTGAGGCTGGCACTTGGCGTCAGGGAGACTGCAGCTGGGCACAGAGGAAGGACCCTTCCGCCGGGCCGCCCCCGGATGCGGGCCCCTGTGAGCGCCCCTCTCTCTACCCCCCTCTCGTCGCAGAGTCCCGATCTCTCTTGCCTGCCTCCCGCTCCCGGGCCCACGCCGCCTCCCCCTCCAACTGCACGTGCACCTGCCGCCACTCCTTCGGCGTCAAGGGGGTGCACTCGCCGTCCTCAAGCCCCGCCTCGCCCACCCACTCCACCTCCGCCGTCTCCTCCCGCTCCCCCTCCCGCTGGCACTCCCCCTCCGCCTCATCCTCCAGGCGCTCGAGCCCGGCTATGCCCCCGGTCACGACGATCTCCGCGCCCTGCAGCGGCGTGTGCCGCACGCGCCACACGACGCCCGGGATCTGGCTGAGCTCCGACTGCACACGGGTCGTGACGTCCAGGTACTCCACGCCGGAGCTCTTTTTGGGAGGGTACTTCAGGGTCCAGACGAAGCGACGGCACAGACGGTGCTGCAGCCAGTCAACCAGCACTTCGAGGGACTTGAAGGGGTGCAGGGTCATGTCGCAGAAGACCCTGAGAAAGGACGCCGATCGCGCGACGCACGCCACTCATTGTGCACGAGGCACTCCACACGTCGCAGCACACACTACACGCGACATACCCCCATGCGGCCTCCACAACCACCAGCACGCACCTACGCACACTCACGCACACCCGCACACCTGCACACAAACACATACGCCACAACTGCGGCAAACCCACACCCACTGCCGCCGCAGTTGTAGCCCAAGCCGCACTCAGGGGGATTTCGCGGACCGCGCGCGCACTGCGTCAGGCAGTGCAGCAACAGCCTGAAAGAAGACCAATTACAGGCCTGCAAACAAGGGAACGTTACCAAAGAAATGGCACAAACGAAAAAGAGAAGCGCAAATGCATCTCGTGAACGTTTTGGGGCTCCCAACTGGACGCAGGAGCCTCTCAATCGGCTGAAACGGTCTCCAGAACAATCCCCAGCATATGCACTGCGCGGACCCTGTTCGATTACCCCCTGTGTGACATTCCGTCTGGTTGTTGCTCCTTTACGGGGCCCTAGACGGTCACCCGTTCTTCCCTTCGCATGTTGCGTCAGGTCGCTACTTTCTGTCGGCCGCTGCGGCCGGTGCTCTTGCTGGTGTCGTTTCCGCGTTCGCGGAGCCCAGTAGTTGGCGTGTTGGGACTGTGCTGAATGTGGCATGGTGTGCCGTTTGCGTGTCAGCGGCGCCCAATAGTTGGCGCATTGAGGATGTGCTGGTTGTTGCCGGGGTCGTTTGACTGTTTTTGCTGTCCACACACCTCTGTCCACAGGCCGTCCATAGCCTGCCTCGCTGTGTTTCTGTGCGGCCCAGGTGCCCTGTTCCTCCACGCGCTGTCCGGGCCGTCCACCATATGTCCTTTTCCCCCTCACGGTTGGTCTGCCCCTGATGGGCTCCCACTCCTGTTGCGCAAACAGCCCATCTGGGCTGCGGGAGACACCCCCCACCTGATGCCGGTTGAGCAGGGGTTGCCCTGGCACCCGGTAGCGACGGGGTTGGCTGGCCAAGCCATCCCCTTTATTGTCGCTGCTTCCCATGCGCACGCTCTGCCATCCGCTCCATTCTCCAGGAGCCTCTCAATCGGCTGAAACGGTCTCCAGAACAATCCCCAGCATATGCACTGCGCGGACCCTGTTCGATACCCCCCCCCCCCCCCACACACTGAATTTGGAATACCCAAAATAGGGGACATGTGCCATGCCCTATGCAGCCTTTGCATTGAAACCTACCCTCAAAACCACGCTGATGTGTAAATCTCATGGACAGCACCGTTCTTTGTACATAGCACAGCGGTGTGCCCAGAGGTGTGCTTAGCCACTGGGGGCGGGGGGGGGGCGCGGGGGGTCATTTTGGGGCTGCCTGAGGACCAGCCAACGCACCCACCCACTCAAGCTGACCCACGCACCACCCCACCCCCCCCGACCCCCCCCCACCCCCCCAGTAGGGGGGGGGGGCTTTCTCTCATCCCGCATCCCATGTCCATTGCATACTGAAAATTTCAGGGAAAGGTAAGTGATCTGTTCTGTAAAAAAATCAATCAACCCAGGAATTGCATCCAGGATCGCATCTCCCAAATTCAGGTGGTAAACCGCTAGACCATCTGCTGTCACTGACACAATCGATGAAGTGTACTGTGTATAGCCTGACGTTCGACCTGTCACTGTCACTGTCAACCAACAAAAGTGCGATCGTCCCCGCCGCATCGTGTCCAGCTTCTGTGAACCCACCCACGCACCCACCCACCCAGACCCTACCCCGCCCCCCCTGGGGGGGAATAGGCACTGTGGGCCCAATTGCCCAAAACCAAACTACCCCACCCACCCACAGGCCACAGGACCCCCCCCGCCCAGTGGGGAGGGACAAATCTTAAAGGTCTGGGTGTGCCTCAAACGTGTGCATAGGGCCGGGGGCATGTTTTGCTTGCAGAGGTGAGGGGCGTGCGGGTGTGCGTATTGGACGTCCAGGTCAGGTCAGGTCGTGCCAGCAACCACTGTCCGCAAGCCCATCAAATGATGTCGAGCGGGAAGACGTCTGGTCACGCTCCGAGGGGCAGGGCAGGACGGACCCTCATAGATGTTGGCAGGACGGCCAGACGTATCGGACTTTAGCAAAAAACGAAAGCACACAAGCACAGACACCAAAAGCAGGCAAACAACTCGACAGTGTGCCGCGCCCCCGTGATCTAAGAGTCCGGAATACATCCCACGTGTCAACATCGACCGATTTACACCCGCACCCACACCGCAGGCAATACCAGTCCACGCGGCGGTTGGGGCGCCAGTCCAGCGCGTCCGCCTGCACGTAGTCCAGGTTCTCCCGCTCCAGCAGCCGCTCCATGGCCTTCCCCGTCGGCCCCACCCGGTCCACACTGATGACCCACGCCTTCGTGGCCTGCGCCAAGTACGAGCTCCAGCCGCCGGGGAACGCCCCCAGGTCCACGCACACCTCCGCGGGCCGAGGCCTGTGCCCCATGTAGTCCAGGTGCTCCTGCAGCTTGAGCCACGCCGCGGACGGGGGCTTGCGGAGGCGGCCCGACGGCTGGTTCTCCCGCAGGCCCCCGGGCCATGGGACCGGCAGCCCGTAGCCGGCGTGGGGGTCGCGGCGCACCACGGCGTGGGACACGTAAAGGGCCTGCTGCTGCGCCCAGAACAGTTGCACCAAGAGATTGCCGTCCTGCAGACGTGGAGGGGGGCGTTGCGTTGGGGGACAGGGCCGCCTGGAACGAAAAAGGTCACACTCCACCACACTGACAAAAATAGAGTGCTCACAGTTCCCCTCCAACCGCCATCAATTACCCGCCAACCGCTGTCGGTTACCTGCCAACTGCCATCGAATACCCGCCAACCGCCGCGGGTTGGCCGCGCTGGGCATCTTTTTGTGCCCACTCTCCGCCTGTGACGATTTTCGACCCCCTCCCTGCTTTGCCTCACCCCATACCCACACCAAACAATGCACAAATTGAGTGGCCCCTTGAGTTGGCGATATTGACGCACAATCCACAAATTTCTGTCGCTCCTTGAGTTTGGGATATGCACAGGTTTCACGGCTGCCTGCCCGGTATAGCAAGTTGCCCGGTATGGGGGTGATATCCACTTTCTACGGACTCACCTGGGGCATTACATGTGTCTTCGGCGAGGCGTAGAGATGGGGAGCCATGCAGTGTCAACCCTGTCCCCGTGCGTGCTGCTGCATGACGCATCACGCCCTCATCCATTGCCCCGTCCTCTGTTGTCGTGTGGCTACAGCTGCTCCCATGGCCCCACCAGATTTTCGGTTGCTCAGCCCTCCGCGTCAGCGCGACACTATAGCTCCTCATGACATGTAGGTGGTCAGCAAGGCCTCCTGCAAGGACCACGCGTTGCTGTACAATTGCATATATGGCCCAAGCAAAGTCGTTGTCACTGGGGTTGCAGTGCTGGTGCAGACCTTTGGATGGTGGTTCTCGGTGCTGCAGGCGACCATTAAACCGCTGATGCCGGCTCTAGTGCGTGATTGATACCGAGCAAACCCGTGGATACGTGCCTCCTCCACCCCCACTCCTGTCCTCATCCTCATCCTCCAACACAACATCATACACATCCTCAACATCTGTGCTGCGCTATGCCCCTTGGGGAACAACCCAGAAAACTTGAAAATCAAGCAGAACCTCAGCATCCACAGCCTCATCCATCCATACTGTGGTGTCTAAAAAGAGGAGATTGAAGCCCTTTAGAGAGCACCCCAATAGTGTGTGAAAATGGGTGAAAATAGGTGACAATGGGTGACATCGGGTGAAACCCCAATATGCCATATCACGAATGCGGAAGAAGCATCAAATATCTGTTATCAAACAAAAATGATGCCCCTAGTATCATAAAGTGTGGGTTTCTAGTACGGCTAGATGCCCAAATAGTTGCACAGGGCTCCCCCTATTGACAAAGGCATGATCCCTCATACACACCTGAATGCCCTCGGCCATGTTTCCCTGGGCCGCACGCAGGTCAGTTGTATGCATATGCAGCAATGTTCAGCGGTTCTTCTTGTTGGGCCGAGGCCTGATGATACAACATTTGTCCACCTTTTCCTGCCTTAGGCTTGCTAGGCTTGCTGTCTGTCCTGCTGGGCTATCTTTCGTCAACCCCAAAGGGGTCTGCATGGCACTCTGCAGTAAGGCGCACCGCTGTGTTGCTGTTTATGTTTTGTGGGGGAGGGGGGGGGGGCAACAGATCCACACATCCCTGCCCCCCCCCCCCCCCCCACCCATGACAACAGGTCAGCCCCCGCGTGAGGGCGGGCGCATGTGCATGACCGCCCTGACCCCACTGCCGGCAGGACACACCTGGGCAATGGTGTGGCGCGGGTGGCCCACCTTCCGCCCACTGAAGATCTCCTTCTTCCAAACCTCCTTGTCCCATTTCTTGATGCAGGCCTTGAACATCAGCCGCGACCTGAAGACAGCAACGGAGGGCCCGTCAGCGACGTCAGGGGGCCCCGAAACCGAAGAGGCAGGGAGGACAGCAACGTACCCCCCGTGCCCAAGGGGGATTACTTGCACGGCACGCGCACCGCGCAACGGGTTGGAAC
The DNA here is from genome assembly GCA_964036045.1 of Eutreptiella sp. 'Long Island Sound 2002'. Taxonomy (NCBI): domain Eukaryota; phylum Euglenozoa; class Euglenophyceae; order Eutreptiales; family Eutreptiaceae; genus Eutreptiella; species Eutreptiella sp. 'Long Island Sound 2002'. The sequence goes on along the minus strand of OZ038382.1, from coordinate 58,091,391 downwards.
AAACGATGGGGAAAAGGCCATCCCTTGGTAACTCGGATACTCAATGCCCACGTAATGCCCAAACTCGGAGGCGGGGATGACGGTGGCAGGCACCCTGATCGGGTGCAGGTGACAGTGATGCCTGCAGGAAGCCGTGAAAGAGGGTGAAACTGCAATGGGACCGAGTGCAGTATGTGCAATGGTAATACCTTTTACAGCTCGGAAACACATGCACATGCATTTGACTGTCAAATAGGTGGGTAGGTCTACAAAATCACCCCAATACACGCACCGCGCGCGCACCGCGTGTAGTACTCCCTCCGAGCCCTGTTGTGGTTGCGCCAGCGGTGTTGGCTGGTCTGCTGCGGTGTGGATGGTCCAGCGACCCGGACAATGTGTTTCGATCGAAACGTAAATCGACAAAGAAAATGAAATTTCGAACTACACACAGAAAGACAGAAAAACGACAGTCGGACGCGGTCCCCGTGCTCACACAAGCCCCGTGCGTGCGCCAGGGGCCATGACGTCAGGTTTGAAATAACCCGCAGATCCCAACCTCATGCAAGACTCCGTTCAGCGCTTCTCAATTGTTCCGCAATCACGATTGTTGCGCAAGGGGGGGGGGGGGTACATGCACTTTGGGCCCCGCGCTCTGCACGTCTTTGAAGAACAGCGGACGGCATCATCGTGTGACGGGCAAGTCCCTGGACAAGCACCGTGTGCAGGCCCCCAGGCCCCCCCGGCGGGCAATGGCATCACAAGGCCACTCCATCAGTGCATTGTGGAGGCAAAACGGGTGAATCAGAACCTACGCCGCCGTGCGGACAGGGCTGTGGATGCGCCGGCTCAATGGCGGTCAGCAACGTGGCCCTGTACCAGGGGACTGCTCCGTGATATTGGGGGGGGGGGGCGGGGGCATCCGGGCCTTCCTGCGATTTTGGCCGACCCACCCACGCACCACATCAGAAAAATGTTCCTCCGGAAAAATGTCAATTCACTAAATTCAGTAAAAAAAGCCGGAAAATGGAGGCGGGATCTCAGGTACACAGACTTCCCTTCCAGACGGTGGCACATGCGACACAAACGTGGGCGTCCTACCCACGGGGCTTCCACGCAGCTGTGAAAACAATTGACGACGTTAGGCTTCAACTCACGTTTCTCATAGGACACTGTTCACATTTTGCCGCGATGGAGAGAGCATCCCCCGAGGCTCAAGGCGAAAAAAGACAAATAGAAACTCCCACGTGAGTTATCCGGAACAGCACCAGCAAATGGTGTGACATGTCGCTTATACACCAAATGCCTGGCACACGGCCCATGCCATTTAGAAACTTGGAAATGCTGCATAAACACGGACTAACACACAGACCCCCTCCGCCCGGGCACAGTACCGGCCACCACGCAATCCCCTGGGCCGCGCGCGCGAGGGCACCGGAGGGGGCGGCACCAGTGCAACTTGGCCGGCGGCGGCCACCCCGCCGCCGGGGGCCCGAACGCCTGCGCGCACCAGCGCCGCTCGTCGCCCCCCACGCCCCCCGCGAGCGCGGCCATCATCGCCGCCGCGGCGCGCCTGTGCATCGCCCGCAGGCTGTGCCCCGCCGGGTCGCCGCGGATGCAGGTCACGAAGGGCAGGCACTGCAGGGCCCACGTGCTGTCGGCGGGGCTGCGGGCCGGCGCCCCCTCCCCCAGGACCCACCCGCTGGAGGGCTCGAGGCGCGGCACCGCGAAGCCCTGCGCCTCCAGCTCCGCGGCCAAGCGCGCCTCGTGGCCCGGCTTGCACAGCCAAATGTGCTGCGCGGGACCGGCGGGGCCCGGCTCGGGGCCGGCCCCCGCGGCGGAGGCGGGGGCGGAGCCCAGCGGCCGGAGGGCCCGCAGCGACGGGGGGAGGGCGGGGCATCGCGGGGCCGCCGGGCGGCGGGGCGGGGCTCGGGCGCACGCCCTCCACAGCCCCAGGGCCCCGAGGCGTCTCATGCTGCGGCCGCGCTCATGCGAACATGTGCCACGCGATGGTCTGCGCGTCTGAGTGGAAGGGCATGCGAGGGAGCGTGTTGTGCGGTTCTTTTTTTGGTTCAGCCCCGAGCGCGCTGGCAAAGCCCGCTTCTCAGACGGTGCTCCAGAGAATTCTCGGAATCGGGGATCCGTGCTACGATTGTCCCGCAGCTCCGTGCGGTAGCGGACGTGACACGGAGGAAGGGTGCGCTGAATCGGAAACCAGAAGATGCAGCGGGAACTGCCACGCCCGTGCATGCGAGGGACCGTGTTGTTCTGTTCCGCCCCCTCCCCCCCCCCCGGCAAGTCCAAATAGGCACCCGGACCCTGTCCTGTGCACAGCAAAGCCCGACCACCCCTCTACGCGAACAGCGACAACGGGACCAAAAGCCGCCGAGACAGTGCCTCGTGCACGTTGGACAAGCCCCTGTCCGCCCCGTGTCCAGGAAAAAGGGAAGGGAGGTTGGAGGGGGTACGAAGAGGGCGACACCCAGAGGCTTTGCAGTGATTCAAAGGCCGGCACTGTGGTGTGCAGTGTGGGGGGGGGGGGGTACAGGCAGATCGATCTTCATTATGAGCATGGGCAGCTCCAACGTGCTTATGGCCATGGCGTCAGGTTTTGACATGATCGGCATCATCCTGACTTCATGCGAGACTCTCTCAATTCAATTTCCACCAGTCCCGAATGTTGCCACATGTCAGTGGCTGTCGAATGTTTGTTAGCCGGGTTGAGATTAGCTCAAGGATGAGGCAATTCCCAAATCAGCCTGCGCAAACCCCAAAGAAAAGGCCCAAGAGCTGTTGGGGTGAGTCATCCTGGGTGGGGGTGGGGAGGGCATCCCATCTCAGATTCCTTACGTGCGCGGGATGTCTTAGGGGGGCTTGAAGTGCAGTGAGATCAAATAGGGAGACAAATAGGTTGCAGGCAAAATGTATGCTGAAAAGTGATACAATGACACATGAGACAGAGGAGAACACTAATACCATGATACCCATGACACTTTGCTGCGTATGGTGCAGTGCATAGTCTTCTCTTGTGCTTTGTCTGTTTGCAAATTGCACAACAAGCTCCCTTGTAAGTGTGGGTGACAAAGATGAAATGCTCAGCGCAATGTGCATGCAATTGCGATGAGGAATTAAAAGTATTTGGCCTATGTAATTTGTAATGTGCAAAGTAGTTGCCACACAAACAGATACTCGTTATTGTGCTTTTTGGTTGTCCTTCTACCAGCAGACTCGAGTGTTGGACACCGAATGTTCGACGAAATGGTCAGAATGGAACAAAATTCAAGGCACAGGGGGACAGAATGAAAAGAGGGCATTATGAAAATCCAACATCCACAGGATTGAATGGATGCACTTGCACAAATGCCCCATGCACCTTGCATCCTATTGTCATCTGTGTCAACACACTGAGAACTAACCAAATACAAACTCATTTTGCTTAAAATGTCGACCGCAACTATGTCCCGGCCAAATTCATCCCATATATGGGCATGGGGAAACTTTGCATTGCCAAAAAGCTCCCTACATGTGGGCATGGGGACACTTTGCACTGCCAAAAGACCCTTCCAAAAACCTCCCTATATATGGGCATGGCGACGCTTTGCATTGCCAAAAAGCTCCCTATATATGGGCATGGGGGCACTTGCACTGCCAAAAAGCTCCCAACATATGGGCATGGGGACACTTTGCACTGCCAAAAAGCTCCCAACATATGGGAATGGGGACACTTTGCACTGCCAAAAAGCCCCCTACATATGGGCATGGCTTGTTTGCCCAAAACAACCCATGTTTTGCCCATTTTGGGCAGTCATGTAGTCAAGTAGTGCCCCTGGATCTCACGGATGCTCCCAATTGACTCCATGACCCAAGTATGGTATAAACATCTATGTTTTGGAGCAAAACATATTTCTGGCCCAGACTTCAACTCCACTTGGGCTACTCTGTCGCGGTGCTCGGGATTTGGCTGAAATTTTGGCGGATGATGCCTATGGGTGTCAAGGACAATCACACAAAGAATGAGCAAGAAACTCAACAGTGGCGGTCAGCAATGGGTGTCGCAAGCGGCAGACCTGGGTTTGAAAACCTGCAATTCAGGGCCAAAAACAGCCTGTTTTTTGGCCCCAAACAACCCTAGAACCCATTCAAAATGGCGAAATGAAAAGATAACCTTGGCCACACTTCACATGTGGCTAGCCTTCCCCGTGTCAAAGAGCCCTTTGAAGCCCTCTAACTCCACGATACGTCCTGCAAACGGCCCTAAAAGGCCCCCAAAACCCCCAAGTATATATGTAAGCAGCATGCAGCCCAAGGGCGGGGTGAACCTAGTCTCAAACTGAACTGATTACGAAAGATGTTGTTGTTGTTGTTGTTGTTGTTGTTGTTGTTGTTGTTGTTGTTGTTGTTGTTGTTGTTGTTGTTGTTGTTGTTGTTGTTGATTTGCTCAATTTTTGGAATGCCTTCAGTGCCCCTCTCTTCTTGCAGGACTCTTAATACTGACCCATGGCTGAAATTGACGGTGTACATACTGCCGCCGGCGATAGGCCTCATCATTAATATGCAATTGCTTGGGTGTCAATTGTGAGCTCTTCAGTGGGGTGCTCTTATGTCGCGATGTCCTGTTGAACTTTTTAAACAATAGAACTGTTGTGGGCACATGAGCCATCTAGTACCCCCCGCCCCCCATATCCCTGGCCCTAGCCATGGTCTTCAGTTCGGAATGGGGCGGGCCAGTGACGAGAGGGACCAACGCCATGCCCCAAAAGGGGGTAAGCGACTTGCAATGTCATAAAATTTTCGACGGAAACTTTGGGGGCACCCTTGCACTGTGCGCGCACGTCGCGCTACTGTTAGACTAGATTCCTCTATGAAGAACCCCATGCCGGCCCCTTCCAAACACCCTCAAAAATAGGCCCCCCTAGCTACCCAAATGCCCCTAAGTTTAGGTCACCCAAACTACCCTAGCCAAAGACAAATGCAAGCTACCTTCCCTTTATATAAAACATCATGCAAAATGCGGAAAGCCACACACATATCCTCTTTTTTTGTTCAATTTGAAAGCTCACTCACCATACCAACTAGTCCCAAAGCCCCGTATGTGTCCACCTCATCCTCAATTGGACCGGGGGGCAAAGTGGCTTGCAGGAGGGAATCCACGTCAACCTCCGTTTTCAACTTGTGGTACAACCACGCCTCCTCATCAGTAGGGATGCGGCATCGCATCGGGCAGTCGACTTTGGTCCGGCAAAAACCGGGCAGTCCGTCACGTCAACTCGAGGGGCCATGCCAAAGCATGGGAGTCCATCACCCCAACTCAAGGGCCCGCACCAAAGTGTGGGAGTCCATGGTGAAGATGAGCAAAAAAAAATGTGAAAAGGAGTGGAAATGGATGAAAGTGGGTGAAAATGCAAAAATGCCATATCCCCAATGTGGAAGAAGCATCAAAACCTGTGCTAGGGGCAACATGATGCCCCTAGTGTGACAAAGTATGGGTCTCCAGTACGGCTAGACACCCAAATAGTTGCATTGTGCCCACACCGTGCGCGCGTTGCGCATGCACTGCGCTAAGGGTGGCCCCTCACATTACACTATCTAGGGGCCATCATATCGTACATCGTTCCTGATCTTCTCTACTTAGGGCCTGTTCCAGAGCCTGCTTCACTGCCGGCCCTGTTTGGGGACGTTTGTGCACAGTGCGCGCACACGGCACGGGTACAACGCGCACATTACAGGGGGAAAGTGCGGTTTTTTGCTACCATTGGCAATATTCTTGCATGTGTGGACCATACTACACCCCACAATGTTGCACAACCTCATCGCCGCAATGGTGGGGGATCGCGCCGCTCCTCTGGCGATGCGGAGACTACGGCCGGGCTGACCCGGAGAGGGTGGCACTGAAGGTGACCGCACCCGATACACCCTTTCCATCGATGTGGACATGAAGGTCTAAGAGGGGGAATGTTTGCCCGGCGCGCGCCCGGCGCGCTACTTTTAGACTATGTTCCCCCCGAAGAGCCCCCAAGCACACCCCTTGGAAACGCCCTTAGAATTAGGTGACCCAAACTGCCCCAGCTCAAGAAAGTTGCAAACTGGGGTACACAGTACCACTCTCGCTCCTTTAAGGGCAATCTTGGTCAACACCTTAGCAAGTTGGGAGAATGGAGGGTTAGGATAGCACAACCACATCGATCTCCAGTAGAAGCGATAGGCGTCATTGAGGTATCGCGAACAGTAGAGCTGCATCATAACATTGGTCCCACAAGTGTGGGTGTCAATACATTCAGTACAATAGTGCTCCTTACACTCATCCCAAACTACAACGGTGGAGCGTTTTGGCAACACAACACACACACTTCTGCCTCATCCTCTGCCTCATCTTGCGTGCCACAACCGAGCAAACAGCTGCTCAATGCGTGCCCTATACCACCCGTGCACGTCGTTGTAACATTGTTGGCGGGCTGTCAAAGTGCCATTCTTTCTTCCAATGAATGGCACAATGACATGAATCCGGCCCTTATAAGCACCATCATGGCCCCCAACTTCGAAATCAAAGAAATCACCTCGGGTACGAGAAGGTCCATACCCATCCCAAATCTGCTGATGTCCCGGGGGCCAAGGGGCAAATCCATATAATGTTGCCCAACATATCAACGGCAACAGTCCACCGGTAGGGCACGGGTCAAAAAAGATGCCCGGCGCGCGCCCGGCGCGCTAACGTTCCCCCAGAGACCGCAGAGTGGTGGAGGCCCCCGAACAAAGTTCCTGAATGTATCACCATAACACCGCATCGGGTACTCTTTTTGAGTGACATACACAACAACACACACAAATGCACTAGAAATGAGGGCTAGGCAGGTAGGCAGGTCATAAAAATGCGCAACAAGGCTCATTGTTATTGATACTAGGCACAACTATGCAGTTTGGGTATGGTCCTTTACAAACTTTGTGCACCGTGCGCACAGCGCATGCACGGCGCGCGCAATGCGCCCCCTTTGGCCACACTGGCCCGGTGTCCTAATCTTGCGTCAATCAAGGGGCTTGGTTGGGGTGAGTTAGAGAGACATACACTGAGGTTTGAGGTGCCGACCTTCCCTCCCATCTGCTGGTCACAGAGGAAGGCTCTAAGGAGGGGATTCAAGGAGTGAGGCATTGTGATACCATGCAAACATGAATATTTTTAAAACACGAATATTTTGTGGGAAAAAAACACAATTGGTATTTGGCAAAAATTTTGTTTTTGCCACTAAATAGCCCAAAAAATAAGTATTTTGAATTTGCGAGCGAAAGGCTGTGTATTCCACCCATAAAAGAAATTCTATTGCCTTCGGCAGTGCACCTCGAAGAGAGGTTGACAGTCAGCCAATCAGTCCCTGAGCCAGCAAGCAGGCAGTCAGACAGATACACACAGTTTGGGTTTTTTGTCAGTGGCAGATGCGGCCCCAAGCAGCAGGGAGGCCCTTCATCACAGTCCAAGTGGTGGCTGGGTGGTAACGCAGCCCGCCGGCATCCTCGTGGTCGGCGGTTCGAACCCCAATCCAGCCACTTTGGCGCCGCCGCCAGCGGCGGCGCTGAAAGTCAGCAGAACAGGATTTGAACCGACGCCTGCACATCTGGTATCGGCTGTGTTACCATTGGACCGCTGGCTGTGTTACCAGCATGGTGCGTCCCCACTGCTTGTAGCCTACTCAGCAAAAACTTTTGACCCCCCCCCCATCCCCCCACCCCCCCCCACCCCCCCTCAAAAAAGTGATATCCAGTTTTAGGGGGTAGAGGCCTCAAAATCAAAAAATCCATTGGGGGATGCTCTTATTGGGCAAAATAATGATTTTACAAGGGGTTGGACATCCAATATCATGCCTTGGGGTATGCTACGCGAATGACCCCAAAAAAGGGGGGTATATGACGCCCGCGCCTGCGCTTGATCTAACAACCTCTCTTCGAGGTGATTTATTTTTTGCGATTAATCTTTGTCCGACTGCCATTTTGCGTTTGATATTGTGTCCTCAAAGCCCTCATTATCGGCTCGCTGCAAAGCTTGTTGCCGCCGTCAAATGGCTTCCTCGCAGGGCAAAGTTGGGAAGAAAGAATGCAAAGAATACAAGAATGCAACATTGCTGTCAGCAAAAAGGGTCGGGGCAGATAGGGGAAGCAACAAGGGTCCTTGCATCATACCTGTACGATTGTTCACAAACAGTACAAACCCTACACTCTCCGGATTATTCATTTAATTAACCTATTTTTTTTTGCGAAATCATGTGTCCCGAACGGCAGAATCATTTAAAAAATTTGCGTTTCTTGTTTTTTTTTTGCACTCAGAAAAAAACACTCTAGAATAAATATTTTGGCAAAATATTGGAGTTTGCCCGGTACTTTGCGCTGGACATGGACACCGTCGTGGCATCCTTCGTATCTGAAACTGCAGTAAGCAGCTGGGACTGTGGCTCTTCAAGCGTTTCTACATCAAAGGACTACAGACACTGTGCCCCTTGCCTTGGCATCATTGGGGGGTTGCTTGCTTGGTTTGGGACCGCAAAGTGTATTGGAAAGAACAACGTGAATGTTTTACTTGTGCCCATGCCCCCCCCCCCCCCGCCCTCCTGTGTCCATCTCAGCCACAGACGTAAACCGAAAGCCCTGTACCTCAACCCTGCACTTAACACCAGCCAATTCCACACGGGAGGGACTCTTTTTTTTTTGGTCCGCTCCGAAGAGTATGATGATGCCAATGAAATGGCATGCCCCATGTCAGCAAGTCGCTGTTTTGGTCGGGGCAGGATGGACAATGTGCGGGCAATGGGAGGGTAATATGTACAACAGGGTCTGTAGCCAACTGCCTGTCCTCCCTGCACCCTCCCCACACTGCATATCCCCCTGCCACTGGTTCTGCTGGGGTAAAACTTTAGTTATTTGCATAACTCAAGGTTTGCTTTCAGCGAGTCTCTTCAGAACACGCGGGCTGGGCCTCCAAAGGAGGTGCGGGCCTTGTAGGAGCCTTCCTCTTCTCACCCTTGGCCGACTCTGTGGGACAACCCCAATACATGCACCGCGCTCACCGCGTACGGTACCCTGCCAAATAGCTGCGATGCGATCTCAAGCATCCGCTGATTATCAGCAGAATTGACTCTCACAGACATGACCCAGCCTCTCTTTTGCACCGCAAGCAGCTCAGTGGGTGTCTCCCGATGCCATCCAGCATTCATGAAAACGATGGCTGACCTTGGACAGACCACGCTAGCACAAGGGAGGCAAGGGGGCTGGGAAGCACAAATGCACAACTCCGCCGAGCAGGTTCGGCACATCGCATAACGCCGAAGATAGGAGGATTGAACCAGGGAAAATGACGGTCGGACGGGCATTTTGCACTTACCTGCCCGTAGCATTGGAGTCAGAGGCGAATAAACTTTGTTGGGCCGTGTTTGCTCGAGGGGGAGGAAGGGGGATGACCTGTCGCTTTGAACCGGTTTCCCCTCCGTCTTTCGTCCTTCTACCTCGCCCTGTGTTGCATGTATGGTGGTCACGTTGGGGTGCTGAGTGTGGGCCCCTGGGCTGGCAGGAGTGCCCATGACATGGCACATGACAGCGACTTAGCGCAGTGCAGAGGTGGTGCAGTGCTGCTGTCGCTGCTGCTGCTGCTGTGGGCAACCCTGCACTCCACTACTTCACAATGTTCTTGCAGTGGACGTGATATCAGGGATGTACCCTGCTACTTGTCAATGCCACTGCAGCAAAGGTGATGTCAGGGAATGTGGCTGCAGCAGCAGCCAATGGCCTGAGAGCTCTCAATTCCTCTCCAGCCGCTTCCTTGTGAAAAAAACAGACAAATGGTGGTACTGGACATATGTTGCGTCGGCACACTAGGACCGATCCGGTCTGTGCAGGGGCATTGGGGGGAGGATCAGGTGCTGAGCAGCACAATACAATGGACTCGCTTGTTTGGACTCACTCACCGTTCACACAAGCAAGCAACTCACAATCGAAATCACCTTAAAAATTTCGCAGAACTGCAGTAGGGGTACAGATGGGGTTGTGAACTACTGTCCGCCCAGAAAAACAGGGGCAGACAGGAGTTCACAACGTATGCACTCAGCGAGTGTTTGTGACTGAGAAAGAACAAATCCTCCTGATTTACTGTTTGGGCACTGGAGGGATCACCACATGGGACTTACGTGGGTCAACAGCCCAATGGTTTTTTTGGGGGGGTCAAGCGATGATAAGCTGCCGGAGCTTGCTCATCAGAAGGCACTTGAGAAATCTCTGGGAATCAAGGATCAGAGCTGTCCAGTGCTACGATTGTCCCACAAGACGGTGTGGTAGCGGACATCACAAGTAGTGAGGATGGGCTGTATCTGATACCAGGAAATGCAGTGGGAACTGCCACGCCCAAAGGCATGCCAGTGTGCTACCGGAGCCCAAGACAGACTGGAATGCTGAGTACATGACAGCGGTGTGCTACGCACAGAAAGAGCAGTCTCGAAGGAGGAGGTCTACACTGCGGTGGAGAGGGTTGTTGTCTGCCATGGACTTGGTGACGTTGCCCTGAGGTGTCCCACTGTGGGGTTTTGGGGGGAGCAGAAGGCATGCGAACTCTTTTTGGGTTGCAGTTCGTGGAGTTGCAGGGGTGTGAACGCTTTTTGAAGCGATGTACTGTGGCTGCAGCATCCCTCACCGAGAGTTTGTGACTGAGTGTGTGAACAAATCCTCCTGATTCACTGTTTGAGCACTGGAGCGATCACCACATGGGACTTACGTGGGTCCACAGCCCACGGGTTTGTATCCCCAGGCCCGTCTGCAATATCAGGGCTGACAGAGCGAGCGGTTTCCCGGCTGAGACCAGAGAAAAGGCGCAGCCAAATGAAAAATGGGCCGGCCAGCAGTTCAGTGTGGAACCCGTCCCGCCCGGCCTGCACCCATCGCCCCTGCTGCACTCCGTCCTGACGCGCCCCGCCCCTGGACGTCCCGGCCCTGCATCGCATGTCATGTTGGGGGGGTCGCAACAGCGGCTGGCCCTTCCTGACCATCAGATGGGGCGCCCCCCCCCCCCCCTTGTGTGTGTTCAGGCCAGGCAGCGACGTGGCGTGGAAGTTGTGGACCGGCAACCATGGCGATGATTCATGGCTGAGTCACTGGACGTGTCTGCTTGGTGTCCGGGTCTTGGATGAGGCAAGCTCGGATGTAAATAATGTATAATGCAATATATAGGATGACATAATATAGTAGGACACGATGCAAGATCACATTGCACACTTAAGATGATGGAGTACAGCAAAATATGCCAAACAGTTGTTCAAATAGTTTGAAAAGGAAACCCCAGGATTTGCAAAAAATGCAGAAGCCCCCAGGCAGGCCCCAGGTCTGTCAATCAGTTTGAACCCCCCCTCCTCCAGGTTGTTCAGGTAGTTGGATCCCCCCCCCCCCCCAAAAGGCTGTTAACAACCCGCTCCCCTGGTTGTTGTTGACTGACCTCAACGGCGTCACAGGGGACCGGGACCCCGAAGGTACCCGGAGAGTGGTCCTCCCTTCCCCCAGCGCAAGCGCGACACCCCCTGCCCCCCCCCCCCCCCCCAGGCACACCCCCCCCGCCCAGTTTTCGAAGCGCCCCCCGGTCGCACCGACCGCCCCCCAGAAACCGGCGTGCACTATTCGCCCTCTGGGCCAGAGGAGGCGTGCGAGCGCTGCTCCAGTGCGCCCTTCGCAGGGGGAGCGTGGCAGCAAAGTTGTCACGCTGTCATGTGCTGGGCGCCCCAGAAAGCAAACCCCGGCTGTTGTTGTCCCCCCGCCCCCCCAGAGCCACACGGCCCTCGTTCCAAGACACTCATGTAGCGAAATGATCAACGGGGCAAACTGCTTCGCATCAGGTTTCTATTCGTGACAAATGTTTGGATCAACGCCATGGAGGCGCCCCGGAGGAGATGTGTGCGGAGGCCCTCATTTGCACGATGACCAAAACGAAACGATTCCCTCCCCATCGGCAGTCGTTGTCCCGGCCATTGCCCCGACGTGCGGTTACCAGGAGCACTTGGCACACACAAGCCCCAAGGCAGACCGTGGGAAGCATCTTGCAAATGTAAGGTTCTCGGCCGAACAAGGCGCCACACGGGGGAGCGGACGGCAAATGACGTTATTTTTTCTCGCGCTCACCGTATTCCTTTGGGACCCGGTGTGTCTCGCACAGAGGGCGTGGGGGCGGGGGTGCAGTAGGGGCGGGGGGGGGGACTCAGAGGCGGCCCCAGGCAGGCGGTTGGAGGAGGTTGCCAAAGCGGTTGGGGGCGGTTACTGTCGGTTACAATGCCATTGAAGCTGGCACTTGGCGTCAGGGGGACAGTCAGACACAATGACCTGATCTTGGTCTGGCACAACCCACCTCTCGGCCTTCATCGGGGCCCTTCATCGGCGAGCGGCTGCACTGTGCGGGCATAGCGCATCAAGTGCAATGCACGCCACCGAGAAGGATAGGGCCCAGCCGTGCCCACATGGACACAATCGCTGAGCCCACGAATACCACACCCCTCACATGAGAACCGGCAGCCGCACTCCAGTGACCGAGCCTATGTAAGAAGGCAGCACTGAAGACCCGTGCCTCCGGACCGGGTGGCATACCAGCCCTCGGCCGACGACACCTCCCTCCAAACGATCCGCGTGTCATCCGCATTGGGACCCAGACCCCTGCTGTGCCCCCGGGGCCTCACGAAGCAACAAACGCGAGCGGACTCAGCCCGGCAGCGCAAACCTTCTCAAACCTGCGCCAACTCCAGGCAGCCAAACAGACCCGCCGAGCTCGACGCAAACTGTGCCGAGGTCCACCGACGTCTGTGACTGCTGTCCACCCTGACCCCCTCGCTGAAGCAAACCGCACACTTTGCCATCAGACATCGCTGTGGGTACAAATAAAACGAATGCAGAGAAGGCCAGACGGGCTGCGCCCGTCAGTCAAAGAGTTCCCGCAAGATGTTGCACATGCACAACACCACTGCCCTCCAATTGCACCTAAAATGCCTGTTTCTGGGGTTCCATCCTGCAACCCACTGTATCGAACTAACAAATCGGGGGGAATTGGGGAATCGGGCCCCGGTTCGGTGCCGCCCCAGCCGCCCCTCCCGCCCCGCCCGCCCCACCCGACCCACCCGCTCCGCCCGTCCCAACCGCCCCGCCCGCCCCACCCGACCCACCCGCTCCGCCCGTCCCAACCGCCCCGCCCGACCCACCCGCCCCAACCGCCCCACCCGCCCCACCCGCCCCGCCCGCCCGCCCGACCGGCCCCGCGGGGGGGGGGGGGGGGGGCGGGGGTTGCATCACCCCCCGCCCCCGCCCAAGCTGCCGCTCATCACCCCCACAAACAGTGCCCGGCACGCGGGAGACGGCGGGCGCTACATGGAGAACGTGAGACGCACCGCCGGCGCGTGGCCCCCGCACACGAGGGCCTCGTCCAAGGCCCGGAGCATGCCCCCGGGACCGCCCGCCGCCACCCGCTCGGAGCGCCTGCGACCCCCTCGCGTCCAGCGCGCGAGCACCTCCTTCAGGTCGGGCCGCGCGCCGCGGGACACCAGCGGCACCGGCTGCGGTGGTGGAGGGGCCGCGGGAGGGGCGGGGCTGGCGAGGCGCTCGTCGGCGTCCTTGAGTACTGTGAGCCGGACCTCGTCCGAGGGGCGGCCGAAGGAGCGGCGGCGGCAGATGGCGGCGGCGGCGCGGAGCGCGCGGGAGTCCACGAGGATCAACGAGAGCCGGGCCCCGAGGTACGCGCAGAGGCCGGACGCGAGGAGGCCCGCGCCGCCGGTGAAGACATTCGTTCGCCCTGAGAGCAGCGCCCCCTCGGCGAAGACCAGCGGCCACGCGCACCCCAGGTACCCCAGGAGGGCGCCGAGCAGGGCCTTGAGCTCGTGGGCCGCGGGGGAGCCTGCCTTCCCCGAGGCCGCCGGCGGCGCACCCGCGACGTCGCGGACGCGCGGATACGTCGCGGGCTCGGCCACGATGCCGCCGGCGGTCGCATGCACCCGAATGGGCCCGGAAAGGCCCGTGTGGCCGGTGCTCAATGGGCCGGACGCGGGGCCGTGCGTCGCGTGGGCGGGGTCGCGTCCGGTCCAATGCACCTCCGTCCTCAGCCACGGGAGGCGGGTGGCCCCGCTGCCGTCCACCGGGAGCATGTCGCCGTGCAGCATCTCGAGCATCGCGGGGGAGCGCACGACGCAGACCAGCGCGACGTCGACGGTGCGGCCGTGCGACGCGGGGGCCTGTGCCAGCCCCGCGGCGATCCGCCGAACGATGGCCACGGCCGGGGCCAGACCGGAGCCGGCCCCGAGCAGCAGGAGGGGGGCGCTCTGCAGTGCGGCCTCACAGAGGCGGGTCAGGGCATGCGACGGGGGGAATGGGCCCACCACCTGCACGTGCTCCCAGACCTCCAGCCCCGCGTCCCTGACACGCGCCGCGAGCCGGCGCGTCCATCGGTCGTATGCGGCGACGTGGAGGACGACGTGCGATGCCTCCGGGTCATCCTCGTCACCGTCGACACGGGCGATCGAGAACGGGTGCCACTCCCAGCGCCCCAGGCCGGGGAGGGCGATGTTCACGGTGCCCCCGACCATCGCACTCGGGTCGGTAGGCCCCCATGATCGGGACCCGGGCTTCACCGGGAGCCGCAGCGTTGTCATTGCCGGACACCCCCCGCTGCCTGCGACGCGGAGGAACGCGAGGCTTCGATGCTGAAGGCACGCGCGGAGCGCGGCGTCGGCGACGTAGCAGAGGAGCGACGGCGCGAGGAAGTGGACGCCGCGGGGGTAGTGGACGCAGCCGAAGACGAAGAAGACGAGGTGGAGCTGGTGCGCCAGGAAGAACCGCCGGTAGTCGCGGCGGCGCGCCCACTCGAAGGAGGGTACCCACAGCGCCACGCCGGCCACCCACGAGATGAGTCCGGCCGTGTTGTTGATCGGGCCCTTGCGCCCGTCGTGCAACCAATCCGTGAGTCTCTCCAGCAGATGACCGGCGGAGATGCTGCCCCACCCCACGAAGTAGCCCACCGCGTGGAAGGTCAGCAGTCCCATGAGGAGGTGCCCGCACCAGCGGTGGTAGGCCACCGTCATCTCATGCGGCAGCCCGACGCTGCGCCACAGCGCGCTGAAGCGGGACAGCGGGATCGCGATCACGGAGATGGGCACCAAGGCCGCCCGGCCCGCGTAGAAGGCCAGCCAGAACACGACGTCCGCCCAAACCCGGTAGCCAGAGGCGTCCACGCTCCAGTGCCGGTAGTCCTGCTGGAACAGACTGACCGGGTAGTAGAACATCAGCGTGAGCGCAGAGGCAAGGCCGTAGAGCACAAGGGACAGCGCGCCGTGCCGCGCCAGCGCGCCGCAGCACCGCCACCTCATCCCCTGCCCCGTGCCACAGGCCGGCGGCAGTCCGGCGTTTGGGATCCGCGCGGCCCACTTGACCGGGTCAGCCCTCCCCTGCGCCATGAGCTCGCGGGCTGTCACTGCTACGGCTCCGAGCAGGAAGCCACTGACCCTGAAGCTTTCGATGAGCGGCAGGCTCCATAGTCCCGCCCACTCCAGATGCAGGAGCTTCCGGAGCTGCGGGATCCACAGGACAAAGCTCCCAACGAAGAGGCACCACCCGGCGAGGCCTGTCAGGCCCACGCAGCCCTGGAGCAGCAGCCGCAGGCCGTTGCTGCACGTTGACATCCCCCCTGGAGGACACAGAAAGGAAAGCAGTGGTCGAATGATGTCTGCAGCTCTTCTGCCCCCGCCCTCTGACGGGACTTCACCTGAGCCACGGAAGAAGAAATCATTTTTCAGGGTCACATGGACATCGGAAATACTTGAGACCGAGGGGCGGCGGGGTCACAAAAACGGGGCAAATAAAGGGTCAAAGCCCAAAGCCCGAAGTGCCAACATGACAGCCGGCACTCACAGTATGTCATGGCAGCAGGGGGATGTGGTTCCGAAATGTAATGCAATGTTGTTGGGCAGAATGCAAAATCTAGATTTGGCAAATCATCAGGCCACCTCGGCCCTCGGCGAGGCATGCCGCAGAATTATAAAATAGCAGCCACTGCAACGCTGAGGAAGCACGCTGACTTATGTGAAAAGGAGGTTTCCACAACGTGTTTCAACAACGAAGGCACCAGCAACGAGCCGCGAACCATAACAATGATGCGATTTGAGTTGCTCTCTACTGTGCGGCCACAGTTGGCCAAGCAAGCGATTGAAACATCTTCCCCAACGGTAGCTGAACAAAAAAAAAGGCGCACGCAAGGAAATACGCGCCCTCTATGCGCCCTCTATGCGCCCTCTATGCCACTATGCGCCCTCTATGCGCCCACTATGCGCCCTCAATGCGCCCTCTATGCACCCTCAATGCGCCCTCTATGCGCCCACTATGCGCCCTCTATGCGCCCACTCTGCGCCCTCTATGCGCCCTCAATGCGCCCACTATGCGCCCTTTCTGCCCCCTCTACGCGCCCTCTATGCGCCCACTATGCGCCCACTATGCGCCCTCTTTGCGCCCTCTATGCGCCCACTATGATGATGTACTTTGTGTTCGGGTCCTGTCTTGCTGTGTGAAGAATCCGTGAGTGGTTGAGTGAGGGTGATGCCAACGGCGTCCCCATGACTTTCTGCCCATGTGAATTCAAGGACCTTGGGGCCTGGCGAGTGCCGTGGGAACGGGTCTAAACCGCAAAAAGCTGTGGTTGCGTATGTCGAAGTATGCTGCATCTGAGCGGACAGGAGATCGTTGTAAACTATATGAAAAGGAGCTTGCTGGAATAACGGGTAGTCGCAGAAGTATATGGTCGAACGACATCCTGCCCTGTGTATTTCTTATACTGATTGTTAGATAGTCTGTGCCATGCATGCCTCTTATAGTCAGCCCCCTTTGCACGCAATACGATCCATTGATGATCACCATGGGTAATAGGACCCTGACCCCAAACTGCCGCTGTGGGGTAGGATGGTGCCTTCCTTTCCTTGTTTATGCAGCAACTGCAGATTTTTTCGAAGCAATACGAAATGCTTTTGCCGTGTGGTGTGCCACATATGGGGTCATCGTGGATGACTTGGGCACTACCCTACCTCCAATTACAAGTCCTTTTCTTGTCTATCATACAATCTAAAGTCTCTCTCCATTGCTCGTCGCTACATAATTGACAGACTTAGCAACCGTGAGGCCCTACCTGAGATCCCCTTTTGGCACTCAGCGGTCTTTAAATCCGATGAGCACCTAAGCTTTTGGGGGGCCCGCGGCTCGGGCTAGATGGGCCTAGTGGCCACTACGTGGGTCCCCATGGGTGCTCAAGTACCCGTATTGTCACCAAATGATCACCCAAACCCATCCTAGGGGCAATGGAAGGGTTTCGAAAAAAAATCGAAATTTGAACAATTTTCTTTTTTTTTATGTGTTCCTGGTGCTCAAGGTGTCATTGGGTGTACTCGGGAGAACCCCGAAAAGCTGAAGGTCCATTTATGTACAGCACAGGTGCACCTAGAAACTGAGCAGACCAAAGGCCCATGCATCATGCTGGCATAACATGTGTGACTCCTTCACGCTGTAGTGGAGACGTACTGCCACGCCCTAAAGGCAACTTGTTCAAATGATTGTAATTGGTGGACTGAACAGGATAGTATAACAGGTCATTCTCAGCCCACGCTGTGTGTAAGCACAAACCCCTACAGGATGCACATGTGTGGTCAACAAACAACCATTTTGAAGCTTTTGGGGGGCCCACCACTCGGGCTAGATGGGCCTAGTGGCCACTACGTATCCCCATGGGTGCTCAAGTACCCGTATTGTCACCAAATGATCACCCAAACCCATCCCAGGGGCAATGGAAGGGTTTCGAAAAAAATCGAAATTTGAACAATTTTCAAGTGTCACTGGCCGGCCTGTGCAACAGCAATTTTGGGGCTTTTGGGGGGGCCATGGCACGGGCTGCATAGGCCTAGCGGCCACTATGTGGGTCTCCATGGGTGCTCAAGAACCGTATTGTCACCAAATGATCACCCAAACCCATCCCAGGGGCAATGGAAGGATTTCGGAAAAAATCGAATTTTGAAAAGTTTTTAGGTGCCACTAAACAGCCCACCCAGCGTGAAAACGGCTACGTCCTCACTGGCAAGGGGCCATATGGCAGAGGCCAACGGGGGGTACCCAGAGTTGGGACCCGGGACCCCCGCGATGGATTAGGGGGTCCATATACAAAAAAAAAAGTTCTTCAGGACCCCGGTCCAAATACACACACAGCGGCCACAATATGCAAAGAAGTTTTGACCCCCCCATCCCCCCAGCCCCGCAAAAAAGGGGTACCCAGGTGCGGGGGGGGGGGGGGGGGCTGCGGGGGTCAAAATGCTAAAATCCTAAAATGATGAATTTGTGGTGGAACATTGGTGGTAGGATGTTTGCAATGGATCATTTGGTGATCTTTGATCATCGAAAATGGAGCAGTGGTATCATGTTTTCTACTGTGCAATTGTCAAAGACATGGAAGGAGGTGCAAACAAGAAGGCCAGGGCAGGAGACGTGAAATCAGGCAACTGTGGCAATTCTCATGAAATCCAGTACAAGCACAGAAATGCGGTGCTTTTTCGGCCAAGGTTCAACCCCCTTGCACAGTGGGCACCATCAAACAGACAACACACAACAGACGAGAAGGGCAGGTGTCGCAAGCGTTGGCAGCTGAAACCCAAAGAAAATGGGACAGGGGCGGCGAGGCAAACCGATCGGCCCCGATGAAATGGAAGTGCTGGGTCGCTCTGACAGAATGGGATGCAAGGTTTGGGGGTGCGGGCGTGCCAGAGAATGCGGGAAATAGGGGCGGACCTCCGCAAGCAGCAGAAGGGGCGGTGCAGAGAGGGAGCACAATAATGGCGGGGTCTGAGAAAACCCAGCATTCCAGCGCTCAGCACCTCACCCTAGTGCTGAGGGTGACGTGAGGTGGGGTTACTGTTCTCTGCTTTCCTGCCCTTCCACACCCATACCGAAGATGCACCAGTCTCAGAGTCCGAGGAGCAAAGAGTTGGTCAGGGTTAGTGAAGAACACCACAAGAGCGGGAGAAGAGCAGGACTTCATGAGGGCTACTGCAGGACCAGAACGGGACTAGAGTGGGCAATTTTGGAATTGGTGGGACTGTTGTGAGACTAGGGCTCGCCTAACGCCTGCTGAGAGCGGGTCTGAGCGAGACCAGAGCAAACCTGCTGCCGGGCTACCGCGGGTGTGCTGTGGGCCGGAAGGGGGAGTAAAGCAGGACTACAATCAAACTGGAAAAACCACTGGACTACTGCAGTGAAAGTGAGACTGGACAAAAAGGTCGGATAAGGGGTGTAGACATGGCGCACTCATTGTGGGAGTTATTGCACCGCGCGTGCACCGCGTCCGCACCATCGCAACCATTAGTAGTCAAACGCCGGCGCACCATCCCGAGATGTACCCACCCAAAGAGCCCATAGAGCCCCAGAAGACCTGACATGCAAGCGCACCACCTGTCTTTATGACTGCCAATGATTCCCAGAGGCGTCTGGGTAGTTTTTGTTCCTTCCTGGAGGCCTCTTGGTGGTTGCAATTATCAAGGGGAGGGTCCCCGGATGTACCCAAAAGTCGCACCGCGCCCCCACCGCTTGCACACTGTGGCAAGAGCGCCCTCACTCAACTTGGAGAATGAAAGTGCCACCCCGGGGGATGGGGGGTAACTCCTCGGATATGCCATGATGTCACCCATCCAAGTACCTGTTGGCCGGAGGCCCCGTTGGGGTTGGGGTGGGTTGGGATACGGCCTCTCCTGGTCGTCCCCTTGAGGGGGGGGGGGGGTCGCGTCCTGCGCCGGGTCGAGCCGCCCCCTCCCTCCTCCCGTGTGCAACCCCCCACCCATTCCACCATGTGAGTGCTTGGTAGTACGCGTCCGTGCGTGACCGTTGCACTGCGGCGTGCTACCCACACAACATGCACACCCTGCGCTTGGCGCTCCCTCCAGGAGGCCATATGCAGGACAGGACAGGATAGGGCAGTGGGACAGAGCTGGAATGGAACTCGAGCGAAGCAGGGACAGAGCTCGACCACTGCAGGGTCAGAGGAGTGCTGTACAGAGGAACGAAGACGGGGCAAGAGGGTTAAGGAAGGCAAACTACAGCGGACTGGAGTGGGAACACACTGGGCTGTGGCAGGGCAACAAGAACATTATACAACTGCAGCCGGAGCGCCGTGGGGCTGACAATGAGGCTACAGCGAGCCTACTATAAGACCACCACCATAAAGCGGTGAAATGACTGAAGTGGGACTTCAGCAAGACTAGAGGACGACGCATGAACCGGAGCAGGATTACTGCGGCGCAAGAGGACAGGCACTACCGCGGGGACTGCAGTGGGGCTATGGCGAGAGTACTACATGACTACAGATTGACTATACCACGACGACGGCGAGACAGACGGCACAATGAGTGGGTATCGCGGCGGCACCGAAGTAGGACAGTGTGCGACAAGAAAGGGACACGAGCGGAATGCGAGGCGAACCACAATTCCTTGAAAAAAGGTGAGCATTGCATTGCGCATCGTTGGACCAGGGGATTCCGCCGGGCCAGCGGCGAACGCTGCCCTCTCTGTGCCTGCAGCCGCCCTTTTCAGCAAGTGTCCCAACACCAAATGTCTCACCAGGTCCCAAAGCAGACACGACAACGGCGATCCAAGCACCGGGGCAGACCACACTTGTCGCCAGGGACAATCAAGAGACATATGCCAACTACAACACAGTCATACTGGCAGCGGCACCTCATGAGCCCCGCACATGTGTCTAAACCGCTATGCCACACAAAAGCAACCAGGAGCTCAACCCTCGCGACACAACGCTCATGCACAGAATTATGCGATTGATGACAGGAGGTCAGGATGCCACTCCGCGTGAAGGGCACAATAACATGCAAGTGGCTTTGGTATGCGCCATCATGGCCCCACCCAAGCCGAAGAAGTCCCCTCTCGTCCGTAACCCTCCCATGCCAATACATCGGCGACGTCACTGGTGCCAATGGACGTCAACACACTGCTACCAGCCACATCAATAGCAACGGCCAGGATGTGACAGTAGCCGCGCAGAGTGCACAAGGCCATAATAGCAACTATCTAGAGCCCATCAGGAAATATCTGCAACGATCCACAAGCCATCAAGATACAACAGCAATCGTCCGAAGCCCGCCAAGAAATAACAGCCGCCATCCAGAAGCCATCAAGACCCCGAGCTCCCCATTTCCTTGCGCGGCACATACATCCAGGCCATACAAACATGCACCAACAGAAAGTCATGCGGCCGAAAGGGGACACGGGGGTTCTGCTTCTCTCGTGGCCGCAACGCACGCTCATCAGGGGTGTCCACACGCCCCAGGCCCACAGGAGGTCCACGGATGCGACGAACCACATCGCAGACTGTTTGGTACGAGGGCGAAAACTGGCCCCTGCAGTGCCCCCTTGGGAGGCACCACCGAGCAGCGGCGTTCGGGCCGTCGCAACCATCCCTCCCCTTGGGACGGCGCCAGTGGTCATAGAGGGGGCTAGACGTCCCACGTGCACATGTCCACCCGCAAGACAAGGCAGGGCTCCAGAAAGGGGAGGATCGGAAGGGCGTGGGGTGGGGTGGGGTCTCTTCCGCGGGCCGTGTGCCCCGGGGGACAACAGTTGGGGTGCTGCCTGTGAGGCAGGCGGCGCAGGCTCTTGTGTGTCTCTGTGGGAGGCACCGCCAGGGCCGTACGCCCGCCAATGCCAAAGCAACTCCCCTCGCCAATGCCGTGGAAAGACACCACCGGGCCGATGGAAAAACGCCGGGAAACGCAAGGCAAACGAGGGAAATGGCCTTTGCCGACCACCGACATCCCAAAGAGAGAGGACGGAGGTTGGAATGGGCCAACGCACTTGAACAAATGAGCACAACAAAACAGGGGACGGGGGGGGGGGGGATGAGAAAAACGCCCCAAGTCGGGAAAACGGGGAGAACATGGAAAGAGGGTCGGAAACCCCCACGTTGAGAGGTCTCGCATCAAACACATGAGCACATGAGGACATGAGCACAAACAGCAAAAGTGAAGTCATTGCAATAGCAAACCACGTTTTTGGATCCAGGAGTCACTTCCAAAAACAAAAAAAAAGTCACTGGAGGACACAACGCACACGGAGTGTAAATCAGTTCCATAGCAAAGCAACCCGTGCAGCAGAGCGCGAACGAATATTTTCCCCACCACATGCCAATCAAGAAAGCCAGCGAATCAATTGCAAAGCAAACACCCAACCTGCCCAACGAC
This sequence comes from Eutreptiella sp. 'Long Island Sound 2002', assembly GCA_964036045.1. Classification (NCBI taxonomy): domain Eukaryota; phylum Euglenozoa; class Euglenophyceae; order Eutreptiales; family Eutreptiaceae; genus Eutreptiella; species Eutreptiella sp. 'Long Island Sound 2002'. The sequence goes on along the minus strand of OZ038382.1, from coordinate 58,069,162 downwards.
ACCCAAACCTGCTGGATCCTCCAACGACTAAAAGCAATTCTGAGTCAAAGAGATGATAATACTCGAAAGCTGCAGTCAACCACAGAAACAGCCTTTTTTGGAAGCAACAAAGCGCAGTGTTCTCCTGATCCACCCCATTTTACCCGCATTTCACTCCGTTCGGCGCCGACTTCCCACCATTTTGCCTCACATTTAATCCCCTGCCACCGCCCGCCAAGATCTTGGCGTGGAGGCCTCCAGCGCTACCGCCCGCAGGGGGGGGGGGGGGGCTCAGGGGACAACGGCCAATCTGCCGCAGTGCCACCGGAGAACGCCCGAAGCCGCAGGTGACCGAACCCGCGTTGCCACACGGGGGCCCAGCCGCGAGGCCGGGCGCAGCGCTGCGCAGTGGCACACACCCGATGGCCACGCCGAGCCACCGCTACATCGCCGCAGGCCCGGCTCCACCCGCACCGCACCTCAGCCCAGGGCAGTGGCAGGCACCAGGAACACGCGGCAGAGTTGTGGTGGTGGTGGTGGTGGTGGTGGTGGTGGTGTTGGTGTTGGTGTTGGTGGTGTTTTTGTTCGTGTTTTTGCTGCTGCGGCTGCTGCTGCTGCTGCTGCTGTTGTTGTGGGTGTGGTTGTTGGTGGTGATGGTGATGGCGGTGGTCTTGGTGCTGTTTTTATTGGTGGGGGTGGTGGTGGTGGTGGTGTTGTTGGTGGTGGTGTTGCTGCTGCTGCTGTTGGTGGTGGTGGTAGTGGTGTTATTGTTGATGTTGTTGTTGGTGGTGGTGGTGGTGGGGGTGGTGGCGGTGGTGTTGTTGTTGATTTTGTTGTCGCTGTTGTCGGTGGTGGTGGTGTTGTTGTTGCTGGTGGTGGTGGTGGTGGTGGTGGTGGTGGTGGTGGTGGTGGTGGTGGTGGTGGTGGTGGTGGTGGTGGTGGTGGTGGTGGTGGTGCTGCTGTTGTTAGACGTCGCACGCAGACCACCGGACATGACGGCGACCAAAAACGTGCCCCCAGGACCCGCGCTCCCGGGGGGCCGTCACTCCAGCAGCGAGAGTCAGTCGACGCCCCAAATGGGGGCGTCCGGCACGCACTTCCCGAACGTGGCGGTGGTGGTGTGGCGCTTCGCCTTCAACGGCACGGCGGCGCCGGCGTCGGGCCCGGCCGCGGCCCGCGCCTCCCTCGCGGGCTTGTGGAACGCGGCCTTCGTCTCGGACATCATCCGGGGCTGCCCCGGCGGCCGCATCGCCTCGCCAGTGTCTGCCAGCAGAGCCAGCGCCTTCGCATCCGGGACGTCGGGCGGCGGCCGCGGCTTGCGCGCCTTCTCGCTGGGGATGCGGCGCTTGTACTGGCCGTAGCCAAGGTACCCCGGGAGGCAGCTGCCGGCGGACGCGACGCCCGCGTCCTCCTCCGCCAGCCCGGGCCCGGAAAGCGCCGGCGGTCGCGCGCGCGCGGCCTCCGGGCGGTTGCCGGGCGGTTTGCCGGACGGGGGCGCGACGGCGGCGTCCGGGAACATGATCTTCGGCCGGGCCACGCCGTCGGGTGCCCGTGCGGCGTAGCGGCGGTCGACGCGGAGGGACCCGATGTTCGTGGGCAGGTCCAGCCCGGCGATGGTGCCGGAGGCCTGCAGCGACGTCTCGACGCGCGGCCGGTCGCGCCCCGGCGCCGGCGGGGGCGCCGGGGTCTTGGGCAGGTCGGGGGCGCCGGCGCCGGGGTCGGCGGCGGGCGGGCGGGCGCGGTGCCGGGGCCCCGGCCGCAGCCAGTGGCAGATCTTCAGCAGCAGCGGGGCCTCCTTCGTGTTGCTGCACAGCCAGTGCAGCAGCGACGCTTGGTACGGCGCGGCGATGACGGACTCCAGGGCGGCCATCTGCGGGGACGGCGCGTGCCGGGCTGCGGGCAGGCTAACATCAGAAGAGAGGGGGGAGGGGGTCTGGGACCCAAAAGGCTGTGCACCAAAAATGGCCCAACAAGATTTTTCCCAGCGGCAAATTTCGTTTTTTTTCCCGCAATGGTCACTTTGGCCCTTTGGGGGGGGGGGGTCCAAGTCGGGTTGTGGGCCGTTCTAATGTAAGCCTGGCTGCGGGATGCCTTTGTGCGGGCTGTCGGGCCCTCCACACCGCAGTGAGTCACCAGAAGGGGGTTGGTAGGCACGGCTGGGGTACATGGCATGGTGCAGAAGGTTCGGGGGCTTGAGGTACTGACGGCACCCGATCCGAAATCAGCACCGATGGCAGTGAGCAACGGATGACAACGCATGGCCCCGGACACTTGAGATGCGCTGCAGGGGGGCAGGGCAAGGGAGGGGGGGGTGTACAGCCCGGAGCTGGTGCTAAAGCTAGCACTTGATGCACAGGTGCATTCGGCCGTGGCATGGGTTCAAGGAGCATACTCAGCAACCTGCCCCCTTCCCCCCCAAGGGAGTGGTGGGAGTTCAGTCTAGAAATTGTCAGCAACAATTTTGCTGAGGGCTGTCCATAAAGGGGGAAAAAAGGGGGGGGGGGTATGTATCGCCAACAGAAACGCACGTTCACAGGGACGCTCTCTGCATCATAGTCAAGACGTGGGTAAGACACAAAACCGCAGAAACAGTATTGGACAACGGTTGGCGGCTGGCGACGGTTGGTGGTTGGCAGTTAGTGGTTGGTGGCGGTTGGCGGTTGGCGGTTGGCGATTGGCGATCCTTGAGGGCTGACCCTAAGGGCTGTCCTTAACCGAAAAAAATGCGGTTCTTAAAGACATCCCTGATTTTTCTTTGAAAATAGGCGCAGGTAGGTGGCAACCTGTAAGTACAGTGTTTCACGGCGGTGGTACCATTGGCCTCATGATCCCAAAGAGGGAATCAAAGTGCATTGAAGCACACAGCAGTGCTCACTAGGCACTCATCGCAAGGACACCATCCATACCCATACCTATACCCCCCACCCAGCTTTTCCCACCTCCCCATGGATTATGCAGCACATGCGGATGGATCCATGACGTTTTGCAAATCACCATATCTTTGTATCCCTTTTCAAGGCTGGCATCTGCTTTGGAATAGCTGTTCGCTGATTCTTCTCGAATTGAATACTTCCTCTAATTTCTTTTGGTTTTGAGAATGCTTTTTGTGTGCCGATGTGATGCAAGGTCAGAGTAATATGCCACATTGTGAACTTTCCAGCCATTAGTCTGGGGACCATGTGCAACACATGTGAAGAGAAAAGGGTTAAAGAGGCTGATATACCACGTGGACATCAAACAAAGACAAACAGTGCAAAAATTGGGTGTAATCAATGTGTTTCCATCTGAGTGCATAACTGCAATTTCTCTGCTCTGGCATAAGTATCCAAATTACAGACGGTAGAGTATGCTGTAATCACTACAAGAAAAGCCTTTTTATTGGCGTCTATGGGCATCCACTAGGCATCCCCAACAAAAATGTTATGGTTCTTCACTAGGAAATTGCTTTAGGTGGCTTCTCGGCAAACAGAGAATATCTGTTTGCAAACCCTGACTGGGATTTGTCTGATCAACCCATACTTGAGTTCCATAAAGACATTCGATGGAGGTGTCAGGACCTCAGACCAAATAATTCAGTTGGGTGGCGGCCCACTGAATTATCATGCATCAGCAGAGCAGAGATACATCAGATTTCCAATAACACTCTTCCGTGCCTCCTCCATATTCCCCATGTCTCATGTGGTCAAAATGCTTCTGTTGGGCAACCCAATGATACTCTACTTCTCTTGGAGCATGAAAGGGATCTAGGAGACCTTGTTTGCACTTCCCCAGCTAGAACTTGCTTTTCTGGTCTCTGCAGGTGACTCCTGTGGTTTGTGCTGTGGTTTATGCGTCCCGTTCTTCTTATTTTTCTCCGGCACTAAGGTCAAAATGAGCTCTCGGCGGACAGCCCGGATCAAAGAGTAGCGCACACATATGGTACAGACGAGCGTCCCACATATGCAATGCAACGTGTCCCTGACTGAACCAACGGCATGCGTTTTTTTCTTCTTCTTCTTCTTCTCGTTATTCTGTTCCTTCTGTGCCTTCTCCACTTTTATAAACAAGTCTCAGCAATGAGGTTCCACTGCTGGCACTTGGTGTAAAGGACCCAACACTGGGGCCATATTGTGTGGAGAGAAGACCAGAGATGTTTGTGCATGGAGCCAATGGAGACAGTTGATGGCTGCAACATCTTTCTCGTGGGTGTAAACACGCATCCCTTGGGGATGATTGTGAGTGGCAGAACAGTTCCTTAGTAGTGGTCAAGAAGTGCAGTACTGCTACCACTGCCATCAGACAAAATGGAGGGGCAGGAGGACCACTCTTGAACGCCATCCAGGAAATAAGTGGAGCGCAAGGGGATGAAAACAGGCCATGGCCCAGGGTTTGTGGGGCACAGCCATTAGTTTCACGGGGTTTTGCCAGAACCAAAGGCGTTTGTGGACAGCATGCGAGTGAGAGGGAGGGTGCAAGAGCCATACATACCTTGCAGATAATCATCCTGGGAACAGCAGGATTCTTTCCCCCCACAAAGACGCCCTAAGGGGCATCAAAAAGAAGGGGGACAAAGCACATGCATCCCAGTTGCCTCAATGATTACACCGTGTCAGAGCAGAAACTCGTGGTTCATCACCTCGCTGTGCTTGGTCCATTTTAGCACCCTCCATTGCAACATCCCTGACCCTCAATTGCAACGTCTTTCGGGCCAAGACAGAGGCCCACTGCAGCACGTTTTAGACACATAACAACGACTTTCCTGCCTACATTGGGCCATCAAGGCCATCAGATGAGAGCGAGCCGAAGCAGTGGAGGCTGGGGCAACAACAGTGAGCACCAGGGGAACACAACAGAGTGAAGAGAACGACGGCGGCAGCTCTGAGCCTGCAAATATCTGTGGATGGTGGGTCATGCCCCCCCCTCCCCCCTTGTGCTTTCTGTGGGGCTGTGGGCTTGGGCTGCTGCAGGCACCTCGGCCTGCAGGCAGCAAGGCCTGCCCAAAGCCCCCTTGAGCTCCCCGCACCACAAACTGTCGTTGGGTCAAAGAATGGCTATGCGACCATTGCTCTATCATTACTGGCTCTGTTCCGCCTGCCGTATTGGGGGCCCCAGAGCAGGGAGCCACCAGGCCCCTCCCGCCACCAGTGGGGGGACCTGCAGTCCGTGGCCAGGTGAGTTTGCTGGGGCCGTTCCAATGGCACCCTTGGATTACCTCTGTTGCCCACAGCTGACGAATGCCTAAAACACTGTGGGCACTGAATGTGGCATGCACACACCCTCATGACGTGCTGGCTTTGCTTGAGCTGTGGGTGGTCCTGTGGGACGGCAACGCGCTTCAACTCAAAGATACTCCTGATGACCATCCGCACAGTGGCCTGCTCCGCAGCCTTGGCCTGCGGGTACCAGCCCAAAAATGTGTCGTAGGACTCCGCCGTCAAAACACGGCAGCACATGTGGCATAGCGCCCACCATTGCCTTTGTGCTGCAGCTTCGGAGGACTGCATGGGCCATGCAATGAGCCTCAATTAGAAAACCTGAGGCTCTTCCCAAAACAGGCTTGGTAAAGCTAAAGAAAGTGAAAACATCAATGTGAGTGTACCACCACACCACACCACACCACACCACACCACACCACACCACACCACACCACACCACGCCACGCCACGCCACGCCACGCCACGCCACGCCACGCCACGCCACGCCACACCACACCACAAAACACCACAAAACACCACAAAACACTACACCACACCCCACCCCACCGCACCACACCCTAAAACTAGCTGTCAGCCCTGTCTGCTGGGTGCCCACTGCTCTGCCTGGACATCCCGGCTTTTGCCTACTGGTAACAGCGCCTTCGGCACACCGAACACCAAGAATATGACGAATCTGGGCCAAGTATTGTTCACCGGAAGTGCTTGTAAGATGCTCCCTTTCTCTCTCTCTCTCTGTGTGTGTGCGTGTGTGAGTGTTCGTGTGCACTTGATGGGCAGTATTGCATTTCCAAAGTTTGTGTTGCAACGCTTCAAGGGTTTCAGGGATGGTGCACTGTCTGCTTCTCGTCTAGCCACAACGCAGCTGTTGTGTATAGACAAGAAGCCCCAGTGAGCAACTCTATTTTCAACATTATATATCTCTCGGGGACATTCATTGTGCGCCAACTCGGTGGGTTTTGACATTTTTCCCGGGGTTTTCGAATTTTTCGTCCGATGCACCACAATATTGTTCCCTTGGGGGGGGGGGGGGGATATGTGTATACTTGAAATCTGTGAGAAAAGGCCATTTCAGAAATGCATGGGTTCGGGGGGTGGGGGGGGGGGGTAGACGACCATATTTTTGAGCAAATAGCTAGAAACTCGACGATACAAGGGACGCAGCAATGCAGAGGGGACAGTACAGTGCAAAACAGCGTTGTCGGGCGGGCCTCCATATGCAAGGCTGCACCTTGCACTCCCACATGTGCCACGTTGTCCTTAGCAATCATCGCACAGCAAGCAGAGTGTGCATAGTTGCACATTTCTATGCTCCGAGCACTCCACCAACACCGTTATGGTGGGGGTGGGGGTCAACGGCAACCCCAGCCCCGTTGGTAATTGTGGCCCCACTGGTGCTAGTATTTTTTTTTTGTTGCTAACACCAGACTGAGTTCAGGCCATCAGGCCACTGGTGTGCGTCCTGGGCATCCAGGCCCAGAGAGTATGTACAGCATGAATTGAGTAACCGACAGCTTCATGTGGGTGAGGCATGTCTCCATTCAAGGGACGCTGCGGGGGGGGGGGGGGGGCAATTCGCAGCTACTGCACACGTAATGCAGTGGTGTAGGCTGCCACGGCTTGTTCAAGCCCGCCAATCACATTAGAGAAGCTATTGCTGGAGACGATGTTGTGTCTGGGGGGGGCAGACCGGGGCGTGACACCTGGGAGGAGTGTCGAAAAACACATCCTCAAACTGTGGGGTCAGCATGGACATCCAGGCCAGTATCATCCCATCGGATAGGGGACCCCTTAAGTTGGATGACATCAGTGAAGTGTAGAGTGGGGCGTATCGGGGACCCCGTGAGTTGTACGGTGTTGGTGTCCCCCTGGGGATTGGTGCAAAGACGTTTGTTCCGCATGCCCCCTGGCGATATGACCCGCTTTCGTTTGAGGAGGAGGCAGTGGGCGATGTCGGATAATGCAGCCAGGTGGTGTTCCTTTTGAGTCTAGGCACTTGTCAACCAGTGGTCGGTTAGTGTCTCCATTGTGGCCCCACTGGTGCTAGTATTGCACCCGCACCGGGATAGCTGCCTGCTCTTGGAGCTGGTCCCGCAGGTCCGACATGGCGAGTTGGTAGTGTTCCTGCAATTTGTGCAATTTGTCCAATGGGACAATTGAAAAGGGGTGGGGAGCAACTAGGTGAGGTCCGCCTACGGCTCATCTTGGGTGAACATGTCCACGCTGATGTTCGTGATCCATTGGGACGCGGTCACCACAAAGCCACCTTGGGTTCACGGAGGTGGCCCCCAAGGTGCGCATACGGATAGTGTATGCCATCCCCACGGTGCCCGTGCTCCTATTAGGTGCGTAGGGCACCTACGGCACACTCTGAGTCGGGAACGACCCAATACATACCCTCCTGTTCCGCAAGATAGCCCACGAAAATGAGAAAGGTCATGGCCTTGCCCTCCTAGGAGGTCTGTGTACGTAGTAGGCCACTCTGGTACCATGCCATGGCTCGTGCTGGAAGGCCAATGCCATGGCCATCAACATGGGGGTTGTGCCTACATCCATGGCCATGATGGTCCCTTTGATGGTGGTAGGCGGTGGTAGGTTGTGGAATCACTTGTTGACCCTCGTTTCAACTTTTGTTTGCGTCTCCTTTTGTTAAGCAGTTTTCTGTCCTTGTTTTTGTTTGTTTGAAGACCATGGATGGTCGCCCACCTCCCCCTCCGCAAGTGGGGAACCTAGAACAACAAGCATTAACCGCAAAGGAGAGGATCGAGGCTCAAGCACGTGAAATTCAACAACTACGAGCGTGGCTGGCTAGGGTGGCGGTCCGTGATTCCGCCTCCGCCCTACCGCCACTATGGTTGCCGGCGACAAAACGGTGCAGAAAGACCGCATGGCCCAATGGATGAGGATGACACTCGCTAATGTGTATGCCGACCTTCGAGCCGGCAAGATGGGGGAAATTGAGCAGCCTACGACTTCCAAGGGCAGCACGACCCGGCCCATATGAACCCTGGTGACCTGTTTGCGTGGAGGACCTAGGATGGCATACATAAGCCCAAGATGGCGTACACCAGGAGATATGTTGGTTCACTTTGTTCACCTTGCAATGCATGCACATCACAATTTGTTTCCACACTTACCAACTTTGGACTGGCCAACACTGCATCGCAAGCTAGTGCAGCCTCGAGTTCACAGGTATGAGCTGTGCATGGAACACTGCATGGGTGGGTGAGTGGGCTCATGGGAAAATGTAAAAAAAAATCATGTTGTCAATAGAAACACTAGACAGATGAAGGATTGAATTGCGACTATACAAGACAAAACATCAGCAGGCAGGATATTAAGCCATGCATTGTAATGTGCTGCCCGGAAGAAGACGAGTCATGTCAGTGGCCACCTTTCACATTGTTCTGCTTCCATTGTTCCAGCCTGAGCTGCATGTGTGGGGGCTGTATGTTCACTCATGTGAAAATTTAAATTACACTATCAACGGAAACACCGGACGGATGTAGGATTGAGTTGCTACTGTACAAGCAGTAATGCAAGGCTCACTCACTGAACCTCGGTTTCTTACAAAACTACATTTCAGTTCATCACCTTGCAATGCATGCACAACAGAATTCATTTCCACGGTTACCAACTCTAGTCGGCCCTGAAAACAAATGGATATGAGCACAACCCACTCACCAAGCAAAATCCCTCAATGAAGAGAAGTATAAAGGCAGGGCCCCTTGATCAATCAATCTGTGAACAACGCTGGGGGGCATAGTGAGATGGCCCCGCAGCTGGCACACGCCATGTAACACTGGTGCCATGCCACTCGTGCCCTGAGACTAGGTTGCGGCGCCCTCGGAATGGGGTCCCACAGTGATTGGGGAATACGTAGACAGGTTATGGGTCAAGTCCGCCGCTGATGCACTGGTCCACCAGTCAGTCACGGCATCCTACCACGGTCCCCATGTGCTGAGCCACATGTTTTGGAACGCGAATTTCCATCACAGGCACTTGGGGGTACGAACCCGACATCCCGGGCCAGCGGGGACCCCGGACACGGGCAAAAAGTTTCACTGTTGGCCTGTGTGGCCAACAGTGAAACTCACATAAAAAATCAATTTCCCAAAATTGAGCTGTGGGGGCCATATTTCATAATGTTTCACTGTCAACAGTGAAACAGCAACTGACATGGAAGCATTGAGGTGTGATGGACAGCATCCCCAGGTCCTCACAGAGCAGTGCAACGACAGGAAAAAATCTAACACTAGTTTTAGGCATTTCGGGCACAGGTGTCATTATGGCTGTGTGTTTCACAGTTGACAGTGAAAGTACATTGTCATGACTCAAAGCTGCAATTGCCATCAGGACGGGGGACAGCGAGTGACTTTCACTGTCAACTATGAAACACAAGGTGAACCAGGCCGGAATGTATCACAGGATGCTTGCGCAATGGTACATAGATCATAATGACACAAACAACATACAATCACAGAGCACTTTCACTGTTGACAATGAAACCCTTGGAGAACAAAGGTCCAAAATGGGGGACGGTGCGTACGCTGACCGGCAGCCAGTGCAATGTTCTGTGCGCGCGGTGCATGAAGCTTGTGGTCTTCCTTCCTCTTGCCTTTTGTGGGTATGTCGTCCATGTACAGCGCATTCAAAAGGGGCCAACATGATATCACTCATGGTAGGATTGCACCAGTGCAAAATTAATTGCCGCCTTTATTGTGCATCCCTTGGCAGAAGGAACAGGTACAAGTAAACGAGGAGCAAGAGACACAATGTTGCAGCACCAGGGCACAAAATGTCATTTTTAGGACCTGCTGGTTGCTTTGCGCCTTGTGTTCAACGACAAATTTAGCAATTTGAAAACAGCCAGAACGACGTGAACCCAGTATCTGGCGTGATGGTGCCAAACCAAAACCAATGCTCTATTGACAACCAAAGACAAATACCGATTTCAACCGAATTGCCTACAGCACACTTTCACTGCCGACAGTGAAACCCCGTGAGAAAAGGTGCCTCGGAAATGCAATTTCATGGTGTTTTGGGCTCTTTTTCTCCTACTTGTGGCTCGTCCTTGCTCTCTGCAGGATCCTGTAAAATGCATGACCGCCGAAATCCGCATGTGGAGCCCGAGCACCCGGACTAGGCGGTCACCTTCACAACGGAATCTAGTGAAGTGCCCCCGGAGGAGTCGGGTGTCAGTGGCGTTAATGGTGAAAAACAAGATTGCAGCTCTGAGGCGTCAAAGGCAGATCACATACAGATAGAACAAGCAGATAGCAACCAATGGTTTAACTATTGACAGTGAAACACAATCGTGAGAAGGTGTCAGCTAGCAGAATATCAGAAGGGCAGAACTTGTGTAGAGGTTGAAACACAACATGTGGTGCGAATAGGAAGTGGCTGCAAGTGGTTTCACTGTTGACTGTGAAAGTCCTTGTGGTCCAGTGCTGTGCACGCCTCCCACCTGAAAAGCAGGTGGACAAAAGAGTGAATGCAAGCACATTGGGCGGGCACAACGTCAATAAGACCCTCACCTGGCACCCCACTATCCCCCCATGCACCACAACCACAGGTAAGCCACAAGGACATAACGGGTTTGGTACAACTCTATTGATGCCTCCAAGTCCTGATGGGGTACTTTTCCTACCACCGGCGGGTGCAAGTCTAAAGGCAAGGCTCCTGCCGCATGGAGGGCCATATATAGTGGGCCTAATGTTTGGGTGCCCTAGGTACTTGTGCTTTCGGTATTTCGCCAAGTATTGGAAACGGGCCACGGCCACTTCCATGAGAGTGATCCACCAGTCGGGCGGCTACATGCACTCCCAATATTCCCGGGTGGGATGTGTCCGGTGCCTACCATCGCTAGCCCCTAGTTGGATTCAGTTGGGCTGGTTGGACTTATTATCCTTGGTGCCCTTTGTGTGAGCAATGCGAAATGGTTGAGCATGTGTTACCACGTTGGCTTATTCATTCTGGTATCCTTGCTGTCTCAGACGAGTGTTGAGGCCCGTCAAGAATGGGCACATCGTGGATACGGGTCAATGATGAGATAAACGGGTGTGGCGGACCCCCCTGACACAGTTTTTTGGCCATGGACGTGACCGTGCCACCATGTGTCTCTTATTTCTACAATCTTGGATGCAATGCAGGTAAATGTTGTTTCGTGCGAGTTGTGGTCTAGAATTCATTGTTTTTTATAACTTTGGATGTATTGCTATTGATTCCTGGTTGTGGTTTGGACATCATTGTTGCTTGATTTTCCACCTCTGTGACTCCAGTGCTGAAATGTCTGCGCTCTACTAGTGTCCCAATTTCTGCCTTGATGGCCTCTGCTGGTGTACCAAAAAATTGAAATTTCCAGTCTAAGGCTTGCCATAGGTGCCAATGTCCCAATTTCTGCCCCCGATGGCCTCCGCTAATGCATCACGAAATCTAGGTTTTTAGTCTTTGCCATAGGTTCTAGTGTCCCAATTTCTGCCCCTGCTGGCCTCTACTGGTGTACCAAGAAGTTTTAAATTTGTAGTCAGATGCTTGCCAAGCACCAGCAAGACCACTGGGAACGATGGTGCTGTGCTCGCATTCATGGCACCGCTGGCACTATGGGGGACTATGGGGGACTGCAGTGTTCGAGTCGGTAGAGAAATGGCAACCGCTGCGAGAGCCATTGCACTTGGCCTCCCGCTGCACTTGGGTGTCATACAGCTTGACACCCTGCTCACCCAAGTAACGTGTGGCAGCCGAAATGGAGACATAGGAGGACCACCGGGCGCCCTCGATGTCTTTCTTCAACCAAACCGGAGGCATCAACAATACATGATGGCAACTAGCAAGAGGGGATATACCATGGAACGCATACGGTCTACCACCTAGACCAGATCCCCTATGCATTTGCTACGCGTATCCACCATCACACAGTGGACAGCTACATGCCATAATGTCCAAACTGCGTATCCCACATCCCACATCTGCTATGTATTGGCGTCCCACGTAGTCTATATAGCTGCATCCCCCGTTGCACATCTGCATGCCATGAAAATTTACATTCTACATCCCACATGGCACATGCCACAACATCCCGTGCCTGCACAAAAAACAAAAAAAAATGAAAAAACATCAAAAATCACTAACCGACGGGGACAAAAGGGGCAAGTACGGGAACAAACAGAAAAAAGACGGAAAACACTCTGACACGAGACGTTGGAGACATAAGTGGTGCCAAAATTCTATTGCCTTCGGCAGTGCACTTCGAAGAGAGGCTGTCAGTCAGTTAGACAGGCCAGCAGTCAGTCAGACAGAAACACACGAACCGGCAGTGGCCGGATGGCAATGCAGGCGGCCGCAGACATTTTGGTCGGGTTTGGCTGGTTCTCTGTACCCTCCCTGCCCTCAGGACACGTGCACAGTGTAATTCGGACAACCATCTGACGGGCGGGAGCGCGCGGCCCCGGTGTGCGATTGCACTGTAAGTAGATTCGATTGAGAGGGTGCGGGTTCGGGGGTGGGTGGGTGGGTAGAGAATATACTGCACACTGTGGACAAGAGAGGCTGTGGTGCCAAACTGGGGTTTCTGGGGAAACCTGGGTTTGGCTGGTTCTCTGTACCCTCCCTGCCCTCAGGACACGTGCACAGTGTAATTCGGACAACCATCTGACGGGCGGGAGCGCGCGGCCCCGCCCTGTCACACCCTGTCACCACCGGCCGCACACACTCGGCGGCAGGGCCGCCAATGGGGACCTGGACAAATCTGGAGCAAGACTGAGAGGGAACAAAACGCCGCATGCAGGGTTCAGGCGCGCTGGGGTGGCATTCCACACCTGCGGCAAGAAGGAGGGATAGAAGAGCCACAGGTGGGCCAACCTGCCAACGGTTGGAGAAACATAGAAACAGGCGCGCAACCTTCACCGCCGCCATGCGAAAGGTTAATTTCAGACAAATCAGGGAAAGAGAGCAAGGTTTATAGTCGGAAGTGGTGCACGGCCCTCACGGCCCAGCGTCCCGCGGGCCGGCACGTCCTCCTGGCCCTGCCTGTCTGCAAGACAAGGCCATGAATAGCAAAACAACCATCAGATGGTGGGAGCGCGCCTACCTCCCACCGCAAGCGTGCAAGGGACTAAGCGGAGCCCCCCCCCCCCCCCGGCGCAGGGTGAAAGCTGGGGCCTCCAGACGCACCAGTGGTACATCAAGCCTATATATACTGCACACTGTGGACAAGAGAGGCTGTGGTGCCAAACTGGGGTTTCTGGGGAAACCTGGGTTCGAACCCTGGTGCAGCCAATACGGCAGCGGCGCCGCCGCCAGCGTGCACCCACCAGGATTCGAACCGCCGACCGAAAAATCTGCGGCTGGGTGCGTTACCATTCGACCGGGGGTGGATGTGACACAAATATTTTGACCCCCCCCCCCCACCACACCCCCCCACCCCCCCTCAAAAAAGTGTTATCCAGTTTTAGGGGCTGGAGGCCTCAGAATCAAAAAATCCATTGGGTGATGGTCTTAATGGGCAAAATAATGATTTTACAAGGGGTTGGACATCAAATATCATGCCTTGTGGTATGCTACGCGAATATACGACGCCCGCGCCTGCGCTTGATCTAACAACCTCTCTTCGAGGTGATTTTTTTTAAAACAAAGAAACAATGCCACCCCCCTTGGGGGGGGGGGTTGCAAGGGTATTTAAAGGCAAACCTTGGTACCCTTCACTGATGCAAGCAAACAGAACACAAGTGAAACTTTTGCATTGATGCTCTTCCGACGTGATTCATGTAACCTGCATTCCATACACGGTCACCGGGAGAAAACATCTTGGGTGTGAAAAGGGGACACGACATCCTGTACACTGCTTTTGGAGAGAGAATATCAGCCAGTTGACACATCAGACCACAGCGCGCTCACCATGTGGGTTCTACGATGCTTGAATCAATATGGCCATGGTGGCATGATGATCATGCATCTGCCACAGGGTGCTTGCCCTGGTGCTGGAGCAACCGGCAGCAAACGCTGCAGACGCTGGTTTGGGCTGGGGAGGGGGAGGGGGGGGGTAGTCCATAAAGTCAAGAGGTACGCCAACGGAGTTACACCCCCCCCCCCTGCACAAGCACGCTGTACGACAGGAAAACGACGGTCAGACGGGCTCTTGAGCCTCTTGGCCCCTGAGCTCTATAGTATACACCCCCCCCCCCCGTCCTCACGGACGCACTCCCGCAGAACCACACACGGCCCGGGGGCACGCCTCCAAGCACAAACGGGGGCGTTCACCCGGGGACACCGACTGGCCAACCAACTCCACGGGTCTGGCTCTGCCCCCAGGCCTTTGGCAACACTTAGCCGCCCCTGGCGCTTGGACCAGACGTGCCCATTGGCGCATCAGACAATGTCCAGATGGGCAGATCCGGCCCCGCAGGCCAATTTCCAAGACCTCAAATACCCTTTCAGTGGCTAAGGCCTACCGTATCGGGGTCATACTGGCCCAGAGCCACTGGGCCAGCGACGCGCATGACGGCCACCGTCGACAGAGTTTTCCTTCGGGACCAAATCTGCCAATCTGGACACTTCCTATAGCCCTGAGGGCAAACAGGGGGCAAAATGGGGGCATGCGAACACTTCAGATTACCAATGAGGTAGGCAATGCACCAACCATCATTGCTCGGTGCTTCAGGGTTATGGAGAAGACGTTTAGCTCTTGGCAAGGCGGGGGCGGGAAAAAAATTGTTGGGAACAACATACAGCTTTATCTATTTTTGCAGGCAACCCACAGAGGGGGGAGGGGCTGGGAATTTTTTCCATACACATATAACCAAAATTTTGTTGCCTTCGGCAGTGCACCTCGAAGAGAGGCTGACAGTCAGCCAGTCAGTCAGTTCGTCAGACAAGCAGTCAGTCACACAGTCAGTCGGGCAGGCAGGCAGGTTCTGGACCTCCGGTACAGCCGTGGGCAAATGCAGGCGGAAGTCCGAAGGGGCATTCCCGACGGTGGATTGCGCAGTGCATTGCGACAGCGGGAAAGGAGGGTGTCAAGCCCAGCGCCCCGGCTGCCTAAGACCCTTGCTGAAACATCCAAATGAAGTTGAGTTTCAATCCTGTACCAAGAACTGTCCCCGAGAAAAAAATATTCCAAATTCCACAATTATGAGGTGACGATTTTTTTTCGCAGGCAATCCCGGAGGCTGGGGCGGGGGGGATTTCTTTGACTTTGAACGTCAACATCACGCGCATGCGACGGGACTCGTAGTTTCGACATGGGCCCCAGGCGGCGGAGCGGACGCAGGTAGTAGTTGAAAAGATGGGTTCAGAAGGGAGAAGCTGTTCAGGGCAGTCCCCAACGGTGGAGCACACGCTTGTGGAAGCGTCACAAAACAACCTACGCAACAGCAATTTGGGGGCTGTTGGGGGGCCCCCCAAAAGCTCCAAAATTGCTGTCGCGTAGGTTGTTTCGTGACACTTGAAATTTATTTTTCAAATTTCAAGTTTTCCCGAAACCCTTCCATTGCCCCTGGGATGGGTTTGGGTGATCATTTGGTGACAATACGGGTACTTGAGCACCCATGGGGACCCACGTAGTGGCCGCTAGGCCACTTGGAGCCCCCGTTCGGGTCCAGTCCGGAGGCCCCGCCCGTCAGATGGCGCCCTCCTCGCGCTCCTCTGAATCGGAGTCGCCGCCGCCCGCGGGCGAGTCGCCCGCGCCGCCCGCGTGCCAACTCGCGGCGCGGGCCCCGAGGTCCAGCCCGGGCCACAGCACCGTGCTGGGATTGGTTGGGGGGGAGAGGGGCGGGAACATGACGCGGCGGTGCAGGCGGTGGCTGTTGGAGCTGCGGGCGCTGAACGTGCTCTGCTGGCGGCTGAGGGCCAAGGTGTGGGTGGAGGTGGTGCAGGTCTGCGTGCTCCCCTGGGACCCGCGGCTGACGTGGCTGAGCTGGCAGGCTATGCCCGGCTGGCGCTGGTCGACCAGCAGGTGGTGGTTGAGGGACGTCTCGGTGCTGAAGGAGGGGGCGATCTGGCGGGACCAGCGCGGGGACTGGTCCGGCAGCGGCGGGGGGGCCGGCGGGGCGACCTCCGCAAAGAGGGCGTGGAGCAGCAGCTTGGGGCACGCGGGGCGCTGCGCGGGCTGCAGCTGGAGGCACTGCCGCACGAAGTCGTGGATCCGCGGCGGCAGCTTGGTGGGGATCTGAGGGGGGGAGGAGGGGGTGGGACGGGGGCTACTGGGGACGGCGGAGGGGCGGGGTCAGGGGCAGCGGAGGGTGGGACTCTGGTGTTGTTCTCACAAGGGAAGGGGGGGGGAAGGCCGTGACTATGTGCGGACCGGATCACCCACCAATGCCGTCGTTCTGCTCCCATGTGCAGAGTTTTTCTTAAGGGGGGGGGTCCAGGGGTGGGGGGGGGCGGGGGCTGTGGGGGGGACCCCCCCCACCAGGAGACCCTGAGTTGTTAGAGGTGCCAAAGGTGCCGAAGAAATTTTTTGGCCTAAACTGACTTGCGCCGAAGGCAAAGGGAAAATTTTTGATTGGCCAGAGACCCGGAGAAAAACTTGCCCAATCACTCAAGGGGGGGAGGGATGGTGGGTGGGTGGGTGGGGGGGTCCGAGGGGGGGGGGGAATCCTCCAGGAGATGCTGAGTTGTTAAGCAAAACTCTGCCCATGTGCTCGGGCAGTCAGCCCCCGCACCGCCCGTGCGCACCTCGCCCCCCACCCTCGCACTGGGAACCCCCATCCGCATTCACCGATAAAATTTGACGGAAACAACACCTCTTGTTGCTCGAACACGGGGGTTGTTTGTGTGCGCCGCGAGAAACCGCAAGAGGTGACCATTGCATCATGAATGTACTAGTCAGCAGGTGAACCCATTCTGCACCACAGGAGAGGGTGGTGCTATTCAAATGTCGGTGTTCCAGGAAAATCCTTCGGACATAGGCTGGCAAGAGCTCTGTCGAGGTCGAGGCGTATTCAGAGTCCCGGAGGTTTTTGTTTTCATTGGTCAGCAAAGCACATTCCTTCTTGTCCGTGAGGCCTTACCCCCCCCCCCCCCCCTTGCAAGAGCGCCCTTGTCAGAGCAACAGCAGGGGTTGTTCCGCAACCTTGGGACCTGTGGAATTTGGCTCTTCCATTTTTTGGTGGTCCAATAAGATCACGTTTTGTCAGTGATTTGAGGGTGGGGATGGCATTTCAGGGACGTTGGTTGCTGCCGCCACCCAATTTCACCCCTTCTTTGTCCTTTGGCGATTTGATGTCCCAAATGTGCCCCTGTTGTAGTGTGCTGCATTGGGCACCATCTAGCTGCTCCTCATGGCCCTATCCTGCTTGTGTGCGTTGTGCCCGGGTATTTGCAACACACTTAATGGACCGGGCTACGGGCTTCTGCGCCGCACGTGCACCGCAAACAGGACACGGTGCTGCTGCTGCCACAAAATGCTGCAAGCAGACTTGAAATTGTAGAAGTGATTGTCCGGTGCAAATTTGGTACTTGCCAATTCTGAACGTACAAAACTGGATAATGCACTTTGTTTTTTCCACACACGCACCTCTTGGCAGCGGAGTCCATTAGCCGGAGTTGATAAGCAACCGTTGCTAAGTGTTATGAAGGGATTTGCAAGTGTTTTCCATGCGGTTCGAAAGGGCGTTTACGGCTTGTCACGGGTCACCAACAGTGGGCAAGGATTGCAAGGGTTGCTTTAGCAGCGTTAGTGGTTGTAAATGGTTGCCCGTGCCTACAAATAGTGCGCGAGCCAGGGGGGGGGGAGGTTTCTCGGAAATCCGATATCCTACTTAAACCCTCCCCAAAGCCAAATTTAAAAGGGGGGGGGTTTAAGGGGGCTTTTTGATGCGCGGGGATATTGTCCGTGGAAAGGGCGCCCTAGCCCCCCAATCCCCCCCCACAACCCCACACCAAATGAAATACATAGTGTCGGGCACCTCGGAACAGTTGGGTATGCGGCCCAGGTGTGATCCGACAATTTGCACTGCCCCTACCAACGTGTATGGTAGGGTTTCATCGGCTTGGCTATTTCCCCCCATGGGTACCAGAAACCTCGGGATTGTGGGTCTCCAAGGCAGTCATGGGGTTCAAAATACACCATGGGGTTAGGATTGCAGCATGGGGGTTGAAACGCATCAAGGGTGGTCATGGGGTTCGGAATGCACCATGGGGTTAGAAATACACCATGGGGTGAGAAATACATCACGTGGAGGGCATAAAAGAAGGTGTGTGTGTGTGTGTGTGACTAGATTGGTAGGCTGACGCAACTCGGGAGGCCCTTTAGGCTATGGCAGGCCAGGCCTCCCTCCCCGCACCATTGTGTGGGCCTTCTAGTCCTAGTGTGCATGCTACTAAAGGGGAAGGAGAGGGAGAGCGAGGAGGTGTAGGGCGTGGAGGAGGTATCGGTTTGTGTTGTGTGTGTGTGTGTGTGTGTGTGTGTAGCTCCGCCTACTTCTTGCACCCTAACGTCTTCACCGTGTGTCGCTTCTTAGCACCTTGATTGGGAGTGGTGATGGGACGCTTTGTGCCCTTGCCAGGCACAACTTTCTTTTTGGGGAGAACTTCCGGCCCGGACGAAGAGGTAGAAGACGAAGAAGATGAGGAAGAAGAGGAGCTATTACCATCTTCGGAAGATGCGGAACTCTCGTTGCTGCTGGACGAATCCTGATCTGCTAAAGACCGAGATTCCGCAGTGCTTGCATCCTCCTCCGGTTTCCACTCCCAATCCGAGCAACCAAGAGAGGCTTCAGAGAAAGATGCATCCTCATTGTCAAGCACCTATGCCACCTTCAAAGTGATCTTGGGCTTCATCAACATGGGGATTTTTTTGGCTCGCCCCCTTTTCTTCTCATCATCCTGGCTCACTACAACCCATTCCGTCAAATCAATAGTGTTTGGTGCCACAGTGGGATGGCAAGGTGCCAAGTGAGTTTTGATGTTCAAAACCCAGAAGGTGGCACTGCACCCGGGAATAGGACATTCACGGGGCATGTTTTCTTGTTTGCGCATGGCCACTGTGTGCTTCAATGGGACCACACATGGGCATGTGCTACTAATTTTCTTGCGTACAATACTTGTGGTGCACGTGCCTGTACTACCTCCGTTACCACCTCTCCCTTCTGCAAGTGCATTGCCACATGGTTGTGCATCCTTGCCAAAGCAATGGCCACTCCACAAAACAAACAAAATTTTGTTGCTTCCGCGGGCCGCACACTGGTATGTGCCACACCAGCGTACGGCTCTGCACGCAATTGAGGACAATTTGGCACCTGTGCGGTTTTCACAAAGGCAGACACGGTGCCGATTGGAATGACCCAACGGCCATCGGCATCCATTTGGGCATCCAAAAAAAACCACGTGCCCATTCAGAAATTCACATTCCGGACCAAACCGTCCTGTCCACCAACGCCAAGCGTGGAAAGAAAATCAGAATTGGATGCCTCACCCCTCCCTGCCTTCTCGGGGGCCCACAAGTCGGCGGAATTGCTACATCACCCCTGCATTCTCGGGGGTTCCCAGCAAAGGCGACAAAATCAAAAGTGGTTGCATTGGGGGCAAGGACAAAACTTTCATTGTGCAGCCCAAAAGAAAATGACCAAAAATTTTTCGCAAAAATGGTGTGCCTGCATCGAAAAACACCCTTAAAACCCCTCACAGACCGTTTCCAAAAGGCGGGGGGGTTTCAAAACCCCCCACACTATCGGATTTCTGAGCACCCCCCAGGTGGCGCGAGCTGCCGCAAGCAAAGCACATTGCGCGCTGCGTACACTGAGCAGTACAAAATGGCGGGTGTTTAAAGCGCAGAGTGCCCACTGCGCAGGACATGCAGTGTGTAGAGCACAGAGGGCAGAGTGTGCAGTCTGCAGGGCGCGCGTGCAGAGCGTTGAGCATTGGGTGTGCAGCGCACAGAGTGCAGACAGCGCAGTGCGCAGAGTGTGCAGTGCGCAACGTGCCAAGCTCATAGTGCGCAATGAACGGAGCGCGGCTCGGGGCCATGCAGTGGCCAAAGTGCGCAATGCGCCTGTGCAGACCGCACTTTGTGTAGCAGACGAAGTGTGCAGTGTGCAATGTGCGGAGTGCGTGGTGTACGATGTGCAATGCTTAACGCTAGATCTGTCCCAACATGCAATCCTCGTCAGAAGCTTATGGCAGGTGTGTATGCATTTACCCCTGCACTAGCCTTGAGCTTCCCCTAAGGTTTAAAGCTACTACCAATTCCACCTTGACCTAACGAATACTTGAACTCGGATTCCGATGCAAGACTGTATATTGGGACGTGCAACCAGCTCTATTTAGAACTATGGGGAGTGTGCACACTACACGTGGCACACAATGGCTTTGTGCCAGATGGCGGTTGGCGGTTGGCAGCGGTTGGCAGCGGTTGGCGGTTGGTGGTCCCTGGGGCTGTCCTTCAGGGCTGTCCTTGACGAACGAAAAGAAAGTGGCTTCTTAAGGACAGCCCTGGAAAAAGGGCTCGCCATCAGCCTATAAGACCATAGGCACCTTTCTGTCACAAAGTGTGAGACAAGAGGACGACAATGGAGAGGATGCCAACAAGTGAGCGGCGGCCCTGCGGC
Organism: Eutreptiella sp. 'Long Island Sound 2002'; assembly: GCA_964036045.1. Taxonomy (NCBI): domain Eukaryota; phylum Euglenozoa; class Euglenophyceae; order Eutreptiales; family Eutreptiaceae; genus Eutreptiella; species Eutreptiella sp. 'Long Island Sound 2002'. Next base: position 58,048,446 of record OZ038382.1, on the reverse strand, counting down.
GGTCAGCAAAACCAGGCGCCATGCGGGCACCCCCGGACCTTCTGTATCACAATGTGTTCCATCAACCGACATACAAAGTAAAAGCTCAGACCACTGGAAAAAGCAACACCCCCCCCCCACCCCGGTTGCCTTTTTTCTGGTGTTTGCCAAACCTCCCGGGGGTATAGGTCACGGTCGCCGCTAAGCCGTGGCCTGCCCGTGACCCGCAGCAATGCCCCCGGCTGCAGAGGCCCTGACCAGAGAATAATTACCAGAGACCCTGGCCATGCTCTGCCCTTTACCACAGTGCCCCATTGTGGGCTGTTGCTGTGGCTCATGCTCTGTTCAGCTGACTTCATTTTGTGGAGGTTCCATTGCTCCGTTTGGAGGCATTTTGTACGTTTGTGTGGTCCCACATCCGGTTTTGGCACCGAACGTGGAAATGAGATATGGACCCCCCGATGACATGTGGTGTAGTGAAGGTGCAGCCCAACAAGTGCCCGTGAGCCCCACAACCACATTTTTTGTTGCGGGGAGAGGTACAGTGTCGGGGAGGTGATGCCCCACATCCTGGCAGGCGAGGCAGCGGGGCCCAAAGGCGGACCTTGGGTGGGGTCTGGCAGGTGGCAATGTGGTAGAACGCTGGGATCGTGTGCTCGAACTTGCGCTCGCTCCATGGCTCCTTGTTGGTGGCCATCTGCAGGACTGTGCACCCCAGACTCCAGATGTCGGAGGCCTGCATGGGGGTCTCCTCACGGCAGACCTGCAGCATGATGGCCGGGACATGGGTGGGCGGGCTTTCAACTTCGGGGGGGGTGGGGGGTCCGATACAGCCCTCTGGCTAGACCTCCCCCTCACCATGAAAGCTCAATTCGCGGGCCCCAAAAAAACATCCTCCCGAAACTGACCCCCAGGCCCCAGAGGTGACCCGAACCGAAAATTCAGCAAAAAATGAAAATGAGATTCTCGGAACCAGCGCGTCGAGGGGGTTCAGAAAAGTCATCATTTGCCATGGATTTGGTGAAAAGAGCCACGGTGCACTGCTCAGGGCGGAGGGGCCGAAACACTTGGAAGCCCCAACGTCCTTGCGTAGATGTCGACGCCCCCTTCCCTTCCCCCCCATTAGAGCGGGGGTTCCACCCGGACGTGGGGGAAGGGACCGACAGTGCACGAACAAGGGACTCATCTAAAAGGAAACCGGGTGGCGTCGGCAGAGCCCAAAACACACGCATGGTGTACTGCAAAGCTGGGGGCAGGGGCAGGGGTGTCCTTCAGAGGGGGGAAGGGAAGCCTTCGTAACGCCGCGAAACTCGCCAATTCACCAAACAACGATTTTGGAGTCCGGGAAAATGGGGAAAATGGAGGAAACTGCAGAAAAATGGAGGGGGGGGGGCGGGGAGGTAGCGGGCGTAGCACAGGGGATGTGGGTTGCGGAGGGGTGTGGAGGGATGTGGTTCGTGAAAACGGGAAAAAAATGGGAGAAATGGGAGGAAAATGGGAGGAAATACCCATTTTTCACAGTTCCCTTCCCCCTATTTTTCCTGGGGTTGAAGATCTTCAACACAGTTCCCCTTTGCAAAAATCAGCTCACCGCACTCACTGACGGAAATTTGGGAAATTTTGCCACTCCGCGGCGCTCACCGCCACAGCGGCTAGTGTGGATGCTTGCTCTGTGCTCCGTCCTTTGGCCGCCGCAGCTTCTTTCCTCGTGTCGTCGAGTGAGGCCACACCACATGCCAGTCTGCATTCTGTGCCCCTGGACACAACAGACCACTCAGCGACATCCAGCGTACTGTGTGCCACACGGCAACGTCCCAGCCTGGGATTGGGTACCCCAGGGCACTGCCCGTCTGCGAGGTCTGTTCTGTTCTGTTCTGGGGGGGAGACTCTAGCGTTGCATGTGCTCTACGCCAATGAGCCACGACAGGCGGAAGTATCTCACGCAACATATTGCTTCAGTTCTTGACAGCCTTCTCCTGGTCAGGTGTGTGGCCTGTATTGGTAGACACCCGTGATCCCCAGGGCGGCCTATCCTTCACTTCCCGACGGCGGGCGGTGGAATGGATGGGGCACTCGGCCGTTGACAGTGTACCAACCGCAGCGGGCAGTTGACAGGCGCCGGCTGGCGAGTAAACGACGGTGGTTTGCCGCTCCCCCCACCAGCACGTGCGCAGCGTCCACATAAACAGAGGGAAGGGGGCAGTGGGACACTGAGCCACGTCCGAAGTCACAGGCGTGCACAGTCACCGGAGCAACAGTTGCGGGGGGGGGATCTCCAGAGCACTTTCGGACAAAACCCCAACGTTTTGCGGAATCCTAAGTTGTGCGTTGGGTGTTTTGAATTGCATTTACGCAAAATTTTTGCAACAGCACCAGAAATAGGGGGTAAACATTTTATTTTTGCGATTTTTTGCTGCGGACTTCAGTTTTGCGTAGCTGTTTTTGGTTGACTGAGTCGAAAGCGTTTTTCATTTTGGTGGTAAAACAACGCCTTGTGCCGGGAATGAAGTATTTTCGCAAACAATTAACATTTATATGGTACAGTTGCCGTAAACCAAACCCCTTGGCCTGGGATCCGAGACCGCCTGGGCCCCCGGCCGCATCGCCCCCCCCCCCCCCCGACGGCGGCCCCGGACGCACGCACGCACGCACGCACACACACACACACACACACACACACACACACACACACACACACACACACACACACACACACACACACACACACACACACACAGGTTGAGAACCGCGAAACACGAACGGAGCAAGAAAAACATTGAAAGAAAACTCCTCAGGAGCCGCAGGGCAGCCCTACACGTCTTTCAGTCTGTTGACACACACACACACACACGCACACACAAACCTCCGGGGCCATCCACAACACCGTCCCCAGGGCCGCCCGGTGGTTGAAGCTGCGGACCGCCGTGATAGAGCAGCCGAAGTCCGTGAGCTTGACGGTGCCGCGGTCGGAGACGAGGATGTTGGCGCCCTTGATGTCGCGGTGGATGATGCCCTCGGCGTGGAGGTACCGCAGGCCCTGCAGCACCTGCCACAGGTACTGCCGCAGCACCACCTCGTCCAGGGGGCCGAAGAGTGCGAGGATGGAGGCGATGGAGCCCCCGGGGACGTACTCCAGGAGGATGGTGAAGGAGTTGGTGCGGTCGGTGCCCAGGTACCGGACGATGTTGGGGTGGTGGAGGGAGCGCAGGGTGGCGACCTCCTCCTGCGGGGGAAGGAGGGCGGGGGTTGCCGTGGACACCCGCAGGGGGGTCCTTAAGCGAGGGACAAAAAGTGTCCCTGAACGGCAGTTTTGCAAAACGACGGCGTGTAGCTCATATCTTCAACCATGGGCGGTGGCGATTGGCGGTTGGCGGTTGGTGGCGATTGGCGGTTGGCGGCGATTGGCGGTTGGCGGTTGGTGGCGATTGGGGGTTGGCGGTTGGTGGCGATGGGCCGTTGGCGGTTGGCGACTGGCGGTTGGTGGCGGTTGGTGGTTGGTGATTGGCGGTTGGCAGCGTTTAGTGGTTGGTGGTGGTTGGTGGCGGTTGGTGGTTGGCGGTTGGTGGTCCCTTGAGGCGGTCCTTAAGGGCGGTCCTTCAGAAAGTACAAGTCTAGTTCCCAAAGGACCCCCCTGGACACCCGCGGGGGGGGGGGGGGGGGTCGAAGGGGGCGAAGCGGCGCTGACCGGAATCGGGCACAAAATGGCAGAAAATGGCTTGTATTGTGTGTGTGTGTGGGGGACGGGGGGTCATGCGCACATCAGGCCTTAGCTTACAGACCTCCAGGGGATAGCACACCTCAGAAAGCAAAATTTCGCTCAGGGGAAAATGAATTTCATTAAAAGGCTGGAAATTTGAGGCCGATTTGAGGTACACAAACTTTGAATCAGCCTCCGAACCCCCCCCCCCCCCACCCACCCACCCACCCCCCGGGGGCAGGCTAACATTAGGGGAGACGGAGGGGGGGGTGGGGGATGGATTGGCGCGCATGCAGATGTGTGTGTAGGCGCACGCGGTGCACGCGTATGTGCCACATCGGTGTACCCCCCCCCCCCTTGCAATCTCCCCCCTGTTGTCAGGCCGGTTCCCCCGGTTCCCCAGGGGGAGGGGAACAGTCATGAAGCGACGCCCCCCCCCCCCCAGGGGTTGCACCACAAATCTGTACCATAGTATCACAGTGTAAATCAGCTTCGGCCCCTTTGGCGCCCGACGAAAAATTTCTTTGGCGCCAAGTATTTTCTATGCTTTTTGGGCCAAGTGACAGTTCCCCCCCCCCCCTGGGGGGGGGATTGCAAGGGGGGGGGGGGTTGGCACAAGGCCTTGGTGGTTGGCTAGATGTCGTGGTTCACAGAGCAAAAACAACACGAACATTCAGAAAGGACTAGACATACAGCAATAACACAGCAATAACCAACAGCCATAACACATGCTAACAGCACAATAGAAACATCATGCAGGCATCACGAACAAGCAAAAACAACAAGAGTGACAAGAGCAACACAAATACAAGAAGAAACACACATCAAACGACACACATGCAGAGCAAAGGGCAGGCACACATGCAAGCAAGCAAGACCAAGACCAAACCAAGCACAATCCAAAGGCCAAAGGCAGAGCAAACGAGCAAGCAAAACAGAAAAAGGAAAAAAGAGACGGCAAGGGGGGGGGGGGTAGTTTTACAGCATTTGGCCTGAGGCAGCAGAGGGCCCTCCCTCTTTGTCGGGTCCCTCGAGGGCCTTGAGCAGGCGTCGTCTGGGCCTTGGCATGTGCACCCCAGACACAGAAGGGATTGCGGAAAATGGGGGGAAATTGCGAAAATTGCAAAAAAAATTGCGAAGAATTGCGAAAAATTGCGGACCTCAATCCCCCTGCTGCTGGGTCCTTGGGGGGGGGGGGGGGTGCTTCAGGAAGGGGGTGGGTACCCCCCACTCCTGCTCCTCCGGTGAGGGAAAGTTTGCCCGGCGCGTCTGGCATCCAAATCTATGTTCCAGCCACATATCCCAAGGCTTTACCCCCAAACATCACTCCCTCCTCGAGCCCAGGAACCCCAGGCACAAATGACACAGGGTCGCCCATGGGCCGCATGTAATGCACGATACCGTGCGCTGGAATCATATCGTGGTGTCTAAACTGGGAACAAACAAATAGAAGCCCATAGAGAGCCCCCCACGGATGTATCACCGTCATGCCGAGGTTGGAGTGGGAGAACTGGGGGGAAATAGGGACAAACTTTGCCCGGGACCACAGGGATTCGGCGACTGCATGCCAAATGACGTGGGCCCACAGCTGCCGGTAGGTTGCTGCACCCTTTTGCCCGGGCCCGGCATGCAACCGTGTGGCCAAGCTTGGCAGGCTGGCCACCACCTGCAAGCTTCGGCCCATGGCGCCGCACGTGGCGCGCCGCTTATTTTGGCCCACTTTTTGGGTTAATCCCAAGTTAATCCCAATGCCAGTTTGGCCCACTTTTTGGGTTAATCCCAAGTGAATCCCAATGCCATTTCGGCCCACTTTTTGTGTCAATCCCAAGTTAATCCCAATGCCATTTTGGCCCACAATGCGTCCCCTCACTTCAGCTTCACACAAGGCCACGTGGCCTCCAAATTGGGGACTGCCGTGGGCCGTTCGTCCAGCCATTGCCGTCATGCTTGTCCTGGTGGCCAGGGTGCGCATGTGCCACTGTTGCTTGTTTGTTGACGCACCAAAAGAAAACACCAGCGGTGACCATCGACTCGTGAACGTACAACTTGTTGGGGGATTCCCCACCCTCCACTTCCAGAGGGCAAAAAGGGGGTGGAAGCGGGTGGCGGGACAGCAATTGGTATCCCTAGAATGCCATTCTCAGCCCCAAGAAAGGGGGGGAAAAATGGGCGCGCTGATATGGACCGCCATATGAGGCCGGCGGTCACTCGTCGCCCAAGCAGGATCGATGATGCCCAGAGGGATGGATGTGTGCCACCCTCAAAGGACGGACAGGGCCAGAGGAGGTGTATCCCATCTCCGCATTTCTCCCTCACTAGGTACATGTGTACTTCGGGATCCCTCGTGGAGGTGGCGATACACTGCACGAGAGGGCCTTCACCGGGATCTGCTACGCCGGGGGGCAGGAGGATTTTTTCGGCTCCCACAGCCACAGGCCACCAGCCACACCAGCAGCTCGATTTCATCTGGAGCTAGTACAATTTAGTACCCATGCCTCTGGTGGCTTTGCAGCACAGGGCGGGGGGCGAAGGAAGGCTGTTTTGGCAATTTTTTGCGGACTTCATTTTGGCGAAGGGCATGCAGCTGAAAACTAAAATTCATTTAATTTTCATTTCAATTGAAATTGTGTAATTATTGTATATTATGTATATTATATCTTATTTGTAATTATAGAAATCAAAGCTCTTTGCGTTTCTTTTTTCTTTGCGATCACACCTTGCGCCAGGAAATAAATTTTTGCAAGAAAAAAAGAAAAATTTGTATGGTACCTCGAAGGCCGACCCGCGGATGGAGGGTGTATGAACGGATGGAGGGTGCACTCTCGCCATCAGGGGGCAGGCAAAGGCGACCTCCATCGCAAGGATATCGGCCTCCGTGCACCCCGCGGCGGGCTGCTTCAGGCAGATCAGCTCCCCAGTGTCGTGGTAGAGGCCCAGGTACACATCCGAAAAGCCTCCGGTGGCGATCAGACTCGACATGCTGTACCGAAACTCGACCCTCGCCGATGGACTGGGACCCGCGGCGTCCGGCGCGCACCCGCGGAACGGTTGCACGTCGCCGCGCCGCGGCGGCGCCTGCGCGCGGGCGAATTGGGCGCTCGGCAAGTTGAATGCGACCGATGGACCGACGTCAAAGTCGCAAGCGGTGGTGAGGGGGATGCGCATGGGCGGGGGAGGCGCCTCAGCGCCGCGAGCGCTCACGATCTCCGTAATCGACCGGTGCGTGATGCCCGGGGCAGCGCTCTCCTGCAGGACGGCCAGTGCAGTGCCACGCCCGGCCCAGCCCGCGAGAAATCGCAACCATCTATGCCCCCGGGATGTGCTTATCCACCGGGGGGGGGGGGGGGGTGCTTATCCACGGGGTTAGGGTTAGGGTCACCGAGCTGGTGGAACCAGTCTTGGTTTTATAACCCTTTTTAGTGTCTAGGGTGGACCTACCAGGTTTAGCAGCAGCAGCAGCAAGCAGCAGCAAGCAGCAAGCAAGCAGCAGCACGCGCGAAATGGGGAAAAATCAGAACTCTGCCGTGGTGCTTCAGATTCCGGTGAAATTTTGGTGGATGATACCTATGGGTGTGAAGTACAAGCACACAAAGTTTGAGCAAGAAACTCAACGGTGGCGGCCGGGAACGGGATTCGCAAGTGGCGGACCTCAGTTTCAAAAACTGCAGTTTAGGGCGACATTCAGCCATTTTTGGGCCAAAAAAGCCCTGGAACACATTCACAAAGGCAAAATGAAGGGAAACGGTGGGTACCCTTCACCTGCGGCTTGACTTCCCTGTGTCAACGAGCTCTTTGCGGCCCTCTAACTCCATGATATGTCCCGGAAACGGCCCAAAAAGGCCCCCAGAAGGTCCAAATGCCGACAGCCACAAACCAAGAACAGGCCATATCTTGGGCTACATGGCTCCAAATGCGATTCCGAGGGCACCTACTCCACCCGCAACCCCGCACTTTATGTGGTTTCCACCCCTCAGAATTGCCCAAACGGATGCCTAGACCCCAATACCTAGGCCCACTAGGCTGCGGCAAGCTGCAAGCTCAAGCCCAAACAGGTGGATGCCGAAATGGGTCAACAGGGTCCAGTAGGGGCAAAAAGATGACTTTTCTCAAAAATGATCCTAGACCATGTGCGATGCTAAAACAAGGGGTTTTTGGACCGTTTTGAGCTTGCGGTGGCCCATTCGGGTCCTCCAAAAATCCCAAAATGCCTTGAAAATGGGCTGTTTTGGGACCAAAAATGGGTCAAAAATGGGTCCAAAACGCATTTTTCCAAACCTCATCCAGGACCATTTGGGGTGCACAAGTGGGTGAAATGAGCCCATTTTGAGCCCATTTCGGGGCATTTTGGCCCCTCAGAAGTCCAAAAAGCCTTGAAAGTGGGCCCCGTGGTGATGGGGTTCACTTGCAAGCTGATTTCACTTTGTCAAAAGAGCCATCAATGCGTGAATCATTCTTCATGTCCCTCACCAGTCATAGCTGATGTTCCCTCCCCCAACAGCTCGGTCCCAATATTCAGTCTTGATTAGGGTCAGGGTTCGGGTCAGGGTTAGGGTTAGGGTCACCGAGCTGGTGGAACCAGTCTTGGTTTTATAACCCTTTTTAGTGTCTAGGATGGACCTACCAGGTTTAGCAGCAGCAGCAGCAGCAAGCAGCAGCAAGCAGCAGCAAGCAGCAAGCAAGCAGCAGCACGCGCGAAATGGGGGAAAATCAGAACTCCGTCGTGGTGCTTCAGATTTGAATGAAATTTTGGTGGATGATACCTATGGGTGTGAAGTACAATCACACAAAGTTTGAGCAAGAAACTCAACGGTGGCGGCCGGGAACGGGTGTCGCAAGTGGCGGACCTCAGTGTCAAAAATTGCAGTTTAGGGCCGAAAACAGCCATTTTTGGGCCAAAAAAGCCCTGGAACACATTCAAAACGGCCAAACCAAGGGAAACGGTGGGTGCACTCCACGTGCGGCTTGACTTCCCCGTGTCAACGAGCTCTTTGTGGCCCTCTGACTCCATAACATGTCCCGGAAACGGCCCAAAAAGGCCCCCACAAGCTCCAAATGCCGACAGCCACAAACCAAGAATAGGCCATATCTTTGGCTACATGGCTCAAAATGCGATTCCGAGGGCACCTACTCCACCCGCAACCCCGCACTTTATGTGGTTTCCACCCCTCAGAATTGCCCAAACGGATGCCTAGACCCCAACACCTAGGCCCACTAGGCTGCGGCAAGCTGCAAGCTCAAGCCCAAACAGGTGGGTGCCCAAATGGCTCAACGGGGTCCAGTAGGGGCAAAAAGATGGCTTTTCTCAAAAATGATCCTAGACCATGTGCGACGCTAAAACAAGTGTTTTTGGACCGTTTCGAGCTTGTGGTGGCCCATTTTGGTCCTCCGAAAATCAGAAAATGCCTTGAAAATGGGCTGGTTTGGGACCAAAAATGGGTCAAAAATGGGTCAAAAATGCATTCTTCCAAAAATCATCCTAGACCTAGACCATTTGGGGTGCACAAGTGGGTGAAATGAGCCCATTTTGAGCCCATTTTGGGGCATTTTGGCCCCTCAGAAGTCCAAAAAGCCTTGAAGTGGGCCTCGTGGTGATGGGGTTCACTTGCAAGCTGATTTCACTTTGTCAAGAGCCATCAATGTGTGAATCATTCTTGATGTCCCTCACCAGTCATAGCTGATGTTCCCTCCCCCCCACCAGCTCGGTCCCAATATTCAGTCTTGATTAGGGTTAGGGTCAGGGTTCGGGTCAGGGTTAGGGTCACCGAGCTGGTGGAACCAGTCTTGGTTTTATAACCCTTTTTAGTGTCTAGGGTGGACCTACCAGGTTTAGCAAGCAAGCAGCAAGCAAGCAGCAAGCAGCAAGCAGCAAGCAGCAAGCAAGCAGCACGCGCGAAATGGGAAAAAATCAGAACTCCGTCGTGGTGCTTCGGATTCGGGTGAAATTTTGGTGCATGATACCTATGGGTGTGAAGTACAATCACACAAAGTTTGAGCCAGAAACTCAACGGTGGCGGCCGGGAACGGGATTCGCAAGTGGCGGACCTCGGTTTCAAAAATTGCAGTTTAGGGCCAAAAACAGCCATTTTTGGGCCAAAAAAGCCCTGGAACACATTCAAAACGGCCAAACAAAGGGAAACAGCGGGTACACTCCACGGCGGCTTGACTTCCCCATGTCAACGAGCTCTTTGCGGCCCTCTAACTCCATGATATGTCGTGGAAATGGCCCAAAAAGGCCCCCAGAAGCTCCAAATGCCGACAGCCACAAACCAAGAATAGGCCATATCTTTGGCTACATGGCTCAAAATGCGATTCCGAGGGCACCTACTCCACCCGCAACCCCCCACTTTTTGTGGTTTTTCACCCCTCAAAATTGCCCAAATGGACACCTAGACCCCCATACCTAGGCCCGCTAGGTTGCGGCAAGCTGCGAGCTCAAGCCCAAACAGGTGGGTGCCCAAATGGGTCAACAGGGTCCAGTAGGGGCAAAAAGATGACTTTTCTCAAAAATGATCCTCGACCATGTTCGACGCTAAAACAAGTGTTTTTGGACCGTTTTGAGCTTGTGGTGGCCGATTTTGGTCCTCTGAAAATCCCAAAATGCCTTGGAAATGGGCTGTTTTGGGACCAAAAATGGGTTAAAAATGGGTCAAAAACGCATTTTTCCAAAAATCATCCAAGACCATTTGGGGTGCACAAACGGGTGAAATGAGCCCATTTTGAGCCCATTTTGGGGTATTTTGGCCCCTCAGAAGTCCAAAAAGCCTTGAAAGTGGGCCTCGTGGTGATGGGGTTCACTTGCAAGCTGATTCCACTTTGTCAAGAGCCATCAATGTGTGAATCATTCTTGATGTCCCTCACCAGTCATAGCTGATGTTCCCTCCCCCACCAGCTCGGTCCCAATATTCAGTCTTGATTAGGGTCACCGAGCTGGTGGAACCAGTCTTGGTTTTATAACCCTTTTTAGTGTCTAGGGTGGACCTACCAGGTTTAGCAGCAGCGGCAGCAAGCAGCAGCAAGCAGCAGCAAGCAGCAAGCAGCAGCACGCGCGAAATGGGTAAAAATCAGATTTCTGTCGTGGTGCTTAAGATTCGGGTGAAATTTTGGTGCATGATACCTATGGGTGTGAAGTACAATCACACAAAGTTTGAGCAAGAAACTCAACGGTGGCGGCCGGGAACGGGATTCGCAAGTGGCGGACCTCAGTTTCAAAAATTGCAGTTTAGGGCCAAAAACAGCAATTTTTGGGCCAAAAAAGCCCTGGAACACATTCAAAACGGCCAAACCAAGGGAAACGGTGGGTACACTCCACGGCGGCTTGACTTCCCCGTGTCAACGAGCTCTTTGCGGCCCTCTAACTCCATGATATGCCGCGGAAGCGGCCCAAAAAGGCCCCCAAAGGCTCCAACTGCCGACAGCCACAAACCAAGAATAGGCCATATCTTTGGCTACATGGCTCAAAATGCGATTCCGAGGGCACCTACTCCACCCGCAACCCCCCACTTTTTGTGGTTTCCACCCCTCAGAATTGCCCAAACGGACGCCTAGACCCCAATACCTAGGCCCACTAGGCTGTGGCAAGCTGCAAGCTCAAGCCCAAACAGGTGGGTGCCCAAATGGCTCAACAGGGTCCGAAAGGGGTAAAAATATGACTTTCCGCAAAAATGATCCTAGACCATGTGTGACGCTAAAACAAGTGTTTTTGGACTGTTTTGAGCTTGTGGTGGCCCATTTGGGTCCTCCAAAAATCCCAAAATGCCTTGAAAATGGGCTGTTTTGGGACCAAAAATGGGTCACAAATGGGTCAAAAACACATTTTTCCAAAACTCATCGTAGACCATTTGGGGTGCACAAAAGGGTGAAATGAGCCCATTTTGAGCCCATTTTGGGGCATTTTGGCCCCTCAGAAGTCCAAAAAGCCTTGAAAGTGGGCCTCGTGGTGATGGGGTTCACTTGCAAGCTGATTTCACTTTGTCAAGAGCCATCAATGTGTGAATCATTCTTGATGTCCCTCACCAGTCATATCTAATGTTCCCTCTCCCACCAGCTCGGTCCCAATATTCAGTCTTGATTAGGGTCACCGAGCTGGTGGAACCAGTCTTGGTTTTATAACCCTTTTTAGTGTCTAGGGTGGACCTACCAGGTTTAGCAGCAGCAGCAGCAGCAAGCAGCAAGCAGCAAGCAGCAAGCAGCACGCGCGAAATGGCTAAAAATCAGAACTCCGTTGTCGTGCTTCGGATTCGGCTGAAATTTTGTTGGATGATAGAGGTGTGAGGGACAACCACACAAAGTTTGAGCAAGAAACTCAACGGTGGCGGCCGGGAACGGGTGTCGCATGTGGCGGACCTCAGTTTCAAAAACTGCAATTTAGGGCCAAAAACAGCCATTTTTGGGCCAAAACAGCCCTAGAACCCATTCGTACGGCCAAACAAAGGGAAAGTCTGGGTACACTACATGTGCGGCTTGACTTTCCCGTGTCAACAAGCCCTTTGCGGCCCTCTAACTCCACCATATGTCCCGGAAACGGCCCAAAAAGGCCCCCAAAAACCCCAAATTTTCTGCACATTGGCTGGCGACAGCCACAAACCAAGAACAGGCCATATCTTTGGCTACATGGCTCAAAACGCGATTCCGAGGGCACCTAGTCCACCCGCAACCCCCCACGTTCTGTGGTTTCCACCCCTCAGAATTGCCCAAATGGACGCCTAGACCCCCGTACCCAGGCCCACTAGGCTGCGGCAAGCTGCAAGCTCAAGCCCAAACAGGTGGGTGCCCAAATGGGTCAACAGGGTCCAATAAGGGTAAAAAGATGACTTTTCTCAATAATGATCCTAGACCATGTGTGATGCTAAAACAAGTGTTTTTGGACTGTTTTGAGCGTGTGGTGGCCGATTTTGGTCCTCCGAAAATCCCAAAATGCCTTGAAAATGGGCTGTTTTGGGACCAAAAATGGGTCAAAAACGCATTTTTCCAAACCTCATCCTCGACCATTTGGGGTGCACCAACGGGTGAAATGAGCCCATTTTGAGCCCATTTTGGGGCATTTTGGCCCCTCAGAAGTCCAAAAAGCCTTGAAAGTGGGCCTCGTGGTGATGGGGTTCACTTGCAAGCTGATTTCACTTTGTCAAGAGCCATCAATGTGTGAATGATTCTTGATGTCCCTCACCAGTCATAGCTGATGTTCCCTCCACCACCAGCTCGGTCCCAATATTCAGTCTTGATTAGGGTTAGGGTCACCGAGCTGGTGGAACCAGTCTTGGTTTTATAACCCTTTTTAGTGTCTGGGGTGGACCTACCAGGTTTAGCAGCAAGCAAGCAGCAAGCAAGCAAGCAGCAAGCAGCAAGCAAGCAAGCAGCACACGCGAAATGGGAAAAAATCAGAACTGCGCCGTGGTGCTTCAGATTCAGGTGAAATTTTGGTGCATGATACCTATGGGTGTGAAGTACAATCAGACAAAGTTTGAGCGAGAAACTCAACGGTGGCGGCCGGGAACGGGATTCGCAAGTGGCGGATCTCAGTTTCAAAAATTGCAGTTTAGGGCCAAAAACAGCCATTTTTGGGCCAAAAAAGCCCTGGAACACATTCAAAACGGCCAAACCAAGGGAAACGGTGGGTACACTCCACGTGCGGCTTGACTTCCCCGTGTCAACGAGCTCTTTGCGACCCTCTGACTCCATGATATGTCCCGGAAATGGCCCAAAAAGGCCCCCAGAAGCTCCAAATGCCGACAACCACAAACCAAGAATAGGCCATATCTTTGGCTACATGGCTCAAAATGCGATTCCGAGGGCACCTACTCCACCCGCAACCCCCCACTTTTTGTGGTTTCCACCCCTCAGAATTGCCCAAACGGATGCCTAGACCCCAATACCTAGGCCCACTAGGCTGCGGCAAGCTGCAAGCTCAAGCCCAAACAGGTGGGTGCCCAAATGGGTCAATAGGGTCCAGTAGGGGCAAAAAGATGACTTTTCTCAATAATGATCCTAGATCATATGTGACGCTAAAACAAGTGTTTTTGGACCGTTTTGAGCGTGTGGTGGCCGATTTTGGTCCTATGAAAATCCCAAAATGCCTTGAAAATGGGCTGTTTTGGGACCAAAAATGGGTCAAAAATGGGTCAAAAACGCATTTTTCCAAACCTCATCCTCGACCATTTGGGGTGCACCAACGGGTGAAATGAGCCCATTTTGAGCCCATTTTGGGGCATTTTGGCCCCTCAGAAGTCCAAAAAGCCTTGAAAGTGGGCCTCGTGGTGATGGGGTTCACTTGCAAGCTGATTTCACTTTGTCAAGAGCCATCAATGTGTGAATCATTCTTGATGTCCCTCACCAGTCATATCTAATGTTCCCTCTCCCACCAGCTCGGTCCCAATATTCAGTCTTGATTAGGGTCACCGAGCTGGTGGAACCAGTCTTGGTTTTATAACCCTTTTTAGTGTCTAGGGTGGACCTACCAGGTTTAGCAGCAGCAGCAGCAGCAAGCAGCAAGCAGCAAGCAGCAAGCAGCACGCGCGAAATGGCTAAAAATCAGAACTCCGTTGTCGTGCTTCGGATTCGGCTGAAATTTTGTTGGATGATAGAGGTGTGAGGGACAACCACACAAAGTTTGAGCAAGAAACTCAACGGTGGCGGCCGGGAACGGGTGTCGCATGTGGCGGACCTCAGTTTCAAAAACTGCAATTTAGGGCCAAAAACAGCCATTTTTGGGCCAAAACAGCCCTAGAACCCATTCGTACGGCCAAACAAAGGGAAAGTCTGGGTACACTACATGTGCGGCTTGACTTTCCCGTGTCAACAAGCCCTTTGCGGCCCTCTAACTCCACCATATGTCCCGGAAACGGCCCAAAAAGGCCCCCAAAAACCCCAAATTTTCTGCACATTGGCTGGCGACAGCCACAAACCAAGAACAGGCCATATCTTTGGCTACATGGCTCAAAACGCGATTCCGAGGGCACCTAGTCCACCCGCAACCCCCCACGTTCTGTGGTTTCCACCCCTCAGAATTGCCCAAATGGACGCCTAGACCCCCGTACCCAGGCCCACTAGGCTGCGGCAAGCTGCAAGCTCAAGCCCAAACAGGTGGGTGCCCAAATGGGTCAACAGGGTCCAATAAGGGTAAAAAGATGACTTTTCTCAATAATGATCCTAGACCATGTGTGATGCTAAAACAAGTGTTTTTGGACTGTTTTGAGCGTGTGGTGGCCCATTTTGGTCCTCCGAAAATCCCAAAATGCCTTGAAAATGGGCTGTTTTGGGACCAAAAATGGGTCAAAAATGGGTCAAAAACGCATTTTTCCAAACCTCATCCAGGACCATTTGGGGTGCACCAACGGGTGAAATGAGCCCATTTTGAGCCCATTTTGGGGCATTTTGGCCCCTCAGAAGTCCAAAAAGCCTTGAAAGTGGGCCTCGTGGTGATGGGGTTCACTTGCAAGCTGATTTCACTTTGTCAAGAGCCATCAATGTGTGAATGATTCTTGATGTCCCTCACCAGACATAGCTGATGTTCCCTCCACCACCAGCTCGGTCCCAATATTCAGTCTTGATTAGGGTTAGGGTCACCGAGCTGGTGGAACCAGTCTTGGTTTTATAACCCTTTTTAGTGTCTGGGGTGGACCTACCAGGTTTAGCAGCAAGCAAGCAGCAAGCAAGCAAGCAGCAAGCAGCAAGCAAGCAAGCAGCACACGCGAAATGGGAAAAAATCAGAACTGCGCCGTGGTGCTTCAGATTCAGGTGAAATTTTGGTGCATGATACCTATGGGTGTGAAGTACAATCACACAAAGTTTGAGCGAGAAACTCAACGGTGGCGGCCGGGAACGGGATTCGCAAGTGGCGGACCTCGGTTTCAAAAATTGCAGTTTAGGGCCAAAAACAGCCATTTTTGGGCCAAAAAAGCCCTGGAACACATTCAAAACGGCCAAACCAAGGGAAATGGTGGGTACACTCCACGTGCGGCTTGACTTCCCCGTGTCAACGAGCTCTTTGCGACCCTCTGACTCCATGATATGTCCCGGAAATGGCCCAAAAAGGCCCCCAGAAGCTCCAAATGCCGACAACCACAAACCAAGAATAGGCCATATCTTTGGCTACATGGCTCAAAATGCGATTCCGAGGGCACCTACTCCACCCGCAACCCCCCACTTTTTGTGGTTTCCACCCCTCAGAATTGCCCAAACGGATGCCTAGACCCCCGTACCTAGGCCCACTAGGCTGCGGCAAGCTGCAAGCTCAAGCCCAAACAGGTGGGTGCCCAAATGGGTCAATAGGGTCCAATAGGGGCAAAAAGATGAGTTTTCTCAATGATGATCCTAGATCATATGTGACGCTAAAACAAGTGTTTTTGGACCGTTTTGAGCGTGTGGTGGCCGATTTTGGTCCTCTGAAAATCCCAAAATGCCTTGAAAATGGGCTGTTTTGGGACCAAAAATGGGTCAAAAATGGGTCAAAAACGCATTTTTCCAAACCTCATCCTCGACCATTTGGGGTGCACCAACGGGTGAAATGAGCCCATTTTGAGCCCATTTTGGGGCATTTTGGCCCCTCAGAAGTCCAAAAAGCCTTGAAAGTGGGCCTCGTGGTGATGGGGTTCACTTGCAAGCTGATTTCACTTTGTCAAGAGCCATCAATGCGTGAATCATTCTTGATGTCCCTCACCAGTCATAGCTGATGTTCCCTCCCCCACCAGCTCGGTCCCAATATTCAGTCTTGATTAGGGTTAGGGTTAGGGTCACCGAGCTGGTGGAACCAGTCTTGGTTTTATAACCCTTTTTGGTGTCTAGGGTGGACCTACCAGGTTTAGCAGCAAGCAAGCAAGCAAGCAAGCAAGCAGCAAGCAGCGAGCAAGCAAGCAGCACGCGCGAAATGGGGAAAAATCAGAAGTCTGTCGTGGTGCTTCAAATTTGGTTGAAATTTGGGTGCATGATACCTATGGGTGTGAAGTACAATCACACAAAGTTTGAGCGAGAAACTCAACGGTGGCGGCCGGGAACGGGATTTGCAAGTGGCGGACCTCAGTTTCAAAAATTGCAGTTTAGGGCCAAAAACAGCCATTTTTGGGCCAAAACAGCCCTGGAACACATTCAAAGCGGCCAAACCAAGGGAAACGGTGGGTACACTCCACCTGCGGCTTGACTTCCCTGTGTCAATGAGCTCTTTGCGGCCCTCTAACTCCATGATATGTCCCGGAAATGGCCCAAAAAGGCCCCCAGAAGGTCCAAATGCCGACAGCCACAAACCAAGAATAGGCCATATCTTGGGCTACATGGCTCAAAATGCGATTCCGAGGGCACGTACTCCACCCGCAACCCCCCACTTTTTGTGGTTTCCACCCCTCAGAATTGCCCAAACGGATGCCTAGACCCCAATACCTAGGCCCACTAGGCTGCGGCAAGCTGCAAGCTCAAGCCCAAACAGGTGGGTACCCAAATGGGTCAACAGGGTCCAGTAGGGGCAAAAAGATGACTTTTCTCAAAAATGATCCTAGACCATGTGCGACGCTAAAACAAGTGTTTTTGGACTGTTTTGAGCTTGTGGTGGCCGATTTTGGTCCTCCGAAAATCCCAAAATGCCTTGAAAATGGGCTGTTTTGGGACCAAAAATGGGTCAAAAATGGGTCAAAAACACATTTTTCCAAACCTCATCCTCGACCATTTGGGGTGCACCAACGGGTGAAATGAGCCCCTTTTGAGCCCATTTTGGGGCATTCTGGCCCCTCCAAGTCCAAAAAGCCTTGAAAGCGGGCCTCGTGGTGATGGGGCCATCAATGTGTGAATCATTCTTGATGTCCCTCACCAGTCATAGCTGATGTTCCCTCCCCCACCAGCTCGGTCCCAATATTCAGTCTTGATTAGGAAAACTCCAGCAGTGACCGTCGTGTCATGAATGTAGAAGTCGCACGGTGATTCCCCAACCTGCACTTCCAAAGGACAAAAAGGGGTGGCAGGACAGCATTCAGTCTCCCTAAAATGCCTTTCCCAGCCCCAAATAACGAATGGACAAACCACAAATGAACCCGCAAGAAAGTGGCGGAAACCTCCTGTTGCTCTGGCAAGGGCGATGCGCTCGGAAGGAGGGGGGGGGGGGGTTGGCATGATGTTTGGGCCGGCGGCGCCCATTGGCCGATCGCTGCCCATTGGCCGATCGCTCACTGCCCTTCCCTTGGGACCCTTTCCCGCCATCCACGGTGGTGGCCATCGGCTTCTCATCACCTTGCGTCCCTCTCCCTCCTTGGCCGATCATTCCCTCTCTACTTCCCTTCCCTTTCTGTTGGGAGGTTGTGCGAAGGAGGGTGGGGGGGTTGGGGGGCTGGGGGTACTACACCAGCACCAGCGCAACCACCACCGCGCGCCGTCGGACCAGCAGCCGCACCACCGTCCTACTTCGCCCCCTCGTTGTCACAGGGACTTCGGCCCCCTCGACCCGTGCATGGAGATGAGGCAGTGGATGGCACAGGGACCCTCGGGGGCCTGATCCAATTGGGAGAGCGAAGTGGGACGTGAGTGGGCAGCGACCCCGTATGGCGACGTGTGAGCTGTCATGTGTGCGTTGGTTGAGGCGAAGTCAGCACAACAGGCGGTCCATGCAGATCACATGAAGGAGAGAAAAGCTTGTCAAGAGCCGAACATCGCCCTTTGGCGGCCGGTGGGTAACCGATGGTGGTTGGTGGGTAACCGATGGCGGTTGGTGTGTTACCGATGGCGGTTGGTGGGTAACCGATGGCGGTTGGTGGGTAATCGATGGCGGTTGGTGGGTAACCGATGGCGGTTGGTGGGTAGCCACCAAACATCAGAGAGTGGATGCCATAGTTAAAAAAAAAAGGGTGAGCGTCCTTATGGCACCCCCTGGTGGGAAGACAGTGCAGAGCAGGGCTGTAGTAGAAATGGGGGAGGGGGGGGAGGGGGGTTTGGCTGTGACCCCCCTCCTCCTTGGGTCCCCCTGTGGTCCCCGCCGAAGGTGAGCCAAAAAAATTTAACCTTAAATTCTCTCGGGGCCGAAGGCGCCAAAGCAAAATTTTGGCTGTCAGCCTCCAACGTTGGAAGGGGAGGAGGGAGGGGGGGGGGTCCAGGGGGGGGCAACCCCCCTCCTCCTACGGTGTACGGCCGTTCTAAATCATCCCTAGTGCAGAGTGACCGTTCTGCGGTGGAAAGGGGGCAACATCCAAACATCCAGAATCATTTGCAGCAGATATTCACAGCATGCCAGCCCATAAGACATGCGTGGACGCATTCCTGGGACACCACTGCCGCATAATCTGGCGCCTCCCAGGCACACCAGCAAACAAGCGAGCAACAGACCCCCCCCCCCCAGCGGTGCCGAGTTGTTGGAAGGAGCCCTGGACTGCCCACCCAAACAGACCTGATGCACATCCATCGAATCCTCCCACACCACCTCCGAGGCCGACTGGCGACCGACTCCGAACATCGGGCGCTGGAGAGTGTTCCCCTGCCCCACGAACTCCCCCCTCGCCCCCGAATTGGAGGAAGGCACGGCGGCCGTGGGCCCCTGTGTGAGGCGGGGCCCCTCGTGCTCCGGGCTGAGGGCACTCACCCTGGGCTCTGGCTCTCTGCTACAGCTCAGGTGCGGGCTGTGCGGGGGTGACAGCCCCGCGATGTCCAGGCCGGAGTCATGTGTTGGGACCCGATGCGCCAGCGTGAAGGGGCTCGTGGGCGACTGAAGATACGCAGCGGCAGCGGCGGCGGTGAGGAGGTCCTCGGTTCTGACGCTGATGACCTGCAGAACCGAACAGGACCAGTGCGACGCGTGCGCCGGCCGCGCTGGTGCGGACAGACCCACCGACAGTCGGCATCGGACTCACTCCGCCTCACGATGCCCAAAGCAGAAAAAGTGAAGGGAAAAGAAACGTTTTGACTGCCAAATCCACAATCCAACAATGCACACGTCTCAATACGCATCAATATCACACCCAACTCGTACCAAATAAACACGGCCGCGGCCTCAAAACACGGACTTTTTCGAAAACATACGCATATGCGTGTGTATTCCCCATTCAGCCAGTGGCCTGGACATCCTTGACGATACCACCGGTCATACTCCGACTGAGGCTGCCTTGCATTGGCTGTCTCCCGCGAAACAACACCTCCACATTGCTGCGGAGGGAGTGCCCCGCCTACCTCAGTGCCCGTGGCACAGCAAACTGCTTGACGCCATCGGTCGGTCATCAAACGCCATCAATCGACCACCAACCGCCGGTAGTTCTGCATGACCACACATGACCCCCCCTCGAGGGGGGGGGGGGGGATCACCGGCGTGCAGGACAGATCCTCCTGGGCCTGAATCATCCGCTATCAAATGCTTGCTTTCCTCCTCAAAGTACATTTGGTGAAAAACATCAGGAAAGGCAACGCAGGGCCGGGGTGGGGGTCCCCATAATAGGGGACCAATTGGGGGGCCTATTAGGGGGCCTATTAGGGGGCCTATCAAGGGGCCTCTTAGGGGGCCTATTAGGGGGCCTATTAGGGGGCCTATTAGGGGGCTTATTAGGGGGCCTATCAGGGGGCCTATCAGGGGGCCTATTAGGGGGCCTATTAGGGGGCCTATTAGGGGGCCTATTAGGGGGCCTATCAGGGGGCCTATCAGGGGGCCTATTAGGGGGCCTATTAGGGGGCCTATTAGGGGGCCTATTAGGGGGCCTATTAGGGGGCCTATCAGGGGGCCTATCAGGGGGCCTATTAGGGGGCCTATTAGGGGGCCTATTAGGTGGCCTATCAGGGGGCCTATCAGGGGGCCTCTTAGGGGGCCTATTGGGGGGCCTCTTAGGGGGCCTATTAGGGGACCTATTAGGGGGCCTATCAGGGGGCCTATCAGGGGGCCTATTAGGGGGCCTATTAGGGGGCCTATCAGGGGGCCTCTTAGGGGGCCTATTAGGGGGCCTATTAGGGGGCCTATTAGGGGGCCTATTAGGGGGCCTATTAGGGGGCCTATCATGGGGCCTATTAGGGGGCCTATCAGGGGGCCTATCAGGGGGCCTATTAGGGGGCCTATTAGGGGGCCTATCAGGGGGCCTATCAGGGGGCCTATTAGGGGGCCTATTAGGGGGCCTATTAGGGGGCCTCTTAGGGGGCCTATTAGGGGGCCTATTAGGGGGCCTATCAGGGGGCCTATCAGGGGGCCTATTAGGGGGCCTATTAGGGGGCCTATTAGGGGGCGTATCAGGGGGCCTATTAGGGGGCCTATTAGGGGGCCTATTAGGGGGCCTATTAGGGGGCCTATTAGGGGGCCTCTTAGGGGGCCTCTTAGGGGGCCTATTAGGGGGCCTATTAGGGGGCCTATCAGAGGGCCTATCAGGGGGCCTATTAGGGGGCCTATTAGGGGGCCTATTAGGGGGCCTATCAGGGGGCCTCTTAGGGGGCCTATTAGGGGGCCTATTAGGGGGCCTATTAGGGGGCCTATTAGGGGGCCTATCAGGGGGCCTATTAGGGGGCCTCTTAGGGGGCCTATTAGGGGGCCTATCAGGGGGCCTCTTAGGGGGCCTATTAGGGGGCCTATTAGGGGGCCTATCAAGGGGCCTATCATGGGGCCTATTAGGGGGCCTATTAGGGGGCCTCTTAGGGGGCCTCTTAGGGGGCCTATTAGGGGGCCTATTAGGGGGCCTATTAGGAGGCCTATTAGGGGGCCTATTAGGGGGCCTATTAGGGGGCCTATTAGGGGGCCTATTAGGGGGCCTATTAGGGGGCCTATCAGGGGGCCTATCAGGGGGCCTATTAGGGGGGCCTATTAGGGGGCCTATTAGGGGGCCTCTTAGGGGGCCTATTAGAGGGCCTATCAGGGGGCCTATCAGGGGGCCTATTAGGGGGCCTATTAGGGGGCCTATTAGGGGGCCTATTAGGGGGCCTCTTAGGGGGCCTATCAGGGGGCCTTTTAGGGGGCCTATTAGGGGGCCTCTTAGGGGGCCTATTAGGGGGCCTATTAGGGGGCCTATTAGGGGGCCTATTAGGGGGCCTATTAGGGGGCCTATCAGGGGGCCTATCAGGGGGCCTATTAGGGGGCCTTTTAGGGGGCCTATCAGGGGGCCTCTTAGGGGGCCTATTAGGGGGCCTATTAGGGGGCCTATTAGGGGGCCTATCAGGGGGCCTATTAGGGGGCCTATTAGGGGGCCTATTAGGGGGCCTATTAGGGGGCCTCTTAGGGGGCCTCTTAGGGGGCCTATTAGGGGGCCTATTAGGGGGCCTATCAGAGGGCCTATCAGGGTGCCTATTAGGGGGCCTATTAGGGGGCCTATTAGGGGGCCTATCAGGGGGCCTCTTAGGGGGCCTATTAGGGGGCCTATTAGGGGGCCTATTAGGGGGCCTATTAGGGGGCCTATCAGGGGGCCTATTAGGGGGCCTCTTAGGGGGCCTATTAGGGGGCCTATCAGGGGGCCTCTTAGGGGGCCTATTAGGGGGCCTATTAGGGGGCCTATCAGGGGGCCTATCATGGGGCCTATTAGGGGGCCTATTAGGGGGCCTCTTAGGGGGCCTATTAGGGGGCCTATTAGGGGGCCTCTTAGGGGGCCTATTAGGAGGCCTATTAGGGGGCCTATTAGGGGGCCTATTAGGGGGCCTATTAGGGGGCCTATTAGGGGGCCTATTAGGGGGCCTATCAGGGGGCCTATCAGGGGGCCTATTAGGGGGCCTATTAGGGGGCCTATTAGGGGGCCTATCAGGGGGCCTATTAGGGGGCCTATCGGGGGACCTATCGGGGGACCTATCAGGGGGCCTATCAGGGGGCCTATTAGGGGGCCTATTAGGGGGCCTATTAGGGGGCCTATCAGGGGGCCTATTAGGGGGCCTCTTAGGGGGCCTATTAGGGGGCCTATCAGGGGGCCTCTTAGGGGGCCTCTTAGGGGGCCTATTAGGGGGCCTATTAGGGGGCCTATTAGGGGGCCTATTAGGGGGCCTATTAGGGGGCCTATTAGGGGGCCTATTAGGGGGCCTATTAGGGGGCCTATTAGGGGGCCTATCAGGGGGCCTATCAGGGGGCCTGTTAGGGGGCCTATTAGGGGGCCTATCAGGGGGCCTATTAGGGGGGCCTATTAGGGGGCCTATTAGGGGGCCTCTTAGGGGGCCTATTAGAGGGCCTATCAGGGGGCCTATCAGGGGGCCTATTAGGGGGCCTATTAGGGGGCCTATTAGGGGGCCTATTAGGGGGCCTCTTAGGGGGCCTATCAGGGGGCCTTTTAGGGGGCCTATTAGGGGGCCTCTTAGGGGGCCTATTAGGGGGCCTATTAGGGGGCCTATTAGGGGGCCTATTAGGGGGCCTATTAGGGGGCCTATCAGGGGGCCTATTAGGGGGCCTATTAGGGG
Source organism: Eutreptiella sp. 'Long Island Sound 2002' (assembly GCA_964036045.1). Taxonomy (NCBI): domain Eukaryota; phylum Euglenozoa; class Euglenophyceae; order Eutreptiales; family Eutreptiaceae; genus Eutreptiella; species Eutreptiella sp. 'Long Island Sound 2002'. Next base: position 58,025,471 of record OZ038382.1, on the reverse strand, counting down.
GCCTTTTAGGGGGCCTATCAGGGGGCCTCTTAGGGGGCCTATTAGGGGGCCTATTAGGGGGCCTATTAGGGGGCCTATCAGGGGGCCTATTAGGGGGCCTATCAGGGGGCCTATTAGGGGGCCTATTAGGGGGCCTATTAGGGGGCCTATTAGGGGGCCTATTAGGGGGCCTTTCAGGGGGCCTATTAGGGGGCCTATTAGGGGGCCTATCAGGGGGCCTCTTAGGGGGCCTCTTAGGGGGCCTATTAGGGGGCCTATTAGGGGGCCTATTAGGGGGCATATTAGGGGGCCTATCAGGGGGCCTCTTAGGGGGCCTATTAGGGGGCCTATTAGGGGGTCTATTAGGGGGCCTATTAGGGGGCCTATCAGGGGGCCTATTAGGGGGCCTCTTAGGGGGCCTATTAGGGGGCCTATTAGGGGGCCTATTAGGGGGCCTATTAGGGGGCCTATTAGGGGGCCTGTTAGGGGGCCTATCAGGGGGCCTATCAGGGGGCCTCTTAGGGGGCCTATTAGGGGGCCTATTAGGGGGCCTCTTAGGGGGCCTATTAGGTGGCCTATTAGGGGGCCTATTAGGGGGCCTATTAGGGGGCATATTAGGGGGCCTATCAGGGGGCCTCTTAGGGGGCCTATTAGGGGGCCTATTAGGGGGCCTATTAGGGGGCCTCTTAGGGGGCCTATTAGGGGGCCTATTAGGGGGCCTCTTAGGGGGCCTATTAGGGGGCCTACTAGGGGGCCTATCAGGGGGCCTATTAGGGGGCCTATCACGGGGCCTATCAGGGGGCCTCTTAGGGGGCCTATTAGGGGGCCTATTAGGGGGCCTATTAGGGGGCCTATCAGGGGGCCTATTAGGGGGCCTATTAGGGGGCCTATCAGGGGGCCTCTTAGGGGGCCTATTAGGGGGTCTATTAGGGGGCCTATTAGGGGGCCTATCAGGGGGCCTATTAGGGGGCCTATTAGGGGGCCTCTTAGGGGGCCTCTTAGGGGGCCTATTAGGGGGCCTATTAGGGGGCCTATCAGGGGGCCTATTAGGGGGCCTATTAGAGGGCCTCTTAGGGGGCCTCTTAGGGGGCCTATTAGGGGGCCTATTAGGGGGCCTATCAGGGGGCCTATCAGGGGGCCTATCAGGGGGCCTATTAGGGGGCCTATTAGGGGGGCTATTAGGGGGCCTATCAGGGGGCCTATCAGGGGGCCTATTAGGGGGCCTATTAGGGGGCCTATTAGGGGGCCTATTAGGGGGCCTCTTAGGGGGCCTATTAGGGGGCCTATCAGGGGGCCTCTTAGGGGGCCTATTAGGGGGCCTATTAGGGGGCCTATCAGGGGGCCTATCAGGGGGCCTATCAGGGGGCCTATTAGGGGGCCTATTAGGGGGCCTATTAGGGGGCCTATTAGGGGGCCTATCAGGGGGCCTATCAGTTGGTCTATTAGGGGGCCTATTAGGGGGCCTATCAGGGGGCCTTTCAGGGGGCCTATCAGGGGGCCTATCAGGGGGCCTATTAGGGGGCCTATCAGGGGGCCTATTAGGGGGCCTATTAGGGGCCTATTAGGGGGCCTATTAGGGGGCCTCTTAGGGGGCCTATTAGGGGGCCTATCAGGGGGCCTTTCAGGGGGCCTATCAGGGGGCCTATCAGGGGGCCTCTTAGGGGGCCTCTTAGGGGGCCTATCAGGGGGCCTATTAGGGGGCCTATTAGGGGGCCTCTTAGGGGGCCTATCAGGGGGCCTATTAGGGGGCCTATTAGGGGGCCTATTAGGGGGCCTCTTAGGGGGCCTATTAGGGGGCCTATCAAGGGGCCTATCAGGGGGCCTATTAGGGGGCCTATTAGGGGGCCTATTAGGGGGCCTATCAGGGGGCCTATTAGGGGGCCTATCAGGGGGCCTATCAGGGGGCCTATCAGGGGGCCTATTAGGCCTATCAGGGGGCCTATTAGGGGGCCTATCGGGGGGCCTATTAGGGGGGCCTATTAGGGGGCCTATTAGGGGGCCTCTTAGGGGGCCTATTAGGGGGCCTATTAGGGGGCCTATTAGGGGGCCTATCAGGGGGCCTATCAGTAGGCCTATTAGGGGCCCTATTAGGGGGCCTATTAGGGGGCCTCTTAGGGGGCCTATTAGGGGGCCTATCCGGGGGCCTATCAGGGGGCCTATTAGGGGGCCTATTAGGGGGCCTATTAGGGGGCCTATCAGTGGGCCTATCAGGACCTATCAGGGGGCTTTCAGGGGGCCTATCAGGGGGGCTATTAGGGGGCCTATTAGGGGGCCTATTAGGGGGCCTATTAGGGGGCCTATTAGGGGGCCTATTAGGGGGCCTATCAGGGGGCCTATTAGGGGGCCTATCAGGGGGCCTATTAGGGGGCCTATCAGGGGGCCTATCAGGGGGCCTATTAGGGGGCCTATTAGGGGGGCTATTAGGGGGCCTATTAGGGGGCCTATTAGGGGGCCTATTAGGGGGCCTATTAGGGGGCCTATTAGGGGGCCTATCAGGGGGCCTATCAGGGGGCCTTTCAGGGGGCCTATTAGGGGGCCTATCAGGGGGCCTATCAGGGGGCCTATTAGGGGGGCTAATCGGGGGCCCATCATGGGGCCTATTAGGGGGCCTATTAGGGGGCCTCTTAGGGGGCCTATTAGGGGGCCTATTAGGGGGCCTATCAGGGGGCTTATTGGGGGGCCTATCAGGGGGCCTATCAGGGGGCCTATCAGAGGGCCTATTAGGGGGCCTATTAGGGGGCCTATCAGGGGGCCTTTCAGGGGGCCTATCAGGGGGCCTATCAGGGGGCCTATCAGGGGGCCTATTAGGGGCCTATTAGGGGGCCTATCAGGGGGCCTATTAGGGGGCCTATCAGGGGCCTCTTAGGGGGGCTATTAGGGGGCCTATCAGGGGGCCTATTAGGGGGCCTATTAGGGGGCCTATCAGGGGGCCTATTAGGGGGCCTATTAGGGGGCCTATTAGGGGGCCTATCAGGGGGCCTATCAGGGGGCCTATTAGGGGGCCTATTAGGGGGCCTATCAGGGGGCCTCTTAGGGGGCCTATTAGGGGGCCTCTTAGGGGGCCTATTAGGGGGCCTATCAGGGGGCCTATCAGGGGGCCTATCAGGGGGCCTATCAGGGGGCCTATTAGGGGGCCTATTAGGGGGCCTATCAGGGGGCCTATCAGGGGGCCTATTAGGGGGCCTATTAGGGGGCCTCTTAGGGGGCCTATTAGGGGGCCTCTTAGGGGGCCTCTTAGGGGGCCTATTAGGGGGCCTATTAGGGGGCCTATTAGGGGGCCTATCAGGGGGCCTATTAGGGGGGCTATTAGGGGGCCTATCAGGGGGCCTATTAGCGGGCCTATTAGGGGGGCCTATCAGGGGGCCTATTAGGGGGCCTATTAGGGGGCCTATTAGGGGGCCTATCAGGGGGCCTATCAGGGGGCCTATCAGGGGGCCTATTAGGGGGCCTCTTAGGGGGCCTATTAGGGGCCTCTTAGGGGGGCTATTAGGGGGCCTATTAAGGGGGCCTCTTAGGGGGCCTATTAGGGGGCCTATCAGGGGGCCTATCAGGGGGCCTATCAGGGGGCCTATTAGGGGGCCTATTAGGGGGCCTGTCACGGGGCCTATTAGTCAGGCTGAATGAGTTGCTGGTTAGTACTTCCAGGTGCACGTGCGTGTTCGCCTGTTGAGGAGGAACCCCTCTACTTGTGGATGGGGTTGGTTGTCCCCCAAAATGCGAGAGGTGGGGACCCCAACGGCCGGCAGAAAGTTTTGGGGGGCGTTCAGAGGGGGGCAGTCGTGCCGCTACTCACAAGTGCTGCTGCTGCCCCTTGGCGACCCTCTCACGCCGGCGCCGGCAAGTCTCGACGCAAAGCCTTTCCCAAGACAGTGGAGTTTGGAGGGCGTTCCCCACCACCGATGTGGGAAATGTAACTCAGGGGTGGGCAGGCTTTCAACTCGGAGGGCGCAGGGGGGGGGGGGGGGGGGCGATACAGCCCGGACCCAAAAATCGGCCAAAAATGAAAATGGGATTTTTGGAATCAGCGCATTGAGGGGGTTCAGAAAAGTCATCATTTGCCACGGATTTGGTGACAAAAAAATTGACCATGTTCAATGCTGAAAACAAAGTCGGCGCCTTTGGCGCCAGAGTTTGTAATAACAGATGATTGGTCCCGGATTGACACCCCCCCCCACCTTGGGGGGCTCTATCAAACCTCCCCGGCCCCTCCGGAGTTGAAAACCAGCCCCCCCCCAGGGCCGGAGGGTTCCGAGTGCAGGGGGCGCATGCGGCGAGGGGCGCAGGGATGGAGTCGACCTGCAGCAGCATTAACAGCGTGGGCTGCAGGACGGTGACCACATGCAGCGCCGTGGCGTGCCACGCGGGCCCCGCCGCCCCCGCGGGCGGCGCGCCGTCCGGCGGGGGACCGCCCCAGAGCTGCATGGCGCCGCAGAGCACCGCCAGGGCCGCGGCCAGGCCGGCGCTGACGCAGCGGAGGGCGCGGGGGTTGGGGAGGACGGCGATGAGGCTCCAGAAGGAGGGCACGCCGCTGAGGGCCCACAGGACGTCCGGGAGGGCCACGGTGAAGGTGACGAGGAGCATCCACCAGAACTTCTCCTGCAGCTCTTGGGTCGTGGCGTACTTGGGGTCGTTAAAGTGCACCGAGAAATTGTGGTGGAGCACTGACTGCGAGGCCAGCGTGCCACTCAGCAGCTCCAGATTCGGCCGGGAGCTGATCACAAAGGCGGAGTGTCGGGGCACGGCACAGCACGGCACGGCGACTGCAGCGAGGCAGGGTAAGACCGGGGGCTGGGCAGGCACGCATTGGAGCAGAGGAGGGCCATGACGTCAGGTTTTGAAGTACCCCCCCCCCCCTGTCTAAGCTGCGCAAAAGTACGGAATTAATACGGTCCCTACGCCTACTGTAGCTTAGACAAGGCCATGGCTTGCGCGTGACACAGACAACTACCGGCACACACCCTACCGCCAAGAAAGGAGAAGATAATGGACAAAAAATCCCCAAAATCAGAGCTCTGTAGGGTAAAATGGACAAACAATGACAACAGATGTGTCCATGACTCCATGTAATTGGCAGATTCGTCACCAAAACCATGTCTCATGCGGTTGCACTACATTTCGTACCAAATTAAATTAGGTACAGAATTATCACGGTCCCTACGCCCGCTGTAGCTTAGGCAAGGCCGTAGCTGACACAAGGTGGGGGGGGGGGGGGCGGAGGGGGGGCGACCCCTCGGTTCTGGACGCCAACTAACCCCCCAACTAACTGTTGGCCGGAGGCCCCTTGGGGCACCTTAGGGCACCTTTGGTGTTCATGGAGCATCAGGCGCCTTTGGCGCCCATGGACGCCTGAGGGCAACACCTTTGGCAACTAACTGTTGGCCGAAGGCCCCTGGGGGGGGGGGGGGGGGGGCAGGGGTAGTTGGCGTCCTAGGACCTGCGGAGTCGCCCCCCCCCCCGGGGGGGGGGGGTACACAGCATGACCCTGACCTCATGCAGACCACACACTTGTTCACGGGCGAGCTGTACCTTGCACCTTGCTGCTACTGCAGCGCAAGCCAGACCGAATGTTGCCTTGAGTTCGCCAGCAGGTGGCTCTCAAATGTGCCATGGACCGTCGGGGTCAACTCTGTCTGTCCTCCTCCCATGGGGCCGGCTCGCTTGACCTTGCTCCCAGCACTCCCAAAACCCCTGCCTCCCTTGCGGTCCCCTCAAGCACTTCCCCATTCACCGGTGCTGCGTGTTTCCAGTATGCTCACTGGATGACTGGGTGATCGGAGAAGGAGAGGGGGGGCGGGAGTTGGGGGGTTCACCCTCCTCCTCGCCAACAGCACTCCCAAACATATCCAGTGCCGAAGGCGCCGGAAGATTTTTGTTTTGCATCACAAAAGTCCATACTTGGTTGACCCTCCTGCTTAGGTACCGAATTAAACAGACACCGGGTTTAGGCACCGAATTGATGAGGTACCGCGTTTAGGCACCGAATTATTGAGGTGCCGGGTTTGGGTACCGAATTCATTTCATACATCACACAGTGATCCCATTCTGGTCTTTTGAGGTGCGACACATGGTACATTGCGGCGTTGCAAATGACTGAGGGCCCAAAACACACTCTGAGACATGCACTCAGTCCCCAGGGGTGGCGTAACGAGAAAAAAAAAAACTCGGAGTGTCCAATACGCCCTACATCGCCAAAGCCCTTGCACAAAGACACACGCACAACACAGTGCCGGCTCCTTAAACATCTTAATGACCACATCCCTTGTTTAAGGATACAATTGCCAGAAGTGTGCGGTCACACTGTGCCACTTTCTCTGGAAGAAAAAAACGAAGCCAAACACAATGCCTATACCCGGAACTGAACCCACGACCTTTGGCACTCAAGTGCGGTACAACTACCAACTGAGGTACCTCAGGTTTTGGTATCCACCACATATCAGATAGTGGATGCCACAGTCCAAAAAAAAAAGGGGTGAGCGTCCTTATGGCACTAATTATTTCCGTACTCACACCCGGTGCCTCACTAATTTGGTGCCTAAACCCGGTACCGAATTAATTCGGTCCTCCAAAAAAACCAGTCCAAACGGAAATGTTCGCTGGGCAAGGCGTTCGTTGGACATGCAGGCCGGGGGGTACAGCAACCTGTGGGTGGGGAACGTTTCACGGGACCATGCGTCCCCCATCCTGCTGGGACTAGGGCGGACTTGGGACGGCCGGTCCATGCGGGTGGCCCACTGATGGGTGCCGAACAGGATCACGAGGCAGAGGGCCGCCTGGCAGCCGAAAATCACCGTCGTGCAGCGAAAGGGGAGGAAGCTGTCGGGCGGCCGCAGCAGTACTGCGGCCGGGATCTGGGTGACCGCACACAGCAGCATGGACAGCAGCAGCCACCAGAACGCAGGCGTGAGACGCCTCTTCATGATCTGCGGAAGGGAGAGCGTGCGATGTCGGTGCAAGCCGACCCAACCCCCAACACCCGTCTGAACAATGCACAGTGCCGAGCACCGCCATGCGGCATGCACCAGGCCTTTGCTTAGTGATACTGAGAAGGTGGGGGGGGGGTTTAAACTGCCCGCCCCCCCCCCCCCGATATTTTGGCTGGCCCACCCACCCACACACCCACCCACATCCGAAACTTGTTCCTCGGGAAAACTCGGCGCGAACTTGGAGGTCGATTTTAGGGACACAAACTTTTGTTTAGCCTCTGATCCCCCCGGTATAGTACCAACCAGCCACTACACAAAGGCCTGCCATGCACTTGAATAAGCTGGGCCACACAGCAATGTGATGATCAAGGCCTGGAAGCCCGGTGGTCCGTGGCAATGACCACCTCCAGCAGTTGTGTCTCAAGAGGGTGTCCATGCCGCTCCGTTGCGTGGAAACTGCTCGTTGATCTGCTCACGGAGCGTTTTGTTGGGGGGGGGCTCCAGGCCACGGCAAGCGAGCGAAGCCCGCCCACCAGAAGGAACTCCAGAAATCTCTCGGAATCAAGGATCAGAGCTATCCAAAGCTGTGATTGTCCCACAGACAAGTGCAGTAGTGGACATAACACGTACCCCCCCCCCCCAAGGGAAGAAGGACAAGGGGTGGGGCAGGACAAAGGGGGCGGGCGGGGAGGTTTGTGAGGATGATCTGAATCTGATGCCAGGAAATGCAGCGGGGACTGCCACACCCGTGGGCATCCCAGTGTGCTACTGGGGCATCGGAAAGACTGAACGCTGAGTAAAGCAGGGTCGTGCCATGCTCGTTGACTTGCCTGCAGAGTGTCATCTCAGAGATACAAAGATGTGTGGCGTGTGTGGGCGCCAACACGGCAAAACGACGATGCGGGAGTGTTTGGTGCCCGTGTCCAATGCCGTGTCCGGCTGCTGCAGGAGCGGAGGCGTCCCATGGCCCTGACGCAGCCTCCTGCCCGCTCCTGCCCTGCCCGCCCCGTTTCTGCCGGGGGGGCAGGGCATTGGAGGGGGGGGGGTGGTACTTGACAGCCCCTTTTGCCCCCCCCCGCCCCCGTCCCTCCGCAGCAATCCTTTGGTCACGCCTTTCCCGGGGGGTGCACTCACCTGCAGCCTCCTTCCCTGCCCTTGCCCTGCCGGCCCCATTCCCCCCCAGGGGGCAGGGCACAGGGAGTGTGTGTTTTTTTGCACATGGCGGTTGCCCACCCAATTCATTCCTCAATGCGGCCAACGGTCCGAAATTCTGCCCTACTTACGCATATTTACATGCTCATATATTGGGCCTAGGTATTTCCACTACCTTAAGGCACTAAAAGCTCTTCTTCTTCTTCTGTTCCCTGTTTACGCATACGTGCCATTTGAGGATGCCTGGCCTTTGGTACCTTAAGGTAGGGAGTGTCTGTGTTTGGTACCCCCGTTGTCCTGGGCCCGGCCTTCCTTTGCAATCATCGGGGTACGCCTTCCGAAGGGGGGCACGCCCTCTCACCTCCTTGCCATGCCCGGTCCACCCCGTCCCCTCCAGGGGGCCAGGCATTGGAAGTGGCGGCACTTGGCATCCCCTGTGCCCCAGGCCCTGGTCCCCAGCAGGAGAATTCTGGGCAAGGACTTTGGGGGTTGATCGGGGTATTGTGGCTTATGCTTGTGTCAAAACTGATGTGTTGTGTCCAAATCGGTGCGGGAAAAAGAACCGTGCGCTCCAAACCAAGGGCTGCTTTGCAGCATCCCAACAGGAAGGGCTTCGAAAAGGATGGCTTGAGTGCCCTTTCATTACCGTACCTTGGGGGCGTTTTCGCACAGCGCGGGCACAGGGCGGGCACAGCGCCAATTACTTTTGTTTATCCCGGGAACTACAGAAGCATGCATGGTCAATTCAAAACGGCATCGGGGGTGCAGAATTCAGGACCCGGGGACCCGTGGCTACCGGTGGTGGAAAACAGCCGACTTTTCGCACAGCGCGGGCACAGCGCATGGTGCGCCCCCCTTGTCTGACATCAGCCTTTATTGCATCCCTATCTTGGATCATCGGATTTGTGCAGATGCTTCCACTACCCAACAGCACTTTGGGTGGTGCCGTGTGACCTCACCCTCCAGAGGCAAACTCTGTTTGCAAAACAACAAATGGAGGGCAGAAGTGTTGGAGGATAATCCTGCCATTTTGGGTTACCCAAGCCGGGGAAGCTTTGAATAGCACCTGTGATAGGGTCAAGAGTTGTCATGTTCCCCTCCACATGCTGACATTGCCAGATACCAGACACCAGATCGCCGAGATCACTCTCTAAACCATCCCATCGAGGGCAGAAACATACAACACCACATTGGCAGGCAGGTGGCAACATTAGCATCTTGTCCACCGGGGGTGTCAACCATGGTGCTTTGTCTGCCTTAGAACGCCAAACAGTGCGGTATGTGCCATGCCTGAGCCCCCTTGGGACTCCATCTCAGGTACCTGCACTACAAGATCTGCATCTCGGTTGGAGCCGCCGAGGCAAAAGGTAACCACACAGGACAATAGATCTGGTGTTATGGTGCCTCCGAGGTGGCATTGACCTTGGCTGTGGGCCTGAGCGCTGAGAGAGATGCTGTGTGCTCCAGAGGATAGACTTCTTAACAGGCGGCACCGGCCCACTACACCAGCTCTGCAAAATGGATTTGCTAGTTCTCAAGGAGGAGCGGCCATTGCAGGCAAGGGTGTTCACTGCGAGGGTGCAGCAACTGGCGCCTTCCTCAAGCCAATGCACAAGGGAGGGAAACCGTACCTTCCGTCCCAGACACAAACCACATGATTCACGACGGGTTTGGACACATAACACTACATTTGGAACTGCCTTTGAACGCCCGGTGTTTGATTTTCACGTGCATGAGAATGGTCCACGTTCTGCACAGCACGTGCCTAGCACACGCACACAACATGCGATATGCCCCCTGAAAGCAGAAATGGCTGTTTGTAAACCAATTGATGCAGGCAATCAACCAAAAGACAGGAAATAGGAGGATCTCTATGGTGTCATCTGGTACATTGGGTCCGGCACCAAGAATGCGTTGCTCTGTTCTTTGCGCGAGGGTTAGATTTGGCGATGCCATCACCGGTGACCATGAATGACATGCACAGAATGCGAGCGTCCACAGGGCGTGGGGCACGGGTGGTCACACAGGAAGCAATGTGGAGGCCGAAAGGGGTTCGTGTCGGCGAGCACGACGCTGCACTTGTTTTACAAAGTAAAACGTGAGGGAGCATCCTCCAAAACAATGCGTGACTTGAAGTGCTCATCCCGCTGTCTGAGACATGCACCAACCACGAATTACGACTGTGCGTCGAGGTTCTGATTCGAACCCTGATTGATTGCATTGAAACATAGCAAGACAAGGCACCAACACTGCTGGATTGCATGGAGGACACTTCCACCTGCCCGATTTGAATGTACACAGGCACACCACGCACTACACTTTCCGAGTCCCTGATGCTGGTTAAATGGGTCGGAAGAGTCCCGGGGGGAGGGGGGGGGGGGTTAGGCAAGCGACCCCCTGCGCTGAGCATGTATTGCCGCAAGAAGCAGCACATGGCATAAGCAAACTATACGCCAGCCATGAATATCCGGTAGGCCACTTATACCGATGCCGGGCGATGATGGAGAGAAAGAGTAGGCAGGGTATCTGTCCACATATCATCCCATGCAAACAGGTCAGTCATGTGCAATCTCTGCTTTGCAGCTCTACAATTTGAACACCAAACCTCGCATCTCGTTGCAATTTGACGGTTCACGCCAAAGAAATAAAACGTGCCACATTGTAGCACGAGTGCGTATTCTGGACAACACCGCGTCTGGGACGGGGGGGGGGGGTTGGGGCTAACGGGGGGGGGGGGGGGTTAGAACACAAAGTCTCTCCCAGAATATGCTGAACGGGATGACCCCAAGAGTCAGGGCACAACGGGATGCACTAGGCCACGCCAGCGACGCCGCCCTCTGTATTCACATCACAGCAAGTGTGACCACAATGCAAGAGAGGGCAGAGCCTGGGACAACGAGGCATCTCCAACGCTTTGGACCGTGTGTTTTGCCATTGCGGTTGAGGGTGTGAATGGGACATTTACATCTTGGGTCTGGGGGCCGGGGTAGGCAACGAGGATGATCGGAGGATGCTAGGATCAAGCCTAGGTTGGTACGACCGTGGGATTGGCAACAGGAGCAAATACAAGGACTGTGTCAGCCCAATATCCGCGAAAGGGTCTGTCAGTTCACTACGCAACCCGGGGTTCGGGATTTCCACCGTCGGTGCCTCTTGCAATATGTTGTGGTGTACCACATGTCCGTGGGTGCCAAGCCATGGGGGGTGGGGGGGTTGGGGAGATGGCATGAGGCAACAGGAAATCCCACGCCCGCTGCACCACCCGGCGCAGATGTACAGACTGTACCCAGACGATCTATTCATTATAAAACAAGTTTTGGGTGTTCTTGTTGGTCAGGTGCCTGTTACTCTGCGCACTGATTGCGCCAGCTTGTGGGATCATATCTATCTCAGAAAACAGGCGACTGAGAAGCGCCTTCTTGTAGAATTGGCGCTGATTCGTGATTGTTTGGAAAAGAAGGAAATTTCCAACATTGAGTGGATTGAATCCAACAGGCAGCCCACAACCGCATTCTGATATCTGAAGTGCTGCGGTTTGGCCATCCATCAGGCTTGGCCCCCTCCACACGGACCCATACTACACCGCAGTGAAGGCTCTACATCGCGGGCGGATGGCTCTCGTACTTGCTCTGATTCGTCAAAATCGAGAGGGCGTACAGCCATCTGAGACACACAGACATGCAGAACACGGGTCGACGGGCGCAAGCGTGTGCATGGCCGGGCATGGACAGCTACGTACCCCCTGTGCGACATTCCGTCGGGTTGTTGCTCCTTTACGGGGCCCTGGACAGTCACCCGTTCTTCCCTTCGCATGTTGCGTCGGGTCGCTGCGTTTTGTCGGCTGCTGCGGCCAGTGCTCCCGCTGGTGTCGTTTCCGCGTTCGCGGAGCCCAGTGATTGGTGAGTTGGGGCTGTGCTGCCCCCCCCCCCCCCCCCTTTGCGAGAGCAACACCAAAGTTCCAAAATTTGACGGAAACAACACCTCCCGTTGCTCTGACACGGGCGTTGTTTGTGTGCGCCGTGAGACGACACAAGCGGTGACCGTTGCGTCGTGAATGTACTGCTCAGCAGGCGATACCCGAATCTCCACTTCCAAACGACGAGAAGGGACGACCGCGGGTGGCAGGGCAGCACCCAACGTCCCTCAAGTACCATCCCCGGCCTCAAATCACCGACAAAAACTTCATCGTCATGGACCACCAGGAAAGGGAACCACCAAATTCCACGGGTCCAAACGTTGCGGACACTACGCCTGCGGCGGCCGTGACAGAGGTGTTGCTCTCGCAGGGGGAAGGGGGGTACATGCAGCACATGGAAATGGACAGGCGGCAGGACCATTGCACGGCTCTGGACCATCGTGGAGAGGCAGTGCAACGGAAGCACGCAACAACGCATGGCGTGTCTGTGGGGTAGATCCAGACTTGGCCCTCATGTCCGTCACGTCAGACACAACCATGTGGCGCTGGGTCTGAGAAAGCAATTTATTGGACACGGCTGGTTCATAATGAGCTCAAGACGTGATGGGGGCAGGTCTTACTGAGTGCCACTTGGCACAGGGGAGGTTCCTAATCCTAACAAGATCTGAATTTCCCTGCCGGACACTAGTGACATGTCTGGGTAGGGCGCTGGACGGTGCTGGGCTGCCGCGGGCACGCGGAGGGGCACACCTGTGATACTTGTCCTCCAGTTGTGTGGAGATCAGCAATTGGTACTTCTGTCGGGTTTTGATGTCAATGAACAGATGGCCGTCCGGAGACGAGGTCTGGGTCAGGGAGATGACCTCGGCAAAGGGGACTGCACAGCCGAAGGGAGCCAGGGGCGCGGCTGGTCTGCACTCGGCCCTCCCCCCTCCCCCCCCCCCAAAAAGCGCCCTGACGCGGCGAGAGGAACAAGTCCGCCACCGCACCGCCGATAGGCAACGAGACATCATCCCAGGATGCATTCGAACGGAACCAGAGGCGGTTCGATAGGGGGTCGGGGGAGGTCGCCAAAGCGGTTGCTGCACCTCCTCGTGGACCCCAGAAGGGGATGTCCACTCGGTCCCTTCCACGCACCAATGCCTGTGTCGCATGGACTGCCCCCCGTGTCCAGTGAACAATAAAGGCCTCAAAAAAACATGGTCCGAACAGGAGTGTTCGGTGGACACGCCGTCCGGGACCTCGTTCATTCGGTACCTAAACCCGGTACCAAATCGATTCGGTGCCTAAATCCGGTAGCAAATTATTCCCTCCAAAATAATAATAAACCAAAAAATTTTGTTCAATAATGAAAATAATAAATAAAATAATAAAAATAAATAATAAATTTTTCAATAATGAAAATGGAAATGAAAAAATACGGTCCGACCGGAAGTGTTCGTTGGGCAAGGCATTCGTTGCGGGGGGGGGGGCAACAGCAGTGAAGCCTGAATGCTTTGCATGCCCAGCGGATTGGCCGGCAGACAAAGACGTCGGGCACGCCCGATACTTCCCCACGGCCGCAGATGAGTCCAGAACCTCCAGACAAGTGTTGCGGACGCCACATCACGCGTCGTTAATGAGAGGGAAGATATCTGGACTGCCGCATCGAAACCGCAAAACGACACCAACCGGCGACAGCCATCCCCAGGGCGGGGAAGGCAGGTGCTCCGGCCCATGAAGAGGGGCACAGACGAGAGGCGGTTGGCAATTTGACGGTCCATGACCGGCGCTTGGGTGGGCGGGCTTTCAACTTCCGGGTGGGTGAGCAGGGGGTCATCTACATACAGCCCTCTCGCTAGACGCCACCCCCCAGAAAAGTAGTAGAAGGGGGGATAAGGGGGGGTTTGGCTGGGACCCCCCTCCTCCCAGGGCTCCCTTATGGTCCCCGCCGGCCGAAAATTTTGAGACGTAAATCCTCTGGGCGCCGAAGGCGCTGAGGCAAAATTGTGGCTGTCAGCCTCAAACGTTGGAAAGGGGGGAGGGGGGTCCAGGGGGTCCAGGTGGGGGGGGGGGGGGCCTCCTCCTCCTACGGTGTATCACTGCCCCCCCCCCCCCCCCCCTTCCTGCAAAACTCAATTGGCGGACCGCCCAAAATCCTACCGAGACATGCGCCTGGGGGCCCAGAGGTGACCCGGACGCAAAATTCGGTAAAAAATGAAAATGAGATTTTTGGAATCAGCGCGTCGAGGGAGTTCATAAAAGCCATCATTTGCCGTGGATTTGGTGACAAAAAAAAGGACCATTTTCAATGCTCAAAAAAAGTTTCGGCGCCAGAATTCATAATCACTGATTAATGGTCCTGTCAATTCAGCCCTTTCCCCAAACCCCCAGCTCTGGGGGGGGGGGGGGGGGGGATTCCACTGCTGACCCGCCAGGCAGTGCCAGTGGAAAGGGGGAAGGAGGCAAACCGGCGGGGCCGCGGGGCTTCGAGGGGCGGGCGGGGGTTTGGGGGTGGGGCCGGGCACATACTTGTGCCCGAGAGGCTGGCGCCGGGCTTACGGGACCAGACGAGGGCCGTGCTGCTCTCGTTGACGCGGAAGAAGCGTTTCTGGGGAATGCCTGCGAGAGCGACGGGGCACGGGGCGGGTGTGTGTGTGTGTGTGTGTGTGTGTGTGTGTGTGTGTGTGTGTGTGTGTGTGTGTGTGTGTGTGTGTGTCCGTGTCGTCTGCGCTGCAGAGGGGCCCGGGGTCGGGGCCATGCGGCTCCAGAAGAGGTCTGCGGTGGCGCAGCTCCCGTGCGTTGGCGAGACACACACTCAAACGGCAGGGCGGTCATTGCACTGCCCTTTGGTAGACGCACGGGGGGGTCTGCAGTTCAGTTCTAGACACCAACCCCCGCGGCGTGGGTGGGTGGGGGGGGG